>OY288274.1:29581883-30248097 GCA_958450335.1 Hibiscus tridactylites | reverse complement strand
TGAAGATTTCGATTATTGCCAATAGCTGTCGGTTCAGATCCCCACAATTTTTTAATTATTCGTTGATAAAAATTTCTTCTTCTTTATTCTCAATTTCTGTTACAAAATTACAACTTTCTTCAAGAATCGTTACAATTGGTATCAAAGATGTCACGTAATTGCTGGTTCAATGGATGAATTTGAGTCCAAAAAAATGCTAGCTAAGAAGATTATACAGTGTTGAAGGCACAATTTTTTGATTTCGATCTTTTGGGACAAGAATCGAGTGCAACAGAGGATATTGTCATAGCCATTGAGAGAAAATTGAAGAAATTGAGAAGCAAGAAAGGGGATTAGGGCTGAAGGCAAAAACGAGGGAAATGACAATTTGAGAAGAATTCAAATATGAAAAAAAGACTTGATCGGTCTAAGAAAGAACGACGACGTATTGAGAGAGATCCATCAAGCGAGCTTCCAAGTGAATTGGATAACGAGACAAGGAGCGGCCCAAGGACATGAGAATGACCGAGCTAGCCCCCAACCTTATTATTTTGTTATTTTATTTTCTTATCTCTTTCAGTCAGGTAATTTCGAGGACGAAATTCTTTAAGTGGGGGAGAGTTGTAACACCTGTGTTTAGGGGTCGAGAGTTGAGTGTGTGAGTCGGGTTCGAGTCGTTAGACTCGGTTTAAGTTAAAATACGTTTTGATTTTATTTTAATAAGGCTTGAAATTATAGTAATGACATTTTCGTAATTATCCTAAAGTAAGGAAAAAGATGAGTAAAAAGGCTCTTTTTGAAACAAAAAGAAAATGGTCATATTCTTCACTATTTCATTTCCAACGACCTAAAACCCCTAAAACCCGCAAACACTATTCCATCAAAGTTCTTCATCATTTCAAGAGATTTCTTCGAGGTAACTTCATTTTTGACTTCTCCTCTCTATTTCGATCACTTCCATGGTTTTAGATTCTTAAAAGCTTCATCTTTTTAGATTTCAAGTTTTCAAACTTTTAAAGGAAAAGGAAGAATCCTTGTGGGTTTTTCGTTTAACTATTGATTTGATAAGTTTGTTTAAGCTTTAATCTAGTCCTAAGATGTTTTAAAACCTAAAATGGTGGGGTTTTGGTCAAAATCCCGAAATGGGTTTTTGGGCATATTTTAAGAGTGTCTAAACTTGTGTTTTTGGGGTGGTTTTGTGAAAGGTTGAAGGGCTGATGATATAGTGTTGTTAGGGAAAGTGTTTTGAAGGTCTTTAAAGGTGTTTTGGGTTTTAGAAATGGTAGTTCTCTGCTGGGTTTGATGGGAGTACGAAAATGGAAATTTTTGTTGTTAGTTTGGCTTGAGATTGTTGAGAAATGGGTTAGGGTTGAAATCTGAGTTGTGACAGTGAATTGTGGATGTTTTGTGTAGTAATGCATTGTTTTTGATTGGATAGAATCAAGGGGAAACATCGAAGAAGGTTCGAGCACAATTCCGGAAATTGTGGAGGCTTGAGTCGACTTGCTTGGTTTGCTTAAGGAAGTGTGGTGAGTTGAACTTTTAAATTGGTTTAAATTGGTTCAAGCGTATGGTTGAGGAGTTGGATTGTGCTTGGTAGGCCAATCCAAGGTAGAGGTTGAGTTGATAGCTTAACTTCTTGTGTCTTTTATGAGCTTTGATTAATTATGCTTGATATAAACTTGTTGAGCATGTGGTGTTTATGTATGTGTTATATACATTGATGTCTGTGTTGATGGATATGTTGATATGCATGATGGATTATCATGGTGTGACTTGATAGTATGATTGTCACTAGTTAACTTACCGGGTATAAATGATCGATCATTAGGATTAGTGTGCACACGGTTGAGTCAAATTCGCGCTTGGCCTTGGTGGCATAAAGTCATCAAAGAGGAGTACGGTGATGTAATATTCCACCGGAAATTTTATACTATATGTGATGATGAGTGGAATCCCACCCGTAGGGCATGTGATGATGAGTGTAATCTCGTCCATGCAAGGTTCGGTGATGAGTGTAATCCCACCGAGGTAATGTTGTTGTTGAGTACGTTGGGGGTGAAAGCCCCAATGGAAGTATCTGCATATCCGAGTAAACTAATAGTTGCCAATATACTTGTTCATGTGGTTTGGTTGTTAAGATAATTGATATATCTTGTTAAGCTTAACATGGTGTAAGATGCCATGTTATTGCCTTTATACGTTGTTAGCTATGATGCTATATTGATGCTTATGTATACTCGTGTGTGATATTAAGGATGATATGCTTGAACCCTGCATTGTCGTTGTCTTGGTTTTAGAGCACCCTCACTAAGCTTCTAGCTTACGCTCTTGTTTTCGACAATGCAGATCATTAGCGTGGAGTTAGCAAGGAGCAAGGAAAAAGGAGCATTGCAAGCTTTTGTAGTTGCTCAAGTATGATTTAGTAAATAATGTGGTAGTTTAGCAATGGGACTGCTATGTGTTTGTATGAGCGTTGTTAGACTCATAGATGTTGGCTTGTTGTTGATGCCTTGTTTTGGATTTGTAAACCATGTTATGTTTTGTCAACGCATTGTGTTTAATGGTTATGTCTATGAATGCTATATGTAATCTTGTGAGCACGTAAACCTTGTGAGTGAATACATGTGCCTTTTTGGCTTATTAAACTCTTTATGTATGTTTTGAATGCAAGTTTCTCTTATGTATGAATTCCTTGTTGTTAATGCTCAGTTGTTCGTTTGAATAGTTCCATATGCTAGTTTTTGGTTGCTAAGTGTTGTATGATTGGTTGTTCGTGGCTAGGGGAGTCGTAAATTGCATTTAGAGTTGAGTCTTGGTTCGTTTTGCTGCGAATTTGAGTCTTGCAGTGCAGGGCATATCGGTACGCCCAGGGTCGTATCGATACGGTCCTACACTTTGGGACTCAGATTTGGCTTAGCGTACCGATACACGGGGGTGTATCGATACGCTAAAACCTCTCTGGAAATCTGAGATTTTGACGAGATTTTGGTGTATCGGTACGGGCTCTAGGCGTATCGGTACGGTTGTTTATCGTTGACCGCGAGATGTTGACTAAAGAGGGCGTATCGGTACGGTCAACTAGTGTACCGATACGGTCCCCCTAGGTTGACTTGGGACAGTTGACCTGGTCAAGGCGTATCGATGCCCTCTTCTAGTGTATCGGTACGACCTGCTGTGTAAACTCAAATGGGTTGTTTTAAACTGCTGTTATGGATGGTTGTTTTAATTCGTTGTGTTTCCGCTGTCGTGTTCACATAGGAAATATTAATGCCTTTAGACAAGATATAGTTAAAAGAAATATTCTAGGGTTGTTAACCGAGGTGAGACCTTAACGAGTTTCACATCGATTTCCCCATGTAGCCTACTCAAACCGGTCAGTCGTCCAGACCGGGACGAGGGGGTTACATATCTATCTAAATTTCGTCCTCTACTTTCTTATCTTTTTTTTTTCTCTTTTTTTTCACTTCTCTAAATTTTATTTTGTAGATCTAAGTTTTCTATTATTTTTTAATGTGTCTTCCTATTTTTCTTATGAAAATGGTAAATGTTTTATCCGTTGTTAGAATATAATTGTCTTATTTTTGTAAGTTTTTAAGTCAAATTTTGCATTGGCTCCTCAATTGCGGTTATTTTGTTATGAAGTTGATCTACCAATGCTTTGGACGCTCGAATTAGTTATCTTATATTGATAAAGCTCACAATTATTCTAAATATGTTGTGTCTGAGTTGCGATAAAATTATTTGTTAATATATTGTCATGTTCTGTTAATATGTAAGTGTTAATGGTGCTTATCCTTGATTGCTAATTGTGATGTTTGCTTGTATAAAATATATTTGTTAGATTTTTTTATAGGTTCTTTAACATTATCTTTGTATGGTAATATTTTAACTATTTAACACTTAATTTTTGCACTTTCATAGTTTTAGGAGAAATGACCATTTTTTGTGATCAATCCATCTTGAATTTTGTAACTTTTCAGGCTTTAGATTGTGAACTATTTTATATTTAAGAATGACGAAACACGAATCGTTTGATATTATTTTACTGGTTTACCTTAAATAGAATACATTTTTATGGCTTAAGGGCTCGAGAAGCCCTTAAACTTTTAAAAAATAATTAATTAAGCCTTAAATTTTTTTCGCACTCAATGTCACCCTTAAACCTAAAAAATTAACCAATCCAACTATTTGACTGACGGAATCCGTAATTGACCGTGACAGTACTGATGTGGCAGTCTACGTTAAAAATGATGACGTGGAAGAGGGGCTTAATTGATTTTTATAAAGTTTGAGAGCTTATTTAATCTTCAAACAAAAATAAAAAACATAAAAATAAAAAAATTGATATTTTTTAAAATAAATATTAAAATTACTAAAAATAATATAAAAATAAAAATATATATGACCATTATAATAACAAAATAAGATTAAAATTATGTTCTAACCTACTAAGTTGTGTAAAATTTAAATGGTATTCTAATACATATGATGCAAATCCACATCACAATATAGTTACATACCTTTTATTTGATTAAACCAGCTTTCATGGAATTTAAGTTAGAAAATAAGAAAAATTAAGAAACACTCTTGTGGCAAACAAAGACTCTATGGTGCTTGATTTTACTAAAAAGTTTTTTCTCCATCCGATCAAAAAGTAAACTTCATCTTGCTCGATGCATCCAAGTAGACAATCAGTAATATTATAGGAAAGTAATTTTTATAGTAAAATCAATTCTTTGAGCAAAGAAAAAATCTTTTTATATTAAAAAATGTAATTTTATATTTCTTAAAATTCATTGATAGTATTTTTTATTTTTATATTTTTAGTATTATAATATTTATTTATATTTTTAATATTTTAATTTTAATTCAAATAATTTTTTAATTTTAATTTTTTTTCTTAAAGATTAAATAAGTCCTTAAATTTTCTAACAAAATCAATTAAGCCCTCAAACTTTCTAAGAAAATCCATTAAGCCCTTCTAGACACATCATCATTCACATGTGAATTGCCACGTCAACACCTTGAACTGTCATGTCAGCACCGTGAACTACTACGTCAGCATTGTAACGGTTAACTACGAAATCTGTCAGTCAAAGAATCATATTGGTTAATTTTTTAGGTTTGAGAGTGACATTAGATGCAAAAATACTTTAAAAGCTTAATTAATTTTTTTAAAGGTTTAAGGACTTCTCGAGCCTTTAAGCTAATATTTATTTTTGAACAGTGAATGCGAGTGGAGAGGATTTTTTTTTTTTGATTGAGAAGGTGGATGTCTAGCCGTTTTGATATTCAGTTGCTCCACTCTGTCATGCTTTGACATATAAAATCATTTTGAAAAGATAATATGTAAAATAAAATCGTAGAATAAACTCTACTTGTTGAAATTGTTTTATTTTATATCAATAAAGATTGATTTAGTTTTAACATACAATTCAAAAGCATTCTAAATAATTTAATTTGTATATGAATGAGTCATTATAATATATTTTTATAATAGAATTACGTATTCTATATATTTTTAAAAAATTCAAATGGAGGCTAGACAAAAGAACAGGTGGGGATGGAAGTATCCAACATCCATTGAGGTGATATTCTCTTGTCATCCCTAGTTATATTTTCTCTTAATTTATTCATAAAATTAATTGTTATTTTTATTGAAAAACAATTATTATTAAAATCTTATATTTTTGACAAATTCTAATTATAATCATATTTAGAGAGGAGGGAAAGAGGAAGGAAGGAGGTGCTTCTCGTGGGTTTAGAACCCATAACCTAAGGAAATGTGAGGGAACAAAGATGAACAGCTCGTATTAGAAAAATAACGTTAATCCCAGAATAAATAATAAGATAAAATATTATTATTTAAACAAACAGTACAAAATTAGGATGATACAACAAAATGCAAATCAAACCGATTTGAAACGAAAAATCAAAGGAAACATGTTGAGGCCTACACGAACGTAGTTTCCTTAAGACATATTCGCTCGCTCCTATGGTGCTTGAGAAACGTTAGACATCTATCTCCCAAGATACAACGACATAATGAGCATAATAGTAGCACGTTTGCAATGATCAATGAACTGTAACCTCACCTTCTCCTATCACTGAAAATCACTTATAAAATCTATAGAGTAAAACAATAAAAAAATTTGTGGTTTTGAGCTGTGTAAAACCTAGAAGGTTTACTCCCTATTTATAGAAGTGTCATGAGGGTATAAGTGGAAATTTGACCTAATGAAGCATTTAATATTGAGAATCAATTAATTCTTCTATAGAGTAATTTCTAAAATTATTATCTAAATTAAGTGTAACTTTCAATATTTACACTTTTAATTTCAAGATAAAATTTGGCAAATATATGCTCCTATTTGAGGAAAAAATCATTTCAAATTTAGATCAAAATATCTGCAAGCCCACGAAGGACCAGACTGGTCCAGACATTTACGTTACCCACGTCGTGCACGTCTGCACATTTACGAACCAACAATTAGTTCCACATTTTCCTCAACAATGTTTGAATCAATTTTTCATTCAAAGCTCCAAAACTATCGAATTTTTCCAACAATCCCCTACATGAATGAAATTGATTTAATCAAAAACGTTGACTCAATATGGTGATAAATTTTACGTAGGTAGGTGTCCACCCTTGAACCTTTTCTTATGAAAGTATATTTACTTTATTGACTTATCAGTAGACGTGGTGTCCTTGAACTGTCTGTCGTTTGTGTAAACGATGGTATACCTCACACAACTACCTCCCTGACGAGGTTTTGAGTTCTTATGGTTATGTTCATATGGACGTGAATATCTCACTGGTTCTGCAAGAGTTTGAGAGAACTATTCCCCAATAGTTTCCTTGAAGCGGCCCCACTTCACTCTCACATAGGTGACTTATGTTGCTTGACTCACCAAAGCACACAATGGTCATTAAAAGCATTGCTTAGCCTAAACCACTTTGATCACTATTTACATTATAGGAATGGACTTGGAGATAAGAACCCATATAGTGACCGCACATGTCTATGCAATTAGGTTGTCTCTTTGAACTTAGATCTTGGGTCCTCTAGTCAACTAGGTAGGATTTTCCTTCACATAAAGCCTTAAATTTTCCTGGGTTTAGTCTCATTCCTTTCGATGTTTTCTCAGCTTGATCTCGATTTAACCCTTTGGTAAGTGGATCCGCAATTTTATTCTTTGATTTCACAAAATCAATAAAGATAACTTCATTTGAGATCAGTTGTCTAACGGTATTACGTCGAGGACGCATATGTCTCGACTTACCATTATACACAAAGCTCTATGCTCTACCAATTTTTGCTTGGTTATCACAATGTATACACATTGTGGGCACTGACTTTGGCCGTTCAGGAATATTCTTCAAGAAATTTTTGAAGCCATTTGACTTCTTCTCTAGACTTGTCTAGAACTACAAAATCATATTCCATTATGGATCTGGTTATAACCATTTGTCTCGGAGATTTCCATCTACTTGTGCCATTGATATCTTGAATATAAGATATTTAACTAGCATCGAAGTATCCTTCTATGACAACAAAATCTATGAAATAATGCAATTCATAATTTTGAGTATGTCAAAGATATCTCGACACCCTCACAACTGCTTTCTAATGATTTTCACCTGGATTGTTTGTGAATTTACTTAAACTGCTCACAGTAAAAGTAATATCCAGTCTAGTGCAGCTCATGAGGTACATTAGACTGCCCATGACTCTTGCATATTCCACTTTATTAACACTTTGATCTTTATTCTTGGACAGGTCTTGGCTCGTGTCTATTGAAGTTCTAGCTATACCAGAATCATCCTTGCCAAAATTTTCAAGAATTTGTCTACATAGTGTGACTAAGTCAATATGAAACCTTCAAGTGACTGTTTGATTTAGATGCCCAAAATTATATTGTCTAGTCTCATATTTTACATGTCAAATTTTGAATTTAACACGTCTTTGGTACGTTTTACCATTTTATTGTTACATATAACAATGAGTATGTAATCAACATAGGATCATATATCCTAATGTCGATAGGTTTGAAATTTGTCACACTTATTTGTCATCATTAGAATATTGTAGTTTCAACCTTTTGTTGAACATCTAGACTATTTTCACCGATAGTCTTTAAAGTTCGTTTCGTTGAACTTGGATCAACTTCCTTCGTTATACAAGAAAATATATTTTCAAAGAATGAGACATTCTTTGATTATATTATCATATTCTTTTTTAATCTAGGGTTTTTTTGATTCGCACACACAAAATTGACATATGTTGCTATGTTTCATATAGCCAATACAATCTATCGTTTCTATTTTCATTTGCTTTAGTGATGAGGTCATTACTTTTTCAAGACACCCCTCACATTTTCAAAAAGTTGTAGGAAGATTTAATTACCTTCTATAACGCATATGGTGTCTTATCTCTTTAATTGTGGGGAACCTTATTTAAAGGGTAATTAGCTTATAAAACAGCTTCCCCCACATGTTAGGCACATTATAGTACCAACGTTACTCATATAAAGCTTTTCCTCATCTTAATCCTTTAATTAAGCTTGAGTTTCAACATCATGCTCATAGAGAACAATTTTCTCTACAACTTCATCTTTGCTTTTAAGCAAATGCACATAACATTATTTTTGTGTTGTCGTCAATAAGAGTAATAAACGTATTCCTTCAACCAATATGTTGCCATATCAATTGTTTCACCAATAATATTGCCCTCGTTTGAAAGTCTATAGTCCAAAGACTTGTTCTCCATCTTATGGCAATTGAAGCATTTCTCATGAAATTTTGCTTCTTGAATACACTGCCTAATTTGTGGTTTGAAGTCATTTTTTACTTCCATTACATTTGCTATGGTAATATTTGTCTTAGCAATATTTACCTTAGTTACATTTGAAGATGGTAACAATATTTACCTTATCCTCTCTAATCATAAGAGGATCATCATTCAGATATTTGACCAAATTTATCATGATCAATTATGCAACATCTTTTGTTGTCACATTTGAAATTCATTCCAATGAATTTCACTGATTTTTCCATTGTGTCATACAGACACAATCTAAAACCATAGTATTATGAATCTATTAAGCATTAAGAATTTAGTCAGAGACTAAAACCAAAGACAGAAACATAATTTTTAATTTTTGTTAGACGATGGAGATTTAGTAATTAAACCCCAAAATAAAAGTTTACACGGTCTTAATAGAAAGAACAATAATAAACAGTGCACCAGGTAGGTAACTTATGAAAGAGATGTGGTGCACTAGACACGCTTAAATACCAGGTCTCTCAAAGAGCCAATCTAGACATGCACTTTCAAATTGTCTTTCAATCACCGTTTATGGGTTCTATTCGTGAAATCATTCAAAGCATGACTGATCAATTAAAGCCACTGCCTTTGATTCACAACAATTTAGAATCTTCCATTTATAGTCCATCGACTCTCACAATTCTTTAGCCACTTTAAACATTGTGGACTTCATAGCATGCATCAGAATAGACTTTAAGAATTTAATTTTGACATAGAGAACAAAGTTAATATATGCTCTGATTTGAGACCTCCTTGGAATCAACGCTTTGAATTTGGTAATCAATGTTACTTCTAGAAATAAATTCACCAATTTATTTCTAAAATAAAAGCATACTTAATTCTTAAAAAATAATAAATTTGAGTTATTTCTTTTTCTTTCAGTTTGAGAGATTTCACCCAATTCACTATTAGAAAGAATGGGCGGTGGGAGAACAAAGGGAAATGGCTACGCTGGAGGCAAGTCGGATGGTGGAGGACAAGGGGAAACAGGTAGGAGAACCAATGTTAGAGGAAAATCGCAATCTGACAGAAGAAACAAGGAGGGGGCAACAGTTTTTGTTAACCACATGAGCAAAAGAATCCACTGGTTTGCACTAAAGGAAGCTTTCTCCATCTATGGGAGGATCGTCAAGGTTTACATCACGTATAACAACCCTAGAAGAAGATTTAGAAGGGATACCTTTGCCTTTATCAGCTTCACTTCAAGAGATGAGGCATTGAGGGCGGTGGAGCACGGTTGCGATTGGATTATGGATGGGTTTACTATAAGAGTGTACCATGGTAAAGACAAAGTCGAGCCATCTAGATCCCAGGTCCATGTGGAGTCTAAAAGTGAAGAAAAACTTGGACCTGCAGTTTGGAAGACCACTGACGGTAGATCTTACAAAGAAGCTCTCGTGTCTGATACAAATGGTCTGGAAAAGACTTGTGTGGAGAACCTGACCAACTCTGGAGTTAATCCCAGGAAAAAACAGGAACTCTCGAACACAGTAAATGAACCATTTCATTTCACTATCCCAAAGAACGAGATGGGGTGGATCAATGAATGCGTGATAGGCATTGTAAAAGGAATGTATGATGCCAATTTCATGTAGGATTTCCTAAAGTCAGAAGGTTTTAAAGTTAAAGTTAGCACAATCTCAGGCTCTAACGTGCTAATATGTTTAGAAGAAGAAGAACAAGTATCGATCTTCTGGGATTTAAAATCCTCATTGTTAGAGTCTTGTTTCGATGACGTTGATTCTGTCGAGGAAATCATCTCAAAGAGGAAATTGGAAGTTTGGGTTAGCCTAGAAAATGTCCCAGTTACAATGTGGAATGAATCAGTTTTTCGCGCTATTGCGAGTGTAACCCCCTCGTCCCGGTCTGGCCGGATGACCGGTCCGAGTGAGCTACACGGGGAAAACCGAGTGAAAACCCCTAAGAATTTCCCCCTCGGTTAGCAACCCTATTTTTTTTCTTTTAATTCTTGCCTAAATGGATATTAAACCCTAAGTGATCATACATCGGAATAACATATGCGAAACAAATCAATCGAACTCAAACAATCATGTTACGGCCAAATTTTAAACTTTACTGCAGGTGGTATCGATACACCTAAGGGGTGTATCGATACCCCTTGACCAGGTCAACTGGTCAAAGTCAACCAGTGGAGACCGTATCGATACACCTAGGAGTGTATCGATACCCTCCCCAATTGTTGACTTCCCACGGTCAACGCTAAGGGGACCGTACAGATACGCATGAAGGCCCGTACCGATACGGAACTGGACAGTAGCTCTAGTAGCAAAAATAGTATCGGTACGCCCCTTCGCGTATCAAAACACGGGGCCTGAACCATGAAGGCCGTATCGATACGGGACCAACCGTATCGATACCCCTACTACGAAAACACAGGTTTGAGCTGATTTAAGGCACAAAATGGCCCTTAAATCCCTCTCAAACCTCAACCAACATACTAACATGCATCCTAATAACAAACCAAGAGTTTAGGCATGCTTAAACTTACAATTACAACACGTTTCACACATGATGAGGATTTAAGCATACAAGCAATTTAGGCTTTCAAGCATGGCATTCTAACAAAAGACATTTCAATCATTTAAGTCATACAAGGAACTCAAAGCCTCTAAGGCACAAGACAAGCACATAGAGGTTTACAACCACATCAAGACAACCTAGCATAGATAGACATACTAACACACACACAATATTCAACATAGCATGTCATGCTTACAAACCATAGTCAACACAACATCAAACCACATATAAATGAGTCATACAAGCTCATACACAACTCTTGCCACATTGCCAACTATTACAAAATTACCACCGTACTTGAGTCACAAACTTGGAAGCCCTCCTTGCCTTGCCTCGAGCTAACACCACGCTAATGATCTGCATTGTTGAACATTGAGAGCGTAAGCTATAAGCTTAGTGAGGGTGCTCTAAAACGAAAAACAACAACAATGCAGGGTCCAAGCATGTTAATCCTAGTCCTACATACATCAAGCATAGGCATTAAAATCAAGTAGACCTAGCTAGTCTTTCAAGTGGCATATATGGTTTCTCGATCCTACCAAGCTCAATTATCAATATCAACATCATATAGCAATACCATATATCACCAACATATATCATCATCACATATCACAATGAATGAACAAGTTAATTGGCCACTTTAATTACCCCGATTGTGCGGATTTAAACCATGACAACACTTTACCTCGGTGGGATTCCACTCATCACCGGACTATGCATGTGCGGGATTCCACTCATTGCCACATGCCCTACGGATGAGATTCCACTCATCATCCCGTAGAAATATAAAAAGCTTCCCGTGGAATATTACATCACCGTACTCCTCCTTGATGACTTAACGCCATCAAGGCCACGTACGTTTTGACTCAATTTGTGTGCACACTATCCTAATGATCGATCATTTACAACCGGTAATTATTTAGTGCCAATTATTATAACCACAACATGTATCATCAACCACATATCATCAACACATTCATGCTCAACACATATATCCACATCATGATATACATATACATGCACCATCTAATCACAAGCATTTGAGCATAGTCATCAAGCACATAGCATTCAAGGAAACTAGACTAAATTAACTACTTGGATTAAAAGGAAGTGGCCTACCAAGCACACTTGCACACACACACACACTACTCATGCTCGAACCAACTTTAAAACAAGTTAAGACCACCACCGCCCTTCCTTAGCAATTCGAACCAATCCTCCTACGAACCCGGATTCGGTCCCAAAGCCTCTACCACGTTTCCTCTTGCTTCTAGTCAAACAAAAACACATACGTTACTTCCCAATTCAATGCTAATTCAACCTTCAACCCACTTTGCATTCACAGCCCAATTCCACAAATTTCCAAACCACATTACATCTCCAAAAACCCAATTTTCGGACTCCCACAACCAAAGGCTGAAATACCCAATTCCAAGCACCCAAATGACTTCCTAAGCATCCCAAATCACCCTCCTAACATAGGTAGACCATCAGCCCTTCAATTTCAACATTAAACTTACCAAAAACCCAAATTTTAATACCCTAAAGTTTGCCCTAAAGACCCACTACGAAATTTCATCCAAAATTGACCAAATTCATATATGTTGTGTACTTTAGCATGATTAACAAAAACCCCAACACAATTTCTTAAGACAAATTGAAAAACCCCATTAAAACCCAAATTTTTAACATGAACCCTAATTCCCAAAATTCAATATTTTTGAAATTTAAGACAATGGTTGGATAGAGGATAAAGAGAGGATTAAGAAAATAACTTTACCTTTGAAAAACACCTTGGATTGAGGAAGAGAATGAATGGAATAGTAACTAGTGTAGTTGGGAGAGTTTGAAAATGGGGGAGAGGGGTTTGACATGAAAAGGAAAGAAAAGGGGGAAAGAGAAGACACTTTACAATAAAGTGGTATTGCTTTTAAAAGTTTTTGGTCTAAATACACCATAGGTCCCTCCCTCATTAACAAGGCTCAAAAAGATCATTAGTTGAAGTTGGATTATTTTAATTAGATTTTATTTGACTCGAACAATAACCCGACTAACTCCTAGGCCCAAGACACGGGCGTTACAACTCTCTCCCACTTAAGGAAATTTCGTCCCCGAAATTACCTGACTGAAAGAGATACGGAAACTGCTTTTCCATATCCTCCTTCCTCTCCCAAGTGGCCTCGTCCACACCTCTACGTTGCCACCGCACCTTCACTAACTCAATTGATCTACCCCTCAACACCTTACTGTCAGAAGCTAAGATCTCAACGGGCTCTTCTTCATAAGTCAAATCCGGATTCAATTCGATTTCTTCCATGGGCATAACATGTGACGGATCAGACCTATACTTGCGAAGCATCGAAACATGCAACCGGACCAACTCCCTTCACAATCTCATACGGTCCTATGTACCTCAGACTCAACTTCCCTTTTCGGCCAAACCTCATCACCTTCTTCCACGGTGACACTTTCAAGAACACCTTCTCACCCACTGAGAACTCAACTTCCTTCCTCTTCAGATCGACATAGGACTTCTGCCTATCCGAAGCGGCCTTCAAACGATCACAAATCAATTTCACCTTTTCGGTTGTCCCCTTGAGCAAATCCGGCATGGGTAACAATTTCTGTCCTACCTCGGCCCAACACACTGGAGTTCTACACTTCCGGCCATACAAGGCCTCATACGGAGCCATCTAAATGCTCGACTGAAAACTGTTATTGTACGCAAACTCTACTAGAGGCAAATGTTTCTCCCAAGTACCCTGAAAGTCAATGATACAACAACGCAACATATCCTCTAAGATCTGAATGACCCTCTCTGACTGACCATCTGACTGAGGATGATAAGAAGTGCTGAAGTTCAATCGGGTACCCAAAGCTGTATGCAGACACTCCCAAAATCTAGAAGTAAACCGCGGATCTCTATCTGACACAATGGACTTCGGCACACTGTGTAGCCTCACAATCTCACCAATGTACAAATCGACCAATCTATCTAAAGTGTAAGTAGTGTTGACTGCCAAGAAGTGAGCACACTTCGTAAATCGATCTACTATCACCCAAACTGAGTTCTTCGTAGGAGTCAAAGGCAAACCCGAAACAAAATCCATAGTGATGCTCTCCCACTTCCATTCCGGAATCTTCAACGGCTGTAACAAACCTGAGGGAACCTGATGTTCCGCCTTCACCCTCTGACACACTAAGCACTTACTCACAAAGTCGGCTACATCTCTCTTCAAGCCAACCCAAAAGTACTCATTCTTCAAATCGCGGTACATCTTCGTACTTCCAGGATGCATAGCAAACGGACTACTGTGGGCTTCAGTCAAGATCGTACGTCTCAAATCACTGTCTTCTTGCACAACTATTCTATCTTTGAAACACAAAACCCCATCAGTGCTGAAACTGTAGTCTGAAGATCTACCCTCGGCTATATCTTGCACGTGAGGTGCCAAAGATCTATCTAAGAGCTGTTTCTCTCTAATCATTTGACCTAGAGCAGGTCTAACCTGAAGCTCGGCTATCAAGCCACCATCTCCGGACAAACTCAATTTAGCAAACATAGCTCCCAAGTCTACAGCCACCTTCCTACTCAATGCATCGGCCACTACATTGGCCTTACCCGGATGGTACTCAATTGTGAGATCATAATCTTTTAGCAACTCTAATCACTTACGCTGTCTGAGATTCAAATCTCGCTGAGTCATAATGTACTTCAAACTCTTGTGATCGGTGTATACTGTGCATTTCTCACCATACAAATAATGTCTCCAAATCTTCAAAGCAAATACAACTGCAGCTAGCTCTATGTCATGGGTCGGGTAGTTGCGCTCATGAGTCTTCAACTGTCTTGAGGCATAAGCCACTACTCTTCGGTCTTGCATAAGAACACATCCTAACCCTACATACGAAGCATCATTGTAAATCACATAGTCCTTCCCGGACTCAGGCTGAATCAAAATCGGAGCTTGGGTCAAAGCTTCTTTCAATTTCTCAAAGGCTCTCTGTCTTGCATCCGTCCACTCAAACTGAACACTCTTCTGAAGTAACTGTGTCAACGGAGCAGCTAATTTAGAGAAGCCCTCTACAAACCTCCTATAGTATCCGGCTAAGCCTAGGAAGCTACGTACTTCTGTCACTGACTTCGGTTGCTTCCACTCAACAATGGCTTCAATCTTCTTTGGATCAACTCTAATGCCTTCAGCTGACACTACATGTCCTAAGAAGACTACCTCACGAATCCATAATTCACACTTGCTGAGCTTCGCATATAACTGATGATCTAACAAGGTCTTCAAAACAAGTCTCAAGTGTCGGTCATGGTCTTCTTCAGTTCGCGAATACACCAAGATGTCATCAATAAATACAACCACAAACTGATCTAGATACTGATGAAAAATCCTATTCATCATGTCCATGAAAGCTGCCGGTGCATTAGTCAGCCCAAATGGTATGACTAAAAACTCATAGTGTCCATATCTAGTCCTAAAGGCTGTCTTCGGTACATCGACCTCTCTAACCTTTAGCTGGTAGTAACCTGATCTCAAATCAATCTTCAAAAAGACAGATGCTCCTCTCAACTGATCAAACAAGGCATCGATTCTAGGCAACGGATATTTGTTCTTCACTGTCAACTGATTTAACTGTCTATAATCTATGCACATTCTCATACTTCCATCTTTCTTCTTCACAAACAACACTGGTGCACCCCAAGGTGAAGAACTAGGTCGAATAAAATCTCTATCTGTCAATTCTTGCAACTGAGTCTTCAACTCTTTCAATTCCCTCGGTGCCATACGATACGGAGCAATCGAAACAGGAGCTGAATCAGAATAAGTCTCAATGCTGAACTCTACCTCTCTGTCCGGTGGTAACCCTGGCAATTCTTCCGGAAACACACTAGGAAAATCACATACTGTCCGGATATCCTGAGGTCTAACCTCACTCATGTTAGGGTTCATCACATACGCTAAGTATGCTTCACACCCCAACTCAACCAACCTCTTAGCCTCTAACACTGAAACAACATTAGACAAGAACTTCACGTTCTCACCCACCACTACAATCTCATAATCATCTGTGAGCCTCAAAAAAATCCGTTTAGTTTCAAAATCTATCCTAGCTCTATGCTCCGTGAGCCAGTCCATACCCAGAATCACATCAAAACCATAGAAGGGAAGCTCCATCATATCCACTGGAAACACATGTCCCTGAACCATCAACGGACACCTTCGGTACATCTTCCTAACTACTACTGTGTCCCCAAAGGAACTAGTAACACTAACTCCTACTTCTAACATTTCACAAGGCAAGTTCAAAGACTGTGCATGCTCACTCAATATGTAGGAATGTGTAGACCCAGAGTCAATCAAAGAAAGCAAACCCAAAGACTGTATCGAGAAGTTACCTACGATCACATCAGTGTCATGCTGATCTCCCCGCTGAGCATAAACTCTGGCCTGACCTCCGCCCTCTGGCTGAACTGCGACTACGTGTGCTATGTTCCTCTGACCATCATTCCTCGGCTGAAAGTTCCCTCTACCGCGCCCGCGGCCTTTCTGAAAGTCGTTGGCTCGAGCAGGAGCCTGACCTGGTGCCTGTCCCACCTGATGTGGACAGTCACGCCTAATGTGGTCTCTAGCACCACAACTCCAACAAGAATGGTAGTTTCCCCAACATTCTCCGGTGTGGTTCCTCCCGCAAGTAGCACATGTGGGCAACTTCCCACCAGCTCTCTGACCATGATGGCCCCTACCGTGGTTACCGCCACCACGCCTATGATCATACTGATGCCTATTGTCCCGATGCCTCTTGGCATCACCTCTGTCAAAGTTGCTGGACCTCTTACCCGAACTAGATCCACCTGACCGCCTGGTCAAACTTAAACTGTGCTCTAAGTCCTTGGCCCTCGAGACCAAGACATCAAAACCAGTGTAGTCTGAAGCTAGAGTATAAGTCTTGATTTCTTCATTCAGCCCATATCGGAAGCGGTTACAACGCTTCACCTCAGTAGGTACAAGCTCAGGTGCATACTGACTCAATCTGACAAATTGGATCTCATAATCGGTCACAGACATACTCCCCTGAAGCAAAGCCATAAACTCTCTCTTCCTCTCATCGAGGTATCGCGGACCCAAATACTTCTTCCGGAAAGCTGTCTCAAAGAACTCCCAAGTAATATCGGTCTCATCCATCCCTGAAGTAACAGTGACCCACCAGGTGTAGGCATCACCCTGAAGCAGAGACTCAACACATCCCAGCTTGCGCTCACCAGTACATCCCATCTGAGCAAGAATACGGACGGTCTTCTCAAACCACATCTCTGACCTCTCCGGAGTAGCACCTCTAAACTCTTCGGCCCCAAGGCTCCGAAGTCTCTCTAATGGTAATCCGGTGCCCTCACCCTGACGATGAGCTGCCAGACCTCCAGCTACTGCAGCTTGGAACGCTCCAGCTATTGCCTGAACCAACGGAGCTAAGTCTATCCCAGTCGGTCCTTGGCTACCTTGGCCTCCTTGTGCTCCCTCTCCTTCGGCCCCGGCCTCACCTCCCACTCCCGGTGGAGGAGGTGGTGGTGGTGGAGGTGGTGGAGGAACTCTTACTCCGACTACATGCTCTCCCACTTGAGCTCCAACCCCAACTACCGGCTCAACCCTCGGAGCCTCTGCCCGTGGTTCTGGTCGAACCATCCTAGGTCTCCCACGTGGTCTCATGATTCAACTAGCAAGGTAAAACTACAACAAGAAACAGATAAGGATTATGTTAGTCAAAGCAAGGGTCCAATAGTGCTCAAGTACTCCTTTTCCCAAAAATCTTTTTAAATTAAGTAATAGTAGCAATGGGCACACACTCACACCAAACACGACAATTCATGCTTCAAAACATCATACGAACAGTCAAATATTCAAGTATTCATGGCAAGACATACGTCGAACAACACAATCGTTTAATACATCAAGCTTACCTCACTTACCTACCCGAGGTCTCGGTAACCTCAGGCTCTGATACCAACAAATGTAACCCCCTCGTCCCGGTCTGGCCGGATGACCGGTCCGAGTGAGCTACACGGGGAAAACCGAGTGAAAATCCCTAAGAATTTCCCCCTCGGTTAGCAACCCTATTTTTTTCTTTTAATTCTTGCCTAAATGGATATTAAACCCTAAGTGATCATACAACGGAATAACATATGCGAAACAAATCAAACGAACTCAAACAATCATGTTACGGCCAAATTTTAAACTTTACTGCAGGTGGTATCGATACACCTAAGGGGTGTATCGATACCCCTTGACCAGGTCAACTGGTCAAAGTCAACCCGTGGAGACCGTATCGATACACCTAGGAGTGTATCGATACCCTCCCCAATTGTTGACTTCCCACGGTCAACGCTAAGGGGACCGTATCGATACGCATGAAGGCCAGTACCGATACGGAACTGGACAGTAGCTCCAGTAGCAAAAATAGTATCGGTACGCCCCTTCGCGTATCGAAACACGGGGCCTGAACCATGAAGGCCGTATCGATACGGGACCAACCGTATCGATACCCCTGCTACGAAAACACAGGTTTGAGCTGATTTAAGGCACAAAATGGCCCTTAAATCCCTCTCAAACCTCAACCAACATACTAACATGCATCCTAATAACAAACCAAGAGTTTAGGCATGCTTAAACTTACAATTACAACACGTTTCACACATGATGAGGATTTAAGCATACAAGCAATTTAGGCTTTCAAGCATGGCATTCTAACAAAAGACATTTCAATCATTTAAGTCATACAAGGAACTCAAAGCCTCTAAGGCACAAGACAAGCACATAGAGGTTTACAACCACATCAAGACAACCTAGCATAGATAGACATACTAACACACACACAATATTCAACATAGCATGTCATGCTTACAAACCATAGTCAACACAACATCAAACCACATATAAATGAGTCATACAAGCTCATACACAACCCTTGCCACATTGCCAACTATTACAAAATTACCACCGTACTTGAGTCACAAACTTGGAAGCCCTCCTTGCCTTGCCTCGAGCTAACACCACGCTAATGATCTGCATTGTTGAACATTGAGAGCGTAAGCTATAAGCTTAGTGAGGGTGCTCTAAAACGAAAAACAACAACAATGCAGGGTCCAAGCATGTTAATCCTAGTCCTACATACATCAAGCATATGCATTAAAATCAAGTAGACCTAGCTAGTCTTTCAAGTGGCATATATGGTTTCTCGATCCTACCAAGCTCAATTATCAATATCAACATCATATAGCAATACCATATATCACCAACATATATCATCATCACATATCACAATGAATGAACAAGTTAATTGGCCACTTTAATTACCCCGATTGTGCGGATTTAAACCATGACAACACTTTACCTCGGTGGGATTCCACTCATCACCGGACTATGCATGTGCGGGATTCCACTCATCGCCACATGCCCTACGGATGGGATTCCACTCATCATCCCGTAGAAATATAAAAAGCTTCTGGTGGAATATTACATCACTGTACTCCTCCTTGATGACTTAACGCCATCAAGGCCACGTACGTTTTGACTCAATTTGTGTGCACACTATCCTAATGATCGATCATTTACAACCGGTAATTATTTAGTGCCAATTATTATAACCACAACATGTATCATCAACCACATATCATCAACACATTCATGCTCAACACATATATCCACATCATGATATACATATACATGCACCATCTAATCACAAGCATTTGAGCATAGTCATCAAGCACATATCATTCAAGGAAACTAGACTAAATTAACTACTTGGATTAAAAGGAAGTGGCCTACCAAGCACACTTGCACACACACACACACTACTCATGCTCGAACCAACTTTAAAACAAGTTAAGACCACTCACCGCCCTTCCTTAGCAATTCGAACCAATCCTCCTACGAACCCGGATTCGGTCCCAAAGCCTCTTCCACGTTTCCTCTTGCTTCTAGTCAAACAAAAACACATACGTTACTTCCCAATTCAATGCTAATTCAACCTTCAACCCACTTTGCAATCACAGCCCAATTCCACAAATTTCCAAACCACATTACATCTCCAAAAACCCAATTTTCGGACTCCCACAACCAAAGGCTGAAATACCCAATTCCAAGCACCCAAATGACTTCCTAAGCATCCCAAATCACCCTTCTAACATAGGTAGACCATCAGCCCTTAAATTTCAACATTAAACTTACCAAAACCCCAAATTTTAATACCCTAAAGTTTGCCCTAAAGACCCACTACGAAATTTCATCCAAAATTGACCAAATTCATATATGTTGTGTACTTTAGCATGATTAACAAAAATCCCAACACAATTTCTTAAGACAAATTGAAAAACCCCATTAAAACCCAAATTTTCAACATGAACCCTAATTCCCAAAATTCAATATTTTTGAAATTTAAGACAATGGTTGGATAGAGGATAAAGAGAGGATTAAGAAAATGACTTTACCTTTGAAAAACACCTTGGATTGAGGAAGAGAATGAATGGAATAGTAACTAGTGTAGTTGGGAGAGTTTGAAAATGGGGGAGAGGGGTTTGACATGAAAAAGAAAGAAAAGGGGGAAAGAGAAGACACTTTACAATAAAGTGGTCTTGCTTTTAAAAGTTTTTGGTCTAAATACACCATTGGTCCCTCCCTCTTTAACAAGGCTCAAAAAGATCATTTGTTGAAGTTGGATTATTTTAATTAGATTTTATTTGACTCGAACAATAACCCGGCTAACTCCTAGGCCCAAGACACGGGCGTTACAGCGAGTAGATGGGGTTCGGTGATTCGGGTTGATGAAGATACCCTGAGAAGGAATAGGTTTGACCGAGCAAGGATCCTGATCGCTGTAAGATTTAAATCGGATATTGTATAACTAATATTTTGATATAATAATTGAAAAATGTTTTAGACTGATTTAAAAAGAATTCAAAACTATTTCCAAAGTCCAAATAACTTGAAACTATATTTAGAGGATGTTTTTAAAGGTTTTTACATGTTTTCAAAGCCAAGCTAAACAACATCGTCCAGGTGTATCGAAACACCCTTAGGCGTTTTGATACGATCTCTTCTAGTGTCAAAACGTTTCGATACGGGTATCGAAACGAGTCTTTTCTGGATGAGATTTTTTCCTAGCGTTTATATATGGGCTATGCCGTTTCGATACGCCTACATGGCATCGACCACAACAGTCATAAACCCTAACGGCTATTTTCCAACTAACATTTAAATGTAGAGCGTTTCGATATGGTGCCTAGCGTTTCGATATGGCCCATGGTGTTTCGATACGGATGCTCATCAGACTGTAATGACTCATTCTACTTGAAGAGCGTATTGAAACGGGTTCGAGCGTTTCGATACGGGTAGTAGCAAAACTGCATTTATGGTGGGAAATAAAGTTCTCAACGGCTCCAATTCAACCCCAACGGCTAGTAACGGCTACAAACTCATTAAGGAGTATAGAAGAGACCTCCAAGCATCAAGATATTGTTAATGCTTCAATTGCCAATCAACAAATGATCAAAAAGTGTCTTTGTACTTAAATTGTCATTTCTTGTATAGACAAACACTAGTGAGCCAAAATTGTCAAATTTGCTCAAGTGTTTTAGGTTTTGGGTGAGAGCTTATTTGTGCAAACAATCACCTATTAGAGGGATTTAAGTTTGCTTATCTTTTCTTTTTGTAAAGAGTGTTTGATCAAGGCTTTGGGTAGAAAGCTTGATCGGTGTATAAGGGTTTCCTCCTAAGCCTAGAAAAGGGGACGAATCAATAGTACATTGATTGGAAATCCTTAGTGGGAAGCTAAGGTAGTGGATGTAGACCTTGGTTATAAGGTTGAACTACGCTAAAATCAATGTGTCATTTTCATTTTAGCTTTCACACCACATCCACCCAAAATTTCACCTCTCCACCACTTGGTGAACAAGAATGATTGAAGGAATCGAGCACCTCATAACTCAACAGATATCCCCCAGGTTGTTAATACCTTCATAAACGGAGTCCAATTCTGCTTCAAGGTGTCAGTAGAAGACTATGAAGATGATCGAGCACCTCATAACTCAACAGATATCCCCCAGTTTAGAGAATGTCTCCCAGACTCATTCTCCCAAGTTTGTGGGAGAAGAAAAGTCAAGCAATGTCCCGGTGTAGTCAAGTGGGCCCATTGAATCGGGTCAACTAGTCGATATCCGTGTCGAGTACAAGGATGAATCCACCCCCGCTTCGGGCCCGTCTTTTGGTCCTGGTGCATCGATTTTGGAAAAGAAAACGGGCTTGTTCATGGTCAGGCCCAAATATGTAAAAAATGTGAGGTCTCTTTCCCCCTTCAGAAGTGAATATTCTAGGGGTACAAAGCTAGGGATTAGAAATCCCCTTTCCCACCAGAACCCTACAGAGCCTTTAGTAGATGATTCCCTCAGTGTTAACGATGAAGCATCGACCACCATTCGTCTAGCGAGTGCCATGGGAGTTGAGTTCGCCTCTAGCAGAGAGGCGGTCATAGCCCATTCCAAGAGCTGATTCACAAGGGTCAACATACTTAACGACAGGTCGGCACCATTCTACTCGTGTTGTTCCTATCATTTTACTTACACTTTATTTTACAAATCAAATGAATCTTGCTTGCCTGTCCTGGAACGTAAGAGGTATCGGAAGACCAGAAAAGATAAGATCAGTCGTGAGAGTTGTTAGAGAGAGCTGAGCTGGCTTCATCTTTCTTCAGGAATCCAAGCTTCAAAACCTCAAACCTGTGGTGGTAAGAAGATTAATAGGGAAAAAAGATATGGGCTTTGAATTTGCCCCATCAGTCGGTGCTTCTAGTGGTTTGATTTCATTTTGGGACAAGGAGCTATTTACTGTGGAGAGGAAGACAGTGCTAGACAGGGCCATTATTCTCGAAGGTAAATTTCATTCCAATAAAAAAATGTGCATTGATCAACTTGTATGCGCCAAATATTCAGGCAGAAAGAAGAGGCTTATTTGATAGTATTTCAGAGATTATCGATGGCCTCTCGATGCTGGTTATACTGGGAGGCGAATTCAATTCGGTAGTTTCTGTTGAGGAAAAGACTGGATCAGACTTTAACTCTAGTGCAAGCAACATGTTCAAGAGGTTCATTTATCAGAACATGTTAATCGACATACCCATGGTTGGTAGCAAGTATACTTGGTTTCGAGGGGGTGAAAGTGTAGAGGCAAGCAAGCTGGATAGGTTCTTGGTCTCGACTGATATTTTGAGTTGGTGCCCTAACATCATTCAAGTAACCTTATCTAACGGTTTATCAGATCACAAGGCTGTTCTATTGAAGGAAAGGGTGTACACAAAAACTTGCAGACCGTTCAAGTGGTTTTCGCACTGGGCCGATGTACCCGAGTATGCAGAGCTAGTGAATTCAACAATTGCGACTAGCCAGCGTAAAGACACGGGGGATATGCTGAAGTCTGTTAAAGGTGTGACTAAAGTATGGGTTACCAGCTATCGCGAATGTGAAGCTGAGTCATTGAAGGGGATTGAAAAATGTTTAGAGGTGCTGGAAAATGAAATTATTGAAAAGGAATGGATATAGAGAAAAAGGAAGAACTCATATCGTTAAAAGCATCTTTGTGGGAAAAGTACAAAAGAGACGAAAGGGAATGGGCCCAAAAATCTAGGGTGCGTTGGCTTCAGGAGGGTGATAAAAACACCAAATTTTTTCACCTCTCTGCCTCAATTAGACGCAACATAAACTTCATTAGTTCGCTTCAAGTTGGTGAAAAATATGTGGTAAAACCTGAGTGCATAGCTAAGGCTTTTGTGAAGCATTTCAAAGAAAAATTTAACAGAAGTCACACTATTCCTGTAAAAGAGTTCGGATGCAACATCAGAAAATTAAGCAAGGTTTCGGCTGAATTTCTAGAATCACAGTTCTCTTTCGAAGAAGTATGGGCTGCGATAAAGTCGACGAAGGGAAATCAAGCTCCGGGGCCCGATGGTTTTAATTTAGACTTTTACAAAGCATTTTTGGCTATCGCTGAAGGCAAAAGTTATGAGATTCTTTGAGGGTTTTTACAGAGGTGGTCTCACGACAAATCCCTAAATCATTCTTTCATTGCTCTCATTCCTAAAAGAGAGAATCCATCATCAATGGATGACTACAAACCCATATCCCTAGTCGGCAGTCTCTATAAGATTTTGGCAATAGTGCTATCAAGAAGACTTTCCCTTTGTATTGGTGAAGTAATCGGGGATTAGCAGTTCGCTTCCACACCAGGAAAACAGATTTCAGACTGTTGTCTTATTGCCAATAAAGTTATCGATGAACTGAAGAAGAAGAATTACGAAACTATCATTTTCAATGTGTACTTCAGAAAAGCATATGATACAATGGATTGGGGATTTCTAGATTACGTCTTGAATCGAATGGGGTTTGGGTTGAAATGGAGAAAATGGATATTTTCATGCTTGTACACCAATCTCAGTTCTTGTAAATGGTGCTCCATCCGAAAGGTTCAAAATCAGCAGAGGATTAAGGCAAGGCTGCCCTTTATCGCCACTGCTATTCAATTTGATAGGGAGGCCCTTAGTTCCTTGATTTACAAAGCAATTGAGTCAAATGTGTTGTCGGGTATTACTCTGGGCAGTCTCGGGCTTCCGCTGTCCCACTTGCAATTCGTAGATGACCTTATCTTGTTCTTAAAGACGGATTTGGAAAATGTTAAGTGTATCGCAAGGCTCTTGAGGATTTTTGAAGTGGTTTCCGGGCTACAGCTGAACATGAGGAAGACGACACTTTTTGGAGTAAATGTTGATGCTGCGAGGATCTTAAGTTGGGCATCTGAGCTGAGATGCAATTCTGATTCCTTGCCTACAAGCTACTTAGGCCTGCCCCTGGGCTTTGATCGGAATTCAAATGCCATCTGGAAGCCGATATTGGACAAGGTACAATCGAAGCTAGAAGGGTGGAAGAGATCCCTGTTGTCCATGGCTGGTCGAATAACTCTAGTTAAATCAGTGCTTAGCAATTTACCCGTTTACTACTTGTCGATATTCAGAGCTCCAGTTTCAATGGTTAACAGTCTTAATAAGATGATCGCTAAATTCATCTGGGGTTTTAATAAAGTGAAAGCAATTCACTGGGTTAAGTGGGACAATTTGTGCCTACCCAAAGATTGTGGGGGAATTGGTTTGATCGATGTAAAGGTCAAAAATCGAGCCCTACTTAACAAGTGGCTATGGAGATTTTGTAGCGAGGGTGATAACTTGTGGCGTAGGGTAATCGTAGCAAAATATGGTATGTCGAATGATCACCTGGTTCCGAGAGGTGGGTATCGAAGCAAAGAGTCTTAGATCTGGAAAAATATATCGAGACCGCTATACAGCAACAATGATCCTTTTACCAAATATATACGGTTCATGCTGGGTGATGGGAAGTCAATTAATTTTTGGGAGGATCAGTGGACAAAATTTCCATCCTTAAGAGAAGCCTTTTCGAGAATTTTTGTCGTATCTACTTTAAAATCGGGTAAAGTGTGCGACTTTGGTTCCAAAGCGATGGGCAGTTGGCAATGGAGCATACCCCTTAGAAAGTGTCTTTTTGATTGGAAGCTTAATCAATGGGATATTTTTTTTTAATACTATATCTATTGCGGCTAAAGCAAATTTAGAAAAAGATGAAGCAAGATGGGTAGGAACCTCAAACGGTGTATACAAGCCTAAAGACTTCTGCAATCTGATATCAGCAAATGTGGGGAATAAAGAGTCTGTATGGAAGTTGATATTGTTAAATCTTGCCCCGCCAAAGGTCAAACTTCTTTCGTGGAGAGCTGCTCTTGGGAGACTACCAACTCATGATGAACTTGCAAAAAAAGGTATCTCTTTGCATTCAAACTCACCGTGTTTTCTATAAAAGTCACCTTGAAACTGTTCATCATTTTTTTTGCAACTGTTATTTTATTTTTAGAGTTTGGAAAAGGTGGGCCAATCTATGGAACGTTCAGCTCATCGCACCCAACTCATTTAAGTCCATAATCCTTATCTGGGATTCGCAACCGATCACGGGTCAGGTAAAATTAATTTGAAACACAACCCTCTTTACGTTTGTGTGGACATTCTGGTGCTACAGGAATGAAATAATCTTCAACAATTCGAAGTTTTCAGAATGCCAAGTTTTTAAAATTGCTTTGCTGCGTATTTGGTATTGACTCAAAGCCAAATGGCCATCATCTACTTTTCATGTTTATGATCTAGCAAACCAGCCTATTAGTTGTTTTTTAGAACCTAGACGACCTACAAGACCTATGGGCTCTTCATGGAAGTCCCCCGCAAAGGGAGTTCTTAAATTCAATGTGGATGCATCCACAAAGGGGAATTTTGGTGTTGCGGGTATAGGGGGCACCTTGAGAAACCACCTGGGCCACCAGCTCGTCATTTTCTCTAAGTCGATAGGGCTCTCGGATCTCACGGGGGCGAAAATTTCAGCCATTCTAGAAGCGTGTCGGATCTACCAGTCGTTAAAGTGGTCAAATGAGTTCCATCTAGTATTAGAATCGGACTGTGAGTTAGTTTTGAATTGGATTGCGAATTTTGCCTTATGCCCTACTACGTTTGCTGACAGAATACAACATTGTGTTCAGTTCATATTGCGCTACAACTGGGTTTTCAATTTTGCTTATAGGGAGTCAAACAGTGCAACGCATAGACTTGCAGTTAAGGGAGTTAGCAGGGAGGATAATTGGCTATGGATTTGCCAATTAGCACAGAATGTTGAGCAGCCAGAAGTTGAATCGGACAAAGGTAATAGCTCTTGATTGCGTAACTGGACGCATTAGGGGGTGAGATATGTTTTTGTCTCTCGGGTGATAGTATAGGTCTTCATTTTGATGTATTTTTTTGTTACTGTAATCTTTTTTAATGTGGATTATTGGTGTACTATTTTCACTATGAAATAAATCGAGGTACTCTTTTTTTCTGTTAGGCTTTAGGGGATTTTAACGAGGCCTCTTTCTCTTTTCAAAAAAAATAAATAAATTCACCAATTTATTTTAAGATTGAATTATTATAGCTTCCCACGAAATTAAATTCAACGGTTCATTTTCTTTAACAAGTTAGAATCAACACATGATTCTAGCGTATAAATAAATTTAATGATTTATTTCTTTTGTTAAACATTGAGATTAGTAACACTAAAACCCAAACCAAAGAAATCAAGGCAACAAAATCAAAAGGAATTAATCCTTCAATTTTGTTGATTCTTGTTTTAGAAAAGATCACGTAAATCTGTTAAAACAGTAGAAATTAAATCCCGAAACGA
Source organism: Hibiscus tridactylites (assembly GCA_958450335.1). NCBI lineage: Eukaryota > Viridiplantae > Streptophyta > Magnoliopsida > Malvales > Malvaceae > Hibiscus > Hibiscus tridactylites. The sequence continues at coordinate 30,220,431 of OY288274.1, read as the reverse complement.
ATTATTTATGAGATTTTAATTTTTTAAATTTTGCCTGAGTATCATATTCGTCTCTATAATTTCTCAAGAAAAACTATTAGTAGAAATAATAATCCATAGTGTTTCTAAAACACAAACAATAATAATTATTATACAAGACACAAAAAATATTCCTTTTTATGCCATAATTCATATAATATTAAAGGCCAATAAATAATTAAGGATATTACCTTAATAACACCTTGTAGCAATCAAGGCTTCAAACGAGAATTACATTCCAACCTTAGTTGGCCAATTTCTTATTTCACCTTGCTTTTCAAGTAGGCATACTGTTCCATCCGTTGGAGCAATATTCAACATTGTTCAAGATGTTGTGATGGCGTACACGGATTTAAAATTGGATTAAAATTATTCTAAGCATAATTCGTTGATCATCCTGTTTTTCTTCGAATTTGGTAAGAGAATTTGTCTTAAGATTGTTAAAAAATCGTTAATTCAAGAATAAATAATAAATTAAAATATTATTATTTAAACGAACGGTATAAAATTACAGACGATACAATAATATGTAAATTAAACCGATTTGAAACGAAAAACTAAAGGACATGTGTTGAATCCTGCACAAACGCAATTTGCTCAAGACATATTTGCCCGCTCCTACAATGTTTGAGAAACGTCGAACATCTATCTCACAGGATACAACAACATAAAGAGCATAGTAGTAGCACATATGCGGTGATCAACGAACCGTAACCTCGCATTCTTCTATCACCGAAAATTACTTGTAAAATCCACAGGGTAACAATAAAAATTTTCCCTGTTTTGAGTTTTGTAAAACCTAGAAGGTTTACTCCCTATTTATAGGAGTGTCATGAGGGTATAAGTGAAAATTTGACCTAATGGAGCATTTAATATTGAGAATAATTTTATTCTTCTATAGAACAATTTACAAAATTACTATAAGAATTAAAGGTAACTTTCAATATTTACTCTTTTAATTCTAAGATAAAATTTGGCAAATATATGCTCTTATTTGAGGAAAAATTTATTTTAAATTTAGGTCAAAATATATGCAAGCCCGCGAAGGACCAAACCGGTTCAGACATTTGTGTCACCTACGTCGTGCACGTCTGCACTTTACGAACCAACAATTAGTTCCACATTTTCCTCAACAATGTTTGAATCGGTTTCTCATTCAAAGCTCTAAAATTATCAAAATTTTCCAACAACTTATCCAACCAACCAAATATGTTTCATCTATTAAAATCTCATACTTACAGTTACACAAAGTTGAAATTCATATAAATTTTGCGATTTTATTAAACTAAGTCATGCCTTTGATCTTTGTTTTTCTTTTTCTGTTTTTGCCCTTTTGGATATTGAATGAACAAGTTTTAATTATTAGAGGCTTCCTATTCCTATGACTTATGAATTAAACCTCCTACCCCACTCATCATTTATAAATACATAATTTGTTCTTAATGCTTTGTAATTAATGGCTACTTTACCATTTTGCATTTGGCTTAATGATAATATCATTTAGGTCCAAATTTTAATAATTATATATATATATTATTGTTTTTATATTGTTTGTAGATTCAAATAATACTTGAGTTCCATTGTGAATGTTTCTAAGTAGTATAATTATTTGTTGTACCGTTAATAATTTTATTCATAAGCGGGCTTCTAAAATTGCCACATACTCAGGTAAGACTCTAAACTTCAACCTCTAAACTATAAATTTTAAATTATAAAATTTATTTTTAAATCTTAAAACTTAACCTTAAACACTAAAACTCTAACACAAAACCTTAAACTCTAAACTTTAAAAACTAGACATTTGTGAAAACAAATTTTCAAATGGTACTGCATAGAATGTTTTCCTTTCTAAGTGTATGTTTTATAGTTAAATATTATATGTTTTTCTTTCTACTAAATCAAAATTAATAAACTCTTTTTTTATAAATGATAGATTTTTTTCGAACTCAAATTTTGTTGTCAATAAAAAAAGCATTTAAACGGAAGTTCTTATATTGTATCGGTTTTTTTTCAAAATTATATATTTACATAAATTTCGATATTAATATTTTTTTGAGAGATCTGATAAATTATACATATTTTATCGTATGGTATTTAATATTATATGATATCTAAATTATTTTATTTTATGTGAAGAGCATAAATGCCAGGTAGTATATTACTCCTATTTAGCAGATAAGTCACGGAATTGAAGTGTGTATTCCTTTTTAAAGAAAGTGACAGGTCACATGCTAATCTCAATTCGGATGTGCATAGGATCCTTATAATTTCTATCATACATGATCTAAACTTATAATAAATAAATTTATTAGTCACATATTCGATCAACGAAACGATAATTTGTCAATTTCAACATTATATAAAATTTATTTTGTCAAAAATTTAATCTAATTTAGTTTTAAATTGATCATGCGGTTAACAATAGTGAATCAAAACTAAAAAAATTAACCAAAGACTAACAATTTCAACTCTTTGATTCACCATATTAATCCTCGAATCAATTTAAAATTAAATTAGATTAATATTTTAACCAATCAGATCCATTCTATCGCTTGACTAGTGACGGTTGTTCATCGAAATTTCTACATGGTTAGTTAAAAATTTAAAATTTTTAAATTTCTTTTTAACGTATCACATAAGCATTTTTTAATGACCGTAATCCTATTAAAAACAAATTAAAAATTTAATAAATGTAATGAATTTTTTATTGCGATTGATGGAATATAGACTGGACATGGATGAGGTAAGGATGAAGAAGAAGATGAGCAGAGAAGAAGAAGATGAGCAGAGAGAGAGAACAAAAAGAAAACAAGGTTGTTCTTATTATATTGAACAATGATCGAATACAATTTAACTTTACATAATACAAGACGTTTGTTTATATACATAATGAATAACAGATTCTATAACAGATTCTTGATCTTCATCTTTCTTTAGATGATGACAGCTCAGTATCTAAACTGTTACAACTTCCTTAACAGCTATAACTGCTATATACTAACATACTTCCTATCTTCCTTCCTTTGCTAAAAGATAAAAACAACCATGCTGGGAAAAACAAGAGAGATGTCTTCAACAAAACTCTTCAGAACAAAAAGTGTTATTGCCTTGTAACTGAAGCTCTGCAGGTGAAAAAACTCTAAGCTTCTGACGAAGATGTAAAAAGAAAGCTGCAGACAAAGGCTTGGTGAAAACATCTGCTATCTGTTCGGAAGGAGGAACATAGTTAACTTGAAATGACCCTTCAGAGACCTTTTCTCTATCAAAGCTGAGGTCAAGCTCAACATGCTTGAGCTTTGCATGGTGAACTGGATTAGCTGAGTGTGCAATAGCACTGGTGTTATCACATCAGATAATTGGAGTTTTGGAAAGCTGGATCTTGAGCTCAGTAAGAAGAGATTTTATCCACATGGCATCACATATTGAATCTGTCAAACTCCTAAACTCAGCTTCAGTAGATGATCTGAAAACAACTGACTGTTTCTTTGAACACCATGAAATTAAGTTCCTCCTAAAAATAGACAATGGCCACCAGTTGATCGCTTATCATCCACATTTGTTCCCCAGTCAAAATCAGTGTAGCCAACTAAAACATTAGTCAACGAATTGTTGCTGAAGAATAGACCATGTTCCATAGTACCCTTAAGATACCTAACAATCCTCTTAACAGCTTTTCAGTGCTTGTCACGAGGGGCTTGCATATACTGGCTAACCTTATTAACAGAAAACTGAATGTCTGGCCTTGTTGTACATATATGTTGCAGTGTCCCTACTACTTGTTTGTAAAGAGTATAATCTTCAAAAGGATCTCTATCATTCAGAGAAAGAAAAGGAGAAGTTACCATAGGGGTTGGTGTAGGCACAACTTCAAGCATATTTATTTTATCCAATAATTCCAGAATATGTTTCTTCTGATTGAGAACTTTTCCTTGGTCTACTGGAACAACATTCATTCCAAGAAAGAAGGTGAGTTTTCCTAGATCTTTGAGAGAAAAAATACTATTGATTTGCTGAACAACAGAATCAATCTCTTCAGTACTATTGCCAGTTACCACTATGTCATCAACATAGACCATTATATATACTATGTTACCTTTAGACTCTCTAAAATATAAAGAAGAATCAGCTAGAGAGGAGGTGAAGCTCAACTGAGAAACCAAATGTCCTTTGAATTTGTCAAACCAAGCTCGATGAGCTTGTTTGAGCCCATATAGAGATTTTTGAAGCTTACAAACAAGTTGTTGGCCAGTAGCATATTTTTGTTCAAATTCAGGTGGCTGTTGCATGTAAACTTCCTCTGAAATATCACCATTCAAAAAGGCATTATCCACATCAATTTGCCTTAAAGTCCATCTATTGTTCAAGGCAACACTAAGAAGAATTCTCACTGTAACTGGTTTAACTACAGGGCTAAAGGTTTCAGAGTAATCAAAACCAACTTGTTGAGAGAACCCTTTTACAACAAGCCTGGCTTTATATCTTGAAATACTCTTATCAGCATTTCTTTTGACTTTAAACAGCCACTTACAACCTATTGGTACTCTATCAAGAGGCAAAGGAACAATCTTCCAAGTATTTTTAGAAACCAAAGCATTGAACTCCTTCATTACTGCATCTTTCCATTCATCAGAAGAAAAGGCTTGAAACACATTATCAAGAGTAAGAATTTTAACTTCAGACAGAAAAACCTTAGGTTTGAATATACCAGCTTTAGACCTGGTTACCATAGAGTGAGTATGATTCTGTTGCAAAGTTTGACTAGGAAGAGTAGATGGAAGAGAACTCTGATTAGTGTTAGAAGTTTGAGAAAAAGTAGACTCTACACCGTCTTGATTCTCAAATTTAATAGTTTGATTTTTAGCCACCACATGTAGAGAAGTACTAAAGGAGACTGGTGAGAACTGTCCTAAAGGAACTGAAGGAACATCAGATTCAAAGGGAACTGAAGGAATGGAACCAGAAGAATCAGGAGAAGAGTTAGAAGGAGCAGTAGAAAAATCATGAGAAGAATGAAACCCAAACATGCTAGAAATGGACTGAAAACTTGAACTGGAATTGTCCTGAGAAGAAGAAGGACTGGAAGACCTGGGAGAGATATACTTGATTTTTACAGTCTTAGAATTAGAGAGATTAGACTGAGATTGCTTCTTCTGCAAGCAAAGGAAATAACTTTCATTAAACTGAACATGCCTAGACACATAAAGCTTACCTTCACTATCTAAGCACTTATAACCATGTTGAGCAGGGCAATAACCCAGAAAAAGACAAGGCTTGGATCGAAGTTGCAGCTTATGTTGATTAAAGGGTCTGGTTAGAGAAAAACATTGACAACCAAACACTTTTAAAAAACCATAATCAGGAATCTTGCCAAATTTTTTTTCATATGGTGATATGCCTCCTAGAACCCTAGTACGTAATCTATTAATAAGATAAACAGAAGTATAGAAGGCATCAAACCAATGCTTAAAGGGTACACCACTTTAAGTTAACAGAGTTAAACCAAGTTCAACTATATGCATATGCTTTCTTTCAATTCTACCATTCTGCTCAGAAGTATAAGGGCATGTATTAACAAACTATATACCTTTTTGCAAGAAATATTGACCTAAAGGTTTAAACTCAGAGCCACAATCAGATTGAATAACTTTTAATTTACAACCAGTTTGTCTTTCAACCATATTATGAAAATTCATAACAATACTAGGCACATCAGACTTCCTAGCTACAAAATAAATCCAGGTATACCTGGTAGCAGCATCAAGAAAGCTAATGTAATAAGTATAATTATTAGACAAAAGAGGAGCAGGGCCCCAGACATCCACTTGAACATGCTCTAAAGGTTTACTGTAAACAAAAATAGACTTCTGAAACAGAAGCTTATGACTCTTACCAAGCTTACAGGCTTCACAAAAAAATTCCTCTTTATTGATATTAGAAAAATTACAAAGTTTTGACAACTTAGCTAGGGTATCAACAGAAGGATGCCCAAGCCTTCTGTGCCAAACATGATAACCAACAGAAGAATTACAAGCAAAGCTATTAACAGCAAAATTTTTACAACCAAAAAAAGTACTATTATTCAAAGAACCTGAACCATTAACAGCAGATCCATAGAAACCACCAGAACTACCATCAGGAACAACAGACTCATCAGATACAAACTTGTATAAACCTTCATTTTGAAAACCTCGAAGTATCTGTTGACGAGTTGTCAAATCCTTAACAACACAAGAGTTAGGAAAGAATTCAATCGAAACGTTATCGTCTCTGGTAAATTTGGATACATATAACAGGTTCTTTTTTATAGACGGAACATGAAGCAAATTGGTAAGAATTAAGGGCCTAACAGACGAATTTATAGCAGAATTACCAATACTCGATATAGGAATAGTAGACCCATCTGCTACACTAACCCTACCAGAACCAAAATAAGGTAAAGATGAATAGATATTACCTGCATCGGGTGTGAGGTGAGAAGTCGCACCGGAATTAGGGTACCAGGCTGCATCTCCAAACACGAACTCATCGGACACCGCAACAACTGAAGCGACTACAGGTTCTGTGGCATTCTGAGCAACTGAACCAGTCTGATCGGACTGATTCGAGCCTTGAAAGACATTTCCCTGACCTTGAAAGACGTTTCCTTGATACGCCGGACACGGTGTTTGACTGAACGAGCCTTGAAAAGGCTGATCCTCGCCGGAGTCTTCGGAATAGGTGACTTGATTAACGGAACTGCCAACATCTTCAAATGCCTGATCGAAACGGAAGTAGCATCTGCCAGCAAGATGTCCTATCTTGCCGCAGATCTGACACTGCGGACGAGATCGACCGCCGCCAAAGAATCGACCTTCACGGCCTCTGAACGACATCCCTCGATTAGGGTTTGACGGACGAAATCCAGGTGCGGCTGGCCGTTGAGGAGTCGAGTAAACAAAAGAATTGGAATAACCTGTGTTAGGGTTATTATTAGAACTGGGGCCACTAAACGGGCTTTGCTGATTAACCTGATATCCACTAGTCGACCCAGATGGACCATGAACATAATTCACCAAAGACCCATGAGACAGGAACTCGAGTTGCCTGGACTCAGTATCAAGCAGAACACTGGCAACACCATCAAGCTTATACGGTTGTTGACTCGACGTAATGACGGCGACCACCGGCTCATACTCCGGCGACAACCCTGTAAGTATAGCCGAGATATGCATCGTCTCTGTTAACGGATTTCCACACGCAGCAAGACTGTCACAGACGCTTTGGATTTGAGCCAAGTACTCACGCATCGATTGATCACGTTTGCAGATATTCTTGAGAGAGCAGTGCAGATGCATTATTCGAGTTGTAGAAGTAATAGAGAATACCTGATGAATCTTGGTCCAAATTTGAAGAGCACTCTTACAGTTCACCAAAGAAGGAAGAATGGATGGCCCGATGGATGACAGCAACCAAGAATAGAGAGCACTGTCTTCTTGCTTGAACCTGGCATACTCCGGGCTGATCGACCGACGACCACCATCTCCAGTGACGTATTGCTCAGGAACAGAGAAAGATTCATCAAGATGATCCTGAAGAGCCAGGATCTCAATGGCGAATTGAATCTGTTGACGCCAAAGGAGATAGTTTGTATCATCCAATCGAATGGAAATGGATTTGTTGGTGAAGGGCTTCGAATTCTCAGATACCTCTAATACCATGATGGAATATAGACTGGACAGGGATGAGGTAAGGATGAAGAAGAAGATGAGCAAAGAAGAAGAAGATGAGCAGATAGAGAGAACAAAAAGGAAACAAGGTTTTTCTTATTATATTGAACAATGATCGAATACAACTTAACTTTACACAATACAAGACGTTTGTTTATATACATAATGAATAAAAGATTCTTGATCTTCATCTTTCTTTGGATGATGACAGATGATGACAACTCAGTATCTAAGCTGTTACAACTTCCTTAACAACTATAACTGTTATATACTAACAACGATTATCAAAATGAAAACATCTTATAAGTTAAATATATTTTTAAACGTATGAGACCATATAATATTCAAAATAGGTTAATGTAAAAAAATTGACTGGTCTAAAGGTGATCATAAGATAATATTTATTCATATATATTCTTAAAACTTCGACAATGTACATACACCTCGCAAACAAGACGATTTAAACTTGTGTATTTTAGAACGAATATTATTTATTTTTTATTGAGTTTAGGTTGGTGTAAAATTAAATTAAAATAATTTTAGATAGTGTGACGAGTATGATTATTAAATGAATCACCGTTTTATATATATTTCCCCTCCATTTCCAAATCTTCATGCAAAAAAACAAAGTAAACCAGTCTCATAAGAGTTTCAGTAGTTCATGCAAGCTACAGATTCCTCTTAGATTGCCGCATCTTTTCACTTAGCCACAAATCCACCACTAGCAGCCGCCGCAACACTGGAAAATGTTGCCGTTCAATACAATCGAGGAGGCTGCCACATTCCTCGGACGGAACCTGACGGTGGCCGAGACGCTGTGGTTCAATTACTCGGCTAAAAAATCGGATTACTATCTCTACTGCCACAACATCTTGTTTCTGTTCCTCATATTTTCCGTGGTTCCATTGCCTCTCGTACTCGTCGAGATGATGAGATCTCTGGGATTCGATAAGTACAAGATTCAACCCAAAGTTAGCCTCTCCTTGTCTGAGATGTTCCAGTGTTATAAGGATGTTATGCGGATGTTTGTTCTTGTCGTGGGTCCTTTGCAGTTAGTGTCTTACCCTTCAATCAAGGTAAAACTCTTTTAATTTCACAGGATTTTCATGGGTTGGGTGAAAGATTGAGTTTTTGGAATGTAATTGTGTTAATATGAGGATTTCTTGAACTTTCTGATTCAATTTTATGTTGGACTTAATGAGATTTTCATTTTCATCAAGGTGGGTGAATGTAATTATGATATATATTGTGTTGATTAGTTTTCTGGGACAGATCTGTTCGTTTTACTCAGACTCATTAGTGAAAGTTCTTGAAGATTTGAACATTTAAATTCCTCTGTTTATTTAGATACTTAATTTCAATGGTTTTGAATCTGTAATCTTATTATTGGAAGCTGCACAAATCAGCATCTTCAACCTTGAACAATGGAGTTTATCTACTAATACAAGTCCTTTCTCGACAGATGATCAGGATTCGAACAGGGCTGCCATTGCCATCACTGTGGGAGATTGTGGCACAGTTGACTGTATATTTCATGATAGAAGATTATACCAATTACTGGATTCACAGGTTCCTCCATGGTAAATGGGGCTATGAGAAAATTCACCGGGTCCACCATGAATACACCGCTCCAATCGGCTTTGCCGCACCGTATGCGCACTGGTTGGAAGTTTTGATACTCGGGATTCCATCTTTTCTCGGTCCGGCAATTGCTCCAGGGCATATGATCACGTTTTGGTTATGGATAGCTTTACGGCAAATTGAAGCAATTGAGACACACAGTGGGTATGAATGCTAGAGCTTAACCTTTTTTAATGTTGTTTTAGTTTTCCATTTTTGCTCAGTGCTTTTTGTTGCTTTAATCTTGTGACTGAATGATGCCAACTTTAGAATATTTTTCATTACTTTTCAAAGCCCCCTTTCTATATTAAATTGCTTGGATTTTTAAGGATCTTTGAACAGTGGCTAACTTTTTCTTGACATGTTCCTTTTGATAAGTTTAACTTTGTTTAGCAGGGAACTACCAGTAATTACCCTCAAAATGTGGAATGCAATAATATATAGATATTATACACACTCATAATTCAATGGTTTCTTTTGCCTGCTATAATGTTATTCTGACAATGTTTACATCCATTTCTACTTTTTTTCAAGTGTTCCCACCAAATGGAGGCATGCTTTTTCATCGATTTTTGAAAATCGATTATTACACTTCATCACATACTTTGACAATTTATGATTTTTATCCCTTCTCATGTGATGGAGATAATTCTAATATTTTTTGTTGGTAAAACAGCATCTGTATTTTCCTGCATCGATTTTGACCTTATGTACTTCTATTGTATCTGCTGGCTAAATTTTAGCTGAATTGAAGGGGAGAATGACATAATTTCATTATATTGATTAAAATGAGGATAAAGAAATGAATTCTATTGTTCGATATTGACTGTGTGTCCGTAACCACTCTCTGCTGATGAAGAGCAGTCATATACTTGCATTTTGAGTGAACAGGCTGCCAAAGGTATCCATGATTACTGTTGAAATATGTGTTTGTTGTAGGAGCTTCTGCTAGGAAGCTGTTTTAGGCAATAATTAAAGCTCAAATTACTCGCATTTGGCATCCAATCAAGTTTCATAGAGACGGCGAGCATTGGATTTTTGTTAATAATGACTGTCAAAGCATATAGTAGAAAATCACATGCATATCAGTCTACCACTAATGTTGCCGACTATCTACTTATCTGGTATAAATTGGTTTTGGGTCCATTCTGGAGACAAAATTCAAAGTAAGGCAACTTGCACTTTCCGTTTTCCATATTCTCCCAGTGTGTAAGTTGTATTATGAAACCTTTCCAAGTATCATGACTTTGAATTTAAGATATTTGTAGTATTAATTGGATACATAGAGTTAACCAAATGACCTATGTTACTCAGACTAGAGTGTGAGTGTCGGACATGGGTTTGCGCCTGACATTTATATAGCTTTGTATTAAGGCTTCATGCAGTTTGTTTGTTTGTCAGTGTTTAGTTTGATGAAGCTAGCAAGTGGTTTCTGCTGCAAAAGTAGGCTGTTTACAGTATAAGTTTGTGTAATGCAGATATGACTTCCCTTGGACTCCCACAAGGTTTATCCCGTTTTATGGTGGCGCAGATTACCATGATTATCATCACTATGTTGGAGGACAAAGCCAGAGCAACTTTGCTTCAGTTTTCACTTATTGTGATTATATCTATGGCACTGACAAGGTAATTGAACAATGCATGATTTCTCGCGTAACCAGCTGATAACTTTTCTCGTCTAATAAATCTTTTTCTTGTGTCATTAGGGCTATCGATATCATAAGAAGGTCCTAAAGAAGGTAAAGTCGCTGACTTCCTTTGTTGTATACCCTTTATCACTTGCGTTGTCATGTTCCACACTGCCATAAAATGTGAGCTGATCATTATGGCCTAAACTGAGTTATTTGGAACTCATGCTTGTATGTTTGGTTGATGTCACTTACAAAGCTTGATTGAAAGACAACGTCGAATGCTTAAACTGTTGTTTCGAAATAAATTTCCTTGCTTGTAATATGCTTCATCAAGAGTCTTAAGATGAGGGGTTTACATGCAAGCCTCGCATATCATGTCTTCCGGCTCCAGATTTTCGTTTCATTCATTCCGCTAATGTATTCATTGCTGTTCTAATGCAGTTGAAAGAGGGATCTAAAATTGATGGTGCTCAAAATGGAGGCTCATACTATTATCCTACTCAAGATCTTAAATCAGAATAGCCGCGTGTCGATGGAGCAAATCTCTCGAGCAGCCTCTTCGGTGTACCTAATCGGATCGGTTTCGACAACTCCAAGGAAATCCGGTTTTGAGTTGGTATGATAAAAGTAGATTTATCAAGTGATTCAGATGAATAGTAGTAACTTGGCCTTTTTCCAACAAGTGATTTTGTGGGTAACTTGGAAAGAGAGATGAGTTCTTAGTTCTTATTATTTAGTGTTCTGTGCTCTGTTTTAAGTTCTTAGTTCTTATTATTTAGAGTGTGTTATGTGTATGTTCAGTTGTCCTTAAATTAGTTAATTAGTGAAGTATAGAATCTGCGTGTGTTTGATCTATATTTATGTTGACTGTTGTTATCATTCTTAATTTTTCTTAACGTATTTGTATTTGTATTTAACATTTACATTTCCCATATTAATCCTATATTATTCGGATACAATTACTTTTTAATAACCTGTCAACCTATTTTAAACCTAAATTATAAACTCCAAATGTTAAATTCTAAAAAGTTAAATATCACTAAAAAATCTTAAAGTTCACACAAGTGTATCAAGATATTTTCCTTCAAAATAATGTAATTATTATTAATAATAAATCATTAATAAAAATGAGTATAGACCTATTTAATTCTATTTTTGTCAGAACATGCTTAATTGTGGAGTTATGATGGTATTTAGTATATTAGTGCTGATAATTAAACTTGAAATTTTATTTGAGAATTAAGTATAAGGTATTCTTAAGAAAAAAATTATATTTGTATTTTAAAAATAATATCGATGAGACAGACCAACATGATCTCGTACATTTATCTTAAAAACATATTATAATTTTTTTAAATAATAAACAGTTTAATATCATTTAACTAAGTTTCAAACTTAAAATTTTACATAAAAAAAATTCACTGAAAGATTCATTCACCAAAATTTTGATGTGCAATGCGACTGGTCTGTATTAATCGGTGTAATATCCTCAGAACCAAAAGAGAAAAGGAAAAAAATGGTAGACATAGCTCAAGGGTCGCATAGGCTAAGGCCCGGTAAGAAAGTGAGACCAAGACCCATTAATTTCTCAGAAAATTCTTTCTAGGCTTTCCCGAGAAAACCGTGTTGAATGAAAAATCATTACTTCTACTACATTAGAATTTCAATTGTTATATATATTAGAATTTCAAAGCTGTAATCCAAATCTAGCATCGGAAAATACCAACCCCATCATCAAATTCATTGCTTGACCCAAATTCCGGGGAACGGAATTCCTTTCTTCATCGGAGTTCCAAATTCCCCTTCTGGAATTCTTCTTCAAAATCTCATCTTTGTTTTACAAAAATAAATAATAAAAAAAATTCAATTTAATGGCATGGAACGTGTTCAAATTCTGCACGGCACTACGTGCTCTGGGTTCGATTATGATTGTTTTCGTTCTGGCGATCATTGGTGTCTCTTACTATTCAGTGGTGATCGCTCATTATGGTCCAAGTCTCTTTCTTGGAGGCTTTGATATGTTCTTTTCCATTGTAGTTCTCATCTTGTTTCATTCCCTGGTATACCCTTTTCCTTCTTCGCCTGTATTTTTCATGAACAACAAAGATTCTAGCTTTAGGTGTTTCTTTTGTTTGATTTGTAATGGAATATAGGATGTTTGATTATAAAGGAGAGTGTATTTAAGTGATTTTAGAAGCGGAAATGTTTAGATTTATTTTTAGCTCAAGTTTTCAAAGGTGATCAAATGCAGGTTATTTGGTGATGCTAAATGATATGAGTAGCTTCATTATTATTATTATTATTGTGTGTGTGTGTTTGCAATGAAATTGCCAGGGTGAATTTCAGTGACTTTTGGACTTTGTGAGCTTTGGATTAATGGGGTTTTTCTGAATTTGAGGGGAAGAAAAGGATGAAATCCAGAGTCCCGGATATTAGTTGTCAACTTGTCATAATATTTATGGTTTGATTTCCTTGTTTATGTTGTGATTGGTTTTGTTAGCTGGCATTGCTGCATTTTGAAGTAAGCTTACCTGGTTTTTCAGCTGGTAATGGTAATGTGGTGTTATTCTTCTGTCGTTGTGACGGATCCCGGGGGTGTCCCACCGAATTGGAGACCTCTCACGGATGAGGAGAAAGGTGATGTTGATCCATTGGTAGGTTCTGGTTACGGAACTGCAGAATTAGACTCAAAGCAGTTAGCTATGCCCAATGATTACATGAGCCATGACATACGTTTCTGTCACAAATGCAAACAATTTAAACCTCCTCGCACCCACCATTGCTCTGTTTGTGAGTATGTGTTTCTTCGGTTGTAGCTTTGTTGTTATGCCATCTTTAATGAAAGAAACCCTGGTTTATTTATTGATTTCAGGTAGGAGGTGTATACTAAAAATGGACCATCACTGTGTTTGGGTCGTCAACTGTGTTGGGGCATTGAACTACAAGTATTTCCTTCTATTTTTGGTAAGTTAGCTTTAAGCATCTATTTATGATACTTAGGTACATGATGGCCATGATAGTGGATTTATGCTGATTGCCAATACGAACGTTGAACATACCTCAACATGATATGTACCAGTGGAAAAGTGAATAGATGGAGCAGCTGAACTTAGGATGCTCCATGTATGATCGTTCTTAATTAGTGGCCTACTAAGTTACGACTCATAAACCAAAAAACTTGAAGCCAAAATACTTTTGTTCTCTGCTGTAAATTTTCCGAATGATTGGAGCTTTAAGCCTCATAATTAAGAATCCCCTAATTTATTGCTCATAAAATTAAATAGTTTATTTCTCAAGGTAGATGGTATCATTATATTACCTTGATTAGTTTGTGGGAAGCTTCCACCAACAATGTTCATTCTGACTGTTGTTTGCGGACTTTGTCCGTTATTCATCGATTCGCATGTGAACTACAGTATGATGAAGTTGTCTGCTGCAGTTTGAAAATATGATGATTGATGCCGTCGTATTAAGCGATTGCATGCCTTTCATTGCTCACCATACTCATAAATGGTATGATGTGAGAATTTATCAAGAAAGAACTGTTGATATGTTTATAGAACTTGGATTGTATTTTTTTATGCTTCAAGGTGAAACTTACTTTGAAACTATAATGATGTGAGAATTTATTGAGAAAGATGATATTCTTTTATGTACAATTCTAAAATTCACGGCTTTGTGTACTTTTTTCCTGGATGATACGTACACTTGAGAGCGTGTATTCTCTAGTGATTGATATGCTCCATTTCTAGCTTTTTTATACATTTTGCACTTTTCACCATTGCTTTCCTGCTACAACCTATTTTCTGCTGGCAGCTGGTATATTGAGTCTTATGTATTAACTAGATATCACTGTTTTGACACACAATTAGTGGGAATATGCCAGAGGGGAAAAATTCAGTTGGATTTTGTTTTTCTTAAATTTGATGCAGTTTTACACTTTTCTTGAGACGACTCTTGTCAGTTTATTGTTACTGCGGGTTTTTATGGAGTTTTTTAACGATGGCGAGATAGACGAAACACCAGGAACACTTGCAGCTACTTTTATCACATTTGGTAAGTTTCTAATTGTTTAAGCATCTCCCACCTAATTAGTTGTATTTTTAACCAATTGTAATCCAAATCTTTCAGTTTTAAACTTAGCATTTGCGCTGAGTATTCTGGGTTTTCTAATTATGCACATAGCATTGGTTGGAGCCAATACCACCACTATTGAGGTAATTGCTTGCATAATTTATTTTCCCCTGTTGCCGACGTAATTAGTAAAGGCCCTCATTTGCATGTTTTAATTTCAGGCATATGAGAAGAAAACCAGCCCTAAGTGGCGTTATGACCTTGGTTGGAAGAAGAATTTTCAACAGGTTAATTCTTTTTTCTTCCTTCCCGAACCCCTTGCTTTCAGTATCGATAATTATCCAATGTCCACATGTTTCATCAATCTCTCGGTGTCTTTTCAAGTACTTGTCTATTATGTAAGATGTTATACATTGAATAAATAAATATAGGAAAGAAAATTGCAAAGGAGATACTAAAAATTGTAAATGACATGTGACTGTAGAGTACTAAAAAGATCTGATTTTGAATGTTTCTGACAAAATCCCTCAAATGACTCTGTTTCCTTTTCTGACTATTAAACTTATCGACGATTGGAAATATAGTTGAATCTTCATCTTCGAGCCTTCTACACTTGGCTCAACCATACCATGTTTGCTTATGTAGATATACTTCCCTTTACTCGTTAACTTCATCAATTCACCGTGCACAACATTGTTCAGAAAATGATACTAGCTTCATAAATGCATATCTTACCACTGCTGCAATGCATTTCAGTTTATGAAGTATGAACACTTTTACAATAACGTCCTTAATTTGAGGACTACAGATTCCAAGTGAGAACTTTACCTGGAATAATTGAACCCTTTTCTGAATTCAGGTATTTGGACTGGAGAAGAAGTTCTGGTTCATCCCAGCCTATTCCGAAGAAGATTTAAGACGAATGCCGGCCCTTCAAGGCTTCGAATATCCAACAAGGCTCGACTGGGAGCTACCGCAGCGGCATTAACTAGGGAACAAAAACAAGCCTTGAAGTTTCAATCACTCGTTGCATCTTATGTACATATCTGTATCCATATGATTTGGAAGTGATTACATGGGTTTTCAATTGAATCAATGTTGTTATTGTTCCTAAAAGAATGGCTCTAGACCCACACCGGTGAGAGCTCACCATTTCATTGATTTTCCTCTCCCCAATCATCATATGTAATGTAATCTCTCCATCAGAAACTTTGTATTGTTTATGTATTCAGTTTAAATTACAATGAACCAATGATTGAAACTTTCAATTACATTTCTTTCCTCTTCCAGACATCAGACAACCTGTAATTTTACATTCTAACAAGTCCCTAAATAAAATGATAATTTTGCCTTCGAACAAGTCTCATAGTCAAGTGATAGAGAGTTTGATTCTTGTCGTGGACACGAGTACACGAAGCAGTTTTAAAACTTGTGGTAGGCAATCAGTATATATTCCTTGTATGGACTAATAGAATCCAAACGTGAAGAGCAATCAGCATATATTCCTTGTATGGACTAATAGAATCCAAGCGTGAAGGATTAATCACCACTAGTAAACAAATAAATATTTTATACTAAATTTAGACGGATAATCTGATATTTGGACAAATTAAAAATGTGATAAGTGGTTAAAATGTTAAATGGACGTGGAAAGGAGTGCAACTCGGGAAAACGTGAAAGCATGCATGACGGCGGTCATGGCGTGGGGTATTTTTCGATGAGAAAAGAGAAAAAGAAATAGTCAAAATTTACTCTTTCCCTTGGCCTCTTCTTCCTCATTACCATTACGTTTACTGTTTCACGAGTTAAAAAAGGCAGCTAAAGCGCTATGGAGTATGAACAATAATCAGAAACACTGAAAACTCCGGCAGAAAATTAGCTAAAGCGGTCGAACCCAGACCTGACAAAAATGAGCCTAAGCGAAGACCGGAAAAACGCGATGAAAGAAGCGTTCACCCTCTTCGACACCGACAGCGACGGAAAGATAGCTCCGACGGAGCTCGGGGTGTTGATGAGGTCACTGGGCGGAAACCCGACCCAGGCTCAACTCAAGGATATTGTGACTCAAGAGAAGTTGACGTCGCCGTTTGATTTCAAGCGGTTTTTGGAACTAGCCCTCTTGGCCTTCTCGGTTTGTCGTGTCACACGTCGGCTCTTGTGCTCACTGTGCTCATGGTCGGATCCATTGCCTGTCATCTCGACTCGTATGGATGCGGAAAATGGCTCTGATACCACTTGTCACGGGCTAGGTCTCGACTCGCTAGCCCGTGCGGCCTTAGTCGTCGATCTTAAGTCGAGGACTAAGTCAGCCTTCGAATATTTAAGCTAAAGCGCTTAAAACTTGACGCGGCGAAAGCTTTGTGGGAAAAGTGATGATGGCTTGGCAAGGCAAGAAAACTAGGCAAAGACAAAGTGAAGAGAAAATGTAAACTCTTACTCAAGAAAGCTCAAAGAATGTGGAATGATTTACAATGGTTGGGGGAAGGCTTTATTTATAGCCTTGGCCCTCTCGATCTAACGGCTACGGGTGATTCGATCCAAGGGCTATGGATGAATCCTCTCTTCTAAACATTACAACACTATCATATAAACAAAGTTGCCTAAGATACATTGGCTATGACATCATAGATTTGTTGTCAAGGAAGACTTTCCCCAAGTTGGCTCCATGGTGGATAGCTCTCCTTGTGTGTTGGTCAAAAGATGACAACTCAACAAGGGTCTTGGCTTCTTGGGCGGATTGGGCTTGGCATGGCCCAATTCTTATGTCCAAAACCCCCTCTTTAGCATGCTCGGTGATAAATCGGGCACTAGGGGTGTGGGCAACTCGGATGGGCTTCCCCTAGGCCCCTCGGTGTGCACGTCGGGTGCAGACTCGTGCTCCATGGTTTGGGCAGCATGAAGGGTGCTCGACAAGGCCCCCTTGGGTGCGTGCAGCGTGCCCCCTTGGGTCCTACTCTCGTGGGTAGCACATGGGGTGCTTGTCTTGGCCCCATGGTGCACGGGAAGTGCTCCGGCTCGGCTCTATCGGATGCGGACACCACATAGGGCGTTGTGCATGACCCCTTGGTGTGTGGTGTTGGCATCTTCTCGGGTCCCTCGGTCGGGTGAAGGATGTGGTGCGTTAAGGCAAGCACCTATGGGTGTGGCTTGCTCGGTCGTGGGAAGTTGGTCCGTGACATTCTCCCCCACGGAATCTATCGACGCCCTCGTCGATAGGCGATGATGAGTCTCGGTCGTCTCGTCCTCGAACGGCCTCGGCTCCTCGTCAAGTCCCCGTTCGGCTAAGGGAACTCTCGTGCAAAGTGCAAGGCCTTTATGCCTTGGCTCTCGGTCCGTCTCGATGGGTGGTGCCTCCTCGTCAAAGGAGACGTTCGCCTTGCTTTGTGCTTGGCTCGGCTTGTTCCACTCTCGACCATCAGCATCCTCGTCTAACGGCTAGAGGATGATGGCAAGGTCTGCTTGCTCTCTTGATGGCAACTCGATCTCGTAGGCCTTCTCGCCTACTTGCTCTACGGCTCGACTCGTCTCCTTGCTTGATCTCGCAAGCAACACGTGGATGGAAATAGATCAAGTTAGACCCAAATCATCAAGAAAAGACTCACTCACCTCAGACACAATGTCCTCGTCGGGTGGCTTCACTACGCCTTGTCGATACTCAAGGCAAGTGATGATGGCGGGGTCGTGGAATGGCCCCACTTCGGTGCTCTCTAGCACTTGTTCCTCGACTTGGATGAAGGTTGGAGGCTCTCGGCTTGTTCCAACCACCTCGTCACTCGATTCCTCGTTATCCTTGTCGTACGACTTGACTAAGATAGTTGGGGTGAGGTGTTCCCTTGGCTTCGATGGCTTCTCCCATCCATAGGCATTCTTGCCTACTTGCGCCATGGCTCGATTTGGCTCCTCGTTCAATCTTTTAGGCATCCTACAAACAACCAAATGACCATGTGTTAGGCTTGATTCTTCATATAAAGAATCACTTACCTCGAACGCAAGGTCCTTATCAGCTCGATCCACTATGCCTTGTCGATACCCTAGGCAAGTGTTGTTGGGATGAATTGGCCCCTCGTCAATGCTATTGGGCATCGCGATACTTTGGCTCGGTTCCATGGGATCATACCACTCGTCCATGGACTTTGACCACTCGGCAAACTCGGCTTGCAACTCTTCGTAGAAAAGTGCTAGCCTCTCTTCCTTGGGAACTCGACCTACGTCATCAAACTCGAATGGGAACTCGATCTCACGAACCACCTTGCTCCTTGGTGGCAATGTCTTTGGCATCCAAAGGCTTCCCGTCTTTGATCTCCTCAAAGACTCGTCCCTTTGCCTCGGGGACTTCTATGGACTCTACCATGGTCTCGTTATCGTTGACTCTTGTCTTGGGCACTCCCTCGATGAAATGGATTGTTGCTAACGCCTTGGTGTTTTTGTCCGCAACTCGCTTCACTGGCACAACGCATTGTTGGCGGGGATCTAAAATACACAAAACATCCCTCTTGGGCAAGACAAGTGCATCAACTCGTTCAAGAAAAAGATAAGCCCAAAAATGAAATCGTAATCATCTAAATGAATTACCTTGATGGAAGCTTTACTGTGCCAATCTCCGACTCGAAGATTCACGCCATTTGCAACTCCCGCAATTGGCCCTTCCTCGGAATTGACGGTCTTGATCCATCCATTCGCCTTCTCAACTCGAAGGCCTAAGCGCTTGGCCGCTTGCTCGGACACGAACTGTTCGGATGCACCATTGTCCACAAGCGCTTAGCTTTTTGCCGGCAACTTCCATGTCTACGAACATAAGTCCATTATTCTTTCGGCCACTCTTGGCTTGAAGCGAACTCACTATGGAACCAAGTTGGGCAAAATCGTCCTCTTCTCCATCTACTCCTCGGATGGCGGAAAGGTTCGTCTTTTTCGGGCAATCACGAACGAGGCGCAGTCCCTCGCAATGATATCACTTCACTGGACCTCGGTCCTTCCTCTCCCAAGGCCTTGTGAATCGAAAGGATTTTTCATTCGATGGCTTACCACTACCATTCGATGACTCCTCCCTTTCATTCTCATTGGATCTATCTCGGGTCCGTGGCTTGGACTTGGGTGATTTGTTTCGATCAACACTATGATCTTTCAATTACTCGGCAACGACAATGGCCTTGGAGAGTTCTTTCATGCCTCTCCTCTCTAACTCGGTGTTTACCCACGACTTTAACCCGTCCATGAAATGGAACAATGCATCTTTCTCGCTTAAGTCGGAAATTTGGAGTTGTAGCTCGCTAAACTCCCGAACGTAGTCTTGGATTGATCCCTCTTGCTTAAGATGTCTAAGCTTGGATCGCGCCTCTCTCTCGGCACCTCCGGGGTAGAATTGGTTCTTGAATTCCGTTTGGAACTCGTCCCACGTTTGAACACTGGTGCCTCCACGTTTCTCGTCGGAGCACCTGCGTCTCCACCAAAGTAACACATTATTAGATAAATATATTGATGTGGTACTTACCTTGTCGGCATCCTCGATGATGCACGATGCTTTGAAGTACTACTCGAACCCCCACAAGAAATTCTCCACTTGTTGGGCTGATCTCGTCCCCTCGAAGTGCTTCGGCTTCGGGACTTCGACTAGCACCCTTGTTGGGCTAGCCACCACGCCATTTCTCACGGCGGCTTTGTAAACAAGCACCTCACTCTTGAGATCCTCGATCTCCTTTCTGAGCGCGACTACCTCGGCTTGTTTAGCAAGATCTTCCATGATCTTCTTGAGTGCTTTCAATTCGTCTTTGAGGGATCTGTCTTGTAGATCGACGCGTTCATTGACATCGTTGATTATTCCTTGGAACTCCTCATTGAGTTTGTCATCCCATTGGCCCAACTCCCTTAGTCGGACATCAACCACATCGAGCCTCTCTCTCGCTCCGATCGTGGCATTCTCAAGGCGGATGACCTTGTCCTCAAGTGTCATGATTCGGTCCTTGGAACTAGCCCTCTTGGCCTTCTCGGTTTGTCGTGTCATACGCTGGCTCTTGTGCTCACTGTGCTCATGGTCGGATCCATTGCCTACCATCTCGACTCGTATGGATGCGGAAAATGGCTCTGATACCACTTGTCACGGGCTAGGTCTCGACTCGCTAGCCCGTGTGGCCTTAGTCGTCGATCTTAAGTCGAGGACTAAGTCAGCCTTCGAATATCTAAGCTAGAGCGCTTAGAACTTGACGCGGCGGAAGCTTTGTTGGAAAAGTGATGATGGCTTGGCAAGGCAAGAAAGCTAGGAAAAGACAAAGTGAAGAGAAAATGTAAACTCTTACTCAAGAAAGCTCAAAGAATGTGGAATGATTTACAATGGTTGGGGGAAGGCTCTATTTATAGCCTTGGCTTTCTCGATCTAACGACTAAGGGTGATTCGATCCAAGGGCTATGGATGAATCCTCTCTCCTAAACATGGCAACACTATCATATAAACAAAGTTGCCTAAGATACATTGGCTATGGCATCATAGATTTGTTGTCAAAGAAGACTTTCCCCAAGTTGGATTCATGGTGGATAGCTTTCCTTGTGTGTTGGTCAAAAGATGACAACTCAACAAGGGTCTTGGCTTCTTGGGCGGATTGGGCTTGGCATGACCCGATTCTTGTGTCCAAAACTTCCTCTTTAGCATGCTTGGTGCTAAATCAGGCCCTAGGGGTGTGGGCAACTCGGATGGGATTCCCTTAGGCCCCTATGTGTGCACGTCGGGTGTTGTCTCGGCCTCCTTGGTGTGCACGTCGGGTGCAGACTCGTGCTCCATGGTTTGGGTCGCATGGAGGGTGCTCGGCAAGGCCCCCTTGGGTGCGTGCTGCGTGCCCCCTTGGGTCCTACTCTCGTGGGCAGCACATGAGGTGCTTGTCTTGGCCCCATGGTGCACGGGAAGTGCTCCGGCTCATCTCTCTCGGATGTGAATGTAACACCCTAATTTTGGCTTAGAAGTTTAGGGTCTGAACCGGACCGGTCTGAGAAATGGTTCGAATATAAAAGGGAGTTTTAAGGAAAGCCTAGTTCGGGATGCTTTAAAAATATATAAAAATATCTAAAAATCCTTATTTAATATATAAAGGTGAATGGTGAAATCAATTTTCCAAAATAGGGTTTGGAAATATTACATTTCGGTGTAGTGACCAAATCACAATTTTTGCAAAGTTTAGTAGTGACTATTTTGTAAAGGATTGAAACTTTGAATCTTTAAGGAGCTAATTTACCAAAAATGTTTTTATCAGATTTTTCCTTAATTTGAGTGATTTAATTAATGATTTAATTAAATAAAAGAAAGGTGATAAACTACCTTTGACTTTCATAACCACTTTTCTCTAATTTTTTTCTTATTTCATTTTCTCTCAAAATCCTATCAACCAAACACTTTTTCTCCAGCAAAATTCACTTTGATTTTTACTTCAATTGATGAGATTTCCATCACTCATTGATTCCTAATCAATCTTTCAACAAATTCACTTGATTTCTACATTGTATTTTCATGGAAACTTGCTCAAATCAAGGAGAAATCATCTTTTAGAGGTAAGATTGTTTTTCTCCTCTAAATACTTAGTTCTTTACTGAAATTCCCAAGTTGTCAATCCTTTATTAAAGATTTATGAATGGTTTAAATGTTAGAAAAAGGATTTTGGCTTAAAACTCAAGATTTTGGAAGGGATCTTGAAGATTTTCGTGGAAATTGATTGGGCTCTGTTTTGAGATGGTTTTCTAATGTATTTTGGATGTTAAATGATGTTAGAAATGAGGTTTTATCAATCCAATCCCGAATATGTTGTTTTTCCTAAGTTTTTGCTTGTGAAAATGGTGGTTTTTGGGGTGATTTTGGTGTTCTGTTATAGCTGGAGGTATAAGAACGAGATTAGGGTTGTTTTTGATGCTAATTGATGTTTAGAAATGTTCAGAAGTGATGGATCTTGGCTGGGTTAAGTTTTGGAAGAGTTTGGAGGTGTTTTTGGTTGTGTTTGGTAGCTGAAATGTTGTGTTTAGGAAGAGCAGCGAGTTTTGGGGTGTTGGCTGAAGATTTCAATGCATGATGATGCATTAATCCTCTGCTTTTATGTGTCTAAAACATGGGAGACATCTTCAGACACTTTTGGAGTTGATTCGGAAGCTTAATTGGCGTTTCGGCAAGCAAGCGAAACGAAATTGGTGAGTGCGTATGGCTTTAGAAGTCCTTGAGGGACAAAGATCCAAGGTTTGGGGATTTAGGAAAGGTTTGAAACACCTTCATAAGTCTGGAAGTAAGTATTGGCTAGATTGCTCTCTAGAATGTGGTGATTGCCCCTTTAAATTCTTTTACATGCTAATGGTTTTAGATTGATAAATTCCTACTGTTTTTATGCATGAATTATAGCATGAGATTATGCTTGAAATGATTTCAATAAGTAACATTTTGCATAGTTGAGATTTGAGCATATATGTTGAAGTGTAGCAAATGTTATGGTTTGAAAAGAGATGATAATGTTGAGTTTTAATGCATGAAAAACAGTAGGTGAGATGTTGATTTGACATAATATATTGGCATAGATGTTGAGAAACTTACCGAATATAATTGATCGATCAATAGGATAAGAGTGCACTATAAACTAAAATTTTGTACGTGCTCTTTGGTTAAGCCAAAGGGAGATATTCCGATGATGGGCATTCCATGGGGTAGGACTTGAGAAATGCCCAAGCTTGGTGGCGATGAGAGATTCCGCCATGTGAGTACGGTGACGAGAGATTCCACCTGAAACTATGTTGCTAGACGAGTGAGTACGGTGATGAGAGATGTCACTGGAAGTGTCTAATGAGATGTCTGCATATCCGAGTAATAAATAGATGTGAAATGCCAATATAAAATATGTTATGGTTTTGATTCACATGTACCTTGATATAATGATTTATGCTATGAGAAATGCATATGTAGTTTGTTTATGAAATGCTTTAGAGTACAAGCAAGATTTTGGCCTTGCCATGGGTTTTGCATTGGTTTGAATGCATGAGATAGAATGAAGGTACACGTGGTTTCAATAAGTATTGCCTTGAATGTTTTCCAAGCATGAGAAAGAGATGAGCATGTGGTTTAAACGCTTATAATGAAAGTGTTTTCAAATGAGCATTATTGTGTTGGTTTTCTTTAGAGCATGCCTCACTAAGCATTTGTGCTTACGCTCTCTCTTTTACCAATAATGCAGATAATTGAGGTGTTTTGGGGCATCAAGGAAGCTAAGTCCATCCAAGGAAATCCAAGCTCACGTATGGTGAGGTTTTCATACACTTTAGTTTTGATAAATTGGCAATGGGAAACCAAATCTTGTATTTGGGAGATATGTTAAACTTCCTAAGGTCGTGGCATGTTTGTTTTGGGCTTGTTGGATTGTAAACGGTTTTGATTGCTTGTTTTGAGGTTGGATTGCCTTTTTGTGTGTTGATATTAGGAAGCATGCCTCTAGACTAATGAGATTTCATGTTTGAGGTTATGATTGTGTTTGTGTGTTCCAAATGGGTACCTTATATGTATGTTGACTTGTTGGTATGGCTAGGGAATCATTGGGATGTGTTAGATTAAGTTTTCGAGTGAAAACCAGTCCTTGCTGCAGTTTCTGGGCATACCATATCGAAACACCCTCTAGTGTTTCGAAACGGGGGCCTGTAATGGCCTTCGTGTTTCGAAACGGTAGAGGTTGTTTCGAAACATTTTGGCTACTGGAATGCCATGTTTCGGAACGGGTCTCGAAATGGGTGGGTGTCTCGATCCAGCATTTCGATACGGCAGGTAGGTGTTTCGAAACGGGTGACCGTTGGGCACAAATTTGAATTGTTCTGATGTTTGCATGTTTTACATTTTAGTCCTAAATGTTGAGTTTGCAATTGCTTGAGCTTGAGATGTCCAATTAAGATGAAATTTGGCAGGGAAGAAGGTAACATGACTAATTTCATATTGGTAATCTTAAAATCAATAAAGACCATCTAATTTACAGAAATTACAATTTGGTCCCTAAACTCGTATTAAATGCAATTGAGTCCCTATATGTTATCCGATCGCTGTGTCTTTCTCAATCGTATTTTATGAGTACTCACTTAGGGTTAATGTGTATCTAGACAAGATTAAAAAGAAAAAAAAAGGGTTGTGAATCAAGGTTGACTTTCGGGTTGACTTTGGTTTTCACCGTATAACCTTCATAGTTTGGGTCAACCGTCTAGTTCGGGCTAAGGGTGTTACATTTGGTGGTATTAGAGCTTGGTTCTCGAATAATTGGGGTTTGATAGGTGCATGATGTATGTGTAATTGCATGATGTGTCTTTTGGGTGAAAGAATATTGTGTGAATAGTGATGTTTGGTTCAATTGTGATGTGTTGTGATGTTATGCTATGGTTGGAGTGTAATAGGGGATCCCATTGCCAAATCAAAACTAATGAAGAGAAATTATTTTCGAAAATGAGCTTGAGTACTTGGACTACTTACCTTACTGTGCCTAATTATGTTTATTGCATTTTTGTCAGTGCATTGTTTTCCTATATAATGGGGCCACGTAGAGAGCTAAGAATCAATACTAGATCGACCGCTGCTAATGAGAATGGGGAGAATGCCGAGAATCTACCTCCTCCTCCCCTAGTGGTGAACCACCAGGTGGTGGTGGTGTTGTAGCTGGTAATGATGGAGCTGACGCTGAGGTTGTTGGACCCGAGGGTGTGCAGGGGCAAGCTGCTCCTGACATGACCATGCTGATTTAGGCTATTGCTGGAGCTTTCTAGGCAGCAGTAGCTGGAGCTCATGGAGCCGCGCATCAGGATGCTGCCAATGTGAGGTTGCCTTTGGAATGTCTCTGCAGTCTATGAGGGACTGAGTTCAGGGGTTTATCTCCAGAAGGATCTGAGCCTTGGTTGGAGAGCACCAAGCGAATCTTGGGACAGATGAACTGCAACAATGTGCAGAAGCTGGGTTGTGTTGTATCACTGCTACATGGTGATGCTTATACGTGGTGGACGACCACTATCTCTAGAATGGAGGACAATGAGGTGACTTGGACGTTCTTCTTGAATGCATTCAAGCGGAAGTATTTGGGTGTACGTTACCAAGACGAGAAGAAAATAGAGTTTATGTCTCTTATGCAAGGTAGCATGTCCGTAGCTGAGTATGAGATTCAGTTTGTTCGCCTCATTCAGTATGCACCTGAGCTAATCCCTAATGAACGGGAGAGGTGCGAACGATTTCGATATGGGTTGGTAACGGATGTGAAGACTTTTATGCTTGCGGTTGATTACTCAGATTTCGATGTCTTGGTCTCTAGAGCCAAGGACATTGAGTCAAATCTTGGTCTGACTAGTCGAGCGGGTGGATCTAGCTCTGGGAAGCGAGCGGCTAAATGCGATTATGGTAGAGATCACAACAAGAGGCATAAGGATAGGAGGCCACACTATGATGCTAGGCGCGGGGGTGGTAACCCTGGTAGAGGTCAGCAAGGACCTAATGCTGTTCTGAGGACTCCTGAGTGTAACCGTTGTGGTAGACGGCATGGTGGTGAGTGTTGGGGTAATCTTGGCACATGCTGGAATTGTGGGAACCGTGGACATTTGAAGAAAGATTGTCCTCAGCCTTTGAAGGAGGGACAGGCTCCGGTGAGAGCAGCTGAGCCACAAAGAGGTCGTGGGCGCGGTCGTGGTAATTTTCAGCGCAGAGATGATGGTGGCAGGAATGTAGCACATGTTGTGGTCGTTCAACCTGAGGGTGGTGGTCAGACTCGAGTGTATGCTCAACGTGAGGGAATGAATGATACATATGTGATCGCAAGTACTTTTACTTTGCAATCCTTGTCATTACATTGTTTGATTGATTCTGGATTTACACACTCATACATATTGCGTGAACATGCTCAAATGCTTGGTTTACCTGTTGAGTCTTTGGATGTTGATATGCGTGTGACTAGTTCCTTTGGTCAAACGGTTGTGACGCGAAAGTTGTATAGGAGATGTCCCTTGAAAGTGCAAAATCATGTCTTTCTTGTTGATCTCACGGAATTGCCATTCTATGGTTTTGATGTAATCATTGGTATGGATTGGCTTGTTGAGCATCGAGCTGTAGCTGATTTTGAAAGCGAGTTTCGTTGAAACTTGCGGATGATTACGAAGTAGTGGTTGTGGGTGAGAATGTGAAGTTTCTTGTCAATGTGGTGTCTACATTGGAGGCAAGTCGAATGCTGAGGCAAGGTTGCGAGGCTTACCTAGCCTTTGTGATGAATCCTAGTTCTAAGGAATTGCGTGTTCAAGATATAAGAATTGTACGTGAGTTCCCTGGAGTGTTTCCGGAGGAGTTACCTAGATTGCCACCTAGTCGAGAAGTGGAGTTTGGAATTGAGCTGTATGAAAACACAACTCCGGTGTCCATTGCTCCATATCGCGTGGCACCTAAGGAGCTAAAGGAGTTGAAGACACAACTTCAGGAGTTGCTTGACCGTGGCTTCATTCGGCCTAGTGTGTCCCCGTGGGGTGCACCGGTCTTGTTTGTGAAGAAGAAGGATGGCACTATGAGAATGTGCATCGATTATCGACAGCTGAACAAGTTGACTATCAAGAACAGGTATCCTTTGCCAAGGATTGATGATCTTTTTTATCAGTTTCGGGGAGCAGCTGTGTTTTCCAAGATTGACTTAAGGTCAGGATACTATCAGCTTAAGGTGAAAGATGTGAATGTGTCGAAAACAGCCTTTAGAACGAGGTATGGGCATTATGAGTTCATTGTAATGCAGTTTGGCTTGACGAATGCTCCTGCTACTTTCATAGACATGATGAATAGAATGTTCCATAAATACTTGGACAAGTTTGTTGTGGTGTTCATCGACGATATCCTTGTGTACTCTCGTACTGAGGAGGAGCATGAAGGTCACTTGAGGATTGTCTTGCAAGCGCTTCTAGAAAATCATCTTTATGCTAAGCTGAGCAAGTGTGAGTTTTGGCTAAAGGAAGTTGTGTTCCTTGGTCATGTGGTTTCGGCGGAGGGAATTCATGTTGATCCTCAGAAGATTGAGGCGGTGATAAATTGGAAGCCTCCTAAGTCCGTTCATGAAGTCCGTAGTTTCCTGGGGTTGGCAGGGTATTACCGGAGGTTTGTGGATTTTCGAAGATTGTTGCTCCTTTGACAAAGTTTTTGCAAAAAGATGTTAAGTATGAGTGGATGGAAGCAAGACAACAAGCTTTTGAGAAGCTTAAGACGGCTTTGACGCAAGCTCCTATCTTGGTTCAACCTGAATCAGGGAAAGAATGTGTGGTGTACAGTGACGCATCCTACGTTGGTTTGGGGTGTGTGCTAATACAAGAGGGTAAGGTGGTGGCTTATGCATCGCGACAGTTGAAGGTGCCTGGGCGCAATTATCCTACGCATGATATTGAGTTAGCTGCGGTGGTTTTTGCTTTGAAGATCTGAAGACATTATATGTATGGTGAGAAGTGTACTGTGTACACGGATCACAAGAGTTTAAAGTACTTGATGTCTCAGAAAGAGTTGAATCTTAGGCAACGACGTTGGGTGGAGTTGCTTAAAGATTACGATTAACGATTGAGTACCATCCGGGAAAAGCTAATGTTGTGGCGGATGCCTTGAGCAGGAAGATGGCGGTAGAGTTAAGGGCTATGTTTGCTAACTTAAGCATTTCGCGAGATGGGGGTCTTGTGGCTGAGTTGCAAGTGAAACCATCTCTGGTTCAGTTGATAAAGGATAAACAGTTATTGGATGATTCTTTGGTGCCATATGTTCAGGATATTGCTGAGGATAGACCATCAGATTTTTGTTTTAACGATGATGGAGTTTTATGTTTCGGAAGACGGATACTAGTGTCGGATGATGTGGAGTTGAGGCGTACTATTCTGACCGAAGCTCATAGTAGTCCTTTTGCTATGCACCCATATAGTACAAAAATGTATCGTGATCTAAAGGATGAGTACTATTGGGTGGGCTTGAAGAAAGATATTGCGAAATATGTGAGTAAGTGTATTGTTTGTCAGCGGGTTAAAGCTGAGCATCAGTTTCCTTCAGGGTTGTTGCAAACGTTGAGGATTCCTGAATGGAAGTGGGAAAGAATCACCATGGACTTTGTGTCCAATTTACCTTTGTCGCCATCGAAGAAGAATTCGGTGTGGGTGATTGTGGACCGCCTTACAAAGTGTATGCATTTCTTACCAGTGCATACTACGTATACCTTGGATAAGCTTGCAGAGTTGTACATTGTTGAAATTGTGCGTTTGCATGGTGTACCTAAATCTATTGTGTCGGATAGAGATCCGAGGTTTACATCGCGATTTTGGGAATGTTTGCATCAAGCTTTGGGTACGCGACTGAATTTCAATACTTCTTATCATCCACAGTCGGATGGACAGTCTGAGCGTGTTATCCAAGTGCTTGAGGATATGTTAAGGTGCTGCGTGATTGAGTTTCAAGGCTCTTGGGAGAAGCATTTACCTTTGGTGGAGTTTGTTTATAATAATAGCTATCAGGCAAGTATTCAAATGGCACCTTATGAGGTCTTGTATGGGAGGAAGTGCAGAACTCCTCTTTGCTGGGCATAAACAGGTCAGAAGTTGGTCTCAATGCCGGCTTTGTTGAAAGGAACCACCGAGAAGGTGAAGCTCATTTGTGAGCGGTTGAAGGCAGCTTCTGATCGACAGAAGTCTTACGCGGATCTGAAGCGTAAGAAGATTGAGTTTGCGGTGGGTGACCGTGTGTTCTTGAAGGTTTCGCCTTGGAAGAAGGTGATGAGATTTGGCCGGAAGGGTAAGTTGAGCCCTAGGTATATTGGACCGTATGAAGTGATAGAACGTGTGGGTTCTGTTGCGTATAAGCTGAAGCTACCACAAGAGTTAGAGAAGATACATGATGTGTTTCATGTCTCCATGCTACGGAGGTATAGATCGAATCCTTCGCATGTTATGCCTGTAGAGGAAGTTGAGTTGAATCCAAATTTGACATATGATGAGGAGCCGGTTGAGATTCTGGATTCGGACAATAAAGTTCTTCGAGGTAAGACCATTGATTTGGTTAAGGTGTTGTGGAGGCATCGTGGTGTTGAGGAAGCCACGTGGGGAAGAAAAGATGACATGGAGAAGCAGTTTCCTTACCTTTTTCCTTCATGTAAATTTTTAGGACGAAATTTCTTAAGAGGGGGAGAGTTGTAACACCCCAATTTTGGGCTTAAAAGTTTAGGGTTTGAACCGGACCGGTCTGAGAAACGGTTCGAATATAAAAGGGAGTTTTAAGGAAAGTCTAGCTTGGGATGCTTTAAAAATATAGAAAAATATCTAAAAATCCTTATTTAATATATAAAGGTGAATGGTGAAATCAATTTTACAAAATAGGGTTTGGAAATACTACATTTCGGTGTAGTGACCAAATCGCGATTTTTGCAAAGTTTAGTAGTGACTATTTTGTAAAGGATTGAAACTTTGAATCTTTAAGGAACTAATTTACCAAAAAAAATTATCATATTTTTCCTTAATTTGGGTGATTTAATTAATGATTTAATTAAATAAAAGAAAGATGATAAACTACCTTTGACTTTCATAACCACTTTTCTCTAATTTTTTTCTCATTTCATTTTCTCTCAAAATCCTATCAACCAAACACTTTTTCTCCAGAAAAATTCACTTTGATTTTTACTTCAATTGATGAGATTTCCACCACTCATTGATTCCTAATCAGTCTTTCAAAAAATCCACTTGATTTCTACGTTGTATTTTCATGGAAACTTGCCCAAATCAAGGAGAAATCATCTTTCAGAGGTAATATTGTTTTTCTCCTCTAAATACTCAGTTCTTTACTGAAATTCTCAAGTTTTCAATCCTTTATTAAAGATTTATGAATGGTTTAAATGTTAGAAACAAGATTTTAGCTTAAA
The DNA here is from genome assembly GCA_958450335.1 of Hibiscus tridactylites. Classification (NCBI taxonomy): domain Eukaryota; kingdom Viridiplantae; phylum Streptophyta; class Magnoliopsida; order Malvales; family Malvaceae; genus Hibiscus; species Hibiscus tridactylites. Next base: position 30,189,504 of record OY288274.1, on the reverse strand, counting down.
ACTCAAGATTTTGGAAGGGATCTTGAAGATTTTTGTGGAAATTGATTGGGCTCTGTTTTGAAATGGTTTTCTAATGTATTTTGGATGTTAAATGATGTTAGAAATGAGGTTTTATATATCCAATCCCGAATAGGTTGTTTTTCCTAAGTTTTTGCTTGTGGAAATGGTGGTTTTTGGGGTGATTTATGTGTTTTGTTATAGCTAGACGTATAAGGATGAGATTAGGGTTGTTTTTAATGCTAATTGATGTTTAGAAATGTTTAGAAGTGATAGATCTTGGCTGGGTTAAGTTTTGGAAGAGTTTGGAGGTGTTTTCGGTTGTGTTTGGTAGCCGAAATGTTGTGTTTAGGAAGAGCCGCGAGTTTTGGGGTGTTGGCTGAAGATTTCAGTGCATGATGATGCATTAATCCTCTGCTTTTATGTGTCTAAAACATGGGAGACATCTTCGGACACTTTTAGAGTTGATCCGGAAGCTTAATTGGCGTTTCGGCAAGCAAGCGAAACGAAATTGGTGAGTGCGTATGGCTTTAGAAGTCCTTGAGGGACAAAGATCCAAGGTTTTGGGATTTAGGAAAGGTTTGAAACACCTTCTTAAGTCCGGAAGTAAGTATTGGCTAGATTTCTCTCTAGAATGTGGTGATTGCCCCTTTAAATGCTTTTACATGCTCATGGTTTTAGATTGATAAATTCCTATTGTTTTTATGCATGGATTATAGCATGAGATGATGCTTGAAATGATTTCAATAAGTAACATTTTGCATAGTTGAGATTTGAGCTTATATGTTGAAGTGTAGCAAATGTTATAGTTTGAAAAGAGATGAGAATGTTGAGTTTAAATGCATGAAAAACAGTAGGTGAGATGTTGATTTGACACAATATATTGGCATAGATGTTGAGAAACTTACCAGATATAATTGATTGATCAATAGGATGAGAGTGCACTATAAGCTAAAAATTCGTACGTGCTCTTTGGTTAAGCCAAAGGGAGATATTCCGATGATGGGCATTCCATCGGGTAGGACTTGGGAAATACCCAAGCTTGGTGGCGATGAGAGATTCTGTCATGTGAGTACGGTGACGAGAGATTCCACCGGAAACTATGTTGCTAGATGAGTGAGTACGGTGATGAGAGATGCCACTGGAAGTGTCTAGTGAGATGTCCGCATATCCGAGTAATAAATAGATATGAAATGTCAATATAAAATATGTTATGGTTTTGATTCACATGTACCTTGATATAGTGATTTATGCTATGAGAAATGCATATGTAGTATGTTTATGAAATGCTTTACAGTACAAGCAAGATTTTGGCATTGCCATGGGTTTTGCATTGGTTTGAATGCATGAGATAGAATGAAAGTGTTTTCAAATGAGCATTATTGTGTTGGTTTTCTTTAGAGCATGCCTTACTAAGCATTTGTGCTTACGCTCTCTCTTTTACCAATAATGCAGATAATTGAGGTGTTTTGGGGCATCAAGGAAGTTAAGTCCATCCAAGGAAATCCAAGCTCATGTATGGTGAAGTTTTCACACACTTTAGTTTTGATAAATTGGCAATGGGAAACCAAATCTTGTATTTGGGAGATATGTTAAACTTCCTAAGGTTGTGGCACGTTTGTTTTGGGCTTGTTGGATTGTAAAAGGTTTTGATTGCTTGTTTTGAGGTTGGATTGCCTTTTTGTGTGTTGATATTATGAAGCATGCCTCTAGACTAATGAGATTTCATGTTTGAGGTTATGATTGTGTTTGTGTGTTCCAAATGGGTACCTTATATGTATGTTGACTTGTTGGTATGGTTAGGGAGTCATTGGGATGTGTTAGATTAAGTTTTCGAGTGAAAAACTAGTCCTTGCTGCAGTTTCTGGGCATACCGTATCGAAACACCCTCTAGTGTTTCGAAACGGGGACCTGTAATGGCCTTCGTGTTTCGAAACGGTGGAGGTTGTTTCGAAACGTTTTGGCTACTAGAATGCCATGTTTCGAAACGGGTGGGTGTCTCGATCCAGCGTTTCGATACGGCAGGTAGGTGTTTCGAAACGGGTGACCGTTGGGCACAAATTTGAATTGTTCTGATGTTTGCATGTTTTACATTTTAGTCCTAAATGTTGAGTTTGCAATTGCTTGAGCTTGAGATGTCCAATTGAGATGAAATTTGGCAGGGAAGCAGGTTACATGACTAATTTCATATTGGTAATCTTAAAATCAATAAAGACCATCTAATTTACAGATATTACAATTTGGTCCCTAAACTCGTATTAAATGCAATTGAGTCCCTATATGTTATCCGATCGCTGTGTCTTTCTCAATCGTATTTTATGAGTACTCACTTAGGGTTAACGTGTATCTAGACAAGATTAAAAAGAAAAAAAGGGTCGTGAATCAAGGTTGACTTTCAGGTTGACTTTGGTTTTCCCCGTGTAACCTTCGTAGTTTGGGTCAACTGTCTAGGTCGGGCTAAGGGGGTTACAACGAACACGACATAAGGCATTGTGCATGGCCCCTTAGTGTGTGGTATTGGCATCTTCTCGGGTCCCTCGGTCGGGTGATGGACGTGGTGCGCTAAGGCAAGCACCTATGGGTGCGGCTTGCTCGGTCGTGAGAAGTTGATCCGTGACAATAAGTCATACTATTTGCCTCGCAAAAAATATTAGAGAAGCAAACACAAGCCAACATTGCAATGGACTCATCAATTTCTAAATTCTAAACCATCTTAATCTACTCATTAAGGTATTAACATTAATTTAATTAAGTTTTACTCTAGTTGTTAATTTGGATATTCGAATATGATAACTATATTAATCAAATTATGTACACTTATCTTATAACATGCATCTAACATCTTATAAGACAAAAATAATTTTCATAAAATTTAGAAAAAAAATAATATAACCAAGTAATTTATACGATAAATATACACACATTTATAATTTGATTCATCTATTTTGAGGTTTAAATTTTCATTAATGTTTGATATTAAAATGTATTTTTAAGAATGTTGTAGAAAAGTTAAGCTGCTTGATATTGTTGTAAAAAGATGTTTTTAGAATTAAGCACATAGCTTAGTTGAGATACTAGTAGTTTGTTCTACTTTAATCGATGGTTAAAAGATGGATTTTTTATTTATGTACAAATAAATTTTAAAATTAGTGGTCTACCTCTTCTTCCTATATAAGGCAACAAAAACTAAAATTTTAATCAGTGAACTCATTCGAGAGAATACCTAGATAAATAAAAAATAAAATATACAATTAAAATATTCATTTGAAATACTTATTTTTTTAACAAAAAACTTTAACCAAAGGTCATTAATTAAAATGAAGAATTACAAAGCATATATATATACTCTAAATCATGAATATATATAATCATGAATATATATATATATATATAGATAAAAAAAATCAGAAAATCAAAAAGTGTGGAAGATAAAATAAAAGCATTCCTTCCTAAAAAATTTATTGCATCTTCGAAATAAAAATTCAGCAAAAATATACTTTGACCAAAAAGTTTTATAAATCAAGTATTCTTTCTGCTGCGAGTTCTTAGCGTATCTACAAACTACCATAAGGAAATTCAAAAAATAACAGATCATTGATCATTTTGTGACTTGAAACACTCGATAATACTTATTATTTGAACGCTAAATTATCATAACATCAGTCAATACTGTCACAGAGACAAACAAATACTGCATAAAAACATACAAATAGATTGTCATACAAGTAGACGAAAAACAACAGAAAAAGATGTAAAATGATTTCTGACAAAATAAAATGATTTCTTGACCAACTAATATATAGTGCTTCAAGACCAAAAAAGATATAATTATCTTTATTCACATCCAACAATCTTACAACTATTGGGATACTCAATAGATATGTTCTATTTATATTGAATCTTCTTTAAGATTCTTTCAGCTTATGTCTATCATAGACAAAAAGAAATATATAAAAATGTCCGATCTTCAGGTCAAGATAAACTTGATATCAATATTCAAGTACTTGTATTGAAAGTACTTCATGAGTTTCCGATTTGAAGCTCTTTAGGAGTTCTAAAATTATCATAATGGATCTTGATCCAAACTCCTTTATAAAATACATAAGGAAATCTGATCATTCTTATAGTATTTTCTCAATTAGTATTCACTATGACGATTATACCAAATACGCCAAAATATTCATGAGACATGTCTAAATAAATTTTCTTGGAAATTTCCAAATGCTTCTACCATTTTAAATCCTTCAAGGATAAATGTGGATCCACAAATAATTAGACGCATGTAAAATTTTTCATAACTGCCAAAGTAATTGCATCCACCATGAAGTAATTAAAACTTTTCATAAATCATAGTTCAAGTCGTATTTACGACTACCTATTTGTGTCTCACTTGCATTACACCTTTAGGTGTTTGGGCTGCTGGTCCAAATAGTTTTATTTTAAAAGTTTAAAGCGTCTTTCAACATCGGCAAATTCAATATCTATACTTCTGGATAGATTTTATACAAGATCCTTGATTTCTTTCTTTACTTCTATAGAAGTATTTTATGTAAAATTGTTTGTAAAATCGTTGTCGACAATTTTCCAATTTTCTGGTTCCATCCTCATAATGACATAACTCATCGAGATCTCTTCAAGATTTCAATATTTATTTCAGGTACCTGAAACTCTTCAAGAGTTTTATTATTAGTTATGTCTCTTTAGGAGCACCCGCTCCAATATATGACTATCTCTTAATACTTTTCATTTACGAGAATTTTGATCATTGGAACTATTTCAACTATCATGCTTCAAGCATGATTTACATCCACTTGCTCTAACATGTAATTTAAACTTAGAGCATTTCAGCTGGTATATAAGACTTAATTACTCTCATTGGGTCAGTAAATATGTCTGGCAGTTGACATGAAATAACATGAATTATCTTATGAACTTTTAGTTCATATTTGAGGATCTAGATAATGATAATTCACTTCCTTCTTTATCCAGCTGATTATTCTCTCCCCCTGATGTTGAGGAAAATCATCTAATAAATAATTCTCCAATTAATTTTTAGAATTTAAACATAAAAGGAGACTCGTACTCAATATATATTCTTAACCTTTTTTACTTGCCTATTTTGTGTGTTATGGTGGAGAAATTCAACTATATAGCGCACATTCAAAAATTCAAAAATGGAAAATATGACTTATGACCAAAAGTCAAATCATAATGGAGAGTTTATTATAACTCGGTGGCTTGATGTGTATAAGTGTTGCTATATGGAAATACCATATAAATAATAAATATTTTATTCTCACAGTTTAGCTATTAAATAGGAGGCATCCAATTAAAAATTTGTTAAATCGTATTTTTCATAATCAATAGGCTTTGTAACAACCGATATAGCCTAAAATATAAACCCACAAGCTTTTGCAAAATGAATAGTCTAATTGCACAATCTGAATCCTTTTAGAATCAATCTCACAAACTTTTGGTTGTAAGTTGATAAAATAATGTAGATGCATCTACTAAAATCATATAAAACTTTCCACATTTGTGGATATATGGGCCCATATTTCGCTCAGATATGCAAGACATACAGTTTCAACTTCAGTACAAGAACTTCAGGTTCTTTTAGTAAGTGGAATTTAATCAATTCCTTTAAGCAACACAAGAACTTTGCGTTCTTTAATAAGTTGAATTTAATCCATTACTTTGAGAATAAGGGTCATAATAACTATAGGTTCTTTTAATATATGTGCATGTAAATCTCAATAGCTTTCACATCATTATTGATCAGGATGGTCTAACCGATCATACCAACTACATACAAGTGTGTATATACATTTCTGAATTTCGTAAACTTTTGGTTTACCATAACATGTGATTCAATCTCACTCGTAGATGTCTAGTACGATCATCGAAATTGTTCCTTTTAATAGGAATATATTTAGTTTTTTCGGAGCTTTCAATAGAAATTATCTTTTGGTAGCAATATATATAGCTTTTCTAGAGCTTTCAACTGACTTTTTGGCTACCAGAACTTATATCCACAATGGCTTATTTTAAATGTTAATTGATAACATATGTTATCTATAATTCCCAAATGGATATTTTACGAATTCATATTTACTCTCTTAAAATTTCCAATTCTAGTGATGACGATATTATTACCATTAACAGTAATTATTGCAATATTCGCAGTTCTGCACTTTTCATAGTGTGCTTTCTCTCAAGAATTTATTGCTCTTCTAGAGCATCAATATTTTCAGTACTTTGAGATATAATACTCACATTATTCTCTTACATTTAAATAAGAAAATATATCTTATGCTTATGTTGAGCATAAATCGTCACCATAGATTGTTGATTTTTCAACGTACGACAAGTACGAGACCAATGGTTTATAACATCACATTGATAATAAAAATAATTTTACTTCATTAGAATGATCTTTATCACTCTTATCATCCTTATAACCTCACCACCAGTGGGTAGAAGTATCCTTAAAATGCTATGTTTCTCAAGTCTATATTCATGGTTTCAATCACGACCATAACCTCTAATGTGGCTTTTATTCTTTCCATAATATAATCTCACATTCACTTCAGGGAATGAAGTAGAGCCAGTGAGCCTTTGAAACTTTTTTCACGAGATTGTGTCTGAGGAAAACATTATTTGTCGTGAAAAGTGGAGTATGTTTTTATTAACATATCTTCATCACAGGTAACAAAGATTTAATCCTCGTACGTGGCGTTGTTAAACTAGTCCGCAAGGTCCTTTAAAAACCTCCTTTGAGACCAATAGCCTCGCAGAACGAGATGTCTAGCCAATATACTTGGATTATATCGAAGTTATGTTCCCAATTGAATAGTGATTTACCATGTTTGCATTCACTTCAAGGAATGAAATAGATCCAATAATTGCATGGAATAAACATCATGCTTGCATTCACTTCAGGGAATGCCTCCCATAAAACCTTTTGGATCAAGACGAATTTTCGTGAACTTGGGAGAAGTCTATAGTCGAGTTTTTCGACATAGAAGAAATATTGCTTTCAAGAAAATATAGATTTTATAACAACTCTTTCATTCACTTTAGGGAATGAAACAAATCTAATCGAACAAACATATTATAAGAAAAATCCTTATTAATAATTTAAAAGAAAAGATTAATACCTAAACATATTGAGAAGGAAGTTGCGATATGGATTGTCAAACCGTTAATTCTCCCCAGAATCTAGCAACTTTACCTCTTTAGATTTTATCTTCGGAGAAGCCATGACTTTTTCCAACCCATTTAAACATATCATGTAAAACTCAAAACATATAAACTCTTATCAATAAAATAAGATAAACAAATATTGATATTTAATTGCAATTTTAACCATTGTGTCAAACTTAAACATATATGAAATCATAATAATTATATCTATATATATGAACTGAACTGAATATATTAGAAACTAGAGAATTTGTGGCATAATACTCTCTTTTTGTTTTTGTTTTTGTTTTTTAAACATACTTGTATAGGCAGTTACTAGGCATAACAATGATGCGTTCATATATTTCTTTTGTTTATCATAAGTTAGCATAATGCCTAAGGGTGTAGAAAAGAAAACAATCAGGATCAAACTAAAATGATCTAAACTATGAAGAACTAAGGCCACAATTTACCCTTAAGATAGATGTTTTTTTATATTAAAATTCTAGGTTTCACGACTTCATTGACAGAAAAAAAAAATTTCTTCATAATAATATATATGTTTATTTTAACTAATCGCACCATAACTTTAATTATTTTTTTTGTCTAAAACTGAGTTTTTCCCTTTTTTTCAAGTTAGAAAAATAAAAGCGTGTCAAAGAAAGCAAACCAATGGTAAGCCGTTCATTAGCTTGAACCACGCGCTTCAGGTTTTGTGTAGCCTAACATCTCAATTGGTGTTTATGAGCGGCTTCAAAATTCATAGCTCGCTTAAACCTTCAAAATATATCACCAAAAATTAAAGACCAAATTAAAATATAAGATGTTGGCAGTTAGTGATTAAAAAAATAAAGAGAAAAAAAACCTTATCTTCAGTTCAAAGTAGGATCAGACTTTTCAAAAACTTCTTTGGTATTCGAACGAAGAACACCAAAATCTTTCGAGCAAACTCGTGCGGATAACGTGTTGTGAATAAAATAACAAAGAACAATAATAAGAACAAAGAACAAGAATGGAAGAACAAAGAGATGAGAGAAAGATGGAGATTTGTATTATTCTCAAATATAGACTAGTATACAATGTGTTCATCAAATCATCTATTTATAGGCATAAGAAGTACATATTACATTGAACTCTAATTAAATCAGATAATATTCCTAATGATAAAGTAAATCAAATTCCTTAGATAAAGTTCTAATCATGATAGACATCCACATAGATAAATATTCATAACAATTACTTGTTAAAAAGTATAATTAATAGGAAAATAAAACAAATAAACTTTGATAATTATATATATAGGCTTAATGGCTCCATTACTTCCTAAACTATGTATTTTTTTCGACTTTGCCTCTAAAGTATTTTCTCGGGACATTTTGCTCTCGTAACTAAAATTTATGACCTTATATGCCCTTTTGTTTAAAATTTTCTCTCGGGCCAATCAGAACGCACCATGTGTCATTTTATTAACAAAAAAAATAAGCTGACTTAAATAAAATGGGTGAATTGCACATTAAGTATGTCAGATTTTATTTTTTGTTCATTTTAATCCCTTCTATGAACTGTTCATCTTCCTTTTGTTTTTGGTTGTGGTGGGAAAACCAATATTTGGGGCAAACCAAGGTTTGAGAAGCTAAAATTGTGGGCAAACTAAGGTTTTGACACTCAAAAGTTGAGTGTTTTTGGTTGCTTTTAAAAAATTTTGGGTGGAAAAGCTAGTTTGGCCCTCCAAACGCAACAAAAAAACAAAGCCAAATTTAGACTCAGTTCGCTTCACCGGTTGCGAACTTTTCCCCCGGTTGATCATCAAGCTCTTCACTAGACTCGATAACAACTGATTGAAATCATCTTTGTCGCCCTGGATGATTTTGGAACTGCTAATATCCATCTCGCGTACTCCACGAATGATGGAAAATATTCAATAAAAGAAACCCTTTTATTGGAATCAAAATTTTGAGTTTAGCTGAAATTTTCTTGGCAGGAGAATTACTGTTAGTCTAACAACAAACATGTAACCCCCTCGTCCCGGTCTGGCCGGATGACCGGTCCGAGTGAGCTACACGGGGAAAACCGAGTGAAAACCCCTAAGGATTCCCCCTCGGTTAGCAACCCTATTTTTTTTTCATTTTAAAATCTTGTCTAAATGGATATTAAACCCTAAGTGATCATGCAGCGGAACAACAATATATAAAACAATCAAACGAACTCAAACAATCATGTTACGTCCCAATTTTAAACTTAAACTGCAGGCGGTATCGATACACCTAAGGGGTGTATCGATACCCCTTGACTAGGTTTAAGCTTTAACTGCAGGCGGCATCGATACCCTTAAGGGGTGTATCGATACCCCCTTGACTAGGTCAACTGGTCAAAGTCAACCCGCAAGGACCGTATCGATACACCCAAGGAGTGTATCGATACCCTCCCCAATGGTTGACTTCCCACTGTCAACGCTAAGATGACGGTATCGATACACCAGAGGCCGTTATCGATACCAAAATGGACAGTAGCTCCAGTGACCAAAATGGTATCGATACACCCCTCAAGTGTATCGATACACGAGGCCTGAAACAAGATGGTGGTATCGATACCGTACCAACCGTATCGATACCCCTGCTACGAACTTGCAGGTTTGAGCTGATTTAAGGCACAAGGAGGCCCTTAAATCCCTCTAAAACCCCAACCAACACACTAACATCAATCCTAAGGCAAATCAAACATAAAAGCATGCTTTAACTTGAAATCAAAGGCACAATCCAACACAAGATGATACACAAACCATACAAGCAACATAAGCTTTCAAGCATGGCATTCCAACAAAAGTTATATCAACATTTAAGGTCATACAAGGAACTAAAAGCCATGAAGGCACAAGATAAGCATATAAGAGGTTTGCACCATAACAAGGCAACCTAAACATCTAAAGACATGCCACCACACACAAGCATACATCATAGCATAACATGTTTTACAAACCAAGGCCAAATCAAATCATCAACATACACCCAAAGTCAAACAACAATACCTATCCCATTGCTTAACTATTACATTCTATCACTTAAAATTCATACATTGAGCTCACCAAAGCAACACTTGGAGACCCTTCCTTGCCCATGCCACCCACAAGCTACTTATCTGCATTGTCGAACAAAAGAGAGCGTAAGCATAAAAGCTTAGTGAAGGTAAGCTCATAAAACAAACCTTCGACAATGCAGGATCCAAGCACGAGCTACAACCAAGATAAAATGCATGATCTTACCTCCGATCCACACGAGCCATAATTATAAATGATGCATGAACATATATTCAATATCATGTGATGCTCAACATGTTTAAATCCACAACATATGAAATCACATATATTAAACCATGTTAGCAACACATCCCAAATCACATTGGCTCACAATTGATCACATATTGGCAACATAATCCACAATCCGTATTGGCACCTAGCTATGACTCGAATACGCGGATAACCGTTGGAACTCACATCCAACAACACAACCATTACCTGACGGTGGGATTACACTCATCACCGTTCACGCGGAGGGGATTCCACTCATCCTCACGCCCCATTTCACGCGGAGGGGATTCCACTCATCCTCACGCCCGTCGATGGGATTCCACTCATCATCGACTAATATATATATATATGAAGATTCCGGGCGAACCCGTACTCCATCTTGATGACTACCATCATCAAGACCACGCGCGCATTTGACTCACGTGTGCACACTAAACATCCTAATGATCGATCATTTGTACCCAAGGATACTAGTGCCAATACTACATATTTCATTAGTCTATCACAATATCAATCCATAACAACTTCCGTGCTTAGCACGTACTCACCATGACTCACCGTCATGCACAAACCACATTTCCATGCCTAGCATGTACTCACCATGATCCTCGGATCATACAATCACCTCATAACATCATTACACATGTCAACACTACATGTATCTCAACAACACAATTATCACATCATATTTCATACATATGTACATCTCTATCACATTTATCATCAACATGCATATAACAATGCATTAAGCCATGACTCCACATACATGTATAGCAACATAAGCATAACCACCATAAGCATGATTAAACATGAGGCATAATTCAACACTTTAAAGATCAACCAAGGTCTCTAACTAAAGATTGGGATTAGGCTACCACCCTAATCCCAACTCTAGGTGGGTCTACCAATCCCAACCTAGTTCACATGCTTGAACCAACACTTGAAAACCATTTAAAAATATTTAACCACTCACCTAAGCTTCCAAGCTCCAAGCCAAGCAAACAACCTCCCTCAAATTTTTGGATTTCTTCCCGAAGCTTCTCCAACACAAATTCCCGCTTCTAAACTACCTCAAACACATTTCAAACAATTCCATATCAGCCTAACATCAAAAGACCAACCCGAAACACAATTCAAATTCAATTTACAACGTTGCAAGCCATGAACAAACCCCAACATTTGCAATCTCGGACAGCCCCAAAACCATGTCCAAAAACCATGTTTCCAACATCCATTGCACCCACAATTGATCCCAAATCAACCCCCAACCATAGCACTACCAATAGCCTATCAATTCTCACCTAAAACAACCCCCAAAACTCACCCAAAACCCTTCAAAAAACCCATTTATACCCAAATTCAGGATTCAACATAAAATTATGTAAAAATTAACTATGTTGGACCTTATGGGTAGTAAACAACACATATAACTTCAACAAATCGAAAGCTTAAATTAAAGACATTAAAGTTTGCATTTTTAACCTAAAATCTCAAAACCCTAAACTTCAAAATCTATGAGCTTCATGAAAATTAAAGGCATCATCTTAAAGAGGAAGAGGAGGACAAGTTGAAAACGGTTTTACCTTTCAAAAATCACCAACAAGGAGCATGGGGTGAAGGAATAGAGATTTGGAGAGGGAGGGGGGTTTTTTGACGTGAAAGAGGGGAAGAAAGGAGATGAAGATAGGAAATAAAATGGTCTTTCAAATTAAAGGGGTTTTAAATAAAAGAAGACCATTTAATTACACCTTTGCCATTAATGAGATGGCATATCTCATCCATGTTTAAAATCCTTGAAATTGATTCCCAAAACAATTTAAGTCCAGCATAGAATAATTTGTTTTGAAAATACGAAGCCCAAATATTAATTTATTATTTTAATTATAAAAACCGAAACCCGAAAACAATATTTTAATATTATTTTCTTTCGGCCCCCAAACTCGGGTGTTACAACTCTCCCCCACTTAAGGAAATTTCGTCCCCGAAATTCATCGAACAGGAAGAGTCACTGAAACGTGCTCCTCCACACATTCCTCTCTCACCACAACATACTAACCAACTCGGTAGACCCGGCACACAACATTTGCTATCTGACATTAAGATCTCAACTGATTCTTCAAGGCATGTCGACTTTAAACCCAACTCGATCTCTTCTACAAACATAGCACGGAACAGATCTGACTCACACTCTCGAATTATAGATACACAGACACATTACAAACCTCTTTCTAACTCTGGTGGTAACCGCAACAGATAAACAACAGATCTAGCCCGATTCACAAACTCATACAGCACTGTTTAAAAACATGACCGATGACTTTCTCTGACTGATCATCTGACTTCATCAATTAACCAAACACTATGCAGACGTCTTCAAAAACAATCTAGTTGAAATCTCGGATCTCTATTACCCACTTTCATTAAGAACCTTCCACGGATGTAACAAACTAGAAGAAAACTGAAGCTCGGTCTTGACACGCTGGCAATTTACACTCTTACTCTCATGCTGAATCACATTATTCATCACTTAACCTAGAAGTACTCATCTTCAACCCACAATACGTCTTCATACCACTCAGATGCAATACGATCGAACTGCCAAGTGCTTCGGCCACAACAATATGTCTCAAAACACTATGTCAATCGGTACAACTATTCTGTCTCTAAAATTACAAACTTTGTCATCTCTGAAACTGTATTCCGAAGGTCTTACTTCTGCTATGTCTTGCACGTGAGGTGCCAAGAACCTGCCTTGAAACTGTTTCTCTTCAAGGATTCTGACACAATGTAGGTTTAACATGAAACGCGGCCATAAGAATACTATCATTCGGATGGTACTCAATCTTGATATTACAGTCTTCAAGCAATTCTAACACTTTATGCTGTTCAAGTTTCAACCCTTCCTAAGTTGTCTAACAATTCAAGTTCTGATAATATGTACGTACACACTATGCATTTCTCACTATACAAGCTTTGTCTCCAAGTCTTCGAAGCAAATACAACTGTAATTAACTCTACGTCTCATATCGGATAACTCTTCTCACGGTCTTTCAACTAACTCGATGAACAAGTCACAATCTTCCGTCTTGCATAAGCACACAACCTAACCCTACATGTAACACATCACTACAGTTCACAAGCTCTTTCTCTAGTATAGGCTAGATCAAGGTCGAAGCTCTCTTCAAAGTTTCTTTCGGTTTCTCAAGGGTTCAATGTCTCGCATCTAACCTTACAACTGAACATTCTTCTGTAGCAATCTGACAAAAGAGCAGCTATCTTCGAATGGTTACTTACAAACTTCCAGTAGTAACACTGCTAGACTTAGAACTATAGGTTCCTATCACAGTCTTCAATTTCTTCCAACTCACATCTTCCTCTGTCTGTTCAAGATTTGTTCTAATACACTCAGCTAATTTACATGTCCTAAGAGAACATCTTCATTAACTCGAAGTTCACGTTGCACAACTTGGTATACAATTAATTCTCTAATAGAATCTACCACATTAACTTCAAAGCTTGTCATGATCTTCCTCGGCACTTGAATATACTCACGTGACATCTAGAAGAGCTACTACAACTGATCAAGAAACTCAGGAAAATATTCTACTCAACATCTCTATGAAGGTAAGTAATACACTAGTCAAACAAAACGGCATAACTCAGAGCTCAAGGTGATCACATCTTGCCCCTAAAGCTGTCTTCGGTACTTCAACTTTTCTCACTTTCAACTGGTAGTGAACGGATCTCAAATTAATCTTCGAAAAGACTAAAGCACCCACTAACTGATCAACAATTCACTGACACTCAGAAACAGATACTAATTATTCACTGTCACTTGTTTCAACTATATGTAATCTGAACACTTTCTCGTACTGTCACTCTTTCTTCTTCACAAATTGTACTGTCATACTCTAAAATGATGTACTAAGCCTAATGAATCTATGGTCTAACAAATCTCGTAGTTGATTCTTCAACACTCTTAATTCTGTCGGGAATCATAAGATACAAAGCAATCAAATAGGAGCAAACTCGAAGACGGTCCCAATAACAAACTCTTCTTCTCTGCCAGGAGACAAACTGGGTAATTCTTGTAAACACTTCTAGGAAAACACAAACTATTTTAGCATTATGAGGTCTAATCTTTATTCAAAATCAAATTCATCAAGCTTGTTAAGCAAGCCTGCCAACTAAACTCAATCAATCTTTGACCTCTAAGGTTGGATCAACATTCAATAAGGAGTTCACATCCTTACCTACTACTACAGTCTCACAAAAATCTGCGACTTCAAGGCAACTCTCTCTTTGTCTCAATGTATATTCTAGCTTCGTGCTCTACAAGCCAGACCATGTCAAAAAGGTACATCGAAACCGTAGGAAGACAATCACTTCACATCTACTAGAAACTAGTAACTCTGAACCACCAACGAACATCTTCTGTACATCTTTCTGATCACTACTATCTCCCAAAAAGGCTAGTCACATGTGTCCCTATATCTAAGGTCTCAACAAAGATATTTAATTTCTTACATGCTCACACAAAAGGAGGTATCCGCGGAAATTGCAACTTCACATATACACAACTGATAGTCTTCGGTCCTCTTATTTTCAGACTGATTCTTCAACAAAATCTGACTCTTCTAGACTGTTCTTAGAGCATTTCAAAACTTCAAAAACGCAGTTCTGAGCACACACAGACAACCATGCTGGAAAACCACCCAGACGCACACTGGCCCCAAACACACAAATTGATTCCCATTCACGGATACTGATCGGCTGTCTTGTATCAAAATCATAGGTTGAACCCCAACGATCACCAACTAACACTTCTGAAATTCAGATTACTCACACGAGACCCCTACCTAGATCTCGTCAAAAGAACTAAGGTACTCATACCTACCTCTGACACCTCATCGGGCACATTCAAACTTGCATACTCACTATCGATATACAGAAGCACGGGTTTAGAATCAACTGGAGGAAACAACTTATTACTGTAACAAGGGCTTATCTGTTAAAACATCGACACCACTCTAACTCCCACTCATATGCCTTCACTTCTTCTTACCAACTGATGTTAGTGTTGATCACATCGTCCCTCATCCACAGGAATCAACCCACATACACACCGTCTCAAATGGGCAAATTGTACCTCAATTCCGGTACAACCATACCTCCCTAACTAAGATGATGGACTCCCTCAACATCGTCCACCTTTTCAGAACTACAACTTCTACTTACCGAAAAGCAATTAAATCAACAACACATCAACAGTAAAACATACAAGACTGGGTTAGCAAGGCAAGGCCTTCCAAGTGGCTCAAGTATGTTTCCCTCACTTAAAATCTTTTTTTCGATGTAATAGTAGCAATGGGACTCTACTAAACATGTTTCAAACAAATCATCACACATACATGCTCAACCAAGCATATAACAAGGCTTACTTGCTAAACAAGCAAACACATGCGTACTATCAAACAACATACATTCTCAATCGAACAAGCGTACATCACAGCATTCACGGATAACAAGCAACATGCTTACATGGCAAGCAAACACCGTGCATATCAATCATAAAACACAACTTACCTCACCTACCTGCCCAAGGTCTCGGAAACCTTAGGCTCTGATACCAACATATGTAACCCCCTCGTCCCGGTCTGGCCGGATAACCGGTCCGAGTGAGCTACACGGGGAAAACTGAGTGAAAACCCCTAAGGATTCCCTCTCGGTTAGCAACCCTATTTTTTTCATTTTAAAATCTTGTCTAAATGGATATTAAACCCTAAGTGATCATGCAGCGGAACAACAATATATAAAACAATCAAACGAACTCAAACAATCATGTTACGGCCCAATTTTAAACTTAAACTGCAGGCGGTATCGATACACCTAATGGGTGTATCGATACCCCTTGACTAGGTTTAAGCTTTAACTGCAGCCGGTATCGATACCCTTAAGGGGTGTATCGATACCCCCTTGACTAGGTCAACTGGTCAAAGTCAACCTGCAAGGACCGTATCGATACACCCAAGGAGCGTATCGATACCCTCCCCAACGGTTGACTTCCCACGGTCAACGCTAAGATGACGGTATCGATACACCAGAGGCCGGTATCGATACCGAAATGGACAGTAGCTTCAGTGACCGAAATGGTATCGATACACCCCTCAAGTGTATCGATACACGAGGCCTGAAACAAGATGGTGGTATCGATACTGTACCAACCGTATCGATACCCATGCTACGAACTTGCAGGTTTGAGCTGATTTAAGGCACAAGGAGGCCCTTAAATCCCTCTAAAACCCCAACCAACACATTAACATCAATCCTAAGGCAAATCAAACATAAAAGCATGCTTTAACTTGAAATCAAAGGCACAATCCAACACAAGATGATACACAAACCATACAAGCAACATAAGCTTTCAAGCATGGCATTCCAACAAAAGTTATATCAACATTTAAGGTCATACAAGGAACTCAAAGTCATGAAGGCACAAGATAAGCATGTAAGAGGTTTGCACCATAACAAGCCAACCTAAACATCTAAAGACATGCCACCACACACAAGCATACATCATAGCGTAACATGTTTTACAAACCAAGGCCAAATCAAATCATCAACATACACCCAAAGTCAAACAACAATACCTATCCCATTGCTTAACTATTACATTCTATCACTTAAAATTCATACATTGAGCTCACCAAAGCAACACTTGGAGACCTTTCCTTGCTCATGCCACCCACAAGCTACTTATATGCATTGTCGAACAAAAGGGAGCGTAAGCATAAAAGCTTAGTGAGGGTAAGCTCATAAAACAAACCTTCGACAATGCAGGGTCCAAGCACGAGCTACAACCAAGATAAAATGCATGATCTTACCTCCGATCCACACGAGCCATAATTATAAATGATGCATGAACATATATTCAATATAATGTGATGCTCAACATGTTTAAATCCACAACATATGAAATCACATATATTAAGCCATGTTAGCAACACATCCCAAATCACATTGGCTCACAATTGATCACATATTGGCAACATAATCCACAATTCGTATTGGCACCTAGCTATAACTCGAATACGCGGATAACCGTTGGAACTCATATCCAACAACACAACCATTACCTGACAGTGGGATTACACTCATCACCGTTCACGCGGAGGGGATTCCACTCATCCTCACACCCCATTTCACGCGGAGGGGATTCCACTCATCCTCACGCCCGTCGATGGGATTCCACTCATCATCGACTAATATATATATATATATGAAGATTTCTGGGTGAACCCGTACTCAATCTTGATGACTACCATCATCAAGACCACGCGCGCATTTGACTCACGTGTGCACACTAAACATCCTAATGATCGATCATTTGTACCCAAGCATACTAGTGCCAATACTACACATTTCATTAGTCTATCACAATACCAATCCATAACAACTTCCGTGCTTAGCACGTACTCACCATGACTCACCGTCATGCACAAACCACATTTTCATGCCTAGCATGTACTCACCATGATCCTCGGATCATACAATCACCTCATAACATCATTACACATGTCAACACTACATGTATCTCAACAACACAATTATCACATCATATTTCATACATATGTACATCTCTATCACATTTATCATCAACATGCATATAACAATGCATTAAGTCATGCCTCCACATACATGTATAGAAACATAAGCATAACCATCATAAGCATGATTAAACATGAGGCATAATTCAACACTTTAAAGATCAACCAAGGTCTCTAACTAAAGATTGGGATTAGACTACCACCCTAATCCCAACTCTAGCTGGGTCTACCAATCCCAACCTAGTTCACATGCTTGAACCAACACTTGAAAACCATTTTAAAATATTTAACCACTCACCTAAGCTTCCAAGCTCCAAGCCAAGCAAGCAATCTCCCTCAAATTTCCGGATTTCTTCCCGAAGCTTCTCCAACACAAATTCCCGCTTCTAAACTACCTCAAACACATTTCAAACAATTCCATATCAGCCCAACATCAAAAGACCAACCCGAAACACAATTCAAATTCAATTTACAACATTGCAAGCCATGAACAAACCCCAACATTTGCAATCTCAGACAGCCCCAAAACCATGTCCAAAAACCATGTTTCCAACATCCATTGCACCCACAATTGATCCCAAATCAACCCTCAACCATAGCACTACCAATAGCCTATCAATTCTCACCTAAAACAACCCCCAAACCTCACCCAAAACCCTTCAAAAAACCCATTTATACCCAAATTCGGGATTCAACATAAAACTATGTAAAAATTAAAGACATTAAAGTTTGCATTTTTAACCTAAAATCTCAAAACCCTAAACTTCAAAATCTATGAGCTTCATGAAAATTAAAGGCATCATCTTAAAGAGGAAGAGGAGGACAAGTTGAAAACGGTTTTACCTTTCAAAAATCACCAACAAGGAGCATGGGGTGAAGGAATAGAGATTTGGAGAGGGAGGTGGTTTTTTTGACGTGAAAGAGGGGAAGGAAGGAGATGAAGATAGGAAATAAAATGGTCTTTCAAATTAAAGGGGTTTTAAATAAAAGAAGATCATTTAATTACATCTTTGCCATTAATGAGATGGCATATCTCATCCATGTTTAAAATCCTTGAAATTGATTCCCAAAACAATTTAAGTCCAACATAGAATAATTTGTTTTGAAAATACGAAGCCCAAATATTAATTTATTATTTTAATTATAAAAACCGAAACCCGAAAACAATATTTTAATATTATTTTCTTCCGGCCCCCATACCCGGGTGTTACAAAACAATACTATACGGTTTTACAGTTGGTATAAATAATCACCTTGAGAAATGCTGCAAAAGCTTTCTGGGGGAAATATTATTTCTGGATTTACATTTTGCTAGGAAACAATAGCCAGAGCCACACGATTTTTACTGCAAATTTCTCAAGAGTCAAACATTATTTCTCTGAAACCATGAGCTGAAAACAACATGATAAGATGAAATTTAATACTTGTTTTTAGAATGATAAAACTGAGACACATACCTGGCCCATGAAGGAACAAATTTTCTATTTGGTTCATTTTCATCATCATCAGAGCCTTTGTATGGAGAAATATCATATAATTGTTCAATATTTATGCCTGCATTTTGGTTATCACTCCCTTTTACTCTATCCAATGTGCTTATTACCCGACAAAGTTCAATGTCCACATGAAGTTTTGATGAAAAAATATTTGACAACCGTTCAATTGGTAGAAGAAACATGTTATGAATATAGAAAAAGTACATAAGCCTCATTTGGTAGAAGAAACGTACAGGAAATGGATTCAATTAAATATCTGAATCTGCTAAATGAAATTTACCTTTGCATTAAAATCTTCACTGGCCATGCTTGTTTTTACAGCACCAGAAGTTGAAGAAACAATTGTGCTAAATTCCCTAGCCGACATTTTCCCTTCACTTTCTGCATTTTCTCATGCTTCAATGCCTCACTATTAGGAACCTTCACTGTTTGTGATCTCTCATCCTAAAGCAGACATCAGAGTTAATGCCATTTTGCAGAGAGGAAAAAACAAGACCTAGTTTAAAGCATAAGGAAGTATACAGGGGCTTGGCACAATTTTTCAAGTTAAATGACTCTAAACAAAAGAAGATGAACAGTTCGTATAAGGGATTAAAATGAACAAAAAATAAAATAAAATTCGGCATATAATGTCTAATTTACTTTTTTTATTTAAATCAACTTATTTTTTTTGTTAATAAAGTGACATGTGGCACGTTTTGATTGGCCTGTGAAAATTTTTTAACAAAAAAATATATGGGGTCATAATTTTTAATTAAGGGAGCAAAACGTCTTTAAAAATACTTTAGAGACCAACTCAAGAAAATGAATATAGCTTAGGGGCAATGGAGTCATACATATATATATATATATATATATATATATATATATATATATATATATATATATATATATATATATATATAAACGGCCAATTTGGGGATATTCCCTTTAGGGAATTTAATATGAAAAGTACCCCTCCGCTGGTTACTTGAAAAAATACTTCACGCCATGTAGGACAAATTCGCGTCCTAGAAAACGAGAATTCGCGTTCTACAAAATGTGAATTCCTGTGCCATTTCAGTAAAATGAAATTCGCGTCACGCAGGACGCGAATTCAGCGATATTTAACCCCCCAACTTCTCGCAGTAAATTGTGAATTCTCGCAGTAAATTAGAACGGTTGGAGATTTTAATGCAGATTGAATTCGCGTTCTGCATAACGCAAATTTGGGTTATTATAGGGAATTCGCGTTCTCCATGACGCGAATTCGGTCTGAATTCTCTCCCTCTAGAACGCGTTTTCTCTATAAATTGGAGCCACCACGAGAGAGAATTTTTCACCCCTGAAAATTTTCTCCCAAACTTTAGTAGAACGCGAATTCGAAACGGGTGCGATAATGGCGGGTTTGCTGAGATTAGATGAAGGACACGCATGCAATTATCGTCGAAATAATGTAAGTGTTTTATTTGTTAGTTTAATTCGAATATGTATATTTAATTTAGTGTTGCCGACATAATTTGAATATGTAAATAGTATTTATTTTTAGAGTAAAAAATAGTAAAATTTGAATATGTCTTTAGATTTTTCTTTTAGACTAAGAAAATTAGTTAAATTAGAATATATCTTTGGTGTTTACTTTTAGACTAAAAAAATTATTGCTACAGCAGAATATGTGAATAATATTTACTTTTAGAGTAAGACAATGAGTGAACATTTGAATATGTATTTAGTATCAACTTTTAGACATAAAAATGTAGTGTGCATTCGAATATGTGTTTAGTATTTAATTGTAGAGCAAAAAAATTAGTGAACAGTCTGATATGTTTGTAGTAGTTAATTTTAGACATTAAAAATAACGTTGATTCGAATATATCTTTAATATTTAATTGTAGACTATAAAAAATAGTGAACATTTCGATTGCTTTTTAGTATTTAATTTTAGACATAAAATAGTGTACATTCGAATATGTGTGTAGTGTTTTATTGTACACTAAAATTTGTGACATTCAAATATGTGATTATTAATTTGTGTGCGTCTTTAATTATTTGTAGAATGGTGAAGAACGTCGGTTGGAGATTTTTATCACTCGGATGAGGACGGAACCGGATCTTCGTCTAGCAAATTACATAGCTCAGGTCGGATTTGGGAATGTGTCGAGGATTGTTGGAGGAGGTGTGAAATTAGATGTTGATTTAATTAACGCGCTTGTGGAGAGGTGGAGGCCAGAGACACATACCTTTCACTTACCCTGTGGTGAGGCGACCATAACATTAGAAGATGTGTCGCATATTCTTGGCTTGCCTGTAGATGGGGAGGCTATCACCGGTTCCACTAATGACGACTGGAGAGCTTGTGTTCGGACTTGTTAGGGGTGGCGCCAACCAAACTAGAGGGCGAATGTGTGTATCTGCGATGGTTGTGTGAGAATTTCTCCAATTTACCCAATGACGCCAATGAAGATGTTAAGAAGGTAAAAAAATATTAATTTTGTGTTAGTAATAATGAAATTATAAATCTATTATATTTTAATATTTTTTCATATTGTAGGCATATGCTCGGGCGCATATCCTACAGATCATTGGAGGAATATTGGTGGCCGACAAAACCCGCAATAAAGTTCACATGTTGTGGTTGCGGCATTTGCGGGATTTCGAAGAGGCCGGTAAATTAAGTTGGGGTTCGGCAGTACTTGCATTTCTGTATAGGGAGTTGTGCAGGGCCGCGCGTGTTGATAGACACGACACCGGAGGATGTCTTTTGCTGCTTCAGGCTTGGGCGTGGTTTATAATGCCATTTTTACGCCTTGAGTTGTCTGCGCCAGTTGCCTATGCCTATCCACTATGTTTGCGGTAAGGAACATAATCTTAACGAAATTTTATTTATAAATTGGTTATTTTCCTAATATATTTTTTAAAATATTAAAGTTATATTTTTATGTTATGTAGGTGGTTCAATGCTTTAATTCATGTTGGGCTTCGTAGTATGATGCATTCTATTAGGCAACATATTGGCAAAAAATCTGCAAATGAGGTCAATATTTTAATTTTTATATTAAGTTTAATATGAATATAGTTTAGTTTACTTATTTTAAATGATTTCTATATTTAATTTACAGTTTTTATAGACCTCGTATTTAGATTTGGAGATCAACGAGTGTCTACCGATTTTTTCGCCTGAGACTGTGTCCGTTTGGACAGCCGTGGTACCTCTCATCTGGTACGCTGTAGTTGAGTGGCATCCGGTCGATCGCGTCCAACACCAGTTCGGTCGTCTTCAAACTATTCCGGTAGATCCTCCCAATTTCGACGAATTACATAGGATGATCCGACAAGGGAAACTTGAGGTACAATGATTAAATTTGATTTAATAGTTATCGATTTATACATACTTTACAATTTATAAACAATAATTTTGTTGATGTTCTGTGGTAGGTGGACTGGTCGGTGAAACACATACAATACATTGCACAGTGGCAGGAGAGGTATCAGCGGCAGGCACTGAATGAGTACAGGATGTTTGAGGAGCCAATGGTGACCAATGACTACTTTGCATGGTACTTTGGCAATGGGATGGGGGTTCGACTGAGCTACATGTTGGAATGGTCTTCAGGACAGAAAAACTCGCGGAGGCTGCCATCAAGCATTACAACATAGAGTGCTTAGTTACGTCGACCGTTTGGAAGACCGAGGCTAGGAAATATATTGCAGAGTGTCTTCACAAGTCCGTCGGATGTAAATGGAGGGTTTGTGTGTCGCAATTGAAAAGGTTGAATGACATGTGGAAAATAACGAGATATAAAGGGCCTCATACATGCTCCGTTGGGAGCCTGAGCCACGACCATCCTAACTTGGATGTTCACGTGCTTTCTGACGCAATCCTTCCACTCGTGAAAGCAAACCCACATGTATCTGTGCCAGTGTGTATAGCTACCATCAAATCTATTTACAAGCACACCGTCAAATACGATAAGGCATGGTATGAAAGATAATGTGCCATCCAAACATTGTACGGGCAATGGGAGGAATCATACAATGATCTGCAATCATGGCTTCAAGTTATGTAGGAATACAATCCAGGGACAGTTGTGGAATTGGATAATGTTCCGAAGTACTACAACGATCATGTTGTACCAGATGAGGTCGAATTTCATCGCATTTTCTGAATGTTTCTCCAATGCGTAAAGGCTTTCTGTCACTGCAAACCTATGCTCCAGATCGACGGTACATTTTTATACGGCAGGTACACGTAAATCTTACTAATTGTAGTTGCCCATGATGGCAACAGAAAATGTATCCCAGTTGCTTTTGCAATTGTTGAAAAGGAAAATATCTCTTCTTGGGAGTTTTTCTTTTACAACCTCCGCAAGTATGTCCTGCGCCGGGTTTTATGTACACGTGAAGATGGCATCGTTATTATTTCATATAGAACGCAGGGATTTGGGGAGAAATTCAACGTTTGGGAGATTCATGGAAACCCCCATATATACATCACCAGTACTGTTTGCGGCATATAGCAGCAAACTACTATCAGGGGTTCAAGAATGACGATGAACGTATAATGGTTCTCCGTATGGGTATGCAACCATTCCATTTTGTTATTCTACGTCCATCATTTATTATTATTATTACCAGTTAACTATTGCATGTCTTATTCAACAGGCAACACACACCGGGTTAACCAAGTTGAAGAGATGCTGGAGGAGTTGCAATTAAGGAATCCACAAGGGTATAACTATCTTATGGATATCCCGAAGGAAAAATGATTGCGATGTTATGACGGGGGTCACTAATACGGTCATATGACAACAAACTTGGCTGAGGCGATCAATTCGTCTCTTAAGGGAACACGCCATTTACCTATCACGTTCGTTGTCAAAGCAACGTATTACCGATTGGCAACCCTTTTTGCAACTCTCGGGAAACAAGCAATGAACTGGATGGCAGGTGGCCACATATTTCATCTAGATCTCTAATAAAAAATCCAAGCGTTCATTGTGCATGCAAACTCGATGGGTGCGTTGTGCTTCTCTCGTCGGGAACACATGTTTAAGGTAACGGAATTTTTGCAACCGTTGCAAGAAATAACACAATACACTTACGTGGTTGATTTGCAAAAAAAGAACGTGCGATTGCGGGGTGTTCCAGACGTTCAAGTTCTCGCGTTCGTATGCTTTCGCAACATGTGCATCGATTCATTTTGATGCAACGACACTCATTGATTCCGTCTACAGGCTCGAAACCATTTTCAAGGTTTAGCGAAACGAGTTCCCTCTCATCGAAAATGCACGTCACCGTCGTATAATCAACAATGAACCAAAGATATGCCCAGATCCCTCCCTGCGACGAAAGAAAACAGGCCGGCCAAAATCAACGAGAATTCACTGTGCCGAGGATATGGTTCCTCGAGAAAAAATGGGACAACCTAAGCGGTGCAGTAAATGTGGGAACATTGGACATGATATTAGAAAATTTCCTCTTAGGACCAGCCCCCGAATAAACTAGATCAACCTATGTGTGATGTCTTCCGTCGTATTTTAATTTAAACAATCTTTTTTCTGCTTTGTTTTATATTTTACTTGCAATTTTAACGTGATTTTCATACATGCTACGACGACGTATTCATGATATTTTTTTCTGCCGCTATAAACATATGTTACATAATTACGGAGACCAACTTAGACAAAAGCAAACAAATACTCCGACCATAACCGAAAATCCAATTAAACTTCTCTATGTACCCATGTTTGCTTCTAAAAACATCATTAGATAGCATTTTTAACGCGATTTTCTGACACTTTAGGACGTAATTTTCACGCCCATTTTCGCGCCGATGTAAACATATGTTACAAGACTAGGCCTTCAATCTTAGACAAACGCAAAAAAATTATGCGAAAGATATCGCAAAATCTATTTAAACATGCCTATGGACACATTTTTGCTTGGAAAAATGTTACTTTGATAGCATTTTTAACACAATTTTCTCACATTTTCGGACACCGTCTTCATCTGAACTTTAGCACCACTGTAAAATTAAGTTGCACATCTTTGTCTCCAAACTTAGAAAAAACAAAAAAAAAGGTCGAAACACACCGTAAAATGCATTTAAACATACTTATACAGTAATGTTTCCTTCTAAAACATTGTAACTGCCCATTTGCAAGCCATTTTCAAACATCTTAGGATGTTTTATACGCTCTTATCTTCACACCATCTTAAAGATATGTTTCAGTACGACACCGTTATAGTTCAAAAATTATAATAGGGTCCTCGGATAATCCGTTATTCGATAAAAAATATAGCTACCTAATTAATTTTTGTTGGTTTAAATAAATTTTCCTTCTCAATTTTTCGTGTGCGAGGGGTAATAAATCGTTGAATTCGCATCCTACAGGACGCGAATTCTGGTTTCGAATATTCAGTCATCCCGCCAATGATTAGATTTTAACATTGCACTAAAATTCGCGTTCTGTAAAACGTGAATTTTGAATTCTCGTTTTCTAAGACCTAAATTTATCCTACATTGCGTAAAAAGAAGTATTTTTCCAAGTAACCAACACCTCGGTGGTATTTTTCAGATTAAATCCCCTAAAGGGAATATCCCAAATTGGCCTATATAAACACCTTTAAAAAAATAGAAGTACTTTGTTTTTCAATTTTTACTTTGAGTTGAAAAGCTGAACACAGAAACAGTTTTCACCATGCTTTAATCTTTGCTATAAATCCACCAATTTTCTTGCTCAACAAACACAAATCTCTGTTCTTTTAAACTTTCCCATCAATCCCCAGAAAAGCGAGAGAGAGAAATGGTAGTTTCATCTTCATCTTCACCTTCACGCCATGGACTGGCAATCCTTTTCATCCTCCTCCTCCAATTCACGACCTCCATAGCCAAAAGCTTCACCAATCCACCATACCACCGTAAAACAAACACCGAATTCATCAAATCTTCATGCACAGCCACAACGTACCCCGGATTATGTTACCGCTCTCTTTCAATCTACGCCACCAAAATCAACACCAGCCCCCGATTGTTAGCCCAATCCGCCCTCATAATAACCTTCAAAGCCAGCAAATCCACGTCGAGGCTGATGAGAAAACTCTCCAAAACCCACGGCTTAAAACCTCGGGTCGCCTGGGCTATGGCGGATTGCATCGAGTTGATCGGCGACTCACTCGACGAGTTGCAGAAATCGATCGGCGAGCTCGTCCGTCTGAAACGCTCGAATTTCCAACTCATAATGGGCGATGTTCAGACATGGGTGAGCGCTGCTTTGACGGATGAAGACACGTGTATGGATGGATTTGCCGGGAAAGCCATGAATGGGTATGTGAAGACGATGGTGAGGAAACGGATTGTAAAGATTGCTCATTTGACGAGTAATGCTTTGGCTCTTGTTAATAACTATTCTTCTCCGTCTTAGATCCTTTGATTTTCCCGAGATAAGACACGGTGTTTCATGGAATCATGTTCCGTTTCGGGTTTCTGTCTGGTTTTTTTAACCAGTTAGATTTGTTCTTGTTTTTTCTGTAATTGTATCAGTTGGATATGGAATTTTAGTATGAATTTACTATCATCTCCGTTGAAAATCGAAGGGGTTTTTTTAATTCCTTTTAGTAAAGTTTTCTTTTTGAACCGACACTATATATATTTATATATAAATGGAAGATACAGTAATGCACTGTATAAGTTATGCTTTATAGTGTTGACACGTCGATATACAATTTTATATTTAGTCGTGTGGGTGAGAATAAAAGAATAAAGAGAAAAATAAAGAGAAAAGGGAAATGTATTTTAATTTTAGGGTAAACTACATAAATGGTCACCAAATATTTAGGGCGCATTTATTTTGATCACCATATTTTTAAAATATTTAATAAAATCACCTAATTTTTAGTTTGGTGACCTTATCGAACTAATTTTAAATTTAATTTTGATGTATTTAATTGATTTAGTCTTCAATTAATATTGTTATTGGAATAGTATATAAAAAAATATTAGATCGAACATATTCAATCGTTAAATATTTTCTTATTTATAAATAAGAGATATGAGTAGTCTGAACATTATACTAAAATTATATATTTAAAGAATTGATTTTATCCATATGTTATTTACTAGTTAATTGTGTATTTAATCGTGTGGGTGTGAGAATAAAAGAATAATGAAAAAAGAAGAAAGGAGAAAAAAAAGAAAACGAGAGACAGGGAAACAAAGAGGAAAAGGAGAAAAATGTATTTTAATTTTAAATGATGTATTTAATTGATTTGATTCGTATGTCATCTATCAGTGCGCATACTTTATTTATTTTAAAATGATTTTTTGAACTCCACCATACTTAGAATGCACGGATAGAAGATAATGTTAGGAACATGAATATAAAAAGGAATTTTTTGTTTAGGTATTTGTATTTAATTTATTTGTTGGTTAATTTAAATCAAGCTTGTATAGCTTTATTATGAAGCCGATTCTCCCAACTAAATTGTTCTATTCACAACTCCAGGCTCGAACGTCTGACCTTGCCTAAGAGATTTAATGCTTCATCACATTAAACATATATATTTAAAAAAGATTTTATAGTTAAATATATATCAATAAAATTGATTTCAATATATATATAATTTATATTCAATACACTGGCGGTAGAAAATTTTAGTTTCCATAAGCGCCTTAATTTAGAGTTTATGGACTTAATTTAGGGTGTAGGGTTTAGAGGTTTAAAATTTAGGAGCAATGGTTAGAATTTAAAGGGTAGGATTATGATTTAGAGTTTATAAGTTAAGGTTTATGTTTTAGTATAATATATTGAGGATTTATGTTTTAACTTATAAACCATAAATTCCAACCTTAAACCCTAAATTTTATTCACAAATCCTAAATTCTAAACTGCTAAATCTAAACTCCTAAATCCTACACCCTAAATTGAGTCTCTAAATCCTAAAATTAAGGTGTTTGTGGAAACTTTTAGTTTCCACCGCCAGTGTATCAAATAATTATCTATCTATCCATATATATATATATAACCAATTAAACTAATTGATATATCTATAGTACTTAAGAGATCTAGTGTCTCATCGCGCTACTATACCAACATGTTGTTGGTAAAATAAAAAAAATATTTTAAAGTTAAATATATATCAATAAAATTGTTTTCAATATATATATATATATATATAACCCATTAAACTAAATGATATATCTATGGATTTAATATTTAAATCCAACTCTAAAAAATAATTTTCTCAAACTGCTGCTCCACTCCCTTCCCCTTAGGTCCCGGGTTCAAGACCCCTCAGGAACATTGCCTTCATCTAGATTTCCCCCCTCCCCCTCTAGGTAGAAGTAGAATAGGATTTTCAAAAAAAAAAGGTTCATTTTTAAATTTAATTTTGAACGACATATTAATTTCAAACTGTCATAAATAAGTTCATTTTTAAAAGTATTCGTGACGAATAATTAGTTTTTAAAGATGTATTTAAAATATTTTTTAATTTATTAAGAGGTTTCAGTGATAAAAGTACTTGTTCTTCTTAGGTGACTCTAGTCCGAGCTGTACAATCTGCACGATTTGTATGTCTTTTCAAAAGGTTAGAAGTGAAGAACAAATGTTACGGTATAATCACACTAAAATATTAAAAAAATAAAAAAATATTCAAAATGATTGTTTTAAACGTGGCTCATAAATTAATTAATGTGATAATCAATCTTAATAATATAATTATATTGTTGTCATTATAATTATTTTCATAATTTAATAAAAGATAAAATAAAATTTACCACTTAATTACATTTAACTTATATTATTCTATAATAAAATAAATCATTAAAAATATGTAAATCGCAATGCGTTTAGTGGGGCATTAACTCTAGTGTTTATATATACAATATTTAGAGAAAAACTAACATTTGGTCCCTGAATTGGCATTTTTTTAAACTTGGTCCCAGAACTTCTTTTTATCCATATTTACAACTTTTCTTACTTGGTCTTTGAGCTTGGCTTTTTTTTTACAACATGACGCTCCAAGATTACGACATATCATCACTTAAATATATATGGGATGAGATCAAGTTACATGGTGTAAAATTCATTTAGTTTTACACTAATTTAGGATCATTGGGTGAGTGAAAATGGATGGATGAGATTAATAGTAAAAAATGTGAAGATTATCATTTGGGAAAAAAAGATAAGGAAATAATCTGAGCCATTAATTACCATCATCAAACGGTCCAAAAACTGTGTAAAAGTAATTGAGTTTTACACAGTGTAAGTTGATCCTAACTCTCTCTCTCTCTCTCTCTCTCTCTCTCTATATATATATATATATATATATATATATATATATATTTCTAAATGATGATATGATACAATCTTATAGCAACCAGAGCCGTTTTTGAGATTTTAGTGGCCCTGACACGAACATAAAAATCAGGCCTTTAATAATAAGTATTCAAAAAATTTGAATTTTAAAAGTAGATCCTTAATATCAAGTATTAGAAAAATGAGTCTCTAATAATAAGTATTATTTTTTAAAAAATATGACCATAGTAAAAAGTATTGAGAAAAAAACAGACTACTAATAATAAATATTAAAAATTTGAATTTTCAGAGTAGATTCCTAGTAACAAATATCGGGAGAGAAAAATTGGGTCAAAAATAAGTATTAGAAAAAATAGCTCTCTAATAACACGTATTATGGAAAATAAATTTTAATACTATAGGCCTAATAACAAATATTGGGAAAATTTAGGCCTCATAATAACAAATATTGAGAAAAAAATTGAACTACTAATAACCAATATTGGAGGAAAAATATAGTCCCTAATAACAAGTATTGAAAAATAGACCTCTAGTCTAAGTATTAGAGAAAAAATGGACCCTAATAACAAATATTTCAAAAAAATAATTTTAAGAGTAGACCCCTAATAACTAGTATTGATAAAAATTGTTCTTTCAACAAAAAAAAATGATAAAAATTGAGCTCATAATAACAGATGCTCAAAATATTAGGCCCTTAATAACAAGTATTAAGAAAAAATAAATTATAAAAGTAGACCTCTTATAAAAACATATTAGAAAAATTGAGTTACCAATAACAAGTGTTAAAATTTTGAGCCCTTAAATTTCTAATAACAATTATTCAAAAAAAATTGGCTCTAATATCAAATATTAAAAAAATAAAATTTAAGAGTTAACCTCCAATAATAAATATTAAAAAAAGTTGACTGTAATATTAATATTATAAAAAAAATTAAGCCCTGAGCGGGCTCCCCTCTCGCCCATGCCCAGAGACGGCTCTGATAGCAACACGTCAAATTACTAAAAACTAAAGTTCAAGGACCATGTTATGAAAGTTGACATTTTTTTGACTATATGGACAAAAAAGTTCAAGGACCAAATTGGGAGAAATTATCAACTTCATGGACTAATTGATGCTTTATCCTTAAAATTTATATAATATGAACTATCGCATGTAGAAATACATCTTAAGTTCTCCTGATTCCAAAATTAGGCAAATTGGTGTATCTAAAAAAAGGAGTAATCTATTCCTATCAGTTTTGAAAGTGAGCAATTAAAGACTTCTAATTATATAGTTAACGTTTTTATTAATTTTACCTAAATTTATTAACATAATAACAAATCTAACCATCAAAATTAATACATAATATTAATTTGGTCTTGATTATAAAAAAATTTAACGTCAATATTTACAAAAACGTATAAATTATGTGTTTTTTTATCACGGTCAAGTTAACATATTGTAAAGTTGATGGCTAAATTTCTTATTAAGTCAATAAAAATATGTAAAATTGACGGAAAATATTAAAATCATGATTAATTGTCCATCGTTGTTTACTTTTAAAATCGATCAAGACTAGATTATTTTCAATTTTTTTAAAGGACCAATTTTCCTAATCTTAAAATAGAAAGGGACCTAAGAATTCCTTTCACCAATTATTGTACGAATATAACATGCAAATTATGAAATATAAATTATATAATAATCTCTATCATGAATTCATGTACATCGACATTATGGGGGGAAGCTTCTTGTCTGATCTTGTTTTAATTATACCAAAAATTAAAAATGCCATATTAAATTCATATATATAATTATTAACTATATACGTTTTTCGAACAATATTAATTATATACTTAATCGTTAATGAAAGTGAAATTTTTGTAACAATAAAATAAATTTGAAGCAACCTTTGATTCAAAATGGAAGATATTTGTGTGCAGCCATGGAGAAAACCCATATAATTGCTGGCACAGTCGGGACATTAAAAATAAAAGCCGGACAAAACTTGTCGGGACTCGGGACATGTTTGTTTTTTTCAGGCCAACTTCAAGATGAGGTGACATTATGGGGGCACATTTTGCAAATTGTGATAGAATTCGATTAATCACATTTTTAATTATTTTATTTTAATATTATTTTTAACAGTGTTAATGTGATTGTAACGTAGTGTATATTTATAATTTTTTAATTTTTTAATAATGTGTATATACTTTACAAATAAAATTATTCGGACTTAAATATTTTAAAATAAATATAATTATTTTTTTCATTGAGACCACTTGTTGAGTTTTTTTATTGATATTATATTTTACCCTAATTCATTAACGTTGTTAAAAAATCAAGGGTAAACTACACAGTTGACCACCGAACTATGAGTTTGGTGTCAAAATGACCACTATATTATTTTTTGACTCAAAATGACCACACAACTATTTAAATGGTGCCACGTTAGCCACACGCCGTTAAAAAACAAAAAAGTTAACGGAACTGTTAAAAAAATTGATATAATTACACATTTGGTCCTTTATATTTATACAATATATCAATTTAGTCCTAATTTTAATCTAATAAAATAAATTAATTATTCAATAAGACGGTAACACATGTCACCACCTTATTGGAAGTCTTTAATTATTTTTATTTAATTAATTTAATTAATTTTCCACCTCCAATCAGGTGGTGACACGTGTCACACTCAATTGGAGGTGGGAAAATAAGAGCAACAAAACCAGCCCCAATCAGGATTTGAACCCAAGACCTTGGGGAATCAAAGTCCAGCGCTTGCCACTGAACCAATCACCCTTTTGTGTTAAAAGGTACACCAATTAATATATGTCTTAATGATTTTAATGCCTAGAAAAACTAAAGAGTTGAAAATGCAATTGGATGAATTCGAACCAAGGACCTTGAGGTCCAAAGTGCATATGCTTGCCAGTGCACCAAATGCATACCTTGTAATATAAAGTTGCCACTGCACCAAATGCATACCTTGTAATATAAAGTACAACATTTAATATATGTCTTATATAGATTTTAATGTTTGGAAAAATGAAGGAAATTTGGTTTAGAAAACTCGAATATAATATTTTTATGATGCATAGAAACATATAATCTAATTAAATAAATATAATAATTAAATTTAAGAATATTTTGTATATATTTTAAACTATAGTTAGTGCACGATTTAAAATAAAAAATTTTAATATTATTATTTTAATTTTTTAATATAAAAATTATTTTAAAATTTTTATATTTTAAACTAAATTTAATATATTTTTCAATTCCAGATTTATTTTTATAATTTTACGTATATAATCATTGAATTGATTTTTTTAACTTAATTAATAATTTTAATATTTATTAAAAAATTATTATATATAATTATATTAAAAAAATTAAAAATATATATTAAATTCATTTAGCGAATTCAAACTCACAAACATAATTTAATATTGTTAACTTTAATTTAATTATTAGATTTATTTAATTGGGTTAGATGTTTTTATGCATCATAAAAATATTATATTCGAGTTTTCTAAAACCAAATTTCCTTCCTTTTTCCAAGCATTAAAATCTATATAAGACATATATTAAATGTTGTACTTTATATCACAAGGTATACACTTGGTCTAGTGGCAAGTACATACACTTTGGACCACAAGGTCCTTGGTTTGAATCCATCCAATTGCATTTTCAACTCTTTAGTTTTTCTGGGCATTAAAATCATTAAGACATATATTAATTGGTGTACCTTTTAGCACAAAAGGGCGATTGGTTCAGTGGCAAGCGTAGGACTTTGGTTCCCCAAGGTCTTGGGTTTGAATCCTGGTGGGGGCTCATTTTGTTGCTCTTATTTTCCACCTCCAATTGAGTGTGACACGTTTTCCACCTCCAATTGAGTGTGACACGTGTCACCACCTGATTGGAGGTGGAAAATTAATTAAATTAATTAAATAAAAATAATTAAAGACTTCCAATAAGGTGGTGACACGTGTCACCGTCTTATTGAATAATTAATTTATTTTATTAGATTAAAATTAGAACTAAATTGATATATTGGATAAATATAAAGGACTAAATGTGTAATTATACCAATTTTTTAACAGTCCCGTTAACTTTTTTGTTTTTTTTTAACGACGTGTGGCTAACGTAGCACCATTTAAATAGTTGTGTGGTCATTTTGAGTCAAAAAATAATATAGTGATAAATAATATAGTAGTTTACCCAAAAATCAATTAGTCAACAGAATGATTTTTAATAAAAAAATATACACTATCGGTAAAAAATATGTTAGATTTTTTTAAAGAAGTCGATAGTTTTATTAAAAAGAAGAAACATTTAAAATTATAATAAGAGTTTATAATTATTATTGTAAACTAAACACATAGTTTAGACATT
Source organism: Hibiscus tridactylites (assembly GCA_958450335.1). NCBI lineage: Eukaryota > Viridiplantae > Streptophyta > Magnoliopsida > Malvales > Malvaceae > Hibiscus > Hibiscus tridactylites. Next base: position 30,155,236 of record OY288274.1, on the reverse strand, counting down.
TTCTATAACATTGACATAAGAAAGTAGTCGGTTTAGATCTTACAATGACTATACATAGAAAAGGTTAAAAACCCAATCAAAAGATTCGAACGAAAAATAGATACGAACAAATCTGACTGCATCGACAAACGAACCACAAAAAAGATTAAACTATTAAAAGACCATAGAGAATCGCAAATCATAGCCAAACGTCGTGAGAAACTATCCACAAACACAAATCGCGTATCCAAATTCAATCCGAGGGTCTAGAGCAGGGAAGATCAGCAGGACCACATATAAGTAATATCTTAATCAGCCATGACATTGTCAAATTCAACCTTGAAAAAATATAAAGTAAAAAGAATGACCAAACGATCATAAAAGAAGACGAAATGCTAAAAACTAGAGATAAACTGCCACAAAGATAACATTATATTAAAAATTAAAGAAAAATAGAGAATCAACGATCAACTATCAGTATCAAAATCGGTGCTGCCGCCAACAAAACAAAATGAAAAAAATTGAACTGGTCAATGCAGCACAAAACCCTAGGTTCTTAAACTTGTTTTTTTATCCAAAGGAGAACATTCATTAAAACCGAAAAAAGTCAACATAACAAAGCACGTGCTAAACCCTCCATCGCATGCAAACCATGCAGGATGAAACCACCTTGAAAGAAACAAGCAAACCTAGCAAAGGGATGAGACCCTTGCTTGGACACAAAGACCATTCTAGCCAGAACCATAGACAACAGCCACAAAAGAAGACAACGAAAGCGAACCAAGGTAAATACCGCCTTCGACAACTGATCCAACAGGAAAACAAACACAAAAGAGAAACCTAACCAACCATGGAAACAGAAACACGAGCAGCAGAGGGAAAACACCAAAACACGAACCTCACCATCCAAGGTTAAGGGGAAAAAGCTCGAAAGCAAAGCCAGGTGAGAGCTCTTTTTGGAGGCAGGCTCCCCCGTCTGCGGACGTGGGTCTTGTCAACCTGGCGTTGGAAATGTAACCCCCTCGTCCCGGTCTGGCCGTATGACCGGTCCGAGTGGGCCACACGGGGAAAACCGAAGCGAAACCCGTTAAGATTCCCCCTCGGTTAGCAACCCTATTTTTTTCTTAACTTAATCTTTTCTAAAAGTTCATTTAGGTCCTATGTGATCAAACAACGGAATAAAATACATAGGGTAAACATTCGAACCCAAAACAACATTTAAACAGCCAAATTTTAATCTTTTGAACATGTCGTTTCGAAGCACCCTTGAGGCGTATCGAAACGCCTTGACCAGGTCAACTGCCCCAGAGCGCTTATAAGGAGCCGTATCGAAACGGGGGTCAACCGTTCCGAAACGCCCTCAACGGACAACTTCTCGTGGTCAATGAGATTTTGACCGTTTCAAAACCCTCAGACCCGTTTCGAAACGCCTTCATCTCGTCATTTTCTCAGAATTCTAGTAGCCAAAACGTTCCGAAACGCGTATCGAAACAGGGGCTTCCAGAGGCCAAACCGTATCGAAATGCGTTCCGATACAGGGTCCTTGAAGCCTGCCTGTTCCGAAACAACCCAACCCGTTTCGAAACGCGGGCTGCCTGCAACCTTTGAAAGACATATTTAGGGGAATTTCAACAAGTTTAAAGGTCCCATAGGACCTCTAAAGGCACACAACACCAACAAACAAAGTCTAGAGGCATACATCCTAGGTTTAGCACACTCAAACACTCACAAGACATGGATTTAAACAATCTTTCATACATGGCAAAAACACATTAAAGACATATCATAAAAAGCATGCTTGAAAACTTTAATAGACAAAAGATACCAAATCGTCACATATATGTTTACATGCCATCAAGCAATCTTAAGCATCCATAAGACATACATCATTTAAGCATTTGGCAAGTTAAATCATTCTTACAAACCAAGTCAAGCCATAGACATCAAATTCATATATGAGTCTTACAAAGCTCATTCAAACACACCATTGCCACATTGCTAAACTACTACATAATTAATAACCATACTTGAGCAACAAAACTTGGAAAGCCCTTCTTGCCTTGCTTCGAGCTAACACCACACTAATGATCTGCATTGTTGAAAATGAGAGCGTAAGCTATAAGCTTAGTGAGGATGCTCTAAAACCGAAAACATCAACGATGTAGGGTTCAAGCATGTATTCCCTAATTCTCATTTCTATCAAGCATAGGTAAAATGACAAGTAGACCTAGCTAGTCTTTCAAGAGGCATAATATGACATCTTACATCATACTAAGCTCAAACATCACTTATCAACATCATGCATCGCAAATATAAGATCAAGTTCAATTGGCCACTATTAGTTTACCCGGATGTGCGAATTTAATCTCAACATTCACATTACCTCGGTGGGATTACACTCATCATCAGAACTTGCATGGGCGGGATTCCACTCATCACGACATGCCCTACGGATGGGATTCCACTCACCATCTCGTAGAATATATAAAAGCTTCCGGTGGAATATTACATCACCGTACTCCTCCTTGATGACTCAACGCCATCAAGGCCACGTACGTTTTGACTCAATTTGTGTGCACACTAATCCTAATGATCGATCATTTACACCCGGTAAGTTAATTAGTGCCAATTTTTCATTTACCACATCACATATCCATCAACCACATCTCATGCTTATCACATATACATATCATGGTATACATGTACAAATTAACCCACATTTCACAATAGCATAAATAGGCATCCACAATAGCATTTAATGGAAATCAATAACTAAATTAACAACTTGAATTCACATAGAAATGGCCTACCAAGCACATTTCAACTCACACACTTCACACACTCGAACCAAACTTTAAAACATGTTTAAAATCACTCACCACCCTTCCTTAGCAACCAAAGTAAGCCTCCTACAAGCCCGGATTCGATCCCAATGTTCCTTCGACGTCTCCTCTTGCTTCTAGCCAACCAAAAACACATCCATTAATCCCAATCAATGCTAAAATTCAGTCAACACTCAACTCTTGAGCTCAAACCAACTTCAACAAATTTCCCAATCAAATCAAACCCCCCCCCCCCAAAATGCCCATTTTCGTGCTCCCTCAAACCCTAGCTGAAAATTCCATTTTCAATCATCCAAATGACCCCCAAATGGTCCCAAAAAATCCTCCTAACATACATAAACCATCAGCCCTCTAATATCAACCTAAAACCCACCAAAAATCAAGTTTTAGACACCTTAAAAATTGTCTGAAGAACCCATTTCGGGTTTTCACCCAAACCTAACCATTTTAACATATAATGTACATTTTAATGTGAGTAAACTAAAACCCAACTCTACATTTCAAGACAAGATGAAAACCCCCATAAAAACCTTACATTTCATTAAACCCTAACTTTTCAAAAGTGGGTAGTTTTAAAATCTATAACCATGGATAGATGGAGGAGGAAGAGGAGAGTTAGAAAATGTTTTTACATCTCAAAATGGCCTTGGAATGGAGTTGAAAATCAATGGAATAGTAACTTGGTAGTTTTAGAGAGCTTTGGGGTTTCTAACGTTGGGGGGGAGAGAGTGGGGAAAGATGAGAGCTTTTTCCTTTCTTTTTGATTTGAAAAGTTGTCTTCCATTTTAAATTGGCTAAATCGCCAACAAAGTCCCTCCTTTATTATTTAAAACCCAATTAGATCCTAATTAAGGTTGAATTGATTTAATTTAATTTTACTAACTCAGACCACTAACCCGACTAACTCCTAACCCCAAAACACGGGTGTTACAGGAAACATAACACACAGAAATGCGAAAGATAGAGGGCCTGAGATCAGAAGGAACCGTCGAGAATCTGCTGATCCAAGGGGAAAGAGTTGGGATTGCACCGACTTTCGTTCCTTCCATTCGAAAGAGGTGTAAACTAAGAGACTCAGGTTGATCGAAGATAATCCCCACGAGGATTATCCGCTTTGAGGGCATTGTTTGAGATCATATTGGGCGTTGGTTCTGGGGTAACCTGATTCTCATCATCACTAACAATGATTTCCATATTTAGGGAACAATTCTCATCAACGAACATTGAGGTTACCTTGGTGAATTGTGTGTCAGAAGGATCAGTTCCCAGCTCTTTAATTCCAACCTCATCCAATGACATTCTAGTGATCTTCATTGCGTGTTTTCGTCTCGCATCTTGATTTATGAGAGTGAGTCTTCTTGTCCCGCACGAGAAACCTTTTTTTCTTTTTCAATACTATTGATCGTCGGAGAGGATGAAGTGAAGAGGTTGGAAAAAAAAGGCCACTTTGAGAACATCTTCATTTGCTACTGCACCAAAATCGTTTGCTCCCCAGTTTTGGGGAAAATTTTGGAAAACGCCATCGTAGATATACTGCCAAAGTTCTCTCCTTTTAGCTACAAAGAAAGACTCCTCACCACTTTCCGGTTTCTTCCTCTTTCTGCATTTTGAGACCCTGAGGTTGTTTACTCATTCGATAATCGCTTAATTCCAAAATTCTTCAACATCGAGGTGAGGGGGGAGGGAAGGCTTGAGTCATTTCCACCAACAACCACTAGTTGCCTAATAGGCTTTGTGGTCACACAGTTGCTTGTGGCATTAGACAAGCCAATGCCAACTTGCTTTTCCCCTTTTGAGAAAGGAGATACCATCATTACGTTACCATAAGGGGGAATTACATGTGCAAGGGGCATAAGGACACCTCATTGGTTAACCCTATCAACCTCGTACTCTCGAGAAATCGTGGACGAGAGATTTAAGATCATGTTGGTACCCACGCTTGAGTTGTCGGGGAGTGTCTTCTCTTCCTTTGCTGCCAAGCTACCATGAACCGCAAGATTGTCGCCGAGGTTTGTTCTTCGCCTGGGCTTTGTGGATTCCTTGAACGATGATCTTTCCCACAACTACGTGGCTCTCAACCAAGGACCAAAACGACCAGAAAGCTTGAACATACTCGTGTCAAACAAACAATCTTTCTCCTCGTGCCCAAGCCTTCCACACTTAGTAAAACATTGGGATTCTCTCGTACTTGAAACAAATTTCCAAAGGTTTGAAACCTTTCCGGTTTAAGATGAAGCCTGTTTTAAGTGGCTCTTCCACTCTAATAGCAGCTCTAATATTAAGATGAACATCCCACTTAACTTTGCAATTGTTATCAAAATTGAAATCGAAGTAATGAGGGAAGATATTCCAATCTTCTTGATATTTTCCGGGGTGATAAGGAAAATGGGGAGATTGTGAACTTGAATCCAAAATTCTTCTTTGGCAAAATCGAGTTCTTCAAACGCCATCTCCGGCAGCCACTCCTTGAGGATGATGAGGCGATCTTGGACGGACCATGGCCGTTTCCCTAAGACCCTGAGCATGTCCTCTGCTGATTGGAAGACAAAAAGGAACATGTTCTTTCCCAAATCATGGCATTCAAGATCAAGCCTTTCGAAGAATAATATTGATGTAAGATATTTGGTTGCCACGTCCGAGAGAATCTTACCGATCAAGGCATGATTCTTAATGGCAAAATTAACTTCTCCATCCTCATTCAATTCCAAAAGCTCTAAGTTGCTATTAATGGTGTTGTCTGAGTCAGGAGGGGTAGGGACAAAGTATTAGCAGTTAAACTTTCCATTAATGAAGCCTTGAGGAAGGAAAGAAAAGTTTGGCGAGGGTGCAGTTAAGATAGCAGAGAAGAGTGTGAAAAACTACAAGAAAGCACGTGAGAGGGAAATTAAGGGGTGGACAAGGGAAAGGTGGTAAAAGTGAAGAAAAAACACAGTCAGTTGGTCAGGGACCCAAACCTGTAACGCATCAACCTAGGAGAGGCAACCTAGAACCAAAAAGCGTGGAAGAACCTACCTTGCCAAGAAGGAGGGGACGTTCAAAGCATTCATGGTGCAATCTTCAAAGGTTTGATGGACAGAGTATGACCCTTTTGATGTTTAGGAGATTGATTGTGTGTGCGAGTCGTTACACATGATCTTAGGTTCTTAAACTTGTTTGTTTCAACTTGCAACTGCAATTGAAATTCTGTTAACTTTACATGCAGGTTTAAATGAATAACATATGTTAACTTTAGACCAATATTTATTTTTTCGTTTAACTTTATTAGTAGATTAATTCGAATCAGATTTTGTATAGGCCTAATATGGAGAATCTCTTTCAATCCAATTTCTTTCATTCACAATGTTAGGATTCTAACTCATAACCTTGCATAAGGGGCCTAATGTATCATCCTGTTAGACCAATTGGTTGTTGGTAGATTAATCTTTATTTATTTTTGTTTAACCAGATATTTCCAATCCGTTAACTGACTAATCCAGATCGAGTTTTACAGAGACGCATTAGGGGAGTGATCCTCCCAACCCACTTTTCTCTATACACAATGCCAATATTAAAACCCTGACTTTACTTAAGAAATCTAGTGCTTCATCCCAACAGACCAACTAATTGTTGGCTTTATTTTTAATATTATATAAAGACACCTAACAACTTTTAACAGTAGCATGTTTTGATGAAACAATTTAGGGATCTAATATTTTTTTAAACGAAGCCATAGTTAAAAGTTTTAAAAAAAGAATTTATAGATTTACTATTATTATTATTATTATTATTATTATTATTATTATTATTTTGTAGGCTAATGAGATTTTTAAAAATATATAACACTTAATTATAAACAGTCAAAAACCTTAAGGCTTAATCAGTTGAAAACTACATTTTGATAAAGGAAATTCACATTTCTTGAATCATTAAGAGCAACCCATCATCTTAATAATTTCTGAGATTTGAAGGGAGAAAAGGTTTTTCTATAAATTGGGTCCCCAAAACCATTAAAATACATAAACAAATAGGGATCAAATGGCAAGAAAAATCCCAATTTCCGCTTTAATATTTCTGGTTATTCTTCTGCACTTGTCTTCTTATTTTAATCCCTGCTCAGCCTCTAATGGCAAAGAGTTCATAAAAAACTCTTGCAGGGCAACAAGCTACCCCAAATTATGCTTGAAATCTCTAGCACGCCATGCTAGCAAAATCAAAGGCAACCCCAAGCTATTAGCCCATGCAGCACTCAACACGACGCTTTTCTCCGCGCAATCAACGTCAAGGTTGCTAAAAGACCTGTCGAAGCTCCACAAGCTGAAACCCAACGAAGCGGCCGCCATGATGGACTGTGTTGCCGACATAAGTGATTCGGTGCAGAAGTTGCGGATGTCTACAGAGGAGATGGACCGCGAAGACGATATTGTTCGTGCCAGTGACTCGGATGTACTTCGAACTCAGGTGAACGATATACAGATGTGGGTTAACACCGCGTTGGAGGAAGAGGAGACTTGCATGAATGCTTTGGCCAATATAAATATGAAAAGGAAAGTGAAGAATGGGGTGAGGAGACGCATTGTTAAGGTTGCACATTTGACAAGCAATGCATTGGCTCTTGTCAAGAGCTTTGCCTTGGCTCACAAGAAATGAATAATTCACCTTAAATCTACATTGAAGAGGGCCTATTTGTGAACAGTGAAAGTAATTTCTTATAAACTAGAGTAATACTTTAAACCTAAAATATAATATTGATAAAATAAATTTTAAATGAATCTTTTAATCGTTTATTTATGTATAAATCTAAGGACGTAGCCCTTCTTCACAATGATCATTATTGTTCTTTTCATGTGTTATTCGTATAGTATTATTGTTAATTTAATTGTATGCTTACCACCACCACCATCATATAAGTTTTTTTTCCCATGTTTTTTACGTTCTTTTTTTATGACAATGATTTGGCAATATGACTGCATGGACTAAAAAGCTACAAGGACTAAAGTGATACAATTAAAAGGGATGAACAACATTACTAATTCCTTCTATTTGAAACATTTCTAAAAAAATCTTGAAAGCAATAGCAAAAAAAACTTGCAACACAACTTATAAAATAAACAGTAGACCCAGTTGTTGAGTCAGTCCGGTGTTAGATTGTTAACAATTAACAATTTAATCATTAATGACTAAAAAGCTTAAAGAAGGTTCCAGAACCAGGAGAAGTGTCTTGTCTGATCCCCTAAATACCAAAAATAACCCACAATCCAATTCCTTCCCCCAAAACCAAAGCTTCTCTTACAATGGCCGATGAGGCTAAAGCCAAAGGCAACGCCGCCTTCTCTTCCGGCGATTTCAACACCGCCGTCAAACACTTCACCGACGCCATAAACCTTTCTCCGACCAACCACGTCCTTTACTCCAACCGCTCCGCCTCTTACGCTTCCCTCCATCAGTACGATGCGGCATTATCCGACGCCAAGAAAACCGTCGACCTTAAACCGGACTGGTCTAAAGGCTACAGCAGGCTCGGCGCGGCTCACCTCGGTTTGCACCAATACCAGGAAGCTGTTTCGGCTTACAAGAAGGGCCTCGAGATCGATCCTAACAATGAAGCATTGAAATCGGGATTGGCCGATGCTCAATCGGCGGTGACGGCTTCGGCTTCTCGATCTAGGTCATCGCAGCCGCCGAACCCATTCGGTGACGCTTTTCAGGGGCCGGAGATGTGGGCTAAATTGACGGCGGATCCGACTACTAGGGTATTTTTACAGCAGCCCGATTTTGTTAAAGCGATGCAGGAGATTCAGAGAAATCCGAGCAAACTGAATGAGCATTTGAAAGACCAGAGAGTTATGCAAGCTTTGGGTGTTTTGTTGAATGTTCAGTTTGCACATGGTAGTGGTGATGACGGTGAGGTCCCAGAGGCGGAGACGCCTTCACCTCCGCCGCCTGCTAAGGAGGAGGCGAAGAAGCCGAAGACTGTGCCTGAACCGGAACCAATGGAAATCTCCGAAGAAGAGAAGGAAAAGAGGGAGAATAAGGAGAAAGCTTTGAAGGAAAAGGAGACTGGAAATGCTGCATATAAGAAGAAAGACTTCGAGACGGCTATTCAACATTACACGAAAGCAATGGAAATTGATGATGAAGATATTTCATATATCACAAATCGAGCTGCTGTTTATTTGGAAATGGGCAAGGTATGGTTATTTACTTTTATTTTACTGAAAATTTACTTCTTTCATTGTAGTTGTTGCTATGAACTTTATAAAAATGCTGAACTTGTTGGTTGATTAACTTTCCTGCTGATATCATTTCGGAGTATAAAGTAATTAATGACTGATTTTCATTGAATGGTATATTTGCATGATTATAGAGTGTTAGTTTACCATGATATGATTGTTGCTAAATGTTCAGAATGTATAAATCTGCTTTTAAAATCCAAAAAAAAAACTTCTTCCGTTGTAGTTATTGCTATGAAGTATGAACTTTTTAAAAATGTGGATTTTGTTGGTTGATTAACATTCATACTGATAACATTTTAGAGTATAAAATAATTAATGACTACATATTTACTGTAACTGAATAATTTTGCTGTTGGGTTTCTTCAGCTCTAAGATGATCCCCTACTTTTACAAGCACTCTAATATCGGTTGAATTTATAAAATTATATCTTGAATGGTATCTTAATTCTCAGCATGATTGTAAAGTATTAATTTATGATGGTTTTATTGTGTATATTCTGTCGTGTGATGCCAAGTGTGCAGAATGTATATTCTACTTAATTATGTTGGTATTGTACATGCACAAACACATTTTTTGCTCTTCAGATGACAACATGAGGTGACGGTGGACGGGTAAGGAAAGGCCTAGCTTTTCCTCCCGAATAAGTATTTTTGTTCATTTTCTTCTTTCTGGTTATAAGTGGTTTGAAATTTTTTGGTCTTGAAAGATGTCAAGTGATTATCATAATTAATTTATTATGTTTTGGCTCCCCATTATTTTGACTGGACCTAATAAGAGAATACATTAGTTCACTATAGGTTATATGTATATCTAACTTCAATCCCTTTTCTTTTCTACTGTCCTTGTTGAATGCAGTATGAGGACTGCATTAAGGATTGTGACAAGGCTGTTGAAAGAGGTAGAGAGCTTAGAGCAGATTATAAGATGATAGCGAAAGCTTTGACTAGGAAAGGAACTGCGTTGGTGAAGATGGCTAAATGCTCAAAAGATTTTGAACCGGCTATTGAGACTTTCCAGAAAGCTCTTACAGAGCATCGTAATCCAGACACGTTGAAGAAACTGAATGATGCTGAAAAAGCCAGGAAAGAACTAGAGCAGCAAGAATATTTTGATCCAAAGATAGCTGATGAGGAGCGTGAGAAAGGTATTCATATTGTTTTCGGCGGTATCTTTATTCCTTTTTCTGGTTGTGTGTGTCTGGCTACTGGTATTTCCCTAGGTTATGCTGCATCTTGCTATCATATTCATTTAAGCTTGGTCCAAGTCAACGTGTAATATTCATGTTGCAGTGAGCAAAGAGTGTAGTCCCCCTAACATGTCATCTGTTGACTTCTCAAATATATTTATATGCAGGGAATGAATTTTTCAAGCAGCAGAAGTATCCAGAGGCTGTGAAGCATTATACAGAGTCGTTGAGAAGAAACCCCAAAGATCCGAAGGTAAGAAGTCTTATTCTGTTTTTGTGAGTTTGTCCCTGAAAAATGCACTAAAACATGGATCATACTTACTGTTGATTATGGCCTTTTCAGGCATACAGTAATAGAGCCGCGTGCTACACAAAATTGGGTGCTTTGCCTGAGGGATTGAAAGATGCTGAGAGGTGCATTGAGCTTGATCCAACATTTTCAAAGGGTTACACAAGAAAGGGAGCTGTCCAGTTCTTCATGAAGGAGTATGACAAAGCTTTAGAGACATACCAGGAAGGATTGAAACATGATCCGAATAACCAGGAATTGCTCGATGGTGTTAGAAGGTATATGACTTTCTGCTATAGGTTTCCGGTTTAGTGTTCCTATTTCACCGCTGTTTCTCTCAACTGTTTTGCAGGTGTGTAGAACAGATCAACAAAGCTAGTCGAGGTGATTTGAGCCCTGAAGAATTGAAGGAAAGACAGGTAAATTATTTCATTTTTCGTCTACACCTACGATTAACTGTTTAGGAGGCCCTGATAATGTGAATGGGTGATATGTTGCAGGGCAGGGCAATGCAAGATCCGGAAATTCAAAACATTCTCTCGGATCCAGTCATGAGACAGGTTAGTACTGAAAATACATTGGTTTAGTTGTGCACGCATGACCCATATTCGAGTTTTTTTGTTTTGTTAATATGGTTGATTGAGAAAGATTTGGGATGTGGACAGGTGTTGGCTGATTTCCAGGAGAACCCAAAGGCAGCACAGGAGCACACGAAGAATCCTATGGTGATGAACAAGATTCAAAAGCTGATCTCTGCTGGTATTGTCCAGATGAGATAAATCATAAATGTGACCCAAAGTTTTTAACTTATTTCTTTTTGCCCCCATTTCAGTAAATCTGTGCTTCATAAAAGTTGAAAATTTTCAGTCTGTAGTTTGTCCCCAAGCAAGTAAAGTTTATAAGTTTGATTTGATGGCACAATTTGATGTTTTGAAAGTAGACTTATTTTCTTATTGTAACCGCTTTATATTTATCGTTTGCTTGCAATGAATTCTAGCCGATTGGCATGCAAATTTAGTAGTTGTCAGGCCCCTCTATTATTGAGATTATATCAATTTAGTCCATTTCTTATGAGGTCAAGTTCAAATCTACACGCACATAAGTTATCTCCTAAGCTTGAACTGAGAAATTGTGTTCAACGGGTTTTTTAATGTATAGTCGTCTGATAAGTTCAAAACATTAGAACGGTCGAACAGGGTTCCGTTAAAGAATCAACCAATAGGGATATTTGATCAAACCGATTTAGTTGAATTACAGGTCTTATTATGCTATTTTAGTGTAAATTGAGTCAAGTTAAATAAATTTTTTGAATAAACTACATAAATAATCACTGAATTTTTAGAGCGAATTTATTTTGATTACCGTACTTTTAAAATATCTGATAAGGTCATCCAAGTTTTAGCTCGATTTTAATAGTCATTGAACTTTTAGTTTGTTTTCAATATGGTCCCTCTCGTTGTAGTGGTTGAATTAGTTTTTGTTTTTACTTAATAAAAATGGGTAAATTACACCAATCATCACTCAACTTTTTTCTCACTCCTATTTTGGCCACTAGAGTTTAAAAAATTTAAATTTAATAACTTAACTTTCGAATTGTTTATATTTTGGCAACTCTCAAATGACATGTTTATACAAATAACAAAATTCGATTAATCCTTAAAAAATTATTTTGGTTAATTCAGATTATTCAATTCTCGATCTTATTTGTACCAATTAAATCAGATAATCAATTAACCAATTAACCAAAATATTTGATTCTGAAAATTATTATTTTTAATTTGTTTATTAAAATATCAAATATGATAATATGGTAAATTTAATAATTTTTCAGTTGTGATAAAAGTGTAAAAACAACTAGAAAGTCAAAAATTGAAAGTTTGCACCTATTAATCCTACTCAGAGCCAAAACGTTTTTTATAAAAATTTAGAAGGGTATCAAAATCACTAGACTATAAGATATTGTAATGCATAGAATTTAAAAATATTGTATATAATAGATCGGATCGGTTAATCAATTTTGCTTAAAATTGTGAACCGTAACCAAATTGAAATAATTTATTTTAAAAACTTGTACCGAAACCGGGTTCGATTAATCCTTAAAAAAATTATTTTGGTTAATTGCTAAAATCATATTATTCAATTCTCGATCTTATATTGTACCAATTAAATCGGATAATCGATTAACCGGTTAATTGGAATATTTGATTCGAGTAATAATTTTTTACTTTGCTTATTAAAATATCAAATATGGTAATATGGTAAATTTAATAAGCAAAGTAAAAAAATCATTACACTAATCTTTTTTAAGGATTAATCGATTTTTTCTATTTGTATAACCATGTCATTTGAGAGTGGCCAAAATATGAATAATTCAAAAGTTAAGTTAAAAAATTAAAATTATTAAACTCTAGTGACCAAAATAGATGTGAGAAGAGAGTTGAATGCTGATTGATGTAGTTTACCCAGCCATCTGAGCTATGGCAACTCTTGAGCATAGAATTGCATCTACTTATTATTAAGTGGATTCAAAAAGGTAAAAAAAATTAATAAAATATCTCAACCACTCGAATTAATGACTTTTAATTAGGGCCATCTACCCCCAAAGAGGGTAGCTTACCTATCGTCTCCCTTACCCCTTTTAATACATAAATGTCGACCACCGTCGATCTCTTTCGCTGTCACTCCGTCCGTGCCACCACCACCATAAAAGTGATCTTCGCCCCTTCTCGATCGAGACTAAGACCGCCACTCGCCCCAATCCCCCGCGCGCCGTGTAGAGCAGCTGAAAGGTTCGACTATGACCCAAACTTGCGTCACCTCCGTTGTTCGACGTTTTTAGTGTTGATCGACGTCCATTCGTCGTGCCAGTACCACCATAAAATTAACCGCGCTAAATCAAACAAAACCCAGCCATTAAAGGGTCTGTCCGTCGTCTTTCAAGCCGTCACCAGAGCCTCTTCGTCCTTGCATCGTTTACTCTCGTTTTGGTACTTATGGATCTCTCGATCGCGCCTACGCCCAGCCCAGCTCGTCCCGATCTGTATCGCCTCGTGATTCCATCGTCACTCGTTCAAGTACTATAGCAGAGGGTGATCTTGGTGCTCGGTAGACCTTTCGATCAACCGATCTGATCTTTTGAGGTGTGTTCCTTGTGTGCTATGTGAATGTTTGCATATTTACTACTTTACATGCTTTATATGTTTTAATAAAACGTATAATGTGCACATGATTGTCAAACTTGATTTTATGTAAAACTAACATGTTTTCTTTTCTAAAAGAAACACGAATGTACTATATGTTTGATTTATGCCCTAGCATTCGATATGACAAGCATGCTCTATGGTTTACGATTATCAGTGTAGAAATATGTTATTAAGTATTGCTATAACTGTCATTGTTGCGTACTATGTTACTGCCTGAACTTATTAGTAGGGGTACTTGGGGTATGATGTGGAGTCATTATCGACTCAGCCCTGATACAGCTGGTAAGACCGCCCGTATTTGGATCCTAAGCTTCGGCTAGGTCCGCCCGTATTCGGTTCCTAAGCTTCGGCTAGGTCCGCCCATTTTCGGTTCTTAAGTTTTGACTAGGGTCGTCCGTATTCTAAGGTATTTCCTTAGGATGGTACCCGCGCCCAATGGGCTTGGGTTAATGCCAGTATACGATACTGTACTGGGAAACTATATCATGGTGTTCGGTTGGAGGGTAGATAGGTTGCATGAAAACTTGGATGTTTTTATGATATGTTTTACATGACATGATTTATTATGTAAGTGATGCAAATGTTTTACTTGCACTGTTGGAACACACTGACCTCTTTAGCTCACACCTCAAATCTTTTCTCCTTTTCAGATATTTTGGATAGGACACCTTATACCTGACACTCGAAAGATCGACACATTTTGTACTCTACATAGATTGTAATGTTTCTATCCACCGCTTTTGTAATTCAGGGTGACATGTGCCTATGATTTGTAAAGTATAAAGAATCATGTTCCGGGTATTTTGGTTGCTACACTTGATATGACTTATGTTTTAACTACGTTTGGATATGTTTTTACATGTTGCGTATTATGATCGCTTGGTGGCGAATTATGATTTATTATACTTTCAACTAGATACTTGAGTTTTTCAACAGGTTTTCTACTTGAGTTTTAAATGACGAGTTGTACCCTGTTAGACATGGTTATTCCGCATAGGCCGGTCTGAGGTGTTACATTTAGTTGGTATCAGAGCTTTTGGTTTTAAAATCTTAGACCGTGGATGAGTCTATTTAAATTGTTGTTTTGGAATGTTTTATTAAAGTTTTATGAAAAGAGGCCATGTTACCCAACTTTACATGTTTAATTGTGTTCGATTCTCCAGTGTCATAAACTGATCTTAGGTTTTATCCTTTGTAGAGATTCTCCGATATGAGCACCAGAAGAGGGTGTCGACCCACTCGTAGGCGTGGTCGACCCATTATAGTTGCAAACCCGATAGACGATCCGGTGGTTGATCCACCTGCCCCTGAAGATGCTACAGCTGCAGTTGACCCTCCGACATCTGTAAAGCCTTCGACCCCTCATGGTCCTTGCAGTTGCTTCGACTACTCCGACATCTGTCCTGACTGCTCCTACACCTACTCCCACTATTCCATTGCTTGCTCCTAGTACTAGGGGTGTTCATTGTCGGATATCGGATCGGATCCGATCCAGTTTTTTCGGATATCCGGGTTTTCGGATCGGCAAAATAGTGATCCGTATCCGATCCGGAAAAAATCGGATATCCAGTTTTTCGGATACCGGATAATCGGATCGGATATTCGGATATCCGATTATCCGAACATATAATTTGATTCAACTATTTTTTCGAATTTGAAGGTCGTATTTATGAAAATTTCGGAATTTCGAATATAACAAACAACAAATTGTTAAATATAACAAGATTCACATCTATGAAATATTCGATTTTTTAAATTTTCGGACATAACAAGCATCAAATTGTTAAATATAACAAGATTAATAATTAAAAAATATTAGATATTCGGATTTTCGGATAATCCGAAACTTGTAATATTGTGATCCGTATCCGATCCGGAAAATCTATAATCGGATCGGATATCCGATCCGAAAATAAAAATCGGATCGGATATCCGAATTTTCGGATCGGATCAACGGATAATCGGATCAGATCGGTCGGATCGGATATTTTTGAACACCCCTACCTATACCGACATGACTACTCCGGTCAGAGGAGCAACTATTTCTAGGCCCGAGCCTATGACTGGAGTTACTGATGAGACCTTGAGTAGACAGTTTCTCCAGTTGGTTCAAGGAGTAGTCAGAGCGTTAGGAGTCACACCTGAAGTTCCTATCTCCCAGACCTTGATTGCCAACGGGATCAAGACCTTCTCGGGATATCTTAGTGGACCACCGATCGAGGCTGAGGAGTGGTTATACGACATCGAGAGATGTATGGGTGAGATAGGTTTTGAGCTATCCAGAAAGTATTTGGGTGATGTATCTATGTTGAATGGGAATGCCCACACCTGGTGGGAGTCCATCATGAGTAGTGTTCCTTCTGATCGGCTAGTATGGGATTTCTTTAAGGAACGTTTTAGGAACTGTTTTCTGGGCGAGCGGTTCTTGAGAGAGAGACGCCAGGCTTTTAAAGACCTGGTGCAGGGTACCATGACAGTGGCTGAGTATGAGATACAATTTCTAGAATTGTCGAAATATGGTACTAGCTTGGTTTCTACTGAGAAAGACAAATGTGACAAGTTCTTGGAAGGCCTTCGTATTGCGATACATGATCGAGTGGCTACCCAACATGATCAGGTGTTTGAAGATTTAGTAGACCGGGCTAAGACTGCAGAATAGATGGAGATCTTGACAGCTAGTTAGAGTAGTAGAGATGGAGATCGTGATAGAGACAAGGATCGAGGGTGAGACCGAGATCGATCTTGGAGATCTTCTAGACATGGATAGTCTCATGCACGCTCTGATAAGAGGGGTCACACCATGTATCAGGGAGGTGGTTCGAGTTATAGGCCCACGGTACAACAGGGCCCATCGATTAGTCGGGGTGATTCATCAGGGTCCATTCCCTTACTTGTACGTGAGTATTGTGGTAAGCTTCACCGAGGGGAGTGTAGGAAGATGACGGGTGCTTGCTTCCGATGTAGATTCACTAACCATTTCAAGAAAGATTGTCCACACCCACCTTCTGTAGACCGATTTTCATTTCAGACTCCTGCTCGATTCTAGACTCCAACCCGTTCATAGACATCTATTCAGACACTGGGTTTAGGGCGTTACTAGAGTAGAGCTATTGGGTCTTCTGCTAGATCTGATAATAGAGGCCGATCACATCAAAGTGGGGGACCGATCATGATTGATGCCAGGCAGCCTACACTTGTTTATGCTACTAGACGTCGTGACGACAGAGATGAGCCAGACGTCATTGCAGGTACATTCACTATGTTTTCTGTTCCATACTTTGCATTACTTGACAATGGTTCTACCCATTCCTATGTATCGAGATCTGTGTCCCAAGACCTTCAGATTCCAGTTGAGACCACCGAGAGTGCAGTTACCATTATGAGTCCAATGGGCCAATCTGTGGTTGTAAATAAGGTTTTCAGGCGATGTCCCCTCGAGGTGCAAGGGAAAATCTTTCTAGCTGACCTTATGGAACTACCATTAGAAGAGTTTGATCTGATTCTTGGCATGGATTGGTTGACTGAACATTGAGTTAACTTAGATTGTGAGTCCAAGAGAGCAGTTTTGAAGCCTTCTGATGATCGTACGGTGGTTCTTATTGGTGAGCACCGAGGATATCTGTCTAATGTGATATCTTCTTTGGCTGCCGACAGGATGATCCGAAAAGGCTATTAGACTTTTATCGTTGGTTTCTTGAATACCAAGGGTTCTTTGTCAAATATTGAGGATATTCACACTATTAGCGAGTTTCCTGATGTCTTTCCCGAGGAATTACTTGGTTTACCTCCGGATAGGGATGTTGAGTTTGAGATTGAAACCTATCTGAGATCTGCGCCAGTCTCTATGAACCCTTACCGTATGGCTCTTGATGAGCTGAAGATTCAGTTGCAAGAGCTCTTTGACCGAGGCTTTATTCGACCTAGCTCTTTGCCTTGGGGAGCTTCTGTTCTTTTCATGAAGAAGAAAGACAATTCTCTCAGACTGTGCATTGATTACCGTAAGCTGAACAAGTTGACAGTCAAGAATAAATATCCTCTACCTAGGATTGATGACTTTTTCGATCAGTTCGAGGAGCCACAATTTTCTCGAAGATTGATTTTAGTTCCGTGTACTATCCGTTAAAGATAAAGGGGTCTGATGTAGCAAAGATGACCATTTGCACTAGATTGAGTGTGTCCGATGATGGTGGGTTGATCACCGAGTTGCAAGTGAAGCCTTCTTTGGTTTAGTTGATTAGAGAGAAGCAGTTGCAAGATGTGAGTTTAGTTCCTCATATTCAGGACATAGCCGAAGGAAGACCAACCGAGTATAGTTTCAATGGTGAGAGCTTGTTGTGCTTTAGAGATATAATTGTTGTACCAGAAGATGATGAGTTGAGACGTCAGATTCTGAGTAAAGCACATTCGAGTCCCTTTTCTATGCATCCGGGTAGTACCAAAATGTACCGAGATTTGAAGAATGATTACTACTGGGTTGGTTTGAAGAGAGATGTAGTCGAGTATGTGAGTCGTTGTATGGTTTGTCAGAGAGTGAAGGCAGAACATCAGGTTCCTTCAGGTTTGTTACAGCCTTTGAAGATCCCAGAATGGAAATGGGAGAGGATCACCATGGATTTTGTGTCGGGGTTGCCTTTGTCTCCTTCGAAGAAGAATTCAGTTTGGGTGAACTTTGATAGGTTCACTAAGTGTTCTCACTTCTTAACGGTGAACACTACGGATTCCTTAGACAAGTTGGCAAACTTGTACATCCGTGAGATTGTGAGACTTCACGGAGTTCCGAAGTCTATTGTTTCAGATAGGGATCCTAGATTTACTTCGAGATTCTGGGGTTGCTTGCATAGTGCTCTAGATAGCCGTTTGCATTTCAGCACGTCTTATCATCCGCAGTCCGATGGACAGTCAGAGCGAGTGATACAGATTCTAGAGGATATGCTTCGTTGTTGTGTGATTGACTTCTAGGGTTCTTGGGAGAAGCCCTTACCGTTAGTTGAGTTTGCTTACAACAACAGTTATCAGTCTAGTATTCAGATGGCTCCCTATGAGGCTTTGTATGGTAGACGATGTAGGACTTTGATCTGTTGGGCTGAAACAGGTCAGAGATTGTTACCTATGCCAGACTTGCTTAAGGGGACTACCGACAAGGTGAAGTTGATTTGTGACCGTTTGAAAGCAGCTTCTGATCGTCAGAAGTCTTATGCAGATTTGAAGAGGAAAGATATTGAGTACTCAGTGGGTGAGAAAGTGTTTCTGAAAGTATCTTCATGGAAGAAGGTAATGAGATTTGGCCGAAAGGGCAAGTTGAGTCCGAGGTTCATTGGTCCGTATGAGATAGTTGAGCGGATTGGGCCTGTAGCTTATCGTTTGAGGTTACCTTCTGAGTTAGAGAAGATCCATGATGTCTTTCATGTGTCCATGCTTAGGAGATATAGATCGGATCCTTCACATGTTATACCCGTTGAAGAGATAGAGTTAAATCCGGATTTATCTTATAATGAAGAGCATGTCGAGATACTTGCTTCTGATAGCAAGGTGTTGCGTGGCAAGGCCATAGAGTTGGTCAAGGTTTTGTGGAGACATAGAGGAGTGGAAGAGGCCACGTGGGAGAGAAAAGCGGATATGGTTGAGCAGTTTCCGTATCTGTTTCCATCAGGTAATTTCGGGGACAAAATTCCTTAAGTGGGGGAGAGTTGTAACACCCGGGTTTAGGGGTTAGGTGAAAATAATATTTTAATATTATTTGGGCTCGGGTTTATAATTAAAATGATCCCTTAAAATTTCGGGTTTCAAAATAAACATTTGAAATGGGACCAAATTGATTTAATTGCAAGTTGAAGATCTATTTAAAGAACAAGGGAATAGCCATTCATTAATGGCCTTTTGATAATTTACCCATCCTTCAATTTAATCCCCCCCTTTCACAAATAACCACTATTCACCCTCTTCCTCATCCTCACCCAACGTGAAAGAGCTCTCCCCTCCCCAAGCTACTATTCCATCTCATTTCTCATCCATTTCAACTCCATTTTGAAAGGTAATAATGTTTTTGACTTCCCCTCAACTCCATCTCTTTAAAAGTACCATTTATTTTCATTTTCATGGAGGTTTTGGAAAATGGAATTTTTGAAGATTTTGATTAAAAATGGAAACTTTATGTTGTTAAGTTAAATGTTTTGATTTAATATGGTTAGTTATGATGTATAGAGGTCAAATGGTATAACATATGTGAATTTCGAATGATTTTGAGAAATTTTCGGATTTGGGTAAACATGGGGTTTTTGGAGGGTTTTAAAGTGGTTTTTGGGGTAGTTCTATGTTGGTTTTTGAGGGCTGGTGTTAGTATGATATATGAGGGTCACTTTGGGTGTATTTGATGGTTGTTTGGATGCTTGAATTGGAAGATTTCAGTGGGTTTTGTGGGTTGCTCGGGAATTCTATTTTGGGCTTGAATTTGAGTGTTGGTTGCTTGAAAACGTTAATCCGAGTTAGTTCCGACGATGAGTTATTGATTGTGGATGTTTTGTTTGTGTTTGGGATTGATTAGAATCGAGGTTGGGCATCGGTGAAGCGTCGAAAGTAAATCCGGGAATTTGAAGGTGGTCGCTTGCTTGGTCTTTGAGCTTGGGAGCTTAGGTGAGTGGTTAATTGTTTTACATGGTTTTAAAATGGTTGGTTCGAGTATATGGACTAGGTTGGGCTTGTTAGACCCATCTAGAGTTAGGATTAGGGTGGTAGCCTAATCCTAAACTTGATCTAGAGCCTTTGGATGAACTCATATATGTGGATGTGTATGCCTCGTATGAAATGTGATATGAATGCTTATGTATATTGTGTTATACATGTGAGATGAGGCATGATTTGTGATGCTTGAGACATGCATGATGATGGTTCATGATTGTGTTCATGGTGAGTACGTGCTAAGCACGGAATTGATTGAAATGAGTAATATGGAATGAGTAAAATGTTGGCACTAGTATGCTTGAGTACAAATGATAGATCATTAGGATGTTAGTGTGTACACATGAGTCAAAAGTCGCGCGTGGCCTTGGTGGAGTTGAGTCACCAAGGAGGAGTACGGGTTCGCCCGTAAATTGTATTCATATATAGTCGATGATGAGTGGAATCCCATCGACGGGGCGTGAGGATGAGTGGAATCCCCTCCGCGAGACCGGTGATGAGTGTAATCCCACCGTGAGGTAAAGTGGTTGTTGGATGGGAGTTCCAACGTATTTATCCGCGTATTCGGGTCATAGCTAGGTGCCAATGTCGATTGATATGTGTATCAATGTGTTGTGATATATGATCCTTATTTGGATGTTTAAATGTGATTACATGTGTTGTGGAATAGAGCTCATGATCATGGCATTTAATCGTATATTGCTCATGCATCTTTATCTTGTGGCTCTAGTGGATCCTTGGTAAATATGTGTTTTGCCTTGGCTAAGATCGTGCTCGGACCCTGCAATGTTGAGGTTTGTTTTTAAGAGCTTACCCTTACTAAGCATCATTGCTTACGCTCTCTTTGTTCAACATTGCAGATCCTTAGTTCGCGGGTTGCTAGAGCAAGTGGAGGGCCTCCAAGTGTGGTTGTTGGCTTGAGTACATCAAGTATGAACTTTTAAATGTTGAGTATGTAATAGTTAAGCAATGGGACACGAGCTATTTTGATGGATGATTGTTGGTTGTTTAGGAGCTTGCTTAGACTCCATGTTATCTTGCTTTTGTATGGCTTGTGATGCCATGTTTGAATTGTAATCCATGCCTAAATTGCTTACCATGAATGTTGGCTATGTGCCTTTTGAGGTTGCCTTTGTGTTTGAACATTGAAGTATGAGACTTTGAATGCTTAAATGTCATCTTTGATCAATTGCATGATTTCCTTAATGTATGTACTTGTTGGGTGCTTGTATGGTTAAACATTGATCTGATAATGTTGTATGAATGCTTGTTGGGGTTTAGGGAAGTCCTAAAATGCATTTAGGTTCGAGTCTTGTTCGTTTTTGCTGAGTTTGGGAGTGTTGCAGTGCAGGGCGTATCGGTACGCCTGAGGGCCGTATCGATACGCTATTGCCTTCAGTGATCAATTTTGGCTGGGCGTATCGATACGCGGGGGCGTATCGATGCGGTTTTTGGTCACTGGAATTTTGAGAAATTGGGGAGTTTTTAGAGTATTGATACGGTGTTGGGGCGTATCGGTACGGGTTTATCTCGTTGACCATGAGATGTTGACTGAAGAGGGCGTATCGATACGCTCTAGGGTTGTATCGATACGGTCATCTTCGAGTTGACTGTTTGGGTTGACCAAGGTAAGGCGTATCGATACCCTTGATTGGTGTATCGATACGACCTGCTCTGTAAGCTTAAAATGGACTGTTTGTGCATGGTCGTGGTTCGAATGTGATTTCCTTTGATTGTTTTCCGTTATCGTGATCACTTAGGACTTAACAATCCTCTAGACAAGATTAAAATGAAAGAAAAAAATAGGGTTGCTAACCGAGGGGGAACCTTAACGGGTTTCGCTTCGGTTTTCCCCGTGTGGCCCACTCGGACCGGTCATCCGGCCAGACCGGGACGAGGGGGTTACACAGGTTTTCCTGAAGGTGTCTTCGTGGAAGAAAGTTTTGAGATTAGGACGCAAAGGCGAATTGAGTCCAAGATTTATCGGGCCATACCGTATTCATGATGTGTTTCATGTATCTATGTTGAGGCAATATCACCCAGATTTGAGCCATGTTATTCACGTACAAGATATGGAGTTGAGGCCAGATCTATCCTATGAGGAGGAGCCTGTTCGGATTTTGGATCGAGATGACAGAGTTTTGAAGAACCGACGTATTCATGTGGTTAAAGTACAGTGGAGTAATCATGGTCCTGAAGAAGCTACCTGGGAGACTCTTGAGTCAATGTAAGAGCAGTTCCCACATCTGTTCAACTCAGGTAAATTTCGAGGCAGAAATTTCTTCTTAGGAGGAGAGTTGTAACACTAATAATAATAATAATAATAATAATAATAATAATAATAATAATAATAATAATAATAATAATAATGAGTGAAAGTTGTGGGGACTCAAACCCACAACCCTTAGCTAGCAAACTAGTGACCCAACCATCTAAGCTATGACAACTTTTCAGTATAGAATTGCATCTACTTATTATTAAGTGGATTTAAAAAGGTAAAAGAAGTTAATAAAATATCTCAACCACCCTAATTAATGACTTTTAATTAGGGCCATCTACCCCCAAAAGGGCAGCTGACCTATCGTCTCCTTTACCCCTTTAATACTTAAACGCCGACCACCGCCGATCTCTTTCGCCGTCACTCCGTCCGTGCCATCGCCACTTCTCGATCGAGACTACGACCGCCACTCGCCCCAATCCCCTGCGCGCCGTGGAGAGCAGTTGAAAGGTTCGACTATGACCCAAACTTGCGTCACCTCCGTTGTTCGAAGTTTTCGGTGTTGATCGACGTTCGTTCGTCGTGCCAGCACCACCGTAAAATTAACCACGCTGAATCAAACAAAACTCAGCCATCAAAGGGTATGTCCGTCGTCTTTCAAGCCGTCACCGGAGCCTCGTCGTCCTTGCATCGTTTACTCTCGTTTTGGTACTTGTGGATCTCCTGATCGCGCCTACGCCCAGCCCAGCTCCTTCCGATCTGTACCGCCTCGTGATCCTATCGTCACTCGTTCCAGTACTGTAGCGAAGCGCGATCTCGGTGCTCGGTAGACCTTTTGATCAACCGATCTGATCTTTTGCGGTGTGTTCCTTGTGTGTTATGTGACTGATTGCATATTTACTGTTTTACATGCTTTATATGTTTTAATAAAAACGGATAATGTGCACAGGATTGTCAAACTTGATTTTGTGTAAAACTAGCATGTTTTCTTTTCTGAAAGTAACACGAATGTACTATATGTTTGATTTATGCCCTAGCATTCGATATGACAAGCATGCTCTATGGTTTACGGTTATCAGTGTAGAAATATGTTATTAAGTATTGTTATAACTGTCATTGTTGCGTACTATGTTACTGGCTGGACTAATTAGTAGGGGTACTTGGGGTATGATGTGGAGTCACTATCGGCTCAGCCCTGATCCAACTGGTAAGACCGTCCGTATTCGAATCCTAAGCTTTGGCTAGGTCCGCCCGTATTCGACTCCTAAGCTTCGGCTAGGTCTGCCCGTTTTCGGTTCCTAACTTTTGACTAAGGCCGCCCGTATTCTAAGATATTTCCTTAGGATGGTACTCGCTCTCAATGGGCTTGGGTTAATGTCAACATACGATATTGTTCTAGGGGACTGTATCATGATGTTCGGTTGGAGGGTAAATAGGTTGCATGGAAACTTGGATGCTTTTACGATATGTTTTGCGTGACATGATTTATTATGTAAATGATGCAAATGTTTTACTTGCAATGTTGGAACACACTAAGCTCTTTAGCTCACACCTCAAATCTTTTCTCCCTTTTAGATATTTTGGATAGGCCACCCTATACCAGACACTCCAAAGATCGACACATTTTGTACTCTACATAGATTGTAATGTTTCTATCCTCCGCTTTTGTAGTTCAGGGTGACATGTGCCTATGGTTTGTAAAGTATAAAAAGTCATGTTTCGGGTATTTTGGTTGTTACACTTGATATGGCTTATGTTATAACTACTTTTGAATATGTTTTTACATGTTTGCGTATTACGATCGCTTGGTGGCGAATTATGATCTATGATGCTTTCAACTAGATACTTGAGTTTTTCAACATGTTTTCTACTTGAGTTTTAAATGACGAGATGTACCCTGTTAGACATGGTCATTCCGCATAGGCCAGTCTAGGGGGTTACATATGGTGACCAAAATAAATTCGCTCTAAAAATTCAGTAAACATTTATGTAGTTTACCTTAAATTTTTTCATGTTAAGTTTAAAAAACCAATGGTAAATTACATATAATGCCACTTCATTATATATTTTATAACAAATATTTCACTTTTGTCTAAAATTACAAATAAATCACTCAAATAACGTATTATTACAAACTTATCAATTTTTGTAGAATAACATTTTAACCTCGAAATTTATACATTTTATTAATTTTGTCCTATTATTTTGAAATAATTAAATAAATTTAATATTTAAATTATTTATTTATTTAGTCTTTTTCTAATATTATCAAAGCAAGCGAGCGAGCTTATCAGAACAAATCAATAGTTCAACAATTGTACTATGTTATACAGCAACAACAAGATACTACTAAATTGTTATTATACTATAAAAGTAATAAGAGGGTAATATAACATTTTTGGGACAATTAATTTAGGAGAAGAATAAAGATTAAAGTGAAGAAATTTTTAAATATTAAAAATTAAATTCATTGAACTGTTTCAAATTAAGATTAAATTGATAAACTATATAAGCTTTGAGATTGAAAACTTTATTATACCATGCAGCATTAGAAGATAATTATTTTTTTTTTGTAACAATATATTAAATGAGTGATATATTCATAATAATTTTTTAATTAAGTGATTTGTTTGTAACTTTTAGAAGAAAAATAACATGTTTAATACTAAAATCTATAATTAAATGTCATTGGATAAATTCTACCAAAAATCAAAATTTTTGACAATATAACTAATTTCAAACTAGAACAAATCATTTTAAAACTTTTTTCAAACACAATAAGACAAATAAGATAATTTAAAAGGATAAACTTGACTTAACGTTTCGAGTTTATCATTTTCATTTTTAAATTATTTTTTAATTTTTATTGAGATGATCAATGTGCACATTTTCAAAACTAACACACTTAAGGGATTTTTGCACCAAACTTTTTGGCATGAATACAAGTCGTAGAATTTAAATATACCAAATAACTCAATAATTTACTCAAAAAAAATTTCAAGTCTTACTCACCCCTATTGGCCTGCATGGTAATGTACAGAACAGGGCCGTATCAATCCAACATTATTATATAATGCTGGGCAACACACGTGAAATGGGACTAAATATACATGCATGCATGCACATGTAATGTAACTGTATTTATGCATACATGCATGCACATGTAATGTAACTGTATTTATGCATACATGCATGCACATGTAATGTAACTGTATTTATGCATACATGCATGCACATGTAATGTAACTGTATTTATGCATACATGCATGCAGTTTGCAGAAGAGCATGGAATAACAGATAAATACAGACATGAGGTCAAATTGAATTGAAAATTGATGAATTGTCATCAGTACCCTTGAAGCAATGCACTAACAACATCATGAACCAAAAAAATAATAAACCGATCAAAATAACCCAACATTCATATCGACACACACTAGCTGACTAGAACACCTAAAAGCATACAACCACAAACCTTACGTGTGAAGCACGGACCACCCCGAATGAAAGGTACCTAGCAGGAAATGAGAAATAGTGTCGAGGCAATCATCAGCACCGTGAAGAACAGCCTCGATCTACCGTCTACGATTGATGTAGCTAATGAGGAGATATCTTGCGGCCTGAGAAAGAAATCAAGTAGAACAGTAACCGCCGGTCATCATCAATTTTTTTTAATAGCCAACTTGAAGAAGAGAAATTTTCATAATACAATGGGATGATGTTGCTTACTTCTGTAATTTGCTGAGGGAACCGCAAAAGAGGGCATTGTCGGGCATAGGCAACTCGGTTTTGTTTGTGGCCTCGGGATTGACAACCCTGACATATGTTTCTTGGCCAAGATACCACGAGTCGAGGTTTTCGGTTCTAATGTTCCATACTCCGACGTTGTCAAGTGATATCAAGATTGCGGTCCAAGCACCAGGATAAACCTACAAAGACCGAGACATGAGGGATCTCTGCAGGGACTATTGGTGGCATGTCCAAGACTAATAGACAGGTTTGATGTTTAATGCATGAATGTCGCCACAAAGGCACAAACTATGGTAAACATAATCCTTTGTAAACGAAGCCGGGAATTAAAGCTACCCAAAAACCGAAAACAACTTGCATATCAGAGTAATCATTGAAAACAGTGATCTTTACTAGAAAATGTGAACTTTCCAAAGCCTTACCTGTGTTGCGGAGCGGGCAATCCCATCCCATTTGTTATATGTACCCCTGCTATTCTCCGACCACTCACCATAATCCATTCTGGGACAACATAATGACGAGTTAGTGTTGAAAATCATAGCGTATAATGACACCTTAACAAATGATGTGTTGAGGAAAACAAATTCCTACCCCACAACAAAAAATGCATATCCACTCATGTGATAGGTATGCATCTTGGTGTCATTGTTCTGTAGGATGACTTCCATAAATCCCCTGTAAGTTCCGTTAATAACGGATGTTTCCATTTTAGGTGGCCCTGTAAGTGGCTTAGTAGGAAAATCTAGCTTATATACTCCCTTAAGCTTAAACTGGTCAGCAAGCCGGATTGGTGTAGCAGGATTGACAAAGGATATCCCGCTGAGTGTTGCTCGTCTTTTCCCATCGATTGTCTCCGGTGGCTTGTTTCTCAAAACGTAAATGTCAGTCACATTGATCGAACCATATCTAAATGATCCCTGTGGGTTCGGGCGAGCACCACTGGCAGATACATTCCATCTGCAAAATTTAAGCACAGAAAGTAAGAATACATAACCAAGTAACAAGTAAAGCGTAAAGATAATTCGTTTTTAACAATGTGAAGTCTCAATGAGTATCGCCACAAACAAGATACCCACTACAAGCAAAAAAGACGATGTGCGTGAAAAAGTGCTCGTGCTTTTGAACCACGAAGGAGAACCAACCTGATCGATCTAGCTTGGTTCATTGAAAAGGTTTTGTCGAATTCATCTTGTGGTGGGTCGGGGAGGGGACCAGCTGCCTTTCCCTTCGAATTAGAATAACGCAAAACAGCAACACCGGTAACTCGTTTCCACTGCGATTCATTCACAAACCGCGCACTTGCAACAATGTAGTAATCGCTACTAGCATTCTGATCGGTGGTTAGCAGAAACGAATAAGACTGCCCTACATGTATGTCTAAACTAGTGTAGTTCTGCTGCACCGTATATGATCCTTCAGTCTCCGCAAGAAGTAAATTATGACTCTGAATCCTGAAATTCAAGGAGGTCGATATTCCCACATTGTGCACTCTAAGGCGATAAGTTCTCCCTGCCAATATAAAAAATATAAATGTCAATTTATCTTTAACTTGCCACTAAATAAGCATCCAATACTTCATTTTAGACATTAAAACGACCTATAATTACACAGGCAATTGAACTAACATATTTCGAAATGCGTGGCAGTGAAGCAAAACATCATAAGTAAACAATGCCTTGCATGAGATAATCACCTGGATGGACGTTAATTGTTTCATATTCGATCCCATCAGGTACAAGAGTGTCGTTATATCGGTAAGGGCCTTTGCCATTAATAAGAACCCCATCTGGCATCCCTAGAGCTTTTCCATCATCAAGAGCCTTTCTCAATGCCTACAATCCAAAAGGTATCCTCATTAGACACATCGACATTATACCCTACACCTCTCAACCCAAAATCAAATACATAAATACGGCAACATTATACGAACCGTGTGATTTCGTGTGTACCAATCACCAATCAAAATGGTAATGTCCCCATCAGGGGTGTCAAAAGGAATAGGAATAATCTCTCTATTGTTGATAATAAAGCTACCAAAACCACCGGCCGCCCTTTGGAAATGCAGCGACGGGAAATAGAAGAAACTCCCGATTTGGTCCTTAACTTGGAACTGATAAGTCCAATTCCACTTAGGAGGGATCGGACAATTAGTACCAAGCAGACCGTCTTGCCACGAACTACGCCTCTGTTGAATCCCGGACCTGAAAAAACACCAAA
Source organism: Hibiscus tridactylites (assembly GCA_958450335.1). Taxonomy (NCBI): domain Eukaryota; kingdom Viridiplantae; phylum Streptophyta; class Magnoliopsida; order Malvales; family Malvaceae; genus Hibiscus; species Hibiscus tridactylites. The sequence goes on along the minus strand of OY288274.1, from coordinate 30,126,663 downwards.
CATTCAACCAAATCATCAACCTTTGTGTCTTGAAATCACTTTAACAAAGACTAAAAAATTAAGTAAGATCCTACCAATGCATGAGTACACTCTCGTCCAATTTGTTTCGAACATTGATGACGACATTGTAGTTAGTAGTCGCATTGATAGTAGGGCCAGGAAACTTGTCATTTATAGCAATAACCTACAAAGTAATGCAAGATTAAGCAACCATTAACACAATTCTAATAGATCCACAACAGCATTACCCCATAACCTCACTTAACTAAGCAAAGTTCAAGGAGCTACATTTTTTTTGTAGATCTGAAGCTAAGAGTTGCCATTTATATCAATGACCTACAAAGTAATGCAACATTACCCCAAACCTCACTTAGCTAAACAAAGTTCAAGTAAAAAGGAGCTACATTTTTCTGTTTATTTTTGTAGATCTGAAGCTAAAAGGTGAAACTTTAAGCTGTTTAAAGGCAACCCATTTCTCAGCTATGAAAGTTAAGCAAAAATACATAAAAGAATTGTACTGAAAAACAGTAGTGGGAAAAGAGCAGAGACCTGTTGGGGAACACCCAAAGGGGAAGCAGTGATGTAAGAGACCACAAAATCATAGGTAACAAACGGGTCCTCAGCAAAACACAAGCTTGAAAACAGAGCAATGTGGATAAGAAACAAACCCCAGAACCTACTCAAAGCCATGTTTTTTTTTTCACACACAAAAATCTCCTTTCTGGGTTTTTTCTCTTGCAAAATTTGTAGACAGAAAAAAATGGTTAAAAGTTCAAAACTTTGCTGGGGTTTACATTATCTGGCAGGGAAAAGAATAAAAAGAAGGAGAAGGAACCAGAGGCTCTAATCTAAAGATAGAAACTTTGAGTAAGAGAGAGAAAACAGCAGAAACGGCTATAACAATTTTTGCTTTATGAGTTGGGTTTCATCCTTTGTTCATTTAGTGTGTGGGAAAAAAAAATAAAAAAGCACTTTGATTATGATTCAAATAGTAAAAAAGCATCGGATTTGTGGGACGCTAGCCATCATTTTAATCCAAAGTGGAACAGAGAGAAGCTGTAGGACCAAAAAAGAACAGATTTTTGGAGAGAGAAAGATAGGGTGACAGCCAGGCAGTGTAGAAAGCTCTCGGCTCAACATTTATGTGAGAAAATGTCAAATTTTGTGTCTTTTACTAACGGTCTAATGTTGCCATCCGTCTCTATATTTTCATATTTTTTTCGCATTTTTCCCATTTGTTGTATTTCTAGAATCTATATTCATGGTTTACATTTGTCACTCTCAATAAGGTTCGAATCTAGGTACTCTTTAAGAGAATTTGATGTGTCATGCAACTACATTAACATTTGTTGGTTTTCATCTGTTTTCAATTTACATAATTCAATCATTTCACATTCCTGATAATATTATTAATCAATTCTCGTCAAACTTAAATATAACATATCGACTGGATGTTGTATTTCAGCTCAAACATTTTGTACATCAAAATGTCTCATATGCGAATTTGATGGAAGTTCACATCAATAATGTTATTAATCAGACTTTAATTATCATATCAGAAGGGTATAGGGAGTGAATTTCGTGAATTAAGAAGTAGAGACTAAATATTAAAGGTTTGAAAAACAAAGGGACTGGAGGCATAATTAAACCTTTAGTTGACAAAGATTACGCGTTATGAGACGGTTGTGGTCCGATGAAGATTGCGAAGCACATGATCCGATGTGAGCATTCTCCGATGAAAATCCAATAGATTTTAGGTTGGTTAGAGAATGGCTGATATTTTCCTTCCACATGTTTCGGTATTGACGGTTAGTTAAAAGATTAAAATATTTATAAACCTGCACCAACCATGGTTAATGCTGCAAACGGCATGGTTAAATGAATATTATAAGGTTTCAATTTCAAGCTGGAGAATATGTGTTAAAAGAGATTGTGTTTGTGTTTTCGGATTTATTCCAAAATCTAATGTGTTTTATTGATTTCCTGAACAAATCTTAATTACTGTTCGGATTTGAAGAAATGTAACATTATATTTATGCTATTGTGTTACGAACATGTATAAAACTATAAAATGTGAAATAAGATGTTAAGAGAAATAAGAATGACAACGAGATGAGACAATTTTTTCTACGCGAAATTCATTTAAATTTTATTTAATAGACACAGCTTTAAGTGGAAACGTAAAATGATTTTTAAGATTATAACTTAATATGATATGAAATTTAACAAAAAAATCCGTCTTTATAGAACTGGATAAACAGTCGAACCTGATCAAAGTTTTACCAAGAGATTGTTTATTTCACCAACAACATAGGTATGGAAGGAGCCATGATTTGGGTTGAAGGAGACAAATTATAAATATTTAAAAGTAAGGGAAGAAAACTCATAAATAAATTAAATTTTAAAGAAATTTAAATAGAAGAATAAAGGTGAAAAAAAAATTATTCGGGTGGAATAGCTCTGTCGCTCACGTAAGGAAGAAAATAAAGAATAGCTAGGTTTCATAAATCAGGGAAAATGGGAGTAAAATATCGATGAAGATCAAATGAAGTATATTCTCTTCGGGGATTATTTATTATAAGAAGCAGATGCTTATGGATTATTTATTATAATAAACTAACTAAGCTTGTAAAATCTAATCGAGAGTTGCAATCTGAGGAAACAATAGATGGAAATGTCGGGAGAAACGTGATACCATTCACGATCTTCACTTAGATTCTAATTCAAATATTAATATCATAAATTGATGCACGATTATCGATTTGACATTATTGTTAGAGTTAAGTTAATAGCATATGTATCCAAATTATAATTATTATTTTAAATTGATTTTTAAGTCTTAAATATTTTGATTTTGTCTCTAAATTGTAGCACTCATTTTAAATTAGTCTTTCAAATTTTTAAACGTTCTAATTCTACCCTTAAATTATCATTTATGTCACGTCATATTGTTATACATACACATCAACATTTACATGACAATTATCAATCTTTATAACGGTTTTATTAACATGAAAGATGATTAGCCCATGTTGATAATTTGAGGGTGAAATTAGAACGGTTAAAAGTTTGGGTCAAAATTTACGTATGAAATTGAAATATTTAAAAGTTTGGCATCAATTTAGAATGAGGATCGTAATTTGAGGACTTGTGGTGTAATTGACTCTAATTATTAAAGAGTGCTTTTAGATAGATAAAATGTCTATTTTAGAAAGGGAAAACTACCCCACTAACCACCAATCAAATTGGGAATGCCTATTTAGACCACCGAACTATAGAAATCGTCAATCAGACCACCGAAATTATAAAATCAACCTATTTTGACCACCGCCGTTAAAAATTTAACGGTGAAGTGACGGAACTGCCACGTGGCAATTGACGAAAAAATTTAAAAACTGCACATTTGGTTCCTGTTATTTACACATTCTTTCAAGTTAGTCCTAATTTTAAATTAATAAAATAATCATTATTTAATTAAGTGGTGACACGTGTCAACACCTTATTGGAGGACTTTAATTATTTATATTTAATTTTATTAATTTATTTTCCCCCTCCAATCAAGTGGTGACACATGTCACCGCCAATTTAGAGGAGAAAAATAATTTTTTCTTCATCTGCGCTAAGCATGATTCAAACCTAAGACTCTCAAGGGTAAAGCCAATGGCTTTGCCACTGCACCAAACACAACTTTGTGCTATAATTCTCCAGATATAATATATATATCTCTTATTAGTTTCTACATTTATAAGCCAAAAGCTCAAACCCTAAACACTAATTTCACATATAAAAAACCAAAAGCTCTCCCTTCTCTCTAAGTTTTCCTCTCTCTAGTTTTCCTTTGCTGCGGCAGGACTAGAAAGCTTGTGGTTCCTTGGTTTAGGGTCTAGTTCCTTTTGGTTTTATGTCTCGTCTACCTTCTTAGTTTCCTTTCCTTTTCTGCGAATCTTTCCTTAGCTTTCCCTGCGTTTTTTCGTGCTTGACCATCCACGTTGTTTTTCTCATGTTTTGCCGACCCCCACCCCCGGTTCTATTTCCCACATCTTTTCACCATGCAGTTTAATGCAAACCTAAGCGTAGGGGTTGTTAACAATGGGTACCCCACAAATCCTACCAACCCTAACTTCCTTAGCCATGAGTTCATTGATGAGCTTGAACTAAATGAGGATGGGGATGTAAATTTTGCACTAAAAACCCAAGCTTTGGTGGGCAAGCTACTGACTTCAGCTGCCATTAAACCCCTAGCTCTTACAGCCCTTATCCGGAAAGCTTGAAAAAGTAACAATGTTGAATTTTATGATCTAGGTAAGAATTTTTTCCTTTTCCTGTTCCAAACAAACGAGGAACGTCTCCGGGTTTTCGGGAACAAGCCATGGTCATTCCAAGATTCACTTTTAGTTATTAAAGAATGACAACCGAAAAAGGCCCTCGAAGAGATTGACTTCTCCCTGGAGGAGTTTTGGGTCCAGGTGCACAACCTACCCATCGGGTTAATCACGCCAGAAAACGTTAGGAGAATCGGTAAGCTTTTTCCAATTTGCTACGGGTCAACTCTCGACGATGACAATGAGTATCCAAAGTTCAGAACGGTTTCTGTAAGGGTAGCCATCAGAGTGGAGGACCCGATCAAGACTGGCTTCATCCTCAACCGTAAGAAAGACAAGCCCCTGGAGGTTGCTTTCAAATACGAAGGCCTTCCCAAATTTTGTTTCAAGTGCGGGAGAATAGGCCACGTGGAAAGAGAATGCAACAACGACACCTCCTTATTCAAGCTCTCCAGCAGGTTTGGGCCGTGGCTTCGAGCATCTTACAACGGCAAGCCTAAGAGTTCTACCATGCTGAAAGCAAAAAACAGCACCGCTCCGGTGAAAGAGGCAAACGACAAAGTTGACTTCGATCATTGCAAAAATGACGGTTTTATGGGCTTCCCAAAAGATAGGAAATCATTTGTCTTCTCTGGAAAAGTTGACCCATCAACATCGGCTACTATGTTTGTCTCTTCTGAGGGTCAGCAAGTCAACATAAATTACTCTGAAACGGAAAATTTGGAGCCTGACAGCTTTTCGGGAGAGAGGAATGTTTGCATGGAAATAACCCCTATGACGGATCTTTCCCCTGCGCCAAATCCAAATTCCCAGCTCCAACCAGGGATTGCTTCTTCACCAAATCTGAATGCCCAGATCGTGCCAGTTGATAAACCAATATTGCTAAATCTTCTGGAAAACAGCAATGATTATTGCAGAGCCCCATAAAAATTCTACAGCTTCCAAAGTCTTCTCTCCAAAGCTAGCCATAACAAAGGGGAGGAGCAAACGCCATCTTGGGGGAGCTTACTGGCGGAGGGCCTTGATCGAATGGTTGTGTCATGTAACAAGAAAAGGAAGAGGGGGAAAAATGAAACTGAATACTCTAGCAAGATACATCGAAGCAAGCTATGGAAAAAGGTGGAGGATTCGATTGTCGAAGTTGCACCAGGAAACTGGTGGTTGCCGGAGAAAGGGCCAACAACAAATGAAGATGTTTTACGCGCAACCCTCTTTCCCCAATCGATGTTTAACAATTCTCCCATTATCCAAGAGATCGAGAGGAAGAAGAAGGGTAGGACTTTTGGCACAAAGCGTCTCACACTGATATGCAAAGCTGCATGACGTAAAATTTCAATGGAATGTACCCGTGTGTTGATCGACGAAGCTGGTCTTATAGAACTTGGGGAGGATCCTTTCGGAAAAAAGATCACCAAAACCCCCTTCATGTGCATGATTGACGATTTCATTCTAAATGAAGAAATCTTTATCAGCGACTGTGATGAGCCGGCATCGGCCTCTAGCGCCACTAAGCCGTGGATCAAAGATTCAGATAACTCCTTTGAGGGTTATCCGATTACCCCATGATCTACTCCGGGGGGGGGGGGGGCACAAAGGAAGGGGAGATACTTTGGTGCCCAGGAACCTTTCTTTCTCCACGTGTTTCTCGGTTCCTAAATTCCGTGTTATGGTCTTTTGTTAAGTTTAAGTTGAATAGTGCTCGTGTGTTTCGCTTATGTTTCGTGTTTGCTGATAGTGCCATTAAGGAGCTGTTGGTGTCCAGGTTTTTCATTGGGACTTTGGTGGATTTTCTCTTCTTTACTTGCCTTGATAAGGACCGTCGTGTTCCAGGAAAGGCGCATTTTGTCATCAACATAAGTCTCTGGAGGCTCTCCTTGTGTGCCGCTCTTTCCCCACTCTGTTGGTGGAATCGGCTTTCAACCTTATGGGTTTGATGGGTTGGTTGTTGCTGGGCGTTATGGCCTGGTCGGTTGTTTTTCTATTTCCTGTTCGTGTTTGGTCTACCGGTCTTGTCCCCCCATGGTCAAGGGTGGGCTTGTCGGTGGTTGTGGTTATTGTACTTGTCATCGAGTCTGTTGTTGTGTAGTTGTTCTTATGAATGAAAGTTTGCTTTTGATAAAAAACACTAATTTCACATATATAAATCATATACCCTAAACTTTAACCCTAAATATTTCAAATTAATTTCATGCTAAATATTTCAAACTAAACCTCAAACCCTAAAATTTTCAAATTAATTCCATGCTAAATATTTTAAATTAAACCCTAAACCCAAACCCTAAAAATTTCAAGTTAATTTCACTATAAATATTTCAAATTAAGCCTTAAACCCTAAACCCTAAATATAAATAATTAAAATCCTCCAATAAGGTGTTGACACGTGGCAGTTCCGTCACTCCACCGTTAAGTTTTTAAAATTAAATAATTAAATAATTTATTAATTTAAAATTAGGATTAAATTGAAAGAATGTGTAAATAACATGGACCAAATGTGTAATTTTTAAATTTTTCCATCAATTGCCACGTGGCAGTTCCGTCACTCCACCGTTAAGTTTTTAACGTCGGTGGTCAAAATAGGTTAATTTTATAAGTTCAGTGATCTGGTTGACGATTTCTATAGTTCGGTGATACAAATAGGTATCCTTGATTTATTTGGTGGTCAGTGGGATAATTTTCCCATTTAGAAATTATATTTAAACGTATACAAGAATCAATTATATAAATGAGGACAAATGTATTATTCTATTCAAAAAAATACTTATTAGCAAAATCATACAACTAAAAAATTGAACTTAAAAAAATACTCTTTTAACATGGAAAACTACTTGAATCCAACAAGTGGTCCTAATAAAAAAGAGAAAAATGTTCATTCTAAGATGTTCGGGTTTAATCACCTTGTGCCTTTGTCTGTAAATATATACATTGTCAAAGGATTACAAATATGTATGAACAAATATTAACATGTAATCTAAATACTTAGGGTGCTAAAATGGCTCTACTAAGTTTTCAGACAACGTCGGAGGATGTTTCCAGTTTACAAATTGGTTATCTTTCTCTTGAGAGTTCCCGAAATGTTTGATAAATTTGTTATATATAGTGAGAGACTTGATTAATGGATGACTAGAATTTGGACCGTAATATGAAATATAATTTTTTTTTTGAAAACACCGAGATTGATGACTGCAAAAGGAAGTGTTGAGTTTGGCATTGGATCCTTTGGCAATGTAGAAATAAACAGGAGTCTGCGAGCACCAATAGACCAAATGGTCCCAATGCTCCACTGCCGGTTTTGCAGTCGAAGGATGCATTTGACGAGCCTATTGCTTTCTCCAAAGCCTTGTTATCGATCTCGAACTCCGCTGCAATGTCCAATTGTGTTGCTGAATCAACGTCTAGAGGAACAACCGATCCTGCCTGGGCTGGAGTTTCCTTTTTAACCTTAAACTTGGTGGACTTTGAAGCAAATGAGTTCCGGTCATTTTATCCAACAAAACCATCCTTGGAATGCTCTGTGAGATACTCAATTATAAGTCCAACAGATCCAATTACCTCACAACACTCTTCTCTTCTTGTTTTGATCATAGAATATCCCATGATCGTACCTTAATCCGACATCTAAATCGACTTTAGGTTGGTCCGGAATCCTTGTACCATTCTTCTTATCATTATAAGTCCCAATGGGCAATGGCAGAGTAGTCATGTCTGTTGGCATCCAAGCTTGCTTAACTCCAGGTCCATCAATGGATGTCTCCAAGCCATTGTTTTTGGTTTTCGAGACAGGGAAGAAATCAACATATTCCCACATACCGGTACCGGAGGCCGGAGCACGGCATGAAGTAACCCATCTAACATCTCTGACTTTATGAAGTCCTCACTGCCATATACCAAATCTATTAGAAAATAATATTTTTTTTAATAATTGACACTGAATTTTTATTAAAACTATAAAAGATATTACAATTATAAGGCATTTAGGAAAGCACTAAAATCTATTACGGCCCATATACAAAGAAAAGTGAATACTTCTATAGCCATAAACATACCATTAAAATCTAAAAGTTTTCATGTATCTCTTTGTCTCTATTCAATTGAGACTTATAGCGGATGAAAAAGGAGTGGTGAGCGACCCAAACTATCATGCAAAATGTTCCGCTACCTAGGGCTGATTACATCGACAAACAACCATTAACCGAGTGAGTATCTAACTTTCTATGACTACCGCCGTTAAAATTTTTGTGCGAGCAACAAACGACCGCTAGAATATGCTAAAATTATGCCACAAAGACAGATAAACAAACCACAAAACAAAGAAAACATGTCACAAGAATAGAGAAAAATTCGTATCACAAGGACAAAGAAAACATGTGCTACAAAGATAATTTTTTTTATTAAAATATAAAAATTAGAAAAACGAAAAAAATAAACATAGTAGTCAACAATCAATAATAAAATTAGTTGCCGAACAATGGAAAAAAGAAAAGTTGCAGAAGGTGTTGAGCGGCGGTAACTGCACAAAAGTTTTGGAAGAGAGAAAAATTAGTTTTTTTTAGTAATTAAATTTTATTTACGAATATAATATTTAAATTAAATTGTGATTTTAATATAAATTATATTACATTTATAACATGAAATTTGAATTGTTTTTATTTGTAACATTTTAAAAGTTTTGAATTTTTTAATTTATTTATAATGATATATTTAAAATTTTATTTTTTATTTATATTTTTAATAAATATTATTTTTTCTAATTTTAATTATTTTTTATACTTTTGTCAAATACTTAATTTGGAAACACAAGTTCTAGAAAAAATATAAAAATAAGTAACATAAAATTAATAATTAAAATTGATTTTATGTTTTCACTTTTAAACCAATAATAACATAGCTAAATTCTCTTTTAATCCAATAAAATAGCATGTTAGTATATGTGGTTAGTCGCTAAGCCTTCGAATTCTCTTAATTATTTACTCTAAAATCAATGCAATGTAGTATGTCATCATCTAATTGATTACAATTAATTTAATATACTATTTGTTTTATTAATTTCATACGTGGACATATCACGTCATCAATTCATTCCACATAAATTTATCTTGTCAACAAAATGACGTACTGTTAGTCAGATTTTCATCTAAATTTAACTATTTTGATAAAAAAAAATTAAAACATTAAAATTAAAATACTAAAAAAAACCAAAAAAAACTATTTATCAAACGTTTGAGCTAATTTTAACATTATGACTATTCTAATAGCAATTACCTTTGGGGGAAACTTAATCTAAAAAATTTCATAATATTTATAATCTAAACCAAACACTAATTAAATCAAAGAGAACATATTCCATGCAATGACATTGAAAAAGTTTTTCACACGAAAGTCCAATTTAGGGTTAGGAGTTTAATTAATTATTTAGAGTTTAAGGTTTATAATTTAAAAGATAGAGTTTAGAATTTAAAATTTTATGGTTAGAGGTTTTAATTTTAATTTTTAAATTAAACATGTTTGCAAAAAACTTTTTTTAATAATATTTTTTTGTAATATGCATGTCCGTCTTACGATTCATGTTCGGGGTGCATGATTGTCTTTATGGTTCAAACTCACATCCTCTCCTTGGGAGTGTAATGTGCCGTACCAATGCACTTAACCCTTGTTGGTTCAATGATATTTTTTTAATAGTCTAAAAGTAATTATAATGTATTATTTGTCCATACATATTCTTAACTCTTTGATAATGCACACACACCTTGAATACAAAGCGATTGAACTCGAGTATTCTAAAATAAACATCATCCACTTTTCTACGAAAATCTGAATTGAAAATTTGATCCTTACTCGAGAAAATGAAATACATTTTATGATTAATTATTTCTCTTAACGAAAAGACTCGCAATGAGATGTCAATGTGATGGAAAACACATGTTTTAAAGACTGTCCTGTGCTTGAATGCAAGTATTCAGAACAGTAGGCTTTAAGGGTTACCACATGCAATTTCAGAGTGCTGTAAATCAACATTAGTTCATTGATTAAACATCAGCTCTAAAGACCAACTAAACTGCTCTGCAGGGAAAAGAAAAATTGTTACATGATGGAGTGTGTATCATCTTATTTTATGCCGTGTGAGATGTGGATCGAAATGGATGGAGCCATTTTAGACATTCGGAGGCGGCCAAATCTTGTCATGTAATTCCTCGACTCGCTTCGTTTGATTAACATATCCGTCCAGCCCAGCAGCTAGAAGCTCCGCAGATGCAGGTCCCATAGCTGATCCAAGGCTTAATTGGTCCCACTTTGTGAGCTGAACATAGAGAGAAATATCAATCAGCATAACAGTTTCAAAGACCTTAACCAATGCCTGCTGACCTGATTAGCAAGGAGCTAAGTGTCCCTTATTTGAGGTCTCGGTTTTGAGTCTCGCAAATGGGAAAGATAGGTATTTGGAGAGCTTTCTCTCCGTTTAGTGTTTGGCCTAGCTCAACTGCTGGAATAGTCAGGGCTCAATGTGGATACTGGATACCGGCAGTGCCTCCGGTGAGTTTCAGTTTTGACAATAAAAAATACAGGGCAAGAGTGTACCTCTTCAGCAGTGAAATGATAGTTGGCAGCAGACTGCGGGGAAAGCCTCCTAACGTAAGAGTACTTCTCATCAGGTGCAGTAATTGATTCTTTCAGTGATAGCAATATCTTCAAGGGGGCAATGATATAGTCAACCCTGATAGAAATAAATCATACAGCAGGTTCAAGAACAAGAAAAGATCAAGATTTGATTCTTAATTTCTGGCGATTTCCAATTAAATGAATAATGGTTGATTGTTTGAGTCATATGATACCCCAGCAGACTAAATAGATCCTGCTTGTTTCGAACTGCAGCAGCCATCAGCTTTGATTTATGTCCGTATTTGTGAATGTAGTTATAAGCTTTTGTCACCTGCGATGACAAACGAAAGTACATCAATTTCAAGCCTTTTATGCTAAAATGAACTTATTCAATACAGTAACTAAAGAACAATTCCTTATTTCCATTGGAGAAGTCCTGAAAAGCTAATTCAAGATTTCAATGCTTAATAGTCACAACTCACAAGCAATAGATAGACTTATGCACACTTCAGAAATCATGGAAACCAACATGGCTGCTCATAGAAACAACTGTTCAAATTGAAATATTCGACGAACAACCTATAAACCGCAATAAGCTAAGCCTACACTCTAAAAACAATAGTTGTTTAACAAACCAGAGCCAACCCAGGATCCTCTCCTCTTTGAATGGCAGCTTCAATCTCAGGGTCACCAGAATGATTGCGTGCCCAATCCTGGAAAAAGAATGTGTTTCAAGGATAATAAAAGATCAAGGTTTTTGCAGACAAAAGTCACAAAAAGTTTTCAGGAAAAAAGTTCACCCTAACACGGCCAACGAAAATCTGGATAACAGAAGCACCAGCTTGGGCTGCAGCTGCAGCTTGAGCAAAGCTGAAGCAAAACAAGCAACGATTAGAAAACGAAGAGTAAAGTCAGGTAAGTGAGGTTGCTCTTTCTTTTAAATTTGGCATATTAAAATCAAGCAACATCAATTGTCAACATAATCATATACCTATAAACAAAAGTCAAATGTGTTTGTATACCCTCAGATTCAAGCAATCTCGAGGCTTCTATTCCCTGTATAACCAACAAGCAATAGTAAGAATCATTTAGCTTTTATATTCCAAGACATACTGTCTTTACGAGTATTACACAATTAGTCGATATACTCACTTGCCAAGTTGAAGGAATTTTAAACAATAAACGCTCGGGAGGAACATCAATCTCATTATACAGCTTCAGTAAGTCATGAACCTGCATATCCCAATAAGCTTTTAGAATCCAGCAGTGTTTCCGAAAAAAAAGGAATAAGCTACTATAACAAATAAAAGGAAAAAGTACATTTAGTATCAACAATGTGCAATGTTTTAAAGGCAATTTCATTCATCTTACAATCATGTTTTACTGAGGAGCATTGTATTCCATGCAATACTTTTTTTTGAAGAACCATACAATACTTCTTATGATAGAAGGATGTACAACAAATATCAAGTATACCGAATTTCTTATTCCAAAAGCTAAGAGAATAACCTAAAGTCAACAGGACAACAAAAATTCTGCAACAATGAATGAATAGATTGTTTCATCAATGTGAATATTAATTAAAACTTTCAACATTGATACTTATGCATAAGACCTAAACCAATTTTCAACAATTAAAATTGGAAAAGATTGTGATACCGGACGACAATTATACACCAAACTTGAAAGAAAATTTGCAAGCAATATATAGTGGCATAAGAAGAGTCAGTACCCTCCTAATAATACCATGTGTGTCATAAGCCAGACGTGCATCCACTTCGGTGGAAACTCGACCGGGAACTAGCTTTGCCAAGTCGGCACCAACATTTACTAAAGCCTACACTTGATGAACAACCAAAAGTCAAACAAATTAACCATCCAATTCTAGTTTTTTTTTCCCTTATTAATTTATCAACGAAAATTAGATAGCATAACACCAAAAACTCATGCATTACTTCAGAGTATAAGATTACAAACCTTATTATAGAAACAAGTCAACCTCATTTCAGGATTGTCAAGCTTAGAACAAGTTGAATCCGCCAAGGCCATATCCACAGCATTCTAAACCAAAAAAGAACAAAAATTTACCAGTCAATTTGTTATACATACTGAAGGTATTAAACTATATTTATATATAAATGACCATGCTTACTCTAAAAATGGTATCTGGAAGTCCCATTATGCCCAAAAGCAGTGAAGAGCTAACAGTTGCAGCAGTTGGTGGAAACCTACAAATTTCAATAGATTAGTATAAAAAAAATTAGTTCTTTTACGCTAAAATTTTCATTTTAAGAAAACCAAAATTCCAAAACAAAAAACAATCTCTACTTTTCAAAATCATCAAAGATGACAGTGTCAGGAACTATCTCACTGAAAGTAGACACAGCATCCAATTCAGTAGTCAACCCTGAATTTTCCAAAAAAGGAAACAAAATTTAAAAACAACCCATGGATCAGAAATAACTAAAAATGGCTACAGATTCAATAAAAAGGGAAACAGGGAGGTAGGTTACCAGTGTCGAGAGAAGAAGAGAAGCCCGAGGAGGAGGCACGAATAGCTGGGAAAGATTTGTTGAATTTGAAGAGTAGACTGGAAGAACAACACCCATTTGCAAATCTCAATCTTGATTTTGGCAAAGCAGACGAAGAGAGAAATGATGAAGGCGAAGATGGCAAAGAGAGTGACATTTAAAAAAAAAAAAAACTTTTCGCGTGAGGGTGAATGTGCCTATCGTTCTCGGATATTTTAAACAATGGATAAGAGTTTTGTCGGAATGCGCGTATTGAAGATATGGGTTAAATACATTTCTTGACCCAAATTTGGTCATTTTTTCACTTTAGTTCCTAAAGAGTTTTATTTTGGATTGATTTTTTTTTTGAAAATGAGTACGTTAATTTTATTAATAAAGAAAAAATTAAAGATGAAAATTTAAAATGCGGGTAAATAAACATGATCCGAGTATATTTTTAAAAACACAAAAACTAACATCTTTATATCATAAATATGACCAAAGAAAAAAAAAGTAAAATACATAATTCAAAAGCTCGAAACAAAATAAATACAAAACATCACCAAAGACTTATCCCTCTCTATTGAGTGCTGATATGACTAGAAAGCGTGACATGATAAAAAAAAGCCACGTCATTTTAAAAATATAAAAAGGTAAAATACACAGATCATCATTTAATTATCTTCTCACTTTTATTTTGGTCACTCAACTTTCAAATTTTTTAATTTAATAACTAAATTTTCAAATTACTTTTGCTTTAGTCACTTTAAATTATTTTTTTTCATTATTTTGGTATGACATAATATTTTATTATTATTTAATATGAAAATAATTTAAAATAAAAAATAAAAGTCAAATCAAATTGTTCGCCGACCACTGTTTGTCGCCACCACCAACGGTCGTAGATGGTGGCTGTTCGGTCTCAAATTTCACCGGTCGCTTTGTCTCGCCCTGAGTTTGAATTCGACCTCTATTTTTGTCGAAAAGTGCTCTTAAATCTACAAAAGGAGATTGAAAATAAGGAAACCGAAACATTTAAGTCGAGATTCACGAGTTTCAGAATATTTTCCGGTAGAATAACCACCGGATTTGGACTTAGCGAGTTAAAGCAAATCTTCCAGTGCAATTTGGGGTCAAACGACCGACAATGGTTGACGATGACGACAAGCGGCAGCGACTATTTTAAATATTTTTAAATTTAATAATAATAAAATATTATTTATTATTTATTTTAAATCATTTTTATATTTAATAATATTAAAAAATAATACTAAAATATTCAAGAGTGACAAAAAAATTCAATGTATAAAATTCAGTTATTAAATTGAAAAGTTTAAAATTTGAGTGACCAAAATAAGAGTGAGAAAACAGTTGAGTGATGATCTATGTATTTTTCCCTTAAAAAATAAAAAAGGGGACATTTAAAAAATTAACAAGAATGCAAAAAAAGTTAGACATAATATATATATATATATATAATTACAAAAGAATCAAAATATATATTATAAAAATCCGATATATAAATTATAATTTACATTTTTTTTAAAAAAAAATTTTGTGTCAAAACATATCTTATAATTTTTTTGAATTTTGAGGGACTAAACTAATAAAAAAATTTCTTCAAATACCAAAGTGCGAAATATGAATGATTTTAGGGTTCAAATGTATATTTAACCATATAGATTATTGTAAGCCGATGGATCCTTCTCTGTCTGGATTATTACCAACTTCCTAAAAGTGGATTAGTTGTTACTTGTTAGGTATGATTAGTTAGATTCATATTAATTTCAGTTTTGTTTTGGCAGTGGATTTGGTTTTTCCTTGAATAATTTTTTGGCTTTGTAAGTGTTTCTGTGTATTTCTTACATGTTAATAAAATCAAGATTTTAGAAATTAAAACGGAAAACAATTCAGAAATTTAGATTTTCACAGAACAATCTACTAATCACCAGATGTAATCCTGATTCATACTTGTAACCATTCGAGAAGAAAAAAAAACAAGTCTTGAGAGACTCGAACAAACAATAATGGAGATTATGTGATTCCAAACTCCTAGTTTCTGTGTATTTTTTAATCAGAATGTTGGAACTGGAGAGAACTGTTCATAAGAACTTCCCCTTCTTTTAAACATGGTTACTTTGGCTCTTTCATCCCCATCTAATAATTGCAGAACCCCAAGTTAAACCTGCACCGAATCCTGTAGTTGCGATCGTGTGGCCTGGCTTCACCTTTCCGCTTCGAACAGCTTCGTCCAATGCCAAAGGAATGGATGCCGCGCTCGTATTACCATAATTCGCCAAATTCGAAATCACCTTTTCCTGCGGGAACTCTAACCGTGTCGCGACCGCATCGATAATCCTCTGGTTTGCCTGCATTAATCATATTCATACCCGTCAGATACTCTGTGCAACAACTTCAATGCTTGCTGATGCGTAGGGGTAATGACCGGTACACTAAATCATGTATACCTGATGGAGCAATAACCAGTCAACGCTGGATGAAACAAGACCAGCTTTCTCCAAGGCAGATTCGATCGATTGTGGTACACTTCGCACGGCAAAGCGAAAGACTTCTTTGCCGTTCATCTGTATGCAGGAATAAGAGGACCTTTTTGGAGGGAAATCTAACACCGAACCATTGGAACCCAACAGCTCTTCAGGTTTATCATCACTCATGGGGGCACCAAGATGTCTGCAACAGGGGCGTAAACTCAATCGAATTCCTTAAGAGGAAGCAAAATGGGGTCTGTTTACTTCAAAAACACGAGAGGCACATACCTTGCACCCTCACCATCACTATGCAAGTCGAAGCTTAATAAACCATCATCCTCGGCATCACAGGCCTACAGAATCAATGACAAATGATATCATGTTTCGTTGCAAATTCGTGCGTGCACGTTTGTGTATATATAATACACAAACCACTCCGGACTCGTATTATGCGTGTAATGGTGTTTGGCAAACTCAGCAAGGGGTACAGTGCACAATGGGATCATTCCTTGCCAAGATTACAGATTAAATGCATGATGCAACAAACTACAAGCTTTGATTTAAGACGACATCTCTATTAGCATGCACGTACTAGCTGAAGCAAATTCAAGAAATCGCGCCATTGCATCTTCCAGAAAAGAGTTAACTTATGTAAAGACGTTAGGAGCGTATTACCTGAACTAGTACAGCACCCGCGGCATCCCCAAAGAGGATACATGTCCCTCTATCAGTCCAATCAACAAATCGAGAAATACCATCAGCTCCAATCACCAAAACATTATGGAACCCACCTCCTATAATCCACAAATGTAGGAAGTTCAAAATTATAACATGGATCAACATAACCGAGACCTCCTTGCTATGAAGTAAAAAAAAATATTACCCCTAATGTGACAAGCAGCTGAGACCAGACCCAGCACGAATCCACTACAGGCAGCCGTAATATCATAAGCTAAAGGAGAATTTTTGCAGCCAAGCTCTCTTTGGATCTGTCAGGTTAAGTAATGGTTGTCATAACAAGGTACAAAGTCACTATCAGATAAAACATACACTTATGGCTTTTAAAAGAAGAACATACCATGCAGTGATGGAACACAAACAGAACCGAGGACTACTAAAGCTCAACGCATAAATAAAAAATAACCTGTGGAGCAGCACCGAAAATGTCTTCTGGAGTAGATGTGCACATCAAGATTAGGTCAAGATCATTAGGATCAAAATCTGCCATTTCAAGAGCTTTCCGTGCAGCTTCGACTGCTAGGTTTTTCAAGCTTTCCTTTCCTGTAAAAACAATTGTCAATACAAGTCTCCACCACAGGATCACGGTGAAACCATAATGACGATGTATAAAAGGCGTATAAGCTTCGATCTTTTGCTAACAAAAAACTACACTGACAGAAGGGTGCAACACTTATGAAACCTCTTTTAAGATTTTAATCACATCAATGAATATTTGACACAAGCAGGAAATGCCAGATAAACAGTCGAGAAATGTTCTACAAATACAACTAGTATGAATTATATTCTGACCTGAAATTACACGTCTGCTTCGAATTCCAGTGCGGACAGAAATCCATTCATCAGAAGTATCAACTATTTTAGAAAGATCGTCATTCGAAACAGAAAGAGATGGCACTGCTGACCCACAGCCAACTAACTTGCAGCCTTTACTGACAAGCCTGTGTTTTTCCAAAGTATAAACAGAAAAGTAAATCATAAGTCAGGAAAATTGTTATCCTTTCGAATATGAAAGTAGTAAACGTCGAATAAAAACAAGGCTGCATCTCAACACTAATATTAAGTGCCTCGTAGACTAATATCGAATCATCAATCACTAAGATGGCTTCCTAGAGATAAAATGAACCAAAAAAGGATTCATCATTGTATCTAGCAACTAACAGACATGAAGTATCAGTATCAAACATATCCCACAAATGAATAATAGCCACTAATATCGAATCATCAATGATGAAGTATCAGTATCGAGCTCAGCAAAATATGTAATTCTAGATATCTCGAGACCAAGGTTCGTTAACTGTCTATTCAGCTCGGACTACTTAACAGCATCGTAAGCCAAACATCTTGCTCATACCAAGTCCAAGAAACCTCTGGAAAGCTACATTTGCATAAACTGGGCGATTTCCGGTTTCATATTATCATTAACCATTCTAGCCTTAGTGGTAATCCAAGAGCAAGAAACACAGCTAAGGGGGCACTACAATCAAATGAGATCCCAATATTTCAAACTTTCAAATTTAATCAAGTTAATTGTTCCTGTAAATAAACTATAAAAGCAAATGCATGAAGCAATGAACCCCTTTCATCAATTACACTTCAGCAGCCTACAACTTTACAATAACTACAACAAACAAAGTGTGAAATCCCCAATAATAAACAAAAGATTTCTTCATTCTTGAACAAAATAATTATCAACAAAGGAAGCTCATTTAACACCATTTTCAACAAAAATATCAGATGGTAAACTAGATTCCGATAAAGCAAAAAACCATATAAGAGAAGCAGGAAGATTTTACTTGGGCATTCGAGATTCAGAAGGGGAAACATGCTTCTCTGCACCTTCAATGGAACTTGAGCAAACTACCCTCCTAGAGAAGCAAAACCCAGATCGGGAAATGCCTGTTAAAGGCTGAATCTTTGTTTTCAGCCTCGGAACCGAAGGTGTGAAAAAACCAGATGCATTGGCCATTTACACACACAACAACAACACCAAGAAATAAACAAATAAATAGCAGAACAACCAGGAAACACTCTCTTGGTACCGGCAGCAAGCAAAAAAATCGAAGCTTTATTTGCCTAAAGAAGCCAAGCAATGGTCTTTAGAATGTGAAACAAAAGAAGAAAAGAAAGAATCAATGAGTTCATGCAAAATCTTAGGAGGGACCGAAGATGAAAAGTTGGGCGATTTTGCCAAGAAAATCTAGAGGAAACTACAAAGAGAATTCTTATATATAATAACATGCAATGAGCTGGTTTTCATTTCACCATTGTTTTTTGCTGCAAATCCAATACAAGTGGTGGGATAGTTCTATGTTTGGCAAGAAAAACACAGCGGGGACTTAACAAAGATTGAACTTTTGGGAGTACGTGGCAAATACCCATTGGGTGATAGTTCGTGAATTACAATGTTTGGATTTGGTTATTTTAAATTAATGGTTGAAATTAGCTTTCGAAATCTAATACCATAGGAATCAGTTGGGGGAAGGTCTTAAATTTTGAAAATTAGGCAACAGTTTGTTCGGCCGCACATTAACTATCACATTTCTAGGTTTCACAGATTAAACTAAAAAAATATGAAGTTTTTGATAAAATCAAGTTGTAATTTTTGTTATAAATAAGGCTTAATACTCAAATGGGTGTGATTGTAGATCACTTTTGGTGTCTAAATTATTTTTAACTCTAAATAGATGCCTAAAATTTTAATTTTGGTAATTTTAAGTGTCTATTGTTAACTACATTTATTTTTATTAAAAAAATAATTTTTTATTATTTTTATTTTTTATTTAATTTTTTAACTTATTTAAAAAAACCCCTAAATTTCCCAAAACTTACAAAATGGCCCCAAATTCGAAATTCCTAACTTCCCCGGTCGAACCCGCCGCCAATAGTTTCTCCGCCCCCCATATCCGCCGCCAGACTACCAAGATCGTTTCCCCAACCACCCATCGCTGGTAAACGGCGGTAGGTGTGTCGATCGGCTTCCTAACGTCGAAAGAAGCCAAAATCGCGAAAGAAAGTCGTCGGCACACCTACCACCGTTTATCGGCGACGGGTGGTTGAAGGAAACAGTCGTGGTGGTCCGGCGGCGGTAGTGATGACCTCTGGTGAGGTAGTAAACGGCGACATCGACGATAATTTAGGGATTTGGGGTTTTAAGTTAGGGATTTGAGATTGTTTTGTAGAGATTTAAAACTGTTAACTTTTTTAGAAAATTAAATTTTAAATTTTATTTAAAAATTAATTTAAAAGAAATTACAAATTAAAACATGTCACTCGTCATAATTTAATTGGCTAACGATTTTTTATTAACAGATAGGTACTTAAAATACCAAAATTGAAACTTTAGGCACCTATTTAGAGCTAAAAATAGTTTAGGCACCAAAAGTGATCCACAAGCATAGTTTGGGCACCTATTTGGGTATTAAGCCTATATATTCGATAAGATAATAATATAATAATTTTTTGGAGACCCCCTTTATAAATATAAAGACCCCATCAAAACTATAAATTAATAATTCATAAATATTACAATTACTACTTTGGTAACTTGCTAAAATATGAATCTATTTTAATTTGTTTCTTTTTAAACTTCAAATCTAATTCAATTTCATCTTTAACTTTTCTAATTGCACCCACAAGTTTCAGCGTTGAGGAATATTATGTACAACTACTACTTTGGTAACTTTGTTAAAATATATTTAATGACATATACACGAATCTACTTATTTTTAATTAATTGAAATATTATGTACAATTGACAATTTATTTGCACGCAATATCTTTATCAAAGTTATATTTGCTGAGTTGTGAAATTTTCTTTTAATTAATAAATTATTAATTTATCGATATATTAATATCTCTCTAAATTAATAAAATTTTATGATCCCAAAAATATTAATTTATAGAGATTTTATTGTATCAATTATAAGGCTACCAAAGCAATTAGAATCATAAAAGGGGTAATTATTTTTACAAAGTTAGGTATGTAAAATTAAAATTTTAAATAGAAGTATCGAAACTCATCGTCCGAGTATTTGAAACGCGATGTGAAATTTTAAAACCTCTAAATTTTCTAGAGTAAAAGTATTATAATTTAATTTATGAGTTTCGAAATACAATACTCTATATTATAAGTTTAGTCTTCTTAAGTCACAAAACCCCCTAAAAACATACTTAATTATCAAGCAACACATAAAAACGAAATTTGAGCCTAAAAATTCACCCAACATACATTTATATCGCAATATGTAAATCACATGTAAGGAAAAATCAATTCATTTAAAGTTCACGCTAATCATTTAACATCTTAACACTAAGGGTAAATTATCTGGTTGACCACTAATCTTTAGAGAAAGTTTTAAAATGACCACCTTTAAAAAAACGCGTCAATTGACTACCCAAACTATTAAAATGGGATCAATTTGGCCACCAACCGTTAAGGGGCTAACGGCAGAGCTGACGTGGACATGTGGGCTTATTAATCTATGATTATTTTTTCCACGTTGGATTAGAAGCCATCCACATCAACCTTCCACCTAAGCAAATAAAAAAACGTTTATAAATTAAACCCAAACTTAACCCTAAAAACAGTATATCATGAAGAAGAAGAAGAAGAAAGCAGCTGGTTTTGGTGTAAAAGAAAATGGCAGCAGAGATGAATCGTGATTGCTATTGTGAGGTTCGTTCGAAGCTGACAACAAGTTGGACTTATGAAAATCAAGGTATGAGGTTTTGGGGTTGTGAAAAATTTTGAAATGGGGTTAGGGCTTGCAATTTTTTTTCTTGGTTTGATCCACCAATGACAGATAGGTCAAAAAGAGTTATTGTTGGTCTTCTTAAAAAAGTTGATTCGATGGAGGAAGAAAGAAAGAAGCAAAGAATTGTTGCAAGTTTGCCTGTTGTTATTGCTGTTTTGGTTGGTTTTATTTTGGGGAAAAGTTTCTTCTAGGTTAGGGCTATTATTGTGGTGGGTTTAGGGTTTTGTGTTGGTGAAGGAAGAAAGGAAGAACAGTGTTGAGAAAGAAAAAAATTTGTCCCTGATATTTTGGGCATGGCAGGGCTGTTATTTTGTGACTGTTATTGAAATGTATTGTAAGGATTATGTATTTGGGGAAGAAAATTCAGGGAGGAATAATTATGTAATGTAATCTTTAGAGTTTATCTTATTGAAAAGAAATGTAGTTTTTGTTTGTTTATGATAATTGATCCATATGTTATCTTATACATTGAATCTACAAGACATAAAATAAAGGAAAGATGATAAAATAAGCAAAATATAATATTTCATTTGATAATTTCATAATAGTATTGCATACATATGTTTGACCAATACATGTGATACCTAATGTTTGTAATAACAACATGTTCTACTTTGGTCAAACTCAACCCTAAATATGACAACATGGTGCCATACAAATGTTTGACCAATACATAGCAAAAGACATTGACCCCCAAAAGCAAGTCAAAACAAAATTAACAAAATGTGATATTCATGTTTCTTATCAGAAGAACATGGTGTCATACTTTGGCCAATTGTATGCAACACACATTCACTAAACAAAATGACCACCTAAGTCTTCAACAGAATTCAAGATGGATTGTAGGAGCTCTCTTGAGTTGTAGGAACTCTTGGTGTAGGCATCCATCTCATAGTGGTGACTTCTGAAGGTTGAGATGGTGTTGGACTTGGTCCTTGACTGGTTCCAGCACCACCAGTTGTAGGCATCCATCTCACAGTGGTGGGTTGTGAAGGCTGAGATGGTGTTGGACTTGGTCTTTGACTGGTTCCAGCACCACCAGTTCCAGCACCACCAGTTGTAGGCATCCATCTCACAGTGGTGGGTTGTGAAGGATGGACTGGTTCAAGTCTTCTAACCTGCACAACAAAGAAGCAACAACAGTTTATTATATATGAATTAAACAAACAAGTAACAAAGAAGCAACCAAGAAGTAACTTACTGGAACTTTTGGAATTCTAGGATTTTTCCTGGCAGCAACACCACTGGATGCCTGTCCACGTCTTCTCGAATTGGCACCAACCTTTCCCTTGCACGTTCTGATATTATGGCCACTCGAATTGCATCTTTTACAAAAGATTTTGATACCCTTTCTTGACACTCGACCAGTCTGAGATGGTGTTTCATCACTTTCCTTACGTCTTTTCTTGTGTGGTCGTCCCGGAGGTCTTTTAAAGACTGGTGGCAGAACAGGCTCTAGTGTGTCAACAGGCTCCCATTGTTTCTCACCCCTCATAGGACATATCAAATGGGAATAGATTGCTATTTGGGTTGAGCTGAAATAGCACGAGTCAACATATCTTTCTGGCCTATCTTCAATGGATAAAATCACAGAAATTGCATGAACACATGAGACCCCTAAACAAAAAAATATTTGTTAGTTAAAAAAACAAGTTAACAATAATTGAAAGTGTAATACCCTAAACTTATTTCCATGAAATACATGTTAGTTTCCATTTCCTGCATGTGCATGTCCACTGTTGGATTTTAACAGAATGCTGGGTTGATGGACCACATGAAACATGGTACATGTGTCCACCAGCATAAAAAGGCCAATAACTAGCATAAAATAAAAAAAATCAATTTCACAGTTCACAATTACAATGAAAACACTAAAATAGTAAAAAGATGGTCAAAATACCTATGTGCTGATGATGTAGCATGTTCTAACTTCTTCTGAATTTTAGGGCAGAGAAGGCCTGTCCACTTTTTAGCTTCATCCTTCTTTTTGGCAAGTCTTTGCATCAGCTTTGATCTGATGGATTCCACCAATGTTATTATTGGTTTGTCTCTGGCTTCAAGTATAAGCTGTCAGCATTTAAAGATTAGTGATTAGCACAATTATTAGTCAAACATTCACATAAACACTAAGTTGGAAAATAATTTAGATAAGTTAGAAAGTGAACCTTATTAAAACATTCGCAATTATTATTAAGGAGCATGTCAGACTTGCATCCAAAAGAGAAGTGAGACTTTGACCAGTTGGTGGGATCCTTAGGTGAGAGCCATTTCCATGCAGTTTCTGATAATACCTACAAAAATGTAGTGGTCAAATTAAAACTAAACAAAAAAGATAGTGGTCAAATTAAAACTTTAAATAAACGATAGTGGTCAAAATAAAACCAAAAACAAAAGACAGTGGTCAAATTGAAACTCGACAAAACTTTAAAAACATGAGTTAACCTTTAATTCATCCATGCAAGATTGGAATTCTCTCACATATGTAGCCCTTGCAGCTTTCCAAAGCTGGTCCTTCGCTGCTTTTCCTCCAAAAGTGCCACTACTCTTAGCATTTGAGTACAAGTGCCTCACACATGTCCTATGTGCTGCATGGGGGAACACTTCTGACATAGCTTCCATTAATCCCTACATATACAAAAAAAATTAACAGTTCACAGTTAGCAAAAAAATACAAAAGAAAACGTTAAAGAAATTTACTTATGTCTTCTGTCTATCAATCATAAAGGTATAACTGTGAGAATTTTTCATCTCCAAATCAGTGACAAGTAATTCCAAAAACCAGAACCATGATGCCTGGTTTTCACTCTTCACAACTGCAAAGGCTATAGGATAGATTGCATCATTTGCATCTATTCCTACAACTGACAAAAGATGACCTTTGTAGTACCCCTTCAAGTGACAACCATCTAGACCTACAATGGGCCTACAACCTGCTTTGAAGCCATCTTTCAATGCTTGCTTGCAGATATAAACCCTCTCAAACTTTCTTTCATCTAACTTACAAACAGTTGTTGTCCCTGAATTAGAGTGCCTCAATTCCCCTAAGTAAGCATATAAATTTGCATACTGCTCTTTGTAGTTACCATTCAAGTTCTCAAGAGCCACATTTTTTGCCCTAATGCATTTACCCTTATCTACAACTAATCCCCAATCCTTGTGGACAGCTTCTTTTAGGGATGCTCTAGAGAAATTAGGGTCAACAAAAAAACTACTAAAGTAGTTTTTAGCTAGCCACTTGGCAGTACAATTGGAATTTTTGAACTCCCTAAGACAACTATGTTCACCAATTATAGACCTAATCTGCCATGTACCAGTAGAAGGATCTTCACCATGTATAGGGGCTGCCCATAACACCCATTGACACTCTCCTTTACATTTTGCTTGAATCCTTCTATTATCATTTCTCTTTAACTTAACACTGTACCTATTCTTAATACCATACATCTTAATGGCATTATTAAGTATGTCTTTGCTTGCAAACAATTGACCAACCTTCAACTTAGGGTTCATTAAGTCTGACTTAGAATTAAATTCCAGAAATCTAGGTTTTTTTGACCCTCTGAATCCGACTCATCTACACTGTGTAGTGAGTCAGATTTGCCACTGTCATTGTCAGTTTCATATTGTACTTGATCACTGCCCAACCCAAAATTCTCACTACACATTTCAGTTTCAGAGCTAAGAACTTCTGTTTCACTGTCACTAAATTCAGACTTATGACTGGATGAGTCTGGCTCCACAAGGTACTCATCATCTTCTGAGTTAGAATTTGAATCTACCCTAGTTTCAGATTCTACCCTAGTTTCAGATTCCACCCTAGTTTCAGAATGTACACTCATCTCAGGCTCATTGTCCACTCCTATTTCCTGCAAGTGTAAATGCATGTAATGATATGTAGGTAAATGCCCTACCATCTCAAGAACATCATAATCAGTTATCAACTTTTTTAGTTCTAATGGTCTATCTGAAACCTTCCAAAACACAGTTACGGCAGTAGTAATCCCTAATCGTTCTACCATATTAACAATCTCAAACATTGACATAGTATCCACATTACAGTGATCGAAATAATCCAATCATTGTCCATGATGTACAACAACACTGAACTCGTCTGAATCAACCCCTGTCAAATAACAGAAATATTGTACAACAACACTAAACATTAATGCTTTCACAGTGTAACAAACAAAGTATAACAAACAAATAATAAATACCCCACCCACCATTGCAGTACCCTAAATATTGATGTCAACCCACGTCAAACTAAAATAACATGTGTATTTTATTGTTCAAAAGGTAACATTAGTTTAGTATATCTTATTAACCCTAACAAAAAAGACAAAAAAAGTGTATTTTATTGTTCAAAAGAAAACATTTTATTAACCCTAATTTCTGAGATTAGTGTAATCTATTAACCCTAACAAGCAGAAAAAACCAACAACAAGCAGACAAAAGCGAAGAATCAAACTTTAAGTGTAATCTATTAACCCTAATAGCAAATTTTTATTAACCCTAATTTCTAAGATTAGTGTAATCTATTAACCCTAATCACAAATTTTAAGTGTAATCTGAAATCCCTAATCTTGTATTAACCCTAATATCAATTATTTAACCCTAATCTGAAATCCCTAATCTCGTTTTAGCCCTAATCGTTTTAACCCTAATCTGAAATTTCACCCCTAACCCTAGAACAAGAATCAAACTTACCGTATCGCGGAGAAGGATCCCCTTTTTCGCGTAGAAGTCCGACCATCTCCTCTCTATCTCCAACAAAAGATCACAGATAGTCACAGATCGTTAGGAATTTTTTGGGTTTTTAGAGAGAGTTCAGAGAAATGTGCGTTTTTTTTCGTGTCGAAGTAAAGAAAAAAAATCGAGACGTTTTGTTTTCTAATAAGCTGAGTTGGCTTTTTCCTTTTTTTACAGCTAAACGTCACCGTTTGTTTTAACGGTCCACATCAGCTCTGTCGTTAGCCCCTTAACGGCCGGTGGCCAAATTGATCCCATTTTAATAGTTTGGGTAGTCAATTGACGCGTTTTTTTAAGGTGGTCATTTTAAAACTTTCCCTAAAGATTGGTGGTCAACCAGATAGTTTACCCTAACACTAAAGTAAAGGATCTTTTGAACCCATCAAATGGTCTTATTAGAAAAACGAATGATATTCGTTCTAGGAGACTCAGGTTTAATTGTTTTGTCTGCAAGGTATGTGTGCGTTGTCAAAGGGTTAAGAATATGTATGAACAAATACTACCTTGTAATCAACTTTAGACTATTAAAAAAGTAAAGGCTTTACATGTTAGAACTAAACAATAATTTAATATGAAATCTAACTCAGGGTGTAACCCCCTCGTCCTGGTCCGGATGCTTGACCGGTCCGAGTGGGCTGCACGGGGATAACCGAGGCGAAACCCGTTAAGGCTCCACATCGGTTAACAACCCGAGAAAACTTTTTCATTTATTACTATCTTGTCTAGATGCATTATTATGTCCTATGTGAAACAACAACAATGGAAGCAACAAGCGAGGCGATCCACCCAAACAACATACCAAAAACAACCCATTTTAACTTAAACTGCATGCCGTATCGAAACGCCTTGACTAGGTTAACTGGCCAAAATCAAGCAGAGGAGACCGTATCTAAACGGGGGTGGGCCGTATCGATACGCCCTCAACGATCAACTTCTTATGGTCAACGATACGAAGACCGTTCCAAAACGCCTAGGACCATTTCGATACCCTCAATTTCTCGTCAAAATATCAGATTTCCAGTTGCAAAATAGTATCGAAACGCCCCCTTTGCGTATCGAAACGCCTGGCTTGAAACAAGAGGCCGTATCAAAACGGGACTAACCGTTTCGATACACCTGCTGCGAACAAACATGTTTTAGCTGGTTTATGGCACAAGGCTGCCTCAAACACCAACTAAAACCTCCCACAACCAAACATACATTAACTCCAGATGCAAGGCACCCTATACAAACATGCTTAACACACCTCAAACATATAAAAGCCATACATTAAGGGAGGCATCAAATCAACAAAAGATTCACACATAGCATTTAAAGGATTTCATGCCTTAGAGCCAACAACGTATAAGCATTCAAGATAAGCAACACCAACAAGGTTTACTAAATAAGACATGGCATCCAAGCGCCATACCAACATCAACAAGGAGTCTAACATGCTCTTAACAGAAAATAACCACATAAGTCTCTATTGCTTGACTATTACATCATTAACTTAAAATAGTTCATACTTGAGGTTAGAAAAAGCTCAACTAGCGCACTTGCAGGCCCTCTTCTTGCACTAGCAACCCACGAACTACGGATCTGCATTGTCGAACAAAAGAGAGCGTAAGCATAAAGCTTAGTGAGGGTAAGCTCATAAAACAAACCTCGACAAAGCAAGGTCCAAGCACGAGCACACAACCAAGGTAGAATGCATGAGTTCTTACCTTTGAAACCACAAGAGCCAAAATAATAATGATGCATGAACATAATTATCAACACCATGCCATGCTCAACAACTCATAAGCTCAACACATGGAAATACATATATCAATATATTAACAAACATATTCCACCATCTGTATTGGAACCTAGCTATGACCCTAATACGTGTATAACCATTGGAACTCACATCCAACCACAACCATTACCTTACGGTGGGATTACACTATCACAGTTTCACACGAAAGGGATTCTACTCATCCTCACGCCCCGTAGATGGGATTCCACTCATCACCGATTAACATATATATGAAGATTTCCAGGCGAACCCGTACTCCATCTTGATGACTACCATCACCAAGACCACGCGCGCATTTTGACTCACGTGTGCACACTAAACATCCTAATGATCGATCATTGTACCCAAGCATACTAGTTCCAATACTAACACATTCCACAACCTTTCACAATATAATCTCTTACCAAAATTTTGTGCTTAGCACGTACTCACCATGATTTACCATCATGCACAAACCACATTTCCACAACCACATGCATATAACAATGCATCAATATCATGCCTCAACACACATGTATAACACAATATCATAACCACATTAATCACAATTAACATGAACCAAGAGGCATAACAAGCAATTTGAAGTTCAACCAAAGGTCTCCTAAACTAAGCTTTAGATTAGGCTACCACTCTAATCTCAACTCTAGGTGGGTTTACCAAGCCCAACCTAGGTCCACATGCTTGAACCAACTCTTGAAAACCAATTTAAAAACATTAACCACTCACCGACTATTCCAAGCTCAATCTACTAGCTGATCATGCTCCCAACGGTTCCGGATTCGTTCCCGAGGCTTCACCAACACAAATCCTTGCTTCTAAACATCCCAACACAATAAAAAAACTACAAATCAGTCTACAAATCAATGTAGCAACCCGAAACAGAAACCAAGCACAAAACACAAGATTTCAAGCTAAAGACAACCCCAAATTCCTCATGCCCGAGCAGCCCTAAAGCACAGCCAAAAACCATTGATTCCAACACTTATAACACTCCAAAAATCTTCCAAAACAACCCTTAAACATAGTCTAACCATCAGCCAACAATTTCCCACATCAAACACCCCCAAAACTCAACATTTGAACTCTCTAAAACCTTCATAAAACCCAATTTCGGGAATCTTTATAAAACCATGTAAAAATCAAGTATGTTAGACCTTTTAGATAGTAAACAACTTATATAACATCACTAAATCAAAATCTTAAGTTAATGATAATAAAGATGACATTTTTAATCTAAAACCTTAAAATCTCAAAATGTAAAAAGCATGAGCTTTTATGAAAATAAATGTATGAACTTGTAGAGAATGATAAGGACAAGTCAAAAATGGGTTTACCTTTGAAAAATCTCCAACAACAAGTAAAAAGGGTGATGGAATAGTGAACACAATGGTGAATGGGTTTTTGTCGTGAAAGTGAAAGAGAATGGGGGGGGGGAGATGACTTAAGGAATTTCGTCCCCGAAATTACCTGAAGGAAACAGATATGGAAACTGCTCAAGCATATCAGCTTTCCTCTCCCACATGGCCTCTTCCACACCTCTGTGTCTCCACAACACCTTGACCAACTCTATGGTCTTGCCACACGACACCTTGCTACCAGAAGCAAGTATCTCAATTGGTTCTTTATTGTAAGACAAATTTGGATTTAGTTCTATCTCCTCAACTGGCATAACATGAGATAGATTTGATCTATATCTCCTAAGCATCGACACATGAAACATGTTATGGATCTTCTCTAACTCTGAAGGCAATCTCAAATGGTAAGCTACTGGCCCAATCCGCTCAACTATCTCATACGGACCAATAAACCTTGAACTCAACTTGCCTTTCCGACCAAATCACATTGCTTTCTTCCATAGAGATACTTTCAAAAACACCTTCTCACCCACTGAAAACTCAATCTCTTTTCTCTTCAAATCTGCACAAGATTTCTGACGATCGGAAGCTACTTTCAAACGGTCACAAATCAACTTCACTTTTTCAGTAGTCCCCTTGAGCAAATCTGGCATAGGTAATAGTTCCTGATCCGTTTCGGCCCAACAGATCGGAGTCTTACATCGCCTACCATACAAAGCCTCATAAGGAGTCATCTGTATACTAGCCTGGTAAGTGTTGTTGTAAGGAAACTCAACTAAGGGTAAATGCTTCTCCCAAGAATCCTGGAAGTCAATCACACAACAACGAAGCATATCCTCTAAAATCTGTATCACTCACTCTGACTGTCCATCTGACTACGGATGATAAGAAGTACTGAAATACAAACGGCTACCTAAGGCACTATGTAAACAACTCCAGAACCTCGTTGTGAATCTCGGATCTCTATCTGATACAATAGACTTCGAAACTCCATGAAGTCTCAAAATCTCGCGAATGTACAAATTCACCAACTTGTCTAAAGAATCTGTAGTGTTCACTGCTAAGAAATGAGCACACTTAGTGAATCTGTCAACTATCACCCAAACAGAATTCTTCTTCGAAGGAGACAACGGTAACCCCGACACAAAGTCTATAGTGATTCTCTCCCATTTCCATTCCGGAATGTTCAAAGGCTGTAACAAACCTGAAGGAACCTGATGTTCTACCTTCACTCTTTGACAAACCATGCAACGACTCACATACTCGGCTACATCCTTCTTCAAACCAACCCAGAAATAATCATTCTTCAAATCTCGGTACATCTTAGTACTAACCAGATGCATAAAAAAGGACTCGAATATGCTTCGCACAGAATCATACATCTAAACTCAACATCTTCAGGTACTATAACTCTGTCTTTGAAGCACAACACACTCTCATCACTGAAACTATACTCGGTCGGTCTACCTTCGGCTATGTCCTGGACATGTAGAACTAGTGATGCATCTTGCAACTGCTTCTCTCTGATCATCTGAATCAAATAAGGCTTCACTTGTAACTCGGTAATCAAACCACCATCATCAGATACACTCGGCCTAGCAAACATAGCTCACAACTCAACTACAACTTTTCTTCTCAACGCGTCGGCCACTACATTTGCCTTACCAGGATGGTACTCGATAGTCAAATCATAGTCTTTCAACAGCTCAAGCCATCTTCTCTATCTCAAGTTCAGCTCTCTCTGAGTCATCAAATACTTCAAGCTCTTATGATTAGTGTAAACCGTGCACTTCTCACCATACAAGTAGTGACGCCAAATCTTCAACGCAAACACAACTGCTGCTAACTCAATGTCGTGCGTAGGGTAGTTCTTCTCGTGCACCTTCAACTGTCTCGAAGCATAAGCAACAACTATTCTTTCTTGCATCAGAACACAACCTAACCCTACGTAGGAATCATCGCTATAGATCACGAACTCTTTCCCTGAAACTGGTTGTACTAACATTGGAGCATTCGTCAAAGCTTCTTTTAATTTCTCAAAAGCCTTCTGTCTCGCATCTGACCACTCAAACTTAACTCCTTATTGCACCAATTTAGTCAACGGAGCAGCTACTCTAGAGAAACCATCAACGAACCTCCTATAGTAATCGGCTAGTCCTAGGAAACTTCTAATATCAATCACTGACTTAGGTTGTTTCCACTCAACAATAGCCTCAATCTTCGTCGAATCAACACGGATACCTTCAGCTGACACAACGTGGCCAAGAAACACAACATCTCGAATCCAGAACTCATATTTGCTCAACTTCGTATACAATTGATTACTCAACAATCTCTGCAGAACAAGTCTCAAGTGCTCATCATGTTCCTCTTTTGATCTTGAGTACAAAAGGATGTCATCTATGAAAACAACTACAAATCGGTCTAGATAGTCTCGGAAAACTCTGTTCATCATATCCATGAAAGATGCTGGTGCATTCGTGAGCCCAAACGACATCACAAGGAACTCATAGTGACCATATCTAGTCCTAAAAGTTTTCATCAGAACATCACACTCCTTTACTTTCAACTGATAATACCCTGATCTCAAGTCTATCTTTGAGAACACTGAAGCACCCCTTAACTGATCAAACAAGTCATCTATACGAGGTAACAGATACTTGTTCTTTACTGTCAAGTGGTTCAACTGCCTGTAGTCGATACACATTCTCACACTGCCATCTTTCTTCTTTACAAACAACATGGGATCACCCCAAGGCGAACTACTAGGCCTAATAAAACCACGGTCTAACAACTCCTAAAGCTGACTTTTCAACTCTTTCAACTATTTCGAAGCCATACGATACGGAGCAATAGAAACTGGAGTAGACCCTGAAATAGTCTCAATCACAAACTCTACATCTCTGTTATGAGGCAAACCCGGTAACTCTTCTGGAAACACATCCGGAAAATCACAAACTGTTCTGATATCTTTCGGTCTGACCTCACTCATATTCGGATTCATCACATACGCTAAATAAGCCCCACAACCAGAATCCATCAACCTATGAGCCTCTAAAGCTGACACAACATTCGACAAGAACTTAACATTCTCGCCTACTACCACTACCTCATAGTCATCGAAAAGCTTCGACGCAATTCTCTTTGTCTCAAAATCTACACTAGCTCTATGCTCAACCAACCAATCCATACCCAAAATGACATCAAAACCATAGAACGTAAGCTCCATCACATCAACTGGAAACACATGACCCTGAATCTTCAACGGACACCTCCTATACATCCGTCTAACTACAATTGTCTCACCAAAGGAACTAGTCACATGCATCCCTACATCTAAGATCTCAACATGTATGTCTAACTTCTTTGCACGCTCACTCAAAATGTAAGAATGCGTGGAACCTGAATCAACTAAGGAAAACAAAGACATGGACTGTAACTCAAAATTACCTGCTATCACATCTGTGTCATTTCCTGTCTCTCTCTGTGCATAGACTCTAGCTGGTCCACCGGCCTCTGGTTTTACTGCCACAACATGAGCAAGATTCCTCGGTGCCTCTATCCTAGGTGCATCAGTCCTCAGCTGGAAGTAACCACGACCGCGCCCATGACCTCTCTTATAGTCAGTCGCTCTCGTAGGATCCTGAGCCTAAACTGGATCCTCCCGAACGCTTGGTTAGCCCCAAGCTATGCTCGATGTCCTTGGCCCTAGCGACCAAGACATCAAAATCATAATAATCTGAAGCCAAGGTGTACCTCTTGACTTCCTTATGAAGTCCATATCTGAATCGATCACAACGGTCCCTCTCAGTAGGAACCAACTATGGAGCATACTGACTCAGTTGGACAAAGCGGATCTCATAATCTGTCACTGATGCATCTCCCTGAACAAGAGCCATGAACTCCTGCTTCTTCTCATCCAGATATCTCGGCCCCAAATACCTCTTCCTGAAGGCAGTCTCAAAGAAGTTCCAACCGATCTCAGCCTCAGGCACACCGGTAGTATTGGTGACCCACCAGGTGTAGGCATCACCCTGAAGCAACGAGACTACACAACCCAACTTACGAGCACCAACACATCCCATCTGAGCTAAGATACAGGCTGTCTTCTCCAACCACAACTCTGATCTCTCAAGCGTAGATCCTCTGAACTCTTCTTCCCCTAGGCTACGAAGCCTCTTTAACGACAAGCTAGCATCGTCACCTCTCGGCTGAGCTGCAGCCTGAGCTCCGGCAACTGCAGCCTGAAATGCTCCCACTATAGTTTGAACTAGCGGAGCCATATCTATTCCTCCAGGACCTTGGCCACCCTGACCAACCTGAGGTCCTGCTCCCTCAGCTCCAGCCTCTTCTCCCCTATCAGGCTGAGGAGGTGGCGGCGGCGGAGGAGCTCCGACTCCAACAGTAGGCTCTTCCACAGGAGCCTCTACTCCAGCCAGCGGCTCATTAACAGGAGCCATAACACGAGGTTCCTGATGAACCATCCTCGGTCAACCTCTAGGCCTCGACATACGCGCTCACAGATAATAACTACAACACAACAACAACACACAAACATAGGGTTAGCAAGGGAAAGGGTCCATGTGGCTCAAGTATGTTTCTCTCACTTAAAAATCCTTTTCCGATGTAATAGAAGTAATGAGACTCTACACAACATGCTTCAAAAAACATACA
Source organism: Hibiscus tridactylites (assembly GCA_958450335.1). Classification (NCBI taxonomy): domain Eukaryota; kingdom Viridiplantae; phylum Streptophyta; class Magnoliopsida; order Malvales; family Malvaceae; genus Hibiscus; species Hibiscus tridactylites. The sequence continues at coordinate 30,092,695 of OY288274.1, read as the reverse complement.
TACACGATCAATCAAGCAAACATCAATCATACTTGATAAGCAAGCAAACATACTTACATGGCAAGCAAACACCGTACAATTGCAATACAAGAAATTAACTTACCTCACTTACCTGACCAAGGTCTCGGAAACATCAGGCTCTGATACCAACAATTGTAACCCCTTCGTTCCGGTCCAGACGCTTGACCAGTCCGAGTGGGCTACACGAGGATAACCGAGGCGAAACCCGTTAAGGCTCCACATCGGTTAACAACCCGAGAAAACTTTTTCATTTATTATTATCTTGTCTAGATGCATTATTATGTCCTATGTGAAACAACGACAGCGGAAGCAACAAGAGAGGCGATCCATCCAAACATCATACCAAAAACAACCCATTTTAACTTAAACTGTAGGCCGTATCGAAACGCCTATAGGGTGTATCGATACGCCTTGACTAGGTCAACTAGCTAAAGTCAACCAGAAGAGACCGTATTGAAACGGGGGTGGATGGTATCGATACACCCTCAACGGTCAACTTCTCGTGGTTAACAATACGAAGATCGTTCCAAAACGCCTAATACCGTTTCGATACCCTTAATTTCTCGTCAAAATCTCAGATTTCCAGTAGCAAAATCGTATCGAAATGCCCCATTTGCGTATCGAAACGCCTGGCCTGATACAAGAGGCCGTATCAAAATGGGACCAACCTTTTCGATACACCTGCTGCGAACAGACAAGTTTTAACTGGTTTATGGCACAAGGCTGCCTCAAACACCAACTAAAACGTCCCACAACCAAATATACATTAACTCTAGATGCAAGGCACCCTATACAAACATGCTTAACACACCTCAAACATATAAAACCATACATTAAGGGAAGCATCAAATCAACAAAAGATTCATACATAGAATTTAAAGGATTTCATGCCTTGGAGCCAACAACGTATAAGCATTCAAGATAAGAAACACCAACATGGGTTACAAAACAAGACATGGCATCCACAAGCCATACCAACATCAACGAGGAGTCTAACATGCTCCTAGCATAAAATAACCACATAAGTCCACATTGCTTGACTATTACATCATTAATTTAAAATAGTTCATACTTGAAATTAACAAAAGTTCAACTAGCGCACTTGGAGGCCCTGTTCTTGCACTAGCAACCCACGAACTACGGATCTGCATTGTCGAACAAAAGAGAGCGTAAGCATAAAACTTAGTGAGGGTAAGCTCATAAAACAAACCTCGACAATGCAGGGTCCAAGCACGAGCACACAACCAAGGTAGAATGCACGAGTTCTTACCTTTGAAACCACAAGAGCCAAAATAATAATGATGCATGAACATAATTATAAACATCGTGCCATGCTCAACAACTTATAAGCTTAACATAAGGAAATACATATATCAACATATTAACAAACACATTTCACCATCCATATTGGCACCTAGCTATGACCCGAATATGCGGATAACCGTTGGAACTCACATCCAACCACAACCATTACCTTACAATGGGATTGCACTCATCACCGTTTCACGCGAAGGGGATTCCACTCATCCTCACGCCCCGTCGATGGGATTCCACTCATCACCGACTAACATATATATGAAGATTTCTGGGCGAACCCGTACTCCATCTTGATGACTACCATCACCAAGACCACGCGCGCATTTTGACTCACGTGTGCACACTATACATCCTAATGATCGATCATTGTACCCAAGCATACTAGTTCCTATACTAACATATTCCACAACCTTTCACAACATAATCTCTTACCAAAATTTTGTGCTTAGCACGTACTCACCATGATTTACCATCATGAACAAACCACATTTCCACAACCATATGCATATAACAATGCATCAATATCATGCCTCAACACACATGTATAACACAATATCATAACCACATTAATCACAATTAACATGAACCAAGAGGCATAACAAACAATTTGAAGTTCAACCAAATGTCTCCTAAACTAAGCTTGAGATTAGGCTACCACTCTAATCTCAACTCTAGGTGGGTTTACCAAGCCCAACATAGGTCCACATGCTTGAACCAACTCTTGAAAACCAATTTAAAAACATTAACCACTCACCGACTATTCCAAGCTCAACCTACTAGCCGGTCAAGCTCCCAACGGTTCCGGATTCGTTCCCGAGGCTTCACCAACACAAATACTTGCTTCTAAACATCCCAACACAATCAAAACAACTACAAATCAGTCCACAAATCAATATAGCAACCTGGAACACAAACCAAGCACAAAACACAAGATTTCAAGCTAAAGACAACCCCAAATTCCTCATTCTCGAGCAGCCCTAAAGCACAGCCAAAAACCATTGATTCTAACACTTATAACACTCCCAAAATCTTCCAAAACAACCCTTAAACATAGTCTAACCATCAGTCAACAATTTCACACATCAAACACCCCAAAAACTCAACATTTGAACTCTCTAAAACCTCCATAAAATCCAATTTCGGGAATCTTTATAAAACCATGTAAAAATTAAGTATGTTGGACCTTTTAGACAATAAACAACTTATATAACATCACTAAATCAAAATCTTAAGTTAAAGATAATAAAGATGACATTTTTAATCTAAAACCTCAAAACCTCAAAATGTAAAAACCATGAGCTTTTATGAAAATAAAGGTATGAACTTGTAGAGAATGATAAGGACAAGTCAAAAATGGGTTTACCTTTGAAAAATCTCCAACAACAAGCAAAAGGGTGATGGAATAGTGAACACAATGGTGAAGGGGTTTTTGTCGTGAAAGTGAAAGAGATGGGGGGGGGGGGAGATGAGTTAAGTGGGTATTTTTAATGTTTGTTTAAAATTAAAAGGCCAAAGACCATTATACCTTTAATGAAATAAGGCATTTACAAAAGATGGATATCCATGGCTATTTGGGCTTGTTTTGAAATAAGTCCAACATAAAATCATTTGTTTTGAAAATACGAGGCCCAAAATATTATTTTATTATTTTAAATTCACCCGACCCCTAAACCCGGGTGTTACACAGGGTCTATCATGTCAAATCATAAAAAACAATAAACTGAATGCGAAAGTGTACCTGAATTCATTGATGGACTGAAAACTTTGAATCCTTTGATGGAGATCGCCTAGAAGGTGGTTGTGATCTTCTAAGAAGATAGATTATCCCTACAAGTTAACATATTTCTTGGAGACCACTACCTCTTTATATAGTTGATTATTAAATCAACTATTAAGTATTTATAACTCTATCCATCATCAAATTATAAATACATCTTGTGGTATCTACACTTTTATTTCCATGACATTTTAATACCTATGACACGCCTAACATATTTGGTCACTTAATTTTGTGTCATACTTTATAACAGCATCATACATTTTACATATGTGCTCACAATTGCGGATTTTAATCCAACAATCTCCCGCTTGGGCAACATATGTTTCATGATAAATGTAGAACTTTATGAGCTCAAAATTTGTTACTATATAATATGTATTCTATAACAATCTCGTCAATTAACTATATTCATATAGGATCAAAGCAGTCTTTGTCATATCAATCATATGACTGGTCCATCAATAGTCACATATACAAATATAGTCAAATGACATAGATCAATTATGGGTGCGTAACATGAGAAATTGCATGAAATGTGAACCGAACATGCCTATTTCCAATTGTTGTCATTGAATTTTCACCTAACCTTTTATTTATTTTTCTTTCATTTTATTGTTGTATTATATTTATGCCATCTAGTTTAGTAGTATTGTAGCGGTGTTATTACATTATTAGTGTTAGTATTGTTATTATTAGATTGAGTAATTTTAAAACCCATAAAGAAAAATGTTTATTAAAAGGAAATAGTTCCATTAGAAATAAGGAAAATCCCATTACAATATACAATGAGTCCATTTAAATAAATGTCCATGTACAAAGGGGGCCTGTTCGGCCCAATTTTGATAAAACCCTATGGCACTAATCCTTTTGTGTTCATGTGCAGCACTTGGAGGGTCGCTGGATCACAAACCAATCCAACGACACAGATGAGAACATGATAAACCCTAGCTGGAAGGTCTAGCGCCACACCAATTCGCATCCATTTGATGGAAACACGATCCAACGATACAAATCACGCACGAAAGTCCTAGTTGGAGGAGATTAAGTGCCACACTCTCATATCCTTAGATTAGGGAGTGATCTAATGGCTTAGATCGCTCTAAAGCAGATCGCAGGCCGCCACTCATGCGTGGCAGTTACGCGCGAGACATTTAAGCATTATCTAGCTATTCTGTCTTCCCCGATGAAGACCGCACCGTTTTCACCATAGACCGCTCATTACCGGCGCCAATTGTAGTCACCAGAAACATGTAAAAAGAAAACGAAAGGGATTAAAACCCTAAAAATGGAGCATAGTTGTAACACCCTAAAAATTACACCCAAATTGTAAACCCTAGATTTGAAAAATCTCTAATTTAGAAACCTAATTTTGAAATCCCTAATTGAAAACCCTAACAATTGAGAATTTTTAATTCAAAACCCTAACTTTTTTATGAGGGACTAAATAAGAATTTTTATCAAACTTGGAAGTTAATATGAATTTTTTTGAAAGTTTAAGGACTGACTCCATAAATAACCATTTTATCAAATTGAATTTCAATTCTCTCACCCGTCTTTTTTTAATTTGTTTAATTTTTTTCAACCTTTTTAATTCAAATTGAATTCTAATTTCTTTTTTTCTACGGTTGAATTGACTCTCATTTTTTTTAACTTAAATTCTTCTTCTTCTTCTTCTTCTTCTTCTTCTTCTTCTTCTTCTTCTTCTTCTTCTTCTTATTATTATTATTATTATTATTATTATTATTATTATTATTATTATTATTATTATTATTATTATTATTATTATTATTATTATTATTATTATTATTATTATTATTATTATATTCTAAACCAAATTTGTTTAGATTACCACCGCTCAACTATATATATAGTCATAGTTATTACGCGCATAAATAAACCTAAGTCTTAAGCTTTAAAGTGCTGTCGCTCTTAGTTATTCCCACGTTTTATGAATTCCTCTCAGATTGATGCTGCCATCACCTTACATCGAAGCCGCATCCACCCTTTGTTCGTCGTTAGAGCTTTATTGTTGCGAGGTGTGTTTTTTTTTCGGTGCTATAAATAAATTATATATTATTTTTCTATGTGTTGGTGTTTTACCCCATATGGGATTATTTATATGTATTATGGCTTGTATGGTTGACATCACGTGCATACATTTTTCAAAACATGTTTTAATTATGACTTATGGAATATTTGATTTATGAAACATTGGATTTATGGATCTATGATTTATGGATTTATGGACTATGATTTATGAAGTATGCATATGGAATATCGGATTTATGGAACTTTGTTTATGAAATTTGATTTTTAATCATTATATATGTACAAGCATGGGTTGGGATTTGTTGGGTTTTTAGGTGCTCGATTCCTTCAACCGTTCTTGCTCGCCAAGTGGCGGAGAAGTGTAATTTTGGGTGTAAGAGGTGCGGAAGCAAAATTTGATAAGGACAAGATGATTTATAGTGGTTCAACCTTCTAACCAAGGTCTACATCCACTACCTTAGCTTCGCACTAAGGATTTTCAATCAATCCACTATTGATTTGTCCCCTTTTCTAGGCTTAGGAGGAAACCCTTACTGTAACCCCCTAGACCCGCCTATGCGTTAACACGAATCTCAAGAGGTCACATTAGGGTCACAAGAGCGACCCACTGTAAAAAAATGCACATACAAAAAATATTTTATTCTCTCTTAAAAACACTTATTATACAGTAACGACAACCTCTGTTTAAAATACTCTTTCAGAAAATTATTTAAACGTATAACAAAAATTTAGAAAAAAACATTTTCAGATACTGTCATGAAACAATGATGATGTGCATGCCCACCATGTCGGTACCGTACTCCAAAAGGAGCACCGAGAGAACTCCAAACACTAATGTCGGTCATCGAGCCATGTTAGATTTCTTTTAACCTGCGATGGTAAAAACATCGTGAGCTTCGGAAAGCTCGGTAATACAGAACTACCAATGGATGCTATAAGTAACATGTAGGTATAACACTATCATGATGTTCGGGCAACAAAATAGGCTCCAAAAATACGACAAGGTATTTCAAAGAAGTGGTATACATGAAGATGATAGGATTATTCTTTATTCAATCTCTAAGTATCCTACTAGGAACATATAGACCGAAGAATTAGTCAAGATATGAATTACGATAGTTGAGTCGGGGCTTAGTGTGTGTTCCGATAGTGCAAAGTTAACACATATGAGGTAGCGGTGTGGTGAACATTATTTCACGATTATATAATGTTAGCGATCCCAGAACTGCAACTATCACGGGCATTAACCCAGGCCCATTGGGCGGTGCCAGCCTAAGGGGATACCTTAGGTACGATAAGGAATTACCCTAGCCGAAGCATAGGAACCTGAAACGGTAAGGAATTACCAGCCTGATCAAGGCTGAACCTACGGTAACTTCATACTCTATCCCAAAATATCCTAGTAAAGGTCTAGGTAGTGACAATAGTAATCGGTTGCAATCAGTAATAGTCGGTAATGATCGATAATAACAATATTCAGTTGCAATCATTGTTAATCAGTAATAACAATGAACATAAAGTAAACTTTAGTTTTCGATGAAACGACACTAGCGAGCATATAATTTTTTATTTTATTTTATTTTTCTCTTTTTTTTTCTAGTTCAGATACATAGGTATATTTTGGTTTGATAAAAGCCATATTTCGTATCAAAAGACAACCTTGGGTTCAGGTCGGTAGAATATTTATGTGCACTTGGAACACACTAAAAGGAACCATTTATTTCTCTGAGATACTTGATATTACACGAAAATGAAAACTCTGAGCTTTTGACAGTTTGAACTGATTCCGGTAATGAGGTCCCAATTAAATGGGAATTTGTAGCCAACATCGCCAACCAGCCATTTGAAAAAAATGCTTTATTATGATCATTCAAGATATTGACTATATTAAGGTTGTTTCGATCACTTTAGCTAATGAAGGCATTTTGGTCATTTTTACTATCGGGGCAATTTTGTAATTTAGCTTAGTAATGACAAAATGATGATTTGAAATCTTCAAGATTTCCAACAGTTTATCAAACCTCCAAAAACTCACTCGATCTAACATATCCCAACTCTGCAATACTTACCAAACCTTTAGACGTATGTGTTCCACGTGTATCATTTCCAAAATCAACTATATAAAATATTGGAACGGTCGTCATCATATTTTACCACAGGCTCACCACTGAGCATTCAAACTTATTTTCCAAGTGGATCTTCCAACCTTATATTAGTATCATGAGTGATGAACATATATGAGTCATGATTCATAACACTTAGGGGCATTTTAGTCATTTAAGCTTTATTTAAGCCTTTGAATTTCATCAAAGGCAATTTTTGCCCATTCCGGTCAGGAGGGTATTTCGTCCATTTTAGAGCTTGAGATAAATTCATCATTTCCGTCAATTATACTAATTATATAATTTCAATCATTTATGTACTCGATAGAGATTTAGTCATTCTATTTTTTCAGCTCTTCTAGACAATTCATTCGTTTCAAAAATTGAGGGTATGAATTTCATTTCAGTTAATTGGAAAGTTTCGATGCTGAGATACTTTAGTGACTTCGGTCATTACACCCATCCTGATCATTTCAGTCTTATAGTACCTTCAATCCTTTAGTCATTTTAGTTGTTTCACTCAATTTGATAATTGAAAGTACTTTGATAATTTCCAAACATACGAATAATTTCTTATAAATTTATCTTCAAGGATTAATAAGAATTCAAGGAAATTCAAACACTTCACAATCTCGAAGGTTTAAGTCTTGTTACTGTAACTCTCTAAGTAATTTGATGTTTTCAGATAAATCGGTTGTTTAACAAGATCTAAGATAGATTCCTAGATTACTTTCATTGTTAGGGCCATTTTAGTCATTCAGATATCTCAAGGGAATTTTTGTAATTTCTCATTCTAACGTTTCGAGCATTAAATCTTTTATCAAGAACATAATTTAAAATTAAGGTTTCGAGGTTGTCGCTTTATCGAGTGTTCACTAAACTTGAATTTCTTATCGGTCATTTGTTCCTTATTTGAGTCATTCGATCTTAACCAGTTTATTATCATAACACCGTAACTGTACAACTTATAATAATCGACGGTAATCAAATGATCAATCATACTTTTCATGCATTAATCGATAACCATCATGTTCCATAAAGCATACAACAATTAGTAAAGTATTACCTTGAATCCTATCTATATAGGTCAACCCTTGAAACGACATTTCAATACTCTCGAACCCGAATTCGAAAATCTCAACTATTCGTATTCAAGGAACGGTGAGTACCTTCAATCGCACAAATTCCAATTTCAGTCTTTATTCACATTGCTCACAAATGATTAATAAAATACATAAGCAAACTCGAGTTCAAGGTCCGTTTCGGAGGCTTTTGGGTTAGAATTTCACAAAACGGGCTTCAAAAATGAACTCAGGATGTCGAAAAACATAAAATAGGGTTGTTCATAAAAAGTTGACTTTTTGGTCAAAGTCAAAGTCAACACTAACGCCAGTAGTCAACGGTTAAAGTCAACTATGTTGACTTGTTCGGGTTGACTCGGTTGACTCGATTGACTCGATCAGGTTGACTCAGTAAGGTTGACTCGGTTCAAATGAGTTTGGGTCGGTTCAGTCAGTTGGAACGGGTTAGGGCGTGGGTTAAGAAACAATGGGCCTTAACAAGCCGACCCACTGGCTTATAATGAGCCTATTGATTATTGGACCCAATTTTCGGGCTTGGACCAGTTCTAGCTAGGCCAGTTCAAGGCTGATTCGGTCTGGTTCAAGGGTGAACTGACTACGATGGTCGGAGTTCACCTTCGATGGCGTGTGCTCACCACGCGCGACCCCAAATCGATAGGAAAGCACGCCAAACGGCGACAGAAACTCGATGAAGCCTCCAAACCTTGAAAATTCAATAGCTAATACTCATTAAACCCAAACCGAAGTAATTCCCTTACCTAACTTACCCCTATCGGACGAACACCGAAAACCTTGAAACAACGACGAACCAGCTACTGATCGGTTGGGTTTTGCTCGCCGCGGTGTGAAGAGCTCAGATCTGAAGGCTGAGTCTCAGACGGGCAACCACAACGGACAGAAAAAATGCATAACTGAAGGGAGACCTTTGGTTGTTCATCGGGCGTTCAACCGGAGACTAACGACAAACGGTGGCCCAAATTGGCGCGTGGTGGCCAGGGGTGTGGTCGCGAGGGGAGACGACTGCGTTGTCGGTGGCGGTGCACAACACCAACAAGCGGTGGAGGAGATCAAGTGGACGACTGGTGGTGGGAGATGAACGGTTATGAGAGGATGAAGGTTCTGGATACTTAGACAAGTGGGGCATTAATTTCACGATAAAAAGGTAGTTGGAAATATATCATACTTGGTTTATTACTTTTATTTAATTACCCGAAAAGGTTTAGCTCAAAAGAATTTTCTTAGCTAACTTTAGCAAGGAAATGAATTAGGCTAATTGGTTAAGACACGAGACTTTATAACCAAGGGTTGCGGGTTCAATCCTTTTTAGCTGCACTTTTTTTCATCACCTTTTTATTAATCATTTGCTTCCATATTTATAGCTTTAATTATTTATTTAATTTGGGGTGTTACACTTAAAAACCGATCAAGCTTTCTACCCAAAGCCTTGATCAAACCCTCTTTACAAAGAGATAAAAATACACAAACTTAAATCCCTCTAATAGGTATTTGTTTGCTCAATAAAGCTCTCACCCAATCCTAAAACACTTGAGAAAATCTAACAATTTTGGCTCACTAGTGTTTGTCTATACAATGAATTGAAAATTAACCACTAAGACTCATTTTGATCATATGTTGTATTACAATTGAAACATTAACCATTACTTGATGCTTGGAGGTCCCTTTTATACTCCTTATTGAGTTTGTAGCCGTTACTAGCTGTTGGGGATGAATTGGAGCCGTTGGAGACTTTATTTCCCATCTTTAATGGTGTTCTACAACCTTCCATATCGATACGTGTGGACCCGTATCGGTACGACCTTCTTCAGAAACTAGCCGTTGGGCTCTTGCCAGCCTAAGCGTATCGATAGGCTTGAGAGCGTATCGGTACGATATGTCATTTAAAAGATCATTGGGAAAATAGTTGTTGGGGTCATTGAAACAGGGATCGGTACGCTTGAGGGGCGTATCGAAACGATCCCTATCCGTAGTCATTCGATACGGGTTTTGGCATAATCAAAACCTGGGAAAAGTGTATCGATACGGGGTACACCGTATCGGTACGGGCTTGCTGAAAACACCAGTTTGGCTAATTTCAATCATTAAAAACTTTTCCAAAAACCTTTTTAAATACCTCAAACATATTTTCAAGTTGTTTGGACTTAAAAATAGTGTTGAATTCTTTTCAAACTTATCAAAAACATTTTTCAATTATTATATCAAAACATTAATTCTACAAGATTTGTACGGAGGAAGTAGTGGTTTTTACCACACATCGATTGGTGATGTTGTAGTGAGGGGTTCTAGCGAACCTACCTTTTTTTATGGCGGTTGTAGTTGGGTGCATATTGGGTTTTTAGATGCTCGATTCCTTCAACCGTTCTTGCTCGCCAAGTGGTGGAGAAGTGGAATATTGGGTGATAGAGGTGTGGAAGCTAAAAATGATAAAGACAAGATGATTTATAGTGGTTCAACCTTCTAACCAAGGTCTACATCCACTACCTTAGCTTCTCACTAAGGATTTCCAATCAATCCACTATTGATTCGTCCTCTTTTCTAGGATTAGGAGGAAACCCTTACAAGACCGATCAAGCTTTCTACCTAAAGTTTTGATCAAACCCTCTTTACAAAGAAAAAAAAGCAAACTCAAATCCCTCTAATAGGTATTTTTTTACACAATAGAGCTCTCACCCAATCCTAAAACACTTTAGCAAATATAACAATTTTGGCTCACTAGTGTTTGTCTATTACAAGAAATTAAACAATAAAGCCCTAAGACAAATTCTTGATCATAGTGTTGTTGAAAATTGAAGCATTAACCATCTCTTGATGCTTGGAGGTCCCTTTTATACTCCTAACTGAGTTTGTAGCCGTTGAGGACCATTCGAGTTGGATTAGAGCCGTTGGAGCCTTTATTTCCCACCATAAATGCAATTCTACAACTTGGCGTATCGATACCCTTCAAACCGTATCAATGCGGTCCCGATAAGGAAGTAGCCGTTGTGCACTTCAGCTGGTGTGTATCGATGCGCTTGCCTAGCGTATCGGTACGGTCCTGCAGTTTAAAAGACCGTTGGGAAATTTGACCGTTGGGGGGTAGTTAGACGTCGGTACACGATACAACCGTATCGGTATGCGAACTAGCCGTTGGGTATTTAAAGCTCTCCGTATCGATACGGCTAAGCGTATCGGTATGAGTTTTGGCTACTGGAAAATTTTTGTAGTTGAAACCCTAGGGCGTATCGGTACGGTACCAGACCGTATCGGTACATGTACTTAAAAAGCTCGGTTTTGACTACTTTAAATCATTCCAAAGCCTTGTAAAACCCTTAAACATGTTTTCAAGTTGTTTTTGACTAAAAACATATTTTAAATTCTTTTCAATTTAGTCCAAAACATTTTTCAAATATTATATCAAAACACTTAGTTCTACAATCTCCTCATTTTTGATATAATAAAACCAACTTGAAAAATTGTTTGGGATTCTCCCCCCTTTGTATTTTAAAATTTGAATAAGAGACTTAAAATTTGAATTAGATTAAAGCTCCCCCTTATTCTCTTGAAAACTTGAAAAATCAAAATTTTAAACCATTTCTCCCCTTTTTGTTATATCAAAAAGAATTTAAAATGACATTGGGCTCAAAATAACTTGGGAGGTAAAATGAAAAATGACACGATTAAAATTTGGTTTTAAAATTGGCTCCCCCTCACTCAAAGCATCAACTAGTGTTAGTCCAACACATGATAATCTAGTTGAATTAAAATAAATCAAATTAAACAAATAATAGCAACTAGATTTTACCAACTCTTGAATCCAAAAGAGGATGTGAAGCATTCCTCTTTAAGTGTCTTTCTTTGTGTGCATGGAGCTCTCACTCAATATTTGACTTATTGATCAATCTCCAGCACACCTATCATAAGAAAATCAAGTAATTTTTGGTATTCAAATTGCTTTGGATCCATAGACGTTAGTAGCACATAATTTTGTCCCCTTAGGAATCCATTTTTCAATTTCACCCTTTTTAGTTGAAGTACTTAGTCCTTTTGGGACCCAAATACTTCTAAAACATTTACCGTTCACAAATCTAGGGGTACTATATTGTCTAACATAAAAAATTGATTTTCCTAAATTGATTTTCTTTTGAAGTTCATTGAAAATCAAATCCTTTTCCTTCTTAAGATTATCAACTTCTTTTTGATGATCTTTTTCCATCGTTTGAAGCAAGTTTTGCAAGTCTAAAACTTTAAGCTCAAAATCTTTAATTTTTGCTTCAAACCTAAATTGGTTTTAGAAAACAAATCATTTTCGGCTTTTAACTTTGAAATCAATTTCTTGTTTTTTGAAAATGAAGCCTTGAACTTAAAAACCAATTCATCATAGGCTTCTTGTAAATCATCAAAAGAATATGAATTTGAACTAGATGAGTTAGAAGTTACCTCCCCCTCATTGAGGGAAATGAAGCATAGATGGGCTACCTCTTCATCGGTGGAGTCTTCATCACTCTATGTAGCCACATATGCTTTCTTTGAAGATGATCCCTTTTTGTTAGACTTGTGGGAATCCTTCATCTTCTTCTTCGATTCATGCTTGGATTTATCCATTTCGCTCTTCATGAACCCGATGAATTTCTTGAAGAGATAGGCCAACTCTTCATCTTCGTTTTCCTCCTCACTTAGTTCTACATGATGGGATGTGGAGGATTTGAGAGAAACGAAACTTGCGTTGATGCCTAGCTCTATGATCTTCTTCTTCCCCATGTTTCTTGTCTTTTCCTTCTTCTTCTCCTCCTCTTTGTCTTTCTTCATAATTTTGTGAGTGAGAAGTGACCCCATGAGTTCAACAAGCTTCAAGGTCTTCAAAATCTTAGCTTCGATGATGGTGGTCCTCTTTGAGTCCGATGACTCGGGAAGAGAATAAATAAGCTTTCAGACAAGCTTTTTCTCTAGAATGACTTCTCCATAACCTTTGAGTCCATTGGTGATGGTGGAGAATCGATGGAACATCTTCTCAATGTCCTCTTCCGGGACCATCTTGAAGTTTTCATACTCTAGGTTGAGGAGGCCGTTCTTGGTCTCCTTTACTCCATTTGTCATCTCGTATGTAACTTCGAGCTTGTCCCAAACTTCCTTGGCACTCTCGCAAGAAGACATCTTCTCGTAGATGTTGAGGCTAAGTGCACAAAAGATGAAGTGTAAAGCCTTGCAATTTAGCTCCATCTTCTTGCAGTCGTCGGCACTCCACTCTACCTTGCTTCTTTGTGGTACGAACGAGCCATCTTCTATGATATCCCAAAGCTTGTAGTCTTTTTATTTGACAAAGAACATCATCCTCGTCTTCCACTAAGCCTAATTGATCCCGTCAAAGAAGGTCAGTTTGTCGATGGATTGCGCCATTGAGCCGGTTGTGAGAAATGTTGATAGAGCTTTCCAGATCTTCTCAATAGGGTGTTAATCCTCTTCAATTGAGCCAAGCTCTGATACCAATTGTTGGGTTTTTAGGTGCTCGATTCTTTCAATCGTTCTTGCTCACCAAGTGGTGGAGAAGTGGAATATTGGGTGATAGAGGTGTGGAAGCTAAAAATGATAAAGACAAGATTATTTATAGTGGTTCAACCTTCTAACCAAGGTCTACATCCACTACCTTAGCTTCCCACTAAGGATTTCCAATCAATCCACTATTGATTTGTCCCTTTTCCCAAGCTTAGGAGGAAACCCTTACAAGACCGATCAAGCTTTCTACCCAAAGCTTTGATCAAACCCTCTTTACAAAGAAAAAAATACGCAAACTCAAATCCCTCTAATAGGTATTTGTTTGCACAATAGAGCTCTCACCCAATCCTAAAACACTTGAGCAAATATAACAATTTGGCTAACTAGTGTTTGTCTATTACAAGAAATTAAACAATAAAGCCCTACGACAATTTCTTGATCATACTGTTGTTGACAATTGAAATGTTAACCATCTCTTGATGCTTGGAGGTCCCTTTTATACTCATAATTGAGTTTGTAGCCGTTGAGGACCGTTGGGGTTGGATTAGAGCCGTTGGAGCCTTTATTTCCCACCATAAATGCAGTTTTGTAGCTTGGCGTATCGATACCCTTCAAACCGTATCGATACGGTCTCGATAAGGAAGTAGCCGTTGTGCACTTCAGCTGGTGCGTATCGATATGCTTGCCTAGCGTATCGGTACAGTCCTGCAGTTTAAAAGACCGTTGGGAAATTTGACCGTTGGGGGTAGTTAGGCGTATCGGTACGCGATACAACTGTATTGGTACACTAACTAGCTATTGGGTATTTAAAGCTCTCTGTATCGATACAGCTAAGTGTATCGATACAGGTTTTGGCTACTGGAAAATTTCTGTAGTTGAAATCCTAGGGCGTATCGGTACGGTACCAGATCGTATCAGTATGAGTACTTAAAAAGTTCGGTTTTGACTACTATAAATGCACTTTAAATCATTCCAAAGCCTCGTAAAACCCTTAAACATGTTTTCAAGTTGTTTTTGACTAAACACATATTTTAAATTCTTTTCAATTTAGTCCAAAACATTTTTCAAATATTATATCAAAACACTTAGTTCTACAGTGCATTGCATTGTGAATGTGATATTTATGTTATGGTTTTTAAAGGTTTTTAAGAAAATATTACTGTATTTTATGATTATGATTTTTCTTGCATTTTAGAGACACACTAAGCTCTTTAGCTTACTCCCCTATAGTTTCCTCTTACAGATATCTTTGGACTTTAAGCGGCGTGGTACTTGGAGGATCTAAATTTTTTCTGATTATTTTATTATTCACTATAAACTAAATTTAAACTATCATATTATTATTATTATTCTATGTTTTGTGATATTTACGTATTTTAGATCGTGGAACTTTATATTTTGGGATTATGTCATAATCTCTATGAGATGTCAAAAAGGTAATCTAGAGCTCCTATGGGATGTCATAATAGTCTATCTATTATGTTGTTATTAATGCCTATTTGAAAACTCTATGTTGTCATCCGTACCCTGATCTAAAATGCCTTTTTTAAATTGTTATTAAAATCTTTATTTTTTTGAAGTATGTTGTTAGTCTGAAAATTTTGTGGACAAAATTTCTTTTAAGGGTGGGAGAGTCGTAACACCCTAAAAATTACGCTCAAATTGTAAACCCTAGATTTGAAAAATCCCTAATTTAGAAACCTAATTTTGAAATTCCTAATGGAAAACCTTAACAATTGGGATTTTTTAATTCAGAACCCCAACTTTTTTTTATGAGGGATTAAATAAGAGTTTTTTTTTATCAAACTTGGAAGTTAATAAGAATTTTTTTGAAAGTTTAAGGACTGACTCCACAAATAACCATTTTATCAAATTAAATTTCAATTCTCCCCCCGTCTTTTTTTTTTAATTTGTTTAATTTTTTCAACATTTTTTTAATTCAATTTGATTTCTAATTCTTTTTTCCACAGTTGAATTGACTCTCATTTTTCAACTTACATTATTATTATTATTATTATTATTATTATTATTATTATTATGTTCTAAACATAATTTGTTTAAATTACCACCGCTCAACTATATATATAGTCATAGCTATTACGTACAGAAATAAACCTAAGCCTTAAGTTTTAAAGTGTTGTCGCTCTTAGTTATTCCCAGTTGTATAAATTCCTCTCGATTGACGCTGCCATCACCTTACATTGAAGTCGTAACCGCCCTTTGTTCGTCGTTATAACTTTATTGTTGCGATGTGTGTTTTCTTTCGGTGCTATAAATAAATTATATATTATTTTTCTATGTGTTGGTGTTTTACCCCTTATGTGATTATTTATATGTATTATGGCTTGTATGGTTGACATCACATGCATACGATTTTCAAAACGTGTTTTAATTATGACTTATGGAATATTTGATGTATGAAACATCAGATTCACATATATATGATTTATAGATTTATGGACTATGGTTTATGAAGTATGTTTATGAAATATCTGATTTATGGAACTTTGTTTATGAAATTTTATTTTTAATCATCATATATGTACGAACATGGGTTGGGATTTGTACGGAGGAAGCAATGATTTTTACCACACATCGATTGGTGACGTTGTAGTGAGGGGTTCTGGGGAACCTACCTCTTTTTATGACGGTTGTAGTTGGGTGCATTGCATTGTGAATGTGATATTTGTGTTATGGTTTTTAAAGGATTTCAAGAAATATTACTATATTTTATGATTATGGTTTTTCTTGCACTTTAGAGACACACTAAGCTTTTTTAGCTTACTCCCCCATAGTTTTCTCTTACGGATATTTTTGGACTTTAGGCGACGTGGTACTTGGAGGATCTCAATTTTATCTGATTATTTTATTATTTAGTATGAACTAAATTTAAACTATCAGATTATTACTATTCTATGTTTTGGGATATTTACATATTTCAGATTGAGGAACTTTATATTTTGGGATTATGTTTCAGCATATATTTACAGACTTTATTTCAGATATTTTATTAAATGATCAGAATATTTTTTTAATATTTTAGTTTTGAAAAAAATTGTGGTACTTTACGATACGTACTGTTAATTAATAATTAATTTGTTTTATAAATTGTTTAAACCTAAAATTGATTACTTAAGGGAAAAGTTTTTAATGGTGACTTCCTAAATTTATTCTTTTTTTCTAGGTCGGATTTAGAGGGTTACAATAGTTGACAAAATGACAAGAAGACCAAATTCTGAAATTGAAGCCATGTCGATGATCAAGCACAATTTGAATTAAATCGGAAGCAATTCAGGGTGGAAATCAGAGATTCATGCTTGAAAATCAAGCATTTTTGTAACTATATAAACTCATGTAATTTTTTATGTTAGAACACATACACTATACACGAGTTACATGCAAATTACATACAATTTTTTTTTCCAAAGCATTCAAATTCCAGTGTAGCAAGCAAGCAAGGATTGTAAGCATTTTCACAGAGGAATAAAGCAAGCTTCTTCGTTTCTGGTAACTCATTTACTCAATGTTTTATGCTTTTAAAAATAATGAAAAAGGATAGTTTTTTTTACCTTCACCATGCATGTTGGTTCGGTCGCAGCTCTATTGACAGATACATGATTCGAGGCTTGTCGAAGCCTAGAAATTTATAAGAAACAAAGATTTTTCTTTAGAAAAATCGTTTTGGGTTGGGAGCTTTCAAAAGGGAATTTGAAAGGTTTTTTTACTATCAAATTTGGTTACAGGCGCCAATCAATGAAGATCAGCACAACGAACGACTGTTATGGCCACCGTACCCGTGGAGGACGCAGAGCATGAATCAGAGAGTTAAAGAGAGAGTGTTCGAGAGTTTGAGAACAAAATGAGTTTTGAAATTTTCTCTCTCTTTTGTTTAACTTTTATACTAACCCGCAATCCGAATCGTATCCACTTTTCAACCCGCGCCCAACTCTCATGGATCTTATACCGCGACACTTCAGTTTTAAATCCTTTCAATTACGTCATTACCATTTTAATTTGACTTTCAAATTTCAGTTTCCATTCAATTCGGTCCTTAATTCAGATTTCTTGTAAAAGGAAAAATAATTTTGTTATCCTTTTTATTTATTTGAATTATTTCTTGTTATTTTAGGAATTTAATTATTTTTATATGTTCTTTGATTCATATGTGTTTGTTAAAAATCCTGGGAATATGTTCTTAAAATCTTAGATTAGAGCCTTGTGTGCAGAAAAACTTCCTTCATGTAGTTACGAATAAAATACAATTAATTTTACTTGAATCTTTAATAAATAAAATGAACATAAACATTTTGTGGTTGTTAATCACTAATTATGTTTTAATTAAAAAACTATAACACATTTAATTGCCTTTTGTTGTTTTGTTTTAAAAAGAAAAACTAATTAATGCGACGCCTTACCAAACAGAAATGACAGGTTAGCGCCATGAGTGTTAGCAGTGATTGAAGTTTATTTTCCGGGCGGTAAGGCCGTTAAAATAGACTCTTATTCATAAAGCAGACGAATAAATCAAAACTCTTGTGAACTTTCAAGCTCCAATTTTGAAATCAATAAGGTACCAATTTTTGGACGTTGTGGGGGTGCTAATCCTTCCCCACACGTAACCAACCTTCAAACCTGTTTATCTGGTTTTCGCAGACCAAAAATATTATTTTAATAAATAAAATGTTTTGTTAAAATAACCCTAGTTTTAAAATTACAAAATGGAATATCATTAAATTAATTTTACACCCACATGAGTAGTGCTCACGAAAGGCTTAGGGTGATGTTTTCTTAATAAGCGCGCAATTATGAAGTTTGTACAAACATGTTCTACACAACCACTCTAAATTTTATTTAACAATTGAGAAATTAATATTTATGTAGTCTAATTTTTGAAGTGTTCCTATTGTTTATAAAATAAATGAATGTATATTTATTGTTACAAAATAACCGAAGTGACTTTTCTATTCAATTTATAATTAGTAGCATATGTGATAAAATTCTTTTGCATCAATATTCTATTAGAATCGAAGCTTGTTAACCTTATGTTCTCTAACTTACCAGAACTCCGATATGTGCGTATGATATTTTTATTCTCAAAAGATATCACATAACCATCTTGGCTGCTATCTGATTGTTCATAATAGGGTTGCTTAAATACCTGTCTAACATTCTAATAATATACGCAATTTCAAATGTGTAGCGACTAAAAAATCCAAAATTATGTTTTTCCCAATTTTTTAAAAAAATTATTCTTAGGGGATTTCTTTTAAAATGCTAGTGTTTTGAATAAAATATTGGGAGTCGCCACCGATCATTTTTTTAAAAGGTAGATCGGACGCCGTAAAACAAAACCAGAGATTTTTAAAAAACTTGGGTTCGGGAGTCGGTTACGGATGGAAAAGGTTTAGCACCCCCACATCGCCCAAAAATTGGCACCTAACGTTTTGTAATATATTTATTAGAAAATTTAAAAGAAAAACTCGGCCTGATTTAATTAATAATCCCCGAATGCATGAATGTATGGTCATACGAGACAAACAACCGAACTCGCAATCCACGATACCAAAGAAGATGACGCCCAAATGTTTGAGACGCCACCCCTACTAGAATATCGAGATTCTAAGTACTAGAATTAATTAATGCGGTTAATTAAATACGACAATTAATTATACTAGTAATGGGTGCCTTTAATTAAATACGACAATTAATTATACTAGCAATGGGTGCTCAAGTCCATAAACTCAAAATCACTTACAATAATAGTATACTAGCAATGAGTGCCTTTAACTATTTCAACCGACACAAGGATAACCACAAGCATGCTTACAATCAACGTGCAATTACAATCAACAAGCTTACACCACAAAACTTACCCCACTTACCTTTCGGCTTGCGGAAACTCAACGAACCTAGGCAGAACCTAGGCTATGATACCAACAAATGTAACCCCATCGACCCGGCCTAGCCGCCAGACTGCATCGAATGAGTTACACGGGGAAAACTGAAGCAAAACCCATTGAGGCTCCACTCCGATTAACAACCCTATAAAATTTCTTTTAAAGTTATCTTGTCTAGATGTTTAATTTTATCCTATGTGAGAGGACTCGCAGCGGAATCACACACGGATACAAAACACACGAAATAGACAGTTAAACAAACCCTTTTTATCTTTTACATCAGGTCGTATCGGTACGCTAGAGGACCGTATCGATACGCTTTCAACGGTCAACTTTCCCAAGGTCAAACTATGAAGACCGTACTGATACTCTTAGGACCCGTACCTATACGACAAAATCTCATCAATTTCTCAGATTTTCGGAGAGCTTTTGGCGTATCGATACACCCCCGCATACCGGTACACCCTGCCCAAAACAAGGCCTAAAGAAAGGGACTGTATCGACACAACCTCTGAGCGTATCGATACGCCCTG
Source organism: Hibiscus tridactylites (assembly GCA_958450335.1). Taxonomy (NCBI): domain Eukaryota; kingdom Viridiplantae; phylum Streptophyta; class Magnoliopsida; order Malvales; family Malvaceae; genus Hibiscus; species Hibiscus tridactylites. Next base: position 30,072,427 of record OY288274.1, on the reverse strand, counting down.
CACTGCAAGACTTGTTTTGGCAGCTAAAAACACAAGGACTCGACTCTAGAGGCATTTAACGACTAGTCAAGCAACATACAAACTCAAATACAACACAAGACATCCATGGATAAACATATGAAGAAATTTAAACACTTAACGATGCCACATTCATCATGATAGGAATTTAAAGGAAAACATGCATACAAAGCGTTCACCAACATAGCCAAAAGTTAAATAAAAGCAAACTTCAACATGGAATAAGGCAATACAAGTCCAAAACGTCAAGGCAAACTTGTCTAAGAAAAAGAACATGTCATCAACATCACAAAACACAAAGGTCTTATCCCATTGCTTAAAATAGTAATTATTGAAGTCTAAACCATACTTGAGCAAACAAAACTCCCTTGGATCCTCCCTTGTTCCCTGAGCTGCTCCGCATGTCTTAGGGTATGCATTGTTGGAAAAGAGAGCGTAAGCGTTTAAGCTTAGTGAGCGGTGCTCAAAACGGTAGTTACAACAATGTAGTTTTTAAAACATAGTTTTCTTGAAAACCAAAACCGTTTCCAAATCATTTCCACATACTAGAACACACAATGTCATGCATTTACCTTCACGTGCATTTACCAAAATGCAACCACAAGCCATAAGCTTACCATATGCTCATTCTCATAACGCAAGCAAAGTAAATAACAATGCTAAGCATAATAGATAGAATCAACAACATGCTTAACATGAGAATTAAAGCATTCATGGGTATATTGACATTCAACGTTTTTACTCGAATATGCGGATAGCTTTCTCAAACCCACTAGACACTTCCGGTGGAATCTCACATCACCGTACTCACTTGTCTAGTAAAACATAATTTCCGGTAGAATCTCAAATCACCGTACTCCTCCTTAGTGGATTCTAACATCACTAAGGCCACACGCAAATTTTACCTCGAGTTCACTCTAATCCTATCGATCGATAAATTATATCCGGTACAACTCAACACGTGTCAATATACTCATTCACAACCACAAGCATTACTGATGCTTGAACCACTTACCATGTCCAAACTTCCATGGAAGGCATGTACTCACAATGCAAATATAAACACAAGTCATAAGTCTCAACATGTATAACAATGCAAACTAACACATTGTCAACATGATATGTTCGCATTACATCAAGAATCGTAAAACACGGATTAATTGCATAAAACCTTTAAAACTTACTCTTGATCTTGGATTGGCCTTTCAAGCTCAATCCAAACTCCCAAGACATTCCCTTAACCACGTTAAGGCTTTTAAAATCAATCCACTCACCAGCCAACACACAACCGATGTCCGAGATGCTGAATCAAGCCTCCGAATTACCTGAATTTCCGTCCACAAAGACTGAATCCAAATATGCTTATTTGAGCAACCCAAAATCGAACATTAGAAAACAAATACAATCACAAACACAACGAAGACTCGGAACTCAACAACCTTCCATCCATGCACATCGATTCAAGTCCAAACTACACCCGAAACATAGCCAAATCGAACCCAAATTACTAGCAGCCACAACCAACGAATTTACCATAAAAAATCTAGCTTTTTACATCCCTAAACATCAATCCAAAACTACCAAACCTCCAGCTGCCCTTTAAACTCAAAACCCAACCAAAAACTCAAGATTTTCAACTCTTAAAATCACCCATAATACCCATTTCGGGTTTCCATTAAAAACCCACCATTTTTATGTTATTTTTGTTTTAAAACAAAGATAAAAACACTCCCAACTCAGCCTTAATCAACCCAAACAAAAACCCAAAGATTTCTTTTCATTTCCAATCCAAACTTTAAAAATCAAGATAGGATAAATCCATGGGTTTTGTAAAAATCACAACATTTAGGACTTAAGGAAGATGAAACTAAGTTAAGGAACTATTTACCTTGAAGAAATAACTTGGTTGAGAGCTTGAAATCCAATGGAATAGTAGAAAGGGGTTTTGGGAGGTTTTAACGTGAAATGATATTTTGGTGAAGAAGATGGATTTTGAAACAAAACCCCTTTTTTATTCCCTTTTATGAAAATCCCCTTTTTGCCCTTTAGTCTTTTAAAACCCATTTTTGGTGTATTAAAAATAGTTTTTCCTCCAATTTAATTTAACCCGACCCGGTTCAACTAGTTCGATAACTCTCGGTCCTAAACTCGGGGTGTTACAACTCTCCCCCACTTAAGGAATTTTGTAACTGAAATTGACCTGGTGGAAAGAGATGCGAAAACTGCTTTCGCATGTCATCCTTCCTCTCCCAAATGGCTTCTTCCACCCCTCGGTGACGCTAGTTAACCTTAACCAACTCAATGGTCTGTCCTTGCAACACTTTGCTATCCGAAGCCAAAATCTCAACTGGTTCTTCATCGTAGGTCAAATCCGGATTCAATTCTATCTCATCAATTGACATAACATGTGACGGATCCGATCTATACCTCTAAAGCATCGAGACATGAAACACATCGTGAATCTTCTCTAGCTCGGCCGACAGTCTCAATCTATAGACAACGAGACCAACTCTCTCAACTATCTCATACGGACCAATGAACCTCGGGCTCAACTTGCCTTTCCTACCGAATCTCATCACCTTCTTCCAAGATGAGACTTTCAAGAACACTTTGTTGCCCACGACATACTCTATTTCTCTTCTTTTAAAGTCTGCATAAGATTTCTGTCTATCCGAAGCTGCCTTCAAACGGTCGCAAATCAACTGTACTTTCTTGGTAGTACCCTTAAGCATATCTGACAAAGGTATCAATTTCTGTCCCGCTTCGGCCCAACAAACATGTGTTCTACATTTTCTACCATACAGAGCTTCGTAAGGTGCCATCTGAATGCTCACTTGATAACTGTTATTATAAGCAAACTCTACTAACGGTAGATGCTTCTCCCATGAACCCTGAAACTCTATGATGCAACATTTCAACATATCTTCCAACACTTGTATAACTCTCCCTGACTGACCATCGGTCTGAGGATGATATGAAGTGCTGAAATTCAGTCGAGTACCCAAAGCACTATGCAAACTCTCCCAAAATCTAGCCGTGAACCTCAGATCTCTGTCTGACACTATAGATTTTAGTACACCATGCAATCTCACTATCTCACTGATATACAAATCGGCCAACTTATCTAAAGTATAAGTGGTGTGAATGGCCAAAAAGTGCACACACTTCGTAAGACAATCAATAGTTACCCAAACCGAATTCTTCTTAGAAGGTTTCAACGACAAACCTGATACGAAATTCATGGTGATTCTCTCTCACTTCCACTCAGTAATTCTCAACGGTTGTAACAAACCTAAAGGAAACTGGTGCTCGGCTTTAACTCATTGACAGACCATGCACTTACTCACAAACCCGACAACATCTTTCTTCAAACCAACCCAGAAATACTCATTTTTCAAATCACGGTACATTTTCATGCTTCCCGGATGCATAGCAAACAGACTACTTTGAGCCACAGTCAGGATGGTGCGTCTCAAGTCTACATCTTCCGGAACAACTACTCTACTCTTGAAACACAAAACTCCATCACTATTAAAACAAAAATCTGTCGGTTTACCCTCCGATATGTCTTGCACATGAGATGCTAACGATCTATCTTGCAACTGTTTCTCTCTAATCAACTGAAGCAACGAAGGTCTAACTTGTGTAGAACTAATGTTTTAATATAATAATTGCAAAATGGTTTGGACAAATTTGAAAAGAGTTTAAAACTTGTCTTTAAGTCCAAACAACTTGAAAATATGTTTGAGGCATTTAAAAAGGATTTTGGCAAAGTTTTCAATGATTTTAAATAGCCAAACTTAACTTTTCAGTAAGCCCGTACCGATACGGTGTACCCCGTATCGATACCTTTTTGCCCAGGTTTTGATTCTGCCAAAATTCGTATCAAAACAGGCTGTGTCGTATCGATACGGATAGGGATCGTTTCGATACGCCCCTTAAGCGTGCCGATCCCAGTTTTAATGTCCCTAAAGACTATTTCCCAATGGTCTTTTAAATGATATACCGTACCGATACACCCTCAAGCGTATCGATATGTTTAGGCTGGCAAGAGCCCAACAGCTAGTTTCTGAAGAAGGCCGTACTGATATGGGTCCATGCGTATCGATACGAAACGTTGCAGAACAACATTAAAGATGGGAAATAAAGTCTCCAACGGCTCTAATTCAACACCAACAGCTAGTAACGGCTACAAACTCAAAGAGGAGTATAATAGGGACCTCCAAGTATCTAGTAATGGTTAATGCTTCAATTGTAATACAACATATGATCAAGAAATTGTCTTAATTCTTCAGTGTCAATTTATTGTATAGACAAACACTAGTGAGCCAAAATTGTTAGATTTGCTCTAGTGTTTAAGGATTGGGTGAGAGCTTTATTGTGCAAACAAATACCTCTTAGAGGGATTTGAGTTTGCGTATTTTTTTATCTCTTGTAAAGAGGGTTTGATCAAGGCTTTGGGTAGAAAGCTTGATCGATTTGTAAGGGTTTCCTCCTAAGCCTAGAAAAGGGGACGAATCAATAGTGGATTGATTGGAAATCCTTAGTGGGAAGCTAAGGTAGTTGATGTAGACCTTGGTTAGAAGGTTGAACCACTATAAATCATATTGTCTTTTATCTTTTTAGCTTTCACACCTCTTACACCCAAATTCCACTTCTCCACCACTTGGCGAGCAAGAACGTTTGAAGGAATCGAGCACCGAATAACCCAACAACTTGCAACTCGGCCACCAAACCACCATCTTGAGACAAACTCAATCTAGCAAACATAGCTCGTAACTCCACTGCTATCTTTCTACTCAAAGCATCGACCACTACATTGGCTTTACCCGGGTGGTACTCAATCGTGAGATTATAATCTTTAAGCAACTCTAGCCACCTACGCTGTCTAAGATTCAACTCTCTTTGTGTCATTATATATTTCATACTCTTGTGATCCGTATACACGGTGCATTTCTCACCATACAAGTAATGTCTCCAAACTTTCAAAGCGAAGACCACTGCAGCCAATTCTATATCATGTGTAGGGTAATTACGCTCACGAGTCTTCAACTGTCTAGACGCATAGGCCAATACTCTTCCCTCTTGCATAAGCACACAACCCAAGCCAACATACGACGCATCACTGAAGACTATAAACTCTTTCCCTGACACAAGCTGAACTAAAACATGAGTTCCGGTTAAGGCTTCTTTCAATTTCTCAAATGCTTGTTGTCTTGCATCAGTCCACTCAAATCGAACATCCTTATGTAGCAATTTAGTCAAAGGAGCTGCAACCTTCGAGAAACCCTCAACAAATCGTCTATAGTAACCGGCCAAACCTAAGAAACTACGAACTTCGATCACTGTCTTCGATGGTTTCCAATTCACAACTGCCTCAACTTTCTTAGGATCCACTCAGATTCCCTTGGCTGATACAATATGGCCTAAGAAGACTACTTCCCTAATCCAGAATTCACATTTTCTTAACTTGGCATACAACTGATTGTCTAACAGTTTCTGCAACACCAAATGCAAATGCCGATTATGATCTTCCTCGGTATGAGAGTACACTAAATATCATCAATGAACACTAGCACAAACTGATCTAAGTACTCATGAAATACTCTATTCATCATGTCCATAAAAGTTGCCAGTGCATTAGTCAAACAAAAGGGCATCACTAAGAATTCGTAGTGCCCATAACGAGTGCGAAAAGCTGTCTTCGGCACGTCTTGATCTCTTGCCTTCAACTGATAATAACCGGATCTCAAATCTATCTTCGAGAACAATGAAACACCTCTCAAATGATCAAAAAAGTCATCAATTCTCGGAAACAAATACTTGTTCTTCATTGTCAACTTATTCAACTGTCGGCAATTGATACACATTCTAAAACTACCATCTTTCTTTTTCATAAACAACACAGGTGCACCCCAAGGTGAAGTACTCGGATAAATGAACCTTCGGTCTATCAATTCCTGAAGTTATGTCTTCAACTCTTTCATTTCTTTAGGATCCATTTGGTACAGTGCAATCGACACTGGAGCTGAATCTGAATAAGTCTCAATAACAAACTCTACATATCTATCTAGAGGCAAACTAGGCAATTCTTCTGGAAATAAACTCGGAAAGTCACAAATTGTTCTAATGTCTCGTGGCCGTGCCTCATCCATATTCGGATTCATAACATAGGCTAGGTACGCCTGACAACCCACATCCAACAGCTTCTGAGCCTCTAAGGCTGAAACTACATTTGACAAGAACTTAATGTTCTCGCCCACGATCACTACCTCGTGATCCTCTGAAAGTCTCAAGGACACCTGCTTTGTCTCAAAATCTACTCTAGCTCTATGCTCTACAAGCCAGTCCATGCCTAATATTACATCAAAACCATAGAACGACAATTCCATCATATCAAATGGAAAAACATGACCTTGAACCATCAAAGGACATCTTCTGTACATCTTTCTGACCACAACTGTCTCACCAAAAGAACTAGTGACATTCATACCCACATCTAATATCTCAACCAAAATATCTAACAATCTTGCATGATAACTCAATATATATGAATGCGTAGAACCGGAATCAATCAAGGAAAGCAAAGTCAAAGACTATAATGAGAAATTACCTGCGATCACATATGTGTTATTCTTGTCCTCACGGTGTGCATACACGTAGTTGGCCCACCTCCCTCGAGCTGAACTGCTACAACATGAGCTATATTCCTCTGGCCATCATTCATAGGCTGAAAGTTACCTCGACCGTGCCCACGGCCTCTCTGATGCTCGACAACTCGTGCCGGAGCTTGTCCATCCCTAGACGGATGTGGACAATCACGCTTCAAGTGCGACCTAGACCCGAAGTTCCAACAAGAGCCATAAGTTCCCCAACACTCACCAAAATGACGTTTACCACACTTGTTGCACTCGGGAGTACGATTCTCAGTCCCTTGGCCGTGATGGCATCGCCCTGAATTACCACCTCCGCATCTATGATCATGATGAGGGTTCCTCTTATTGTGCCTCTTAGCACAATCTTTGTCCCAATCAACATTCCTCTTTCCGGAACTAGATCCACCCTTGCGACCCGTAAGTCCCAAAGATTGTTCGATGTCCTTGGCTCTAGCGACCAACACATCAAAATCTGTATAGACGGAAGCCAACATGTAGGTCTTCACATCCTGAACCAACTCATAACGGAAACGCTCACATCGTTCTGCCTCAGTGGGAACTAACTCAGAAGCATACTGGCTTAGACGTACAAACTGCACCTCATAGTCGGACACGGTCAAGCTACCCTGAACTAGAGCCATGAACTCTCGCTTCTTCTAATCTAGGTATCGAGGACCTAGGAACTTCTTACGGAAAGCAACCCTAAAGAATTCCCAAGTAACCTCGGCCTTTGGCATACCTGTAGTAATAATAGTCCACCAAGTGTAGGCATCTCCCTTAAGCAAAGAGAAAATGCAACCCAACTTATGTGCTATAGAGCACTCCATCTAACTCAAAATACAAGCTGTACTCTCAAACCATGGCTCGGAACCCTCAGGTGACAACCCATGAAACTCAACCCCGCCCAAGCTACGGAGTCGTTCTAACGATAAACCAGAACCTACACCCTGAGGCAGTGCTGCAACCCGAACACCCGCTAAAGCTGTCTGTATAGCCCCAGCTATAGCCTGAATCAATGGATTCACATCAATACCTGCATGTCCATGACCAACATGGGGCCCAACACCTTCCACATTCGCTCTACCACCTGGAGGCGGAGGAGGAGGAGGAGGACGAGGCAAGTTCTCTCCCCGCACATCCTCAACACTCTCAATTCGTTCAACCCTCGGCCTTCCCCTCGGTCTCACCATGCTAACAGATGCAAAGCTAATCAACAAAAACAACAAGTGAAATGATTTGGGGTCAGTAAGGAACAAGGTCCAAGGTGCTCAAGTCCTTAAACTCAAAATCACTTACAATAATAGTATACTAGCAATGGGTACCTTTAACTATTTCAACCGATACAAGGATAACCACAAGCATGCTTACAATCACCGTGAAATTACAATCAACAAGCTTACACCACAAAACTGACCTCACTTACCTTTCGACTTGCGGAAACTCAACGAACCTAGGCAGAACCTAGGCTCTGATACCAACAAATGTAACCCCCTCGACTCGGCCTAGCCTCTAGACTGCATCGAATGGGTTACATGGGGAAAACCAAAGCGAAACAATTTAAGGCTCCACTCCAATTAACAATCCTAGAAAATTTCTTTTAAAGTTATCTTGTCTAGATGTTTAATTTTATCCTGTGTGAGAGGACTCGCAATGGAAACACACACGGATACAAAACATGCGAAATAGACAATTAAACAAACCATTTTATCTTTTACAACAGGCCGTATCGGTACGCTAGAGGACCGTATCGATATGCCTGGACCTGGTCAACACCTCAAAGTCAACCTAAGGAGACCGTATCGATACACTCTCAATGGTTAACTTTCCCAAGGTCAAACTACGAAGACCATACTGATACTCTTGGGACCCATATCGATACGCCAAATCTCATCAATTTCTCAGATTTCCAGAGAGCTTTTGGCGTATCAATACACCCCCGCGTACCGGTACGCCCTGCTCAAAACAAGCTTCAAAGCAAGAGACCGTATTGATACCGCCCATGAGCGTATCGATACGCCTTGCACTGCAAGACCTGTTTTGGCAGCTAAAAACACAAAGACTCGACTCTAGAGGCATTTAACGACTAGTCAAGCAACATACAAACTCAAATACAACACAAGACATCCATGGATAAACATACGAAGCAATTTAAAAACTCAACGATGCCACATTCATCATGATAGGAATTTAAAGGAAAACATGCATACAAAGTGTTCACCAACACAGCCAAAAGTTAAATAAAAGCATACTTCAACATGGCATAAGGCAATACAAGTCCAAAATGTCAAGGCAAACTTGTCTAAGCAAAAGAACATGCCATCAACATCAAAAAACACAAAGGTCCTATCCCATTGCTTAAAATACTAATTATTGAAGTCTAAACCATACTTGAGCAAACCAAACTCCCTTGGATCCTCCCTTGTTCCCCGAGCTGCTACGAAGGTCTAAGGGTCTGCATTGTTGGAAAAGAGAGCGTAAGCGTTTAAGCTTAGTGAGCGGTGCTCAAAATGGTAGCTACAACAATGCCGTTTTTAAAACATAGTTTGCTTGAAAACCAAAATAGTTTCCAAATCATTTTCAAATACTAGAACACACAATGTCATGCATTTACCTTCACGTGCATTTACCAAAATGCAACAACAAGCCATAGGCTTACCATATGCTCATTCTCATAACGCAAGCAAAGTAAACAACAATGCTAAGCATAATAGATAGAATCAACAACATGCTTAACATGAGAATTAAAACATTCATGGGTATATTGACATTTAACGTTTTTACTCGGATATGCGGATAGCTTTCTAAAACCCACTAGACACTTCTGGTGGAATCTCACATCACCGTACTCCTCCTTACTGGAATCTAACATCACTAAGGCCACGCACGAATTTTACCTCGAGTGTACTCTAATCCTATTGATCGATCAATTATATCCGGTAACAACTCAACATGTGTCAATATACTCATTCACAACCACAAGCATTACCGATGCATGAATAACTTACCATGTCCATACTTCCATGAAAGGCATGTACTCACAATGCAAATATAAACACAAGTCATAAGTCTCAACATGTATAACAATGCAAACTAACACATTATCAACATGATATTTTCACATTGCATCAAGAATCGTAAAACACGGACTAATTGCATAAAACCGTTAAAACTTACTCTTGAGCTTGGATTGGACTTTCAAGCTCAATCCAAACTCCCAAAACATTCTTTTAACCGCGTTAAGGATTTTAAAATCGATCCACTCACCATTCAACACACAACCGATGTCCGAGATGCCGAATCAAGCCTCTGAACTACCTGGATTTCCGTCCACAAAGCCCAAATCCAAATCAGCTATTTTGAGCAACCCAAAATCGAACATTAGAACAAAAGTACACTCACAAACACAATGAAGACTCGGAACTCAACAACCTTGCATCTATGCACATCGATTCAAATCCAAACTACACCCGAAACATAGCCAAATCGAACCCAAATTACTAACAGCCACAACCAACGAATTTACCATAAAAAATCTACCTTTTTACATCCCTAAACATCAATCCAAAACTACCAAACCTCCAGCTGCCCTTTAAACTCAAAACCCAACCAAAAACTCAAGATTTTAAACTTTTAAAATCACCCATAATACCCAATTCGGGTTTCCATTAAAACCCCACCATTTTTATGTTATTTTTGTTTTAAAACAAAGATAAAAACACTCATAACTCAGCCTTAATCAACCCAAACAAAAACCCAAAGATTTGTTTTCATTTCCAATCCAAACTTTAAAAATCAAGATAGGATAAATCCATGAGTTTTGTAAAAATCACAACATTTAGGACTTAAGGAAGACGAAACTAAGTTAGGGAACTATTTACCTTGAAGAAATCACTTGGTTGAGATCTTGAAATCCAATGGAATAGTAGAAAGGGGTTTTGGGAGGTTTTAACGTGAAAGGCTATTTTGGAGAAAAAGATGGCTTTTGAAACAAAACTCCTTTTTTATTCCCTTTTATGAAAAATCCCCTTTTTGCCCTTTAGTCTTTTAAAACCCATTTTTGGTGTATTAAAAATAGTTTTCCTCCAATTTAATTTAACCCGACCCGGTTCAACTAGTTCGATAACTCCCGGTTCTAAACTCGGGGTGTTACAACTCTCCCCCACTTAAGGAATTTTGTCCCCAAAATTTACCTGGCGGAAAGAGATGCGAAAACTGCTTTCGCATGTCATCCTTCCTCTTCCAAGTGGCTTCTTCCACCCCTCGGTGACGCCACTTAACCTTAACCAACTCAATGGTCCTTCCTTGCAACACTTTGCTATCCGAAGCCAAAATCTCAACTGGTTTTTCATCGTAGGTCAAATCCGGATTCAATTCTATCTCCTCAATTGACATAACATTTGACGGATCCGATCTATACCTCTGAAGCATCGAGATATGAAACACATCGTGAATCTTCTCTAGCTCGGCCGACAGTCTCAATATATAGGCAACGAGACCAACTCTCTTAACTATCTCATATGGACCAATGAACCTCGGGCTCAACTTGCCTTTCCTACCGAATCTCATCACCTTCTTCCAAGGTGAGACTTTCAAGAACACTTTATCACCAACGACATACTCTATTTCTCTTCTTTTCAAGTCAACATAGGATTTCTGTCTATCCGAAGCTGCATTCAAACGGTCGCAAAGCAATTGTACTTTCTCGGTAGTACTTTTAAGCATATCCGGCAAAGGTATCAATTTCTGCCTTGTTTCGGCCTAACAAACATGTGTTCTACATTTTCTACCATACAGAGCTTCATAAGGTGCCATCTGAATGCTCGCTTGATAACTGTTATTATAAGCAAACTCTACTATCGATAGATGCGTCTCCCACGAACCTTGAAACTCTATGATGCAACATCTCAACATATCATCCAACACTTGTATAACTCTCTCTGACTGACCATCGGTCTGAGGATGATATGAAGTGTTGAAATTCAGTCGAGTACCCAAAGCACTATGCAAACTCTCCCAAAATCTAGCCCTGAACCTCAGATCTCTTTCTGACACTATAGATTTCGGTACACCATGCAATCTTACTATATCACTGATATACAAATCGGTTAACTTATCTAAAGTATAAGTGGTGTGAACGGCCAAAAAGTGCGCACACTTCGTAAGACGATCAACAATTACCCAAATCAAATTCTTCTTAGAAGGTGTCAACGACAAACCCGATATGAAATCCATGGTGATTCTCTCCCACTTCCACTCGGGAATTCTCAACGGTTGTAACAAACCTGAAGGAAACTGGTGCTCGGCTTTACCTCACTGACAGACCATGCACTTACTCACAAACTCGACAACATCTTTCTTCAAACCAACCCAGAAATACTCATGATTCAAATCACGGTACATTTTCGTGCTTCTTGGATGCATAGCATTCGAACTACTGTGAGCCTATGTCAGGATGGTGCGTCTCAAGTCTATATATTCCGGAAAAACTACTCTACTCTTGAAACACAAAACTCCATCACTACTAAAATAAAAATCTGTCGGTTTACCCTCTGCTATGTCTTGCACATGAGATGCTAATGATCTATCTTGCAACTGTTTCTCTCTAATCAACTGAAGCAACGAAGATCTAACTTGCAACTCGGCCACTAAACCACCATCTAGAGACAAACTCAATCTAGCAAACATAGCTCGTAATTCCACTGCTACCTTTCTACTCAAAGCATCAGCCACTACATTGGCTTTACCCGGGTGGTACTCAATCGTGAGATCGTAGTCTTTAAGCAACTCTAGCCACATACATGTCTAAGATTCAACTCTCTTTGCGTCATTATATACTCTAGACTCTTGTGATCCGTATACACGGTGCATTTCTCACCATACAAGTAATGTCTCCAAACTTTCAAAGCGAAGACCATTGCAGCCAATTCTATATCATGCGTAGGGTAGTTACGCTCATGAGTCTTCAACTGTCTAGACGCATAGGCACTACTTCTCCCTCTTGCATAAGCACACAACGTAAGCCAACATACGACACATCACTGAAGACTATAAACTTTTTCCCTAACACGGGCTGAACTAAAACAGGATCTTCGGTTAAGGCTTCTTTCAATTTTACAAATGCTTGTTGTCTTGCATCAGTCCACTCAAACCGAACATCCTTATGTATCAATTTAGTATAAGGAGTTGCAACCATCGAGAAACCCTCAACAAATCGTCTATAGTTACCAGCCAAACCTAAGAAACTACGAACTTCGGTCACTGTCTTTGGTCATTTCCAATTCAAAATTGCCTCGACTTCTTAGGATCCACTCAGTTGATACAATACGGCCTAAGAAGGCTACTTCTCTAATCCAGAATTCACATTTGCTTAACTTGGCATACAACTGATTGTCTAACAATTTCTGCAACACCAAATGCAAATACCGATCATGATCTTCCTCGGTACGAGAGTACATTAAAATATCATCAATGAACACTACCACAAACTGATCTAAGTACTCATGAAATACTCTATTCACCATGTCCACAAAAGCTGTCGGTGCATTAGTCAAACCAAAGGGTGTCACTAAGAATTCGTAGTGCCCACAACAAGTGCGGAAAGCTGTCTTCGGCTCGTCTTGACCTCTTAACTTCAACTCATAATAACCGGATCTCAAATCTATCTTCGAGAACACTAAAGCACCTCTTAACTGATCAAACAAGTCATCAATTCTCGGCAACGAATACTTGTTCTTCATTGTCAAGTTATTCAACAATCGGTAATCGATACACATTCTCAAACTCTCGTCTTTCTTTTTCACAAACAACACAGGTGCACCCCAAGGTGAAGTACTCGGACGAATGAACCCTCGGTCTATCAATTCATGAAGCTATGTCTTCAACTCTTTCATTTCTTTAGGAGCCATTCGGTACGGTGCAATCGACACTGGAGCTGAATCTGGATAAGTCTCAATAACAAACTCTACATCTCTATCTCGAGGCAAACCAAACAATTCTTCTGGAAATACACTCGGAAAGTCACAAACCGTCCTAATGTCTCGTGCCCATGCCTCATCCATATTCAGATTCATAACATAGGCTAGGTACGCCTGACAACCCACATCCAACAACTTCTGAGCCTCTAAGACTAAACTACATTGGACTAGAACTTAACGTTCTCGCCCACTATCACTACCTCGTGATCCTCTGAAAGTCTCAAGGACACACACTTTGTCTCAAAATCTACTCTAGCCCTATGCTCTACAAGCCAGTCCATTCCTAATATTACATCAAAACCATAGAACGACAATTCCATTATATCCACAGGAAAAACATGACCCTGAACCATCAAAGTACATCTTCCGTACATCTATCTGACCACAACTGTCACCAAAAGAACTAGTGACATTCATAACCACATCTAATATCTCAACCGAAATATCTAAAAATCTTGCATGCTCACTCAATATATACGAATGCGTAGAACTGAAATCTGTAATCCCCTTAGCTCGACCTAGACGGTTGACCCGAACTACGAAGATTACACGGGGAAAAACAAAGTCAACCCGAAAGTCAACCTTGATTCACAACCTTTTTTGTCTTTTTATTCTTGTCTAGATGCACATTAACCCTAAGTGAGATCCCACAAAACTTATTTGAAAAAGGCACAACGATTGGATAACAAATAGGGACTCAATTGCACTTATTACAAGAATAGGGACCAAAATGTAAATTCTGTAAATTAGAGGGTTATTACTGAATTTTATGTTACCAATATGAAATTAGTCGTGTTACATGCTTCCCTGTCAAATATCACCTTAATTGGACATCTCAAACTCATACAATTGCAAACTCAACTTTCAGGACTGAAATGTAAAGCTTGTAAACTTCAGCACCATTCAAATCAGTGCCCAACGGTCACCTGTTTCGAAACACATAACATCCGTATGAAAACGCAGGGCATCACTCATCCGTTTTGATACTGGTTCCGAAACACGGCTTTCCAGTAGCCAAATCGTTTCGAAACAGCCTCCAACCGTTTCGAAACACGAAGGCCATTACAGGCCCCCGTTTCGAAACGCCAGAGAGTGTTTCGATACGGTTTGCCCAGAAACTGCAGATTTTGCTTGTTTTTCATGCACAAACCCATTCTAACTCATCCTAATGAATTCCCAAACATACCAACAGGTCATCAAACATATAAGGTGCATGTTTAGAACTCCTAAACACATTCATAGCATCAAACATGAAATATGACATGTCTAGAGGCATGCTTCCTACTATCCAAAACCAAATAGGCAAACAAACTTCAAATCAAGCATTAAAGGCCATTTACAACCTCAAACCAACAAAGGCAACATGCCCCAACCTTAGGGAGTTCAACACATCTCCTAAAACAAATCTTAGGTTCCCATTGCCAATTTGTCAAAACTAATAGTGTATGAAAACATCACCATACGTGAGCTTGGATTCACTTGGATGCACTTAGCTTCCTTGATGCCCAAAGCACCTCAATTATCTGCATTATTGTTAAGAGAGAGCGTAAGCACAAATGCTTAGTGAGGCATGTTCTAAACAAAACCATTACAATAATGCATTTTAGAAAACACTTTAACAAAGCTTTTAAACCACATGCACTTCTCTTTCTCATGCCACCAAGCATCTTTTTCAAGCATCTCATGCTTCATTACATTCAATACAATATATTGGCTTTCAAGTGATAGTTCATAACCATTTCAACATAAAACACAATCGGATACGCGGATTACAAGCGTTGTCACACACGCTTCATACACACTACCAGACTACACAAGGTTCACACTCAAGAGCAATCCCTCTATTGATGTGACACCCGTGGTGGAGTATAACGGTACAATCACAACCCCTCAACACCACTCACCGATAGTTGTATACTTCCACTAACGAGAGTAAGGGACACATGACACAAGATCCACACATGGAATTTACAACCACCATTGTGATCTTACCTCGATCGTTAGGGTACTTGGATGGAGTTTACGGTACAATCACAACCCCTTAACATCCAAGGCCACTTTACTTACGGTGCACCCAATCCTATAGCCGGCTAACTATATATGATTCAAGTACTTTAAAACCATTACATCACTTGCCAATATACATCAAATACCATCAACAATTCACTATTTTAAAGCATTAATCAAAGCCACTTAACATCATGCATCACTATGCATCATAACCATATTAATAACATGTAAAACCAAGGATCTCTTACCTTGAGCATCCTTCAATACAAGGCTTTCAAAACCAGCATTAATCATGCTAAATCATGCTTTCAAAACAATAATTAAACATGCATTTCACATCCAATGCATCAAACAACAATCTAGCACATCCGCGGGAGTTTTTCCGAAATCTTACTCTTGAGCTTAGCTAAGTTGTTTAGACTTAAACTAAGCTCCCAAAACCTCCAAATAATTGTTCCAAAGCTGGAAACCAACTCCACTCACCAATTTCGTTTCTCTTGCTTGCCGAAACGCCAATTAAGCTTCCGGATCAACTCCAAAAGTGTCCGAAGATGTCTCCCCTATTTTAAACTCATCAAAGCAGAGGATTAATGCATCATCATGCATTGAAATCTTCAGCCAACACTCCTAAACTCATTGCTCTACCCATAACCAACATTTCGGCTACCAAACACAACCGAAAACACCTCCAAACTCTTCCAAAACTTAACCCAACCCATTTCTAAACATCAATTAACATCCAAAATAAACCTAGACTCGTCCTTATACCTCCAGCTATAACAGAACACCAAGAACACCTCAAAAACCACCATTTTCATAAGCAAAAACTTAGGAAATACAACCTATTCGTGATTATATTGATAAAACCTCATTTCAAACACCATTAGACATCCAAAATACATTAAAGAATCATCTCAAAACAGAGCTCAATCCATTACAACGAAAATCTTCAAGATCTCTTCCAAATCTTGAGTTTTAAGCCAAAATCAAGTTTCTAACATTAAATCCATTTATAAAACTTTAATAAAGGATTGATAACTTGGGAATTTCAGTAAAGAACTGAGTATTTAGAGGAGAAGAACATCCTTACCTCTAAATGATGATTTCTCCTTGATTTGGGCCAAATTCCATAAAAATTCAATGTGGAAATCAAAAGGATTTGATGCAAGATTGATTAGGAATCAATAGATGATAGAAATCTCATCAGTTGAAGTGAAAATCTATGTGAAAGTTGCTGGAGAAAAAGTGTTTGGATGATGGGATTTTGAGAGAAAAAGGAATGAGAGAAAATTAGGAAAATGTAGTTATGAAAATCCAAAAGGTAGTTCCCCTTTTCTTTTTATTTAATTAAACATTAATTAAATCACCCAAATTAAGGAAAAATCTGGAGAATTTTTTTTGGGTAAATTAGCTCCTTAAAGATTCAAAGTTTCAATCCTTTACAAAACAGTCACTACTAAACTTTGCAAAAATCACATTTTGGTCACTACACCGAAATGTAGTATTTCCAAACCTAATTTTGTAAAATTGATTTCTCCACTCTTATATATATATATATATATTAAATGAGGATTTTTAGATATTTTTCTTTATTTTTAAAACATCCTGAACTAGGTTTTCCCTAAAACCTCCTTTTATATTCTAACCGCTTATCAAACCGGTCCGGTTCAAACCCTAAACTTCTAAGCCCAAAATTGGGGTGTTACAACTCTCCCCCTCTTAAGAAATTTCGTCCTCGAAATTTACCTGGAGGAAAAAGGTAAGGAAACTACCTCTTCATATCATATTTTCTTTCCCAAGTGGCTTCCTCAACACCACGATGCCTCCACAACACCTTAACCAACTCAATGGTCTTACCTCGAAGAACTTTACTGTCCGAATCAAGAATCTCAACCGGCTCCTCGTCATAGGTCAAATCTGGATTCAACTCCACTTCCTCCACGGGAATAACATGCGAAGGATCCGAAATATACCTCCGAAGCATAGAGACATGAAACACATCATGTATCTTTTCCAACTCTTACGGTAACCTCAACTTATAAGCAACATGACCCACACGTTCAATCACCTCGTATGGTCCAATATACCTAGGGCTCAACTTACACTTCCGACCAAACCTCATCACCTTCTTCCAAGGTGAAACCTTCAAAAACACACAGTCACCCACCATACACTCAATCTCCTTACGCTTTAAATCCGCGTAAGACTTCTGTCGATCAGAAGCTGCCTTCAACCGCTCACAAATGAGCTTCACCTTCTCGGTGGTTCCTTTTAACAAAGCCGGCATTGAAACCAACTTCTGACCTGTTTTAGCCCAGCAAAGAGGAGTTCTGTACTTCCTCACATACAAGGCTTCATAAGGTGCCATTTGAATACTCGCATGGTAGCTATTATTGTAAGCAAACTCTACCAAAGGCAAATGCTTCTCCCAAGAGCCTTGAAACTCAATCACACAACACCTCAACATATCCTCAAGCACGTGGATAACACGCTTAGACTGTCCATCCGACTGTGGATGATAAGAAGTACTGAAATTCAGCCGCGTACCCAAAGCTTGATGCAAACACTCCCAAAAACGCGATGTGAACCTCGGATCTCTATCCGACACTATAGACTTTGGCACACCATGCAGCCGAACAATCTAAGCAATGTACATCTCTGCAAGCTTATCCAAAGTATACGTAGTATGCACAGGTAGGAAATGTGCACACTTCGTAAGGCGATCCACAATCACCCACACCGAATTCTTCTTCGATGGCGACAAAGGCATACCTAACACAAAGTCCATGGTGATCCTTTCCCACTTCCATTCAAGAATCCTCAACGGTTGCAACAACCCAGAAGGAAACTGATGCTCAACTTTAACCCACTGGCAAACCATACACCTACTCACATACTCCGCAACATCTTTCTTCAAACCCACCCAATAGTACTCATCCTTCAAATCACGATACATCTTTGTACTACCAGGGTGCATAGCAAAAGGACTACTATGAGCTTCAGACAGAATAGTACGCCTCAACTCCGCATCATTTGGCACTACTATTCGACCACCAAAACATTAAACCCCATCATCATTAAAACAGAAATATGATGGTCTATCCTCAGTAATATCCTGAACATGTGGCACCAAAGAATCATCCAACAACTGCTTATCCTTTATCAACTGAACCAGAGATGGTCTCACTTGCAATTCAGCCACAAGACCTCCATCTTGCGAAATGCTCAAGCTAGCAAACATAGCCCTTAGCTCTACTGCCACCTTCCTACTCAAGGCATCCGCTACAACATTAGATTTTCCCGGATGATACTCGATCGTCAGATTGTAATCTTTAAGCAACTCCACCCAACGTCGTTGCCTAAGATTCAATTCCTTCTGAGACATCAGATATTTCAAACTTTTGTGATCCGTGTACACAGTACACTTCTCACCATACAGATAATGTCTCCAAATCTTCAAATCAAAAACCACCGCAGCTAGCACAATATCATGCGTAGGATAATTGCGTTCATGCACCTTCAACTGACGCCATGCATAAGCCACCACCTTACCCTCCTGCATTAGCACACACCCCAAACCAACATAGGATGCATCGTTGTACACCACAAACTCTTTTCCTGATTCAAGCTGAACCAAGATAGGAGCTTGCATCAAAGCTACCTTAAGCTTCTCAAAAGCTTGTTGCCTTGCTTCTGTCCACTCATACTTGACATCCTTTTGCAACAACTTCGTCAAAGGGGCAACAATCTTCGAAAATCCATCCACAAACCTCCGATAATATCCTGCCAACCCAAGGAAACTACGGACTTCATGAACAGACTTAGGAGGCTTACAATTCATCACCGCCTCAACCTTCTGAGGATTAACACGAATCCCCCCACCATAAACCACAAGACCAAGGAAAACAACTTCCTTAAGCCAAAATTCGCACTTGATCAACTTAGCATAAAGCTGATTTTCCAGAAGCGCTTGCATGACAACCCTCAAATGACCTTCGTGCTCCTCCTTAGTACGCGAGTACACAAGGATATCGCCAATGAACACTACAACAAACTTATCCAAGTATTCATGGAACACTCTATTCATCATGTCCATAAAAGCTGCAGGAGCATTCGTCAAACCAAACGGCATTACAAGGAATTCATAATGCCCATACCTCGTTCTAAAGGTTGTTTTTGGCACATCCACATCTTTCACCTTAAGTTGGTA
Organism: Hibiscus tridactylites; assembly: GCA_958450335.1. Classification (NCBI taxonomy): domain Eukaryota; kingdom Viridiplantae; phylum Streptophyta; class Magnoliopsida; order Malvales; family Malvaceae; genus Hibiscus; species Hibiscus tridactylites. The sequence continues at coordinate 30,052,559 of OY288274.1, read as the reverse complement.
GTACCCTGACCTTAAGTCAATCTTGGAGAACACAGCCGCTCCTTGAAATTGATAAAAAAGATCATCAATTCTTGGCAAAGGATACCGCTTCTTGATAGTAAACTTGTTCAGCTGACGATAATCAATGCATATTCTTATAGTGCCATCCTCCTTCTTCACAAATAAGACCGGTGCACCCCAAGGTGACACACTTGGTCGAATGAAACCACGGTCAAGCAACTCCTGAAGTTGCGTCTTCAACTCCTTCAACTTCTTAGGTGCCATGCGATAAGGAGCAATGGACATTGGAGTTGTGTTTTCATACAACTCAATTCCAAACTCCACCTCTCGACTAGGAGGCAATCCAGGTAATTCCTCCGGAAACACTCCAGGAAACTCTCGTACGGTTCTGATATCCTGAACACGCAACTCCTTTGAACTAGGGTTCATCACAAAAGCTAGGTAAGCCTCACAACCTTGCCTCAGCATTCGGCTTGCTTCCAACGTGGATACCACATTGGCAAGAAACTTCACATTCTCACCAACCACCACTACTTCATAATCATCCACAAGTTTCAACGAAACTCGCTTGCTTTCAAAATCTACCACAGCTCGATGTTCAACAAGCCAATCCATACCAAGGATTACATCAAAGCCATAAAATGGCAACTCCATGAGATCAACAAGAAAAACATGGTTTTGCACTTTCAAGGAACATCTTCTATACAACTTTCGTGTCACAACCGTCTCACCAAAGGAACTAGTCACACGCATACCAACATCCAAAGACTCAACAAGTAAACCAAGCATTTGAGCATGTTCACGCAATATGTATAAGTGTGTAGATCCAGAATCAATTAAAGAAAGTAATGATAAGGATTGCAAAGTAAAGGTACCTGCGATCACATCCGTATCATTCCTTCCCTCACGCAGAGCATACACTCGAGCCTGGCCACCACCCTCAGGTTGAACGGCCACAACATGCGCTACATTCCTCCCACCATCATCTCTGCGCTGAAAGTTACCCCGGCCGCGCCCACGGCCTCTCTGAGGTGCAACTACCCCAGAAGCACGTCCCTGACCACCAGCGGCCAACAAAGGACACTCTCTCATCATGTGGTCTGCCGAACCACAATTCCAACATGAGTTACTGGTCACTGCAACAGAAGCTTGAACCTCCCTCGCTGCTCGAGGACAATCTCGCCTCAAATGGCCACGAGATCTACACGTCCAGCACGTGTTCTGATAAACCCTCATCTTATCTCCCTGAACAATTGTACCATGTCCTCCACTACCACGCATAGCAGTAGGATGATACCTCCTATATTGTCCTCTATTGTTCCGTCCACCACTAGAACTATGATCAGCGACTCTTTTTCCCGAGCCAGAACTAACGCCTCTAGAAGACAAACCCAAGTTCTGCTCGATGTCCTTCGCTCGACACACAAGCACATCAAAATCGGTATAATCAGCCGCAAGCATATATGTCTTCACGTCCGTCACCAATCCATAACGGAAACGTTCACACCTCTCCCGCTCATCAGGGATCAGCTCAGGTGCATACTTACTAAGGCGAACAAACTGTATCTCATACTCAGCTACTGTCATGTTGCCTTGCACAAGAGACATAAATTCTCTTTTCTTCTCATCTAGGTATCGCACACCCAGATACTTCCGCTTGAACGCATTCAGGAAAAACGTCCAAGTTACATCATTGTTCTCCATTCCAGAGATAGTGGTCGTCCACCACGTATAAGCATCACCATGCAGCAGTGACACCACACATCCCAATTTCTGCACATTATTGCAGTTCATTTGCCCCAAAATCCTCTTGGTGCTTTCCAACCAAGACTCTGATCCCTCCGGAGACAAAGCGTTGAACTCAGTCCCTCCCAGACTGCGAAGACGCTCCAAAGGCAATCTCACATTAGCATCATCCTGATGCGCAGCTCCATGAGCTCCAGCTACTGCTGCCTAAAAGGCTCCAGCAATAGCCTGAATTAACACAGTCATGTCAGGAGCAGCTTGCCCTTGCACACCTTCAGGTCCAGCGACCCCAGCACCAGCTCCAGCATTACCAGCTCCAGCACCACCATCACCACCAGGTGGTCCACCACCAGGAGGAGGAGGTAAATCCACAACATTCTCAGCATTCTCCTCATTTTCATTCTGAGCCATAGCTCTTGTATTCATTCTCATCTCTCTACGTGGCCCCATTTACAAGAAAAACAATGCACTAACACAAATGCAATAAACACAATTAGGCTCAACAAGGTAAGTAATCCAAGTACTCAAGCTCATTTTCCAAAAACAATTCCTTTCATTAGTTTTGATATGGCAATGGGTTCCCCTAACACACTTCAATATAGCATAACATCACAATTGCAACCATGCATCACAATTCATAAAACATTCTTTCACTTAAAAGGCTCATCATGAAAAAACACATACATCACCCACATATCAATTCCCAATTACACGATAACCCAGCTCTGATACCAACAAATATAACCCCCTTAGCCCGGCCTAGACGGTTGACCCGAACTACGAAGATTACACAGGGAAAACCAAAATCAACTGAAAGTCAACCTTGATTCACAACCTTTTTTTTCTTTTTAATCTTTTCTAGTTGCACATTAACCCTAAGTGAGATCCCACAAAACTTATTTGAAAAAGGCACAACGATTGGATAACAAACAGAGACTCAATTGCACTTATTACAAGAATAGGGACCAAAATGTAAATTCTATAAATTAGAGGGTCTTTACTGATTTTTATGTTACCATTATGAAAGTAGTCATGTTACATGCTTCCCTGTCAAATTTCACCTTAATTGGACATCTCAAACTCATACAATTGCAAACTCAACTTTCGGGACTAAAATGTAAAGCTTGCAAACTTTAGCACCATTCAAATCAGTGCCCAACGGTCACTTGTTTCGAAACACATAACTTCCGTATCGAAACGTGGGGCATCACTCATCCGTTTCGATACTGGTTCCGAAACACTGCTTTCCAGTAGCCAAATCGTTTCGAAACAGCCTCCAGCCATTTCGAAACACGAAGGCCATTATAGACCCCCGTTTCGAAACGCCAGAGTGTTTCGATACGGTTTGCCCAGAAACTGCAGATTTCGCTGGTTTTTCATGCACAAACCCATTCTAACTCATCCTAATGACTTCCCAAACATATCAACAGGTCATCAAACATATAAGGTGCATGTTTAGAACTCCTAAACACATTCATAGCATCAAACATGAAATATGACATGTCTAGAGGCATGCTTCCTATTATCCAAAACCAAATAGGCAAACAAACTTCAAATCAAGCATTAAAGGCCATTTACAACCTCAAACCAACAAAGGCAACATGCCCCAACCTTAGGGAGTTCAACACATCTCCCAAAACAAATCTTAGGTTCCCATTGCCAATTTATCAAAACTAATAGTGTATGAAAAGATCACCATACGTGAGCTTGGATTCCCTTGGATGCACTTAGCTTCCTTGATGCCCAAAGCACCTCAATTATCTACATTATTGGTAAGAGAGAGCGTAAGCACAAATGCTTAGTGAGGCATGCTCTAAACAAAACCATTACAGTAATGCATTTTTAGAGAACACTTTAACAAAGCTTTTAAACCACATGCACTTCTCTTTCTCTTGCTACCAAGCATCTTTTTCAAGCATCTCATGCTTAATTACATTCAATACAATATATTGGCTTTCAAGTGATAGTTCATAACCATTTCAACACAAAACACAATCGGATACGCGGATTACAAGCGTTGTCCCACACGCTTCATACACACTACCGGACTTTACAAGGTTCACACTCAAGAGCAATGCCTCCATTGATGTGATACCCATGTTGGAGTATAACGGTACAATCACAACCCCTCAACACCACTCACCGGTAGTTGTATACTTCCACTAACGAGAGTAAGGGACACATGACACAAGATCCACACATGGAATTTACAACCACCACTGTGATCTTACCTCAATCGTTAGGGTACTTGGATGGAGTTTATTGTACAATCACAACCCCTCAACATCCAAGGCGACTTTACTTACGGTGCACCCAATCCTATAGCCGGCTAACTATATCTGATTCAAGTACATTAAAACCATTACATCACTTGCCAATATACATCAAATATTATCAACAATTCACCGTTTTAAAGCATTAATCAAAGCCACTTAACATCATGCATCACTATGCATCATAACCATATTAATAACATGTCAAACCAAGGATCTCTTACCTTGAGCATCCTTCAATACAAGGCTTTCAGAACCAGCATTAATCATGCTAAATCATGCTTTCAAAACAGTAATTAAACATGCATTTCATATCCAATGCATCAAACCACAATCTAGCACATCCGAGGGAGTTTTTCTGAAAACTTACTCTTGAGCTTAGCTAAGTTGTTTAGACTTAAACTAAGCTCCTAAAACCTCCAAATAATTGTTTCAAAGCTGGAAACCAACTCCACTCACCAATTTCGTTTCGCTTGCTTGCCGAAATACCAATTAAGCTTCCGGATCAACTCTAAAAGTGTCCGAAGATGTCTCCCCTATTTTAAACACATCAAAGCAGAGGATTAATGCATCATCATGCATTGAAATCTTCAGCCAACAGTCCTAAACTCGCCGTTCTACCCAAAACCAACATTTCGGCTACCAAACACAACCGAAAACACCTCCAAACTCTTCCAAAACTTAACCCAGCCAAGATACATCACTTCTAACCATTTCTAAACATCAATTAACATCCAAAATAAACCTAAACTCGTCCTTATACCTCCAGCTATAACAGAACACCAAGAACACCTCAAAAACCACCATTTTTATAAGCAAAAACTTAGGAAATACAACCTATTCAGGATTAGATTGATAAAACCTCATTTCAAACATCATTAGACATCCAAAATACATTAAAGAATCATCTCAAAACAGAGCCCAATCCATTACAGCGAAAATCTTCAAGATCTCTTCCAAATATTGAGTTTTAAGCCAAAATCAAGTTTCTAACATTAAATCCATTTATAAAACTCTAATAAAGGATTGACAACTTGGGAATTTCAGTAAAGAACTTAGTATTTAGAGGAGAAGAACATCCTTACCTCTAAATTATGATTTCTCCTTGATTTGGGCCAAATTCCATGAAAATTCAATGTGGAAATCAAAAGGATTTGATGCAAGATTGATTAGGAATAAATAGATGATAGAAATCTCATCAATTGAAGTGAAAATCTATTTGAAAGTTGCTGGAGAAAAAATGTTTGGATGATGGGATTTTGAGAGAAAAAGGAACGAGAGAAAATTAGGAAAATATAGTTATGAAAATCCAAAAGGTAGTTTCCATTTTCTTTTTATTTAATTAAATATTAATTAAATCACCCAAATTAAGGAAAAATCTGGAGAAAAACATTTTTTGTAAATTAGCTCCTTAAAGATTCAAAGTTTCAATCCTTTACAAAACAGTCACTACTAAACTTTGCAAAAATCGCATTTTGGTCACTACACCGAAATGTAGTATTTCCAAACCTAATTTATTAAAATTGATTTCACCACTCTTTTATATATATTAAATGAGGATTTTTAGATATTTTTATATATTTTTAAAACGTCCAAAACTAGGTTTTCCCTAAAACCACATTTTATATTCGAACCGCTTATCAGACCGGTCCGGTTCAAACCCTAAACTTTTAAGCCCAAAATTGGGGTGTTATAGAATCAATCGAGGAAAGCAAAGTCAAAGACTAAAATGAGAAATTACCTGCGATCACATCTGTGTCATTCATGTCCTCACAATGTGCATACACCCTAGCTGGCCCACCTCCCTCGGGCTGAACTGCTACAACATGAGCTACATTCCTCTGGCTGTCATGCCTAGGCTGAAAGTTACCTCAACCGCGCCTACAGCTTCTCTGATGCTTGACAGCTCGTGCCAGAGCTTGTCTATCCCTAGACGGATGTAGACAATCGCGCTTCAAGTGCACTTAGACTCGCAGTTCCAACAAAAACCATAAGTGCCCCAACACTCACCGAAATGACGTTTACCACACGTGTTGCACTCGGGAGTATGATTCTCAGTCCCTTGGTCGTGATGGCCTCGCCCCGAAATACCACCTCCGCGTCTATGATCATGATAAGGTTTCCTCTCCATGTGCCTCTTGGCACGATCTCTGTCCCAATCAGCCTTCCTCTTTCCGGAACTAGATCCACCTTTGCGATCCGCAAGTCCCAAAGATTGTTCGATGTCCTTGGCCCTAGCGACCAACATATCAAAATCTGTATAGTCGGAAGCCAACATGTAGGTCTTCACATCCTGAACCAACCCATAACGAAAACACTCACATCGTTCGCCTCAGTGGAAACAAACTCAGAAGCATATTGGCTTAGACGTACAAACTGCAGCTCATAGTCGGACATGGTCAAGCTACCCTGAACTAGAGCCATGAACTCTCACTTCTTCTCATCTAGGTATCGAGGACCTAGGAACTTCTTACGGAAAGCAGCCCTGAAGAATTCTCAAGTAACCTCGGCCTTTGGCATACCCGTAATAATAGTAGTCCACCAAGTGTAGGCATCTCCCTGAAGCAAAGAGACAATGCAACCTAACTTATGTGCTTCAGAGCACTCCATATGACTCAAAATACGATCTGTGCTCTCAAACCATGCCTCAGAACCCTCGGGTGAGAACCCACAGAACTCAACCCTACCCAAGCTACGGAGTCGCTCTAACGGTAAACCAGAACCTGCATCCTTAGAAGGTGCTGCAACCTGAACACCCGCTAAAGCTGTCTGTATAGCCCCGACTATAGCCTGAATCAACGGATTAACACCAATACCTACTTGTCCCTGACAAGCCTGGGGCCCAACACCTTCCGCATTCGCTCAACCACCCGGAGGCGGAGGAGGAGGAAGAGGCAAGTTTTCTCCTCGCACATCCTCAACATTCTCAATCCGCTCAACCCTCGGTCTCACCATGCTAACAAATGCAAAGCTAATCAACAAAAAAAAAGTGAAATGATTTGGGGTCAGCAAGGAATAAGGTCCAAGGTGCTCAAGTCTTTAAACTCAAAATCACTTACAATATTAGTATACTAGAAATGGGTGCCTTTAACTATTTCAACCAATACAAGGATAACCACAAGCATGCTTACAATCACCGTGCAATTACAATCAACAAGCTTACACCACAAAACTTACCTCACTTCCCTTTCGGCTTGCGGAAACTCAACGAACCTAGGCAGAACCTAGGCTATGATACCAACAAATGTAACCCCATCGACCCGGCCTAGCCGCCAGACTGCATCGAACAAGTTACATGGGGAAAACCGAAGCAAAACCCATTAAGGCTCCACTCCGATTAACAACCCTATAAAATTTCTTTTAAAGTTATCTTGTCTGGATGTTTAATTTTATCCTATGTGAGAGGACTCGCAGCGGAATCACACACGGATACAAAACACACGAAATAGACAATTAAACAAACCCTTTTTATCTTTTACAGCAGGTCGTATCGGTACGCTAGAGGACCGTATCGATACGCTCTCAACGGTCAACTTTCCCAAGGTCAAACTATGAAGATCGTACTGATACTCTTAGGAATCATACCTATATGCCAAAATCTCATCAATTTCCACGATTTTCAGAGAGCTTTTGGCGTATCGATACACCCCCACATACCAGTACACCCTACCCAAAAAAGGCCTAAAGCAAGGGACCATATCGATACAGCCTTTGAGTGTATCGATACGCCCTGCACTGCAAGACTTGTTTTGGCAGCTAAAAACACAAGGACTCGACTCTAGAGGCATTTAACGACTAGTCAAGCAACATACAAACTCAAATACAACACAAGACATCCATGGATAAACATACGAAGAAATTTAAACACTTAACGATGCCACATTCATCATGATAGGAATTTAAAGGAAAACATGCATACAAAGCGTTCACCAACATAGACAAAATTAAATAAAAGCAAACTTCAACATGGCATAAGGCAATACAAGTCCAAAACGTCAAGGCAAACTTGTCTAGGCAAAAGAACATGCCATCAGCATCACAAAACACAAATGTCTTATCCCATTGCTTAAAATAGTAATTATTGAAGTCTAAACCATACTTGAGCAAACCAAACTCCCTTGGATCCTCCTTTGTTCCCCGAGCTGCTCCGCAGGTCTTAGGGTCTGCATTGTTGGAAAAGAGAGCGTAAGCGTTTAAGCTTAGTGAGCGGTGCTCAAAACGGTAGTTACAACAATGCAGTTTTTAAAACATAGTTTTCTTGAAAACCAAAACTGTTTCCAAATCGTTTCCACATACTAGAACACACAATGTCATGCATTTACCTTCATGTGCATTTACTGAAATGCAACCACAAGCCATAAGCTTACCATATGCTCATTCTCATAACACAAGCAAAGTAAATAACAATGCTAAGCATAATAGATAGAATCAACAACATGCTTAACATGAGAATTAAAGCATTCATGGGTATATTGACATTCAACGTTTTTACTCGAATATGCGGATAGCTTTCTCAAACCCACTAGACACTTCCGGTGGAATCTCACATCACCGTACTCACTTGTCTAGTAAAACATAATTTCCGGTAGAATCTCAAATCACCGTACTCCTCCTTAGTGGATTCTAACATCACTAAGGCCACACGCAAATTTTACCTCGAGTTCACTCTAATCCTATCGATCGATAAATTATATCCGGTACAACTCAACACGTGTCAATATACTCATTCACAACCACAAGCATTACCGATGCTTGAACCACTTACCATGTCCAAACTTCCATGGAAGGCATGTACTCACAATGCAAATATAAACACAAGTCATAAGTCTCAACATGTATAACAATGCAAATTAACACATTGTCAACATGATATGTTCGTATTGCATCAAGAATCATAAAACACAGATTAATTGCATAAAACCTTTAAAACTTACTCTTGATCTTGGATTGGACTTTCAAGCTCAATCCAAACTCCTGAAACATTCCCTTAACCACGTTAAGGCTTTTAAAATCAATCCACTCACCAGCCAACACACAACCGATGTCCGAGATGCTGAATCAAGCCTCCGAATTACCTGAATTTCCGTCCACAAAGCATGAATCCAAATTCGTTGTTTTTAGTAACCCAAAATCGAACATTAGAACACAAATACACTCACAAACATAGCGAAGACTCGGAACTCAACAACCTTGCATCTAGGCACATCGATTCAAGCCCAAACTACACCCAAAACATAGCCATATCAAACCCAAATTACTAGCAGCCACAACCAACGAATTTACCATAAAATCTACTTTTTTACATCCCTAAACATCAATCCAAAACTACCAAACCTCCAGCTGCCATTTAAACTCAAAACTCAACCAAAAGCTCAAGATTTTCAACTCTTAAAATCACCCATAATACCCATTTCGGGTTTCCATTAAAAACCCACCATTTTATGTTATTTTTGTGTTAAAACAAAGTTAAAAACACTCCCAACTCAGCCTTAATCAACCCAAACAAAAACCCAAAGATTTCTTTTCATTTCCAATCCAAACTTTAAAAATCAAGATAGGATAAATCCATGAGTTTTGTAAAAATCACAACATTTAGGACTTAAGGAAGATGAAACTAAGTCAGGGAATCGTTTACCTTGAAGAAATCACTTGGTTGAGAGCTTGAAAACCAATGGAATAGTAGAACGGGGTTTTGGGAGGTTTTAATGTGAAAGGCTAATTTGGAGAAGAAGATGGCTTTTGAAACAAAAACCTTTTTTATTCCCTTTTATGAAAAATCCTTTTTTTTTGCTCTTTAGTCTTTTAAAATCCCTTTTTGGTGTATTAAAAATAGTTTTTTTCTCAAATTTAATTTAACCTGACTCGGTTCAACTAGTTCGATAACTCCCGGCCCTAAACTCGGGGCGTTACAAGATCTGTAACGCCCCGGTTTTGGGCTTGGAAGTTTTGGGCTTGGACCGGTTCGGTCAAAGTGCTGTTCGAATACAAAAAGGTGAAATTAGGAAAGCCTAGTTCGGGTTGCATTAAAAATATGGGAAAATGTCCTAAAATCCTCTTTTAATATATATAAGTGAACTGTGAAATCAATTTTACAAAATGAGTTTTGGAAGGGTGACATTTTGGCTGGTGACCAAAATGTAATTTTTGAAAATTGCGTGACTGTTTTAAAAAGGATTGAAACTTTGAATCTTTAAGGAGCTATTTACCCAATGGGAGTTTCTCCAGATTTTTCTAAGATATTAAATGATTTATTTCTGGTTTTTAAACAAAAGAAAAGTGGAGGGAAGATATTTTCCTATTTCCAACTAACTTTTCCATTTTCTATTTTTCTCTCATTTTTCTCTCAAACCAAACACCTTTTCTCCAGAGCTTTTCTCTCTGATTTTGTCACCTAAATATCTCTTTTCAATTCTCTTTTGATTGCTAATCATCTCCTCATCAAAACCTCACCATTTGCTAATTGGATTTTCAAGATTTTGGTTCTAAAAAGGGAGAAACTCAAGTTTGGAGGTAAGAACGTCCTTCTCCTCTGAACTCTCAGTTCTTTACTGAAATTCCCAAGTTCTCAATCCTTGATTTGTGATTTATTTAAGGTTTTACAATTGTAATCTTGATTTTGGCTTTAAAATGCAAGATTTGCTTGATTTTGGATGAAGTTTCGTATGATCTGTTTGGGCAGTGTTTTGAGGTGTCAATTTGATGTTAAATGAATGTTAAATTGATGAGAAATTGAGGTTTAATCAATGCAATCCCGAATAGGTTGATTTTCCTAACTTTTGCTTGAGTTTTTGGTTGTTTTTTGGGTGCTTTTGATGATCTGTTATTGCTGGAGGTATAAGGACGTGATTGGGATCATTTTGGATGTTAATTGATGTTTATAAATGGTTAGAAGTGATGGATCTTGGCTGGGTTAAGTTTTGGAAGTGTTTGGAGGTGATTTCGGTTGTGTTTGGTAGCCGAAATGTGGGATTTGCTAAGAGCAGCGAGTTTAGTTGTGTTGTTGGTGTTTTTAATGCATAATGATGCATTAATCCTCTGTTGTTGTGTGCTTGAAACAGGGGAGATTGATCCGTGAGCATTAGAGGTGGTGTGGAAGGTTTCAGATGCTTGGAAGGCTTGTTGGCTAGCCTTGTTTTGTGTATCGGTGAGTGAAGTTGGGTTTTCAGCTTTTAAACCAAGGTTTGAAGGTTTTGGGAGCTTAGTTTAAGTCTAAACAACTTTACTAAGCTCAAGAGTAAGTAAATGGAATTTCTCACTTGGTTTGTGTATGAATTGGTTTTTAAAGCACTTGTGATTGTTGGATGCAATGCATGTGATTTGCATGTTTTAAATCCTATTTTGAAAGCATATTTTAGCATGGATTAATGCTGGTTTTGAAAGCCATGTGTGATGGATGCTCAAGGTAAGAGATTCATGGTTTTGTACATTGGAATTGTGGAATTGATGCATGGTGTTGCATGTTGTTTAATGGTTTTGTGTAATGCTTCAAAAACAGTGGATTGATGATGGTAAATGGTGGTTTATGCATTTTGGTTATGCTTGTAAAACAATGGATTAATGTGGTAAGATGGTTATATTTGCAAGTGATGCAAGTGGTTCTTGGTTACTTTAATCGGATATAGTTAGCCGGCTATAGGATTGGGTGCACCGTGAATAAAGTCGCCTTAGATGTGGAGTGGTTAAGAGTGAACCGGTAACTCCATCCAAGTATCCTAACGAGATGGTTAAGGTCATAATGGTGGTTGAAATTCCATTCGAGGACCTTGGGTAAGCAAAGGTAATAATGGTGGTTAAAATTCCATTTGAGGACCTTGTGCTTGTTAAGATCACAATGGTGGTGTAAAGTCCATGTGTGGATCTTGTGTAGGGTGTCCCGGATCTCGTTAGTGATGTTATACAACTACCAATCGGTGATGCTAAGGTTATATGGTGGTTAAAATTCCATATATGGGAACCTTGTGCATGTTAAGGTTATATGGTGGTTAAAATTCCATATATGGGAACCTTGTGAATGTTAAGGTTATATGGTGGTTAAAATTCCATATATGGGAACCTTGTGAATGTTAAGGTTATATGGTGGTTAAAATTCCATATATGGGAACCTTGTAAATGTTAAGGTCATATGGTGGTTAAAATTCCATAAGAGGACCTTGTGTGTTGTAAGGTCAAATGGTGGTTAAAATTCCATTTGGGGACCTTGGATTGGTAGTGTGTATGAAGCGTGGGGACAACGCTTGTGATCCGCGTATCCAATTGGATGTTGAGTTGAAAAGTGGATTTGGTTTATCACTTGGAAGCCAATGTAATGTTCTTGATTATAATGAAGCATGAGATGATTGAAATGATGCATGGGTGCATGAGCAGTGTGTAATGACCTATGAATGCATGTTTACTTGTTAGCTTGAACAAGTGTTGATTATCTATTGAGAATGGTGCATGTGTGCATGAAATCTCTTTAGTGCATTGAAGTCTTGCTAAGACTTGTTTTTAAAGGCATGTGATGCAAATTTTGATGATGTGGTTCATATGTTGCAATTGTTTAATGCACATGTTAGATTGAATGAGTAAATGGTTTTAAAAGGTTTCTTGCCTAAAGATGGTTTTCAAGTATGAGAAAGGTATGATGTGAAGTGGAAGTGATTTCCAAGGTTTTGAATTTAACTTTGCATATGATGTTCATGCATGAAATGGTTAAATTGATGGTATTGCAAGTTTATGTTTTGAAAAGGGTTTACTTAGCTTTCTAAGCTAAGGGTTGGTTTTCAAGTTTGAGCAATGCATGATTTTAAGCATGTTGTTGAAAAGGGTTTTCAAACAATGCTTTGGTTTATCGAATCGAGTTTGCTTTTAAAAGTGGTTTTATGATTCGCTGCATTGATGGTGTCTTGGTTTTGAGCATTCCTCACTAAGCATTATGTGCTTACGCTCCTTTTTGTCCATCAATGCAGATAATTGAAGTTGGAACAACGAGAAGGAAGGAATTCAAGGAGAACTCCACTTGAGATGTATGTCTCGGTTAATAGCTATAGTTAATAGAGGCAATGGGGGGAGAATCTCTTATGTTGATGTTAATGAGTTTATGTATGTTGGACAAGATCGGTTTTATGTTGTTGATAATGTTGGAACATGTATTGGTCTTTATGAGTTAGTTTTAACAAATTGATGCTTGAATGGTTTGCTAAGTAGGAAGCATGCCTATGGATTTGGGGCTTTTCATAATTGATGCCATGTCGATGTTTGGTTAATGCCTTTATGTTCCTTGTTTGTTGTATGACTTGCTGGTAAGGTTTGGTTGCATTTGGAACATGTTTGGTAGTTCAATTGTGTGTTTAATCAGCCATTTATCTGCATTCTGAGCAGGCCGTATCGAAACGGGGGCTACCGTTTCGGAACGGGGGCCCTGTAATTGCCCAAGCGTTCGAAACGGAAGGTACCGTTCCGAAACGAAAATGCCTCTTCCAGGCCTCGTTTTGGAACACGTTGCGGAACGGTCCCGCATTTCGAAACGGGTTCTTTCTGTTTCGGAACACCTGACCGTTGGAGGCTGACATGGGCGGTTATATGTTTTGAAATGTTTGCATTTTGGTCCTGAAACATGTTTATGCAATTGTATGAGTTTGAGAAGTCCGTTTGAGTTGAAATTTGGCAGAGATGCATGAAAGATGATTAATTTTAAGTTGGTAACTTAAAATTTGGTTAGGTCCTTAAAGTTTCCAGAATTTACAATTTGGTCCCTAAAATTTTAATTCGTGCAATTGAGTCCCTGAATGTTCTCTGTTTGTTATGATGTTTGAATATGAGGATCTTGAGAACATATCTAGGGTTAACGTGTATCTAGACAAGAGTAAAAAGAAAAAAAAGGGTCGCTAATCAAGGTTGACTTTCGGGTTGACTTTGGTTTTCCCCGTGTGATCTTCTTAATTCGGGTCGACCGTCTAGGCCGGGTTAAGGGGGTTACAAGATCAAAAAAGGTAACTCTTCCTATTCTTTTTTTGTATTCCAATATAAAAAGAATAAATAATGAAAACCAAAGTGAAAGTTACCTCTGAAAAAACTTAGTCTCTTTTTTTTTATTGCTTGTTCGAAAAGTGATTGAGATTAACTTATACATTCATTTTTATTTCAAAAATTACAATGATTATCCTAATCTACTATATCTGACAATATGATCTTCATTTTCAGCCACTTGCATGTCGGCTGCATCACGACCGTTGATTTCTCGGCGATGGACGGTTGGATTTAGCTCGGTAGCGGACAGTCAAGATGGCGTTTCGGAGGCGATGCGGCACCCTTCAGATGCAGACACATGGCATAGATGACTCCAAAAGCCTCGACATGCCTTGCACGCACGCGTGGGGAGACGAACGGCCAACTCGTGTATCTCACGCGCGATCCGAAGGGCCATCGAGCTTTAGTCTCAACCTTGGATCGAATCTTGATCCAACGGCTCTAGGGCGGCTGTGCATAGGGGAAAAAGATGGATTAGGGTTTTTGTTTTTAATTAGATTGGGCCCAAATGGGCTCTTTTTTGTAATGGATTGAACAATATTATTTAAGTGGGCTTTATTTTAATTAAAATGAGTTTTTGTTTTTAGGATATGTTTTCTATAATAATAATAATAATAATAATAATAATAATAATAATAATAATAATAATAATAATAATAATAATAATAATAATGATAATACTAATATACACACATACAAATTTAATATATATTAGACACCCATATTAATATTAATAATATTATATGGAGGTGGACAAAAATGAGTGATTACAGTTGCCCCTCTTTGCTTGTCCTCGTGAAACGAGGACAAAGAAAAGACCAAAAGCACTCATTTTTGTCCTACTTTCTTGTCCCTGGCCTTGAAATCACTTGTTCTTTTGGAACTTTCCACTCTTCCTCGACCAATTATTTCACGCTTCAAACTCCTCAATGCCTCGATTTGTACTCGTCTCGACATCAAAAAGAAAGCTTGACATCATGCCCAAATGTCTTACTGATGGCCCGGAGGTCTTATCACCATGCTCGAAAGACTTCCTGGTGGCCTGAATGACTTATCATCATGCCCGGAGGACTTAAGATAAGGATTCATGCCAACAGGCTACCAAAATATTTCTTAAATATGATTCACGCCAACAGGCTACCAATCCCTTAAAATGATGCCCCGGTTTCTATCGGTCTTGACATCACATTAAGGTTAGCATCATGCCCGAAGGACTCACTGATGGCCTGAAGGACTTATCACTAAGCCCGAAAGACTTATCATTTTTCCCAAAGGACTTACTGATGGCCCGAAAGACTCAAGATAAGGATTCACACCAATAGGCTACCAAAATATTTCTTAAATAGGATTCATGCCAACAGGCTACCAATGGAAATCTTCCATAAGATCTACTTCTTCAACATGAAGTTGCAGACAGTAATCTTCAAATATCTATTTAAAATAAACACAATGTTTCTAAATCAGCATGCCCCTAGCACGAGGATCTATAGATGATGCATGCAATGTAATATTTTCTTATTTTTCATTCTTTTCTTTTTCTCTCTTTCTATTCCTTTTCTTTTTCCTCTTTTTTTCTCTTCTTTTTTTCTTTTTCTTTCTTCTGTCTTTTCTTTTCAAACCCATCTTTAAAACCTTATTCCCTGAAAGGTCATTCTCAGATTTCACTTCATATCTCTGTAGTATGCTCCTCAATCTTCATCTTCATTCATTGAATCTCTATCTTGCATTTGACTTGCACTTTTTCCTTGTGCGAGTAACTCTTTCTCTTCAAGATCTCTACTCAGTTTCGTAAGTTCCTCTTCTAGTCCCTATACTACTCTTATATAGGGACTTTCATCATCTCATTTCCCCCATTCCGTATCAGGCTCGACGTTTTCTCGTATTTGACTCAATATTCAGAGTCTTCGTCTACTTTGAAATTTGGGCAAACGAAATGCCTCAATTCCTGTGAACTCAGCTTGTAACTCAATCTTCTTTATTAAATGTAACGAAGCATCTCGGCAGAAACCAATTGCAGGTCCTTATGCTTTAATTCTTACTATAAAAAATGCCATTTTGAAAATATGGCAGTCATTTAAAAAAAAACAAAACTTGAAGACAGTGCCAAACATTTTGAAAACCACTATTCGGGAAAAAAATATAGGTATTTTAAAAATCAAAATTTGAAAAAAAAATGTCGAACATTTTTTTGCCTATTGATGTTTTGAGAAAATGATAAATATTAAAAAAATCAAAATTTTGAGAAAAATGCCAAACATTTTTTAAAATACTAATGTTCGAGCGAAATCAAAATCAGAGTAAATGCCAAAAATTCTTAAAAACTAATGTTCAGAGGAAAATCAAAATTGGAGTAAATGCCAAACATTTTTTAAAAACTAATGTTTGGCCCAAAATATCAAATACAATAACACATTTGCTTCAAATTGTCAAAGATCAATCCGAATGAAGAGTATTCTTAGAAGATTTTGAATGTTGTGATGATATATGCACATGTATAGTCTCTTCTAATCTATTAGGCTTTTGAGAGAAACAATTCCTATACCTAATCTCTAACCCCTTTTAGGTGGCTCTCTTGATCTCCCTATATCACCATGCCCCATCCTTCCCTCATTTGGTGTTGATCAGGCACTTAAAATTTGACGTCTCTTGAGGTAAGGTTATCCCTTTGGCGGAATGTGATCTGAAGACTTCTTACTTAACTAAGACATCAATGTATGATCAGAATGGTCTTTATAAGCTTGTAATGTATGACCTGATTCACAGTTACGAAAGAAGGGGTATATAGGCTCAAGTAAGTTTTCAAGGGTCATGGAAAACCAAGGATCATTTTCGAGCAACATCATCTTTAGAATTCATGAAGGAAGTGTGCTTTGATGAGTATTTTTTGTTTCCTTGGATCGCTCTAGACTGCCCATTTTTGGGTTTTCACCATAGAGTTCATTTTCTTCTTCTAAATTTTAGACCAGGTAAACATGACCCAATTTTTGTTCTGACTCAGTATTCATGCATTTCTTTAATCACTTTAGACTGCCCATCTTTGGGTTTTCCCCTAGAGTTCATTTCTTTCTGCTGTAAACTCAGGCTGGCTCATATTCTGGATGGATATTGATACTTGCTTTCTACTCAAAGATGATTAGTCATCCATGGTTCTTCAAAATTGGTGATGATTTGAATGAATGATTGTGTACAATTTATATGTTCCTTTATTGCACCTTTCGGTTCAATGCTTTTATTCTCGATTGCTCTTCTCTTTTGTTGGCATAATCCTTTATTAATGTCTTTTGATGTTTCTTTGACCTATGTATATGATGTATATGTTCTCAAATCTTGCCCATTAAAAATCGAGCGACTTCAATTTGTCAGCAAAATCTATATCCTATTTGTCGCCAATATGAAGGTGATCCTTGGTTTGGGTTCTATAAAAAAACGATCAGGCTAAAAAATGTGATAACAACGAGTGTATTTTCTTACTTTATGAAGGGGAAGTCAAAGAATGCCATTTGTCATCTTATCCATGGACATCTAGAGAAAGTGTTCGGGGGGTAGGGATTTTAGAGTTAACACTCAACTCAAGGATCTTAAACGACAAATGTCTGAGAATGTATTCCTAAATTGGTGTGCCCATTATCTAAACACTCATTTCGTTTCTCTGTTGCCCAAATAGATAGTAGATACTCACATTTGCAATGTCTCCACACCATTCAATCTTTTCTAAGCATATGCATCTTAGAATTGATTTTTTAGATTTGAGTCAAAGTATAAAAAATGACATATACATGTATGCGTATGTATGGAAAAATGTATATGTGCATGTGAGAACAAAATGTACCCCATAAAATGAATGAAACATTTAAAGAATCGAAGAATGTAAAATATGTTTTTAAATGAGAATACAGAAGATGTGATTTTCCATCCTAACAAAATAAATAGACATATGTCTTTAAGTCACAGAGTTTGTTCTGTGAATTATTCTCACAAAGGGGAAACCAAAGTCAAACTAGCATCTTTGCAAAAGGTAAAAAATTCAAGCATAGAGACAATCTTATTCTGGCCTTCTTGGCTTAATGTAGACTTGTCTTAATTCTATATTTTCCACTGCTGAATTAATTCTTGGGTGAGGACCCCGCTACTGATCAGCTTCTTGACCTATTCCAACAACGGTCTACACTTCTTGGTAGGGTGCCCTGTTGCCCTATATGGAAATCACATGTGCTATTCGGGTCAAAATTGTGGGCGGATGGATCACGTATATTTTTCATCTGTCTGGGAATGAGATAGCGACCTTCAACCAAATGAGGCCAAACGTCTGCAATGGATTTTTCATTTGCACTTGTTCGAGAAATTTTTCTTGATGGCTCGGAAGAATCGGCATTTCTCCCTCTTTTGAGATTACGAGGACTTTGGAAGCGGCACTCATTTATCTCTCATTCTTCTACTTCCTCGGTTTGGTACTTAGACTTAAATCTCAATTTTCCTTCTTGGACTGCATAGTCTATTCTTTCCCCTATCTTCATGAAATCCTCAAATCTGCTTCTTGATTTCTCTAACAATCTATCAAAGTATGGGATGGGAAGAGTTGCATGGAACATGGGAATCATTTCTTCTTCGATTATAGGAGGCTGAACTTGTGTCGCCAAACCTCTCCATCTTAGAGCATATTCTTTGAAGGTCTCATTTGGCCTCATCGTCATGCCTTGCAGAAACTATCAAGTCAGTGCCAAATCCAAAGCATATCTATATTGCTCCAAAAAGGCACTAGCTAAATCACTCCAGGATTGAATCTGCTTTCTACTCAACCGGTTATACCATACTGCTGTCGGTTCTGTCAGGCTATCGTGAAAGTAATGGATCAACAATTTTTCATTCTTCAAGTAACCTTCCATTTTTCTGCAAAACATAGTTAGGTGAACCTTCGGGAAACTAGTACCATCATACTGCATAAATCAGGGAGCCTTGAAATCCAGAGGAATGACCAAATCATGGACTAGGCAAAGCTCCCTTGCATTAAAGACATCCATTTTTTCTTTCTTCTTAAGCTCTTTCTTAAATCTATATTCTAGATGCTCTAGTCCTTGTTCCATTTTTTCTCACAACTGATCTTCAAATGCTACCATCGAGCCCTGCAATTTAATTATTTATTTAATTAATATGTGAAATGCATCATAAATGTTAAAATATAAAAGACAAACAATGAGTATGAATTATCGTAATGAATGCAAATGAGGCGTTGATTCTCCAATAGTCCTTTAAAAGAATTTGATTAATGTGTGAAATGCATCATAAATCTTAAATCTCTATATATCACAAAATATCTTCTATCTTATAAAAAACCCTAATATGGAATATTTTGAATCAACGAAATGTAATGCAATGAGATATTAGTCGCAAAGTGATCATCGTAGAAAGACTTTCATTAAACAAAAAGGCTCGTTACATTAGACATTATTTTTCCAAGCTTTACAGAAACTGATGAGCCCTAACCCCTAACTTTCTAATATCACCCAACAAACGAGTCAGCTTTCCTCCGTGCTCCAATGTCGGATCAATATCCTGACTTAATGGCATTGCTTCGTCAGCTAAATTTGCCACCTGTTGGGCCACTTCGCGAGCTTGAACGATGACAGTTTTCATGTCCTTGTCTCACTTTAATATTTCTCGCTCAGCTTTTCGCACCTGGAGGGTTACCTCTTCGACACTTTCATAGCCAGCTTGCTTGTAGGCTTCTTCATGGATCTCACTTGTACGCAAAGAAGTCGTAAGTTATTTTGTTTGTTCTTTGAGTGCTTCATTCTCCAACTGAAAGGTGTTGGATATGGTCTCACTCTGTTGCAAACTTGTTTTCAAATTCTCGTTCATAGCTAAGCTGTCTTGCAACTCTTTCTGAAGGGTATCATATCGGCTCTCGGCTTCTTCCAACCTTTGTGACAATAATCGAGCCCTATTTTCACTGACCCTACCTCTTTGCTTCCACTGCCCCAAGTCATTATTCAGCCGAACGATACTCTTCTTCCATTCTTCTAAAGTATTACACATTCATGCATTTCTAAACACACAATAGAGCTCATGATGATCATCTTGTAGACTCTTCAATTTCTCGCTCAAAATATCCTTCTCTTGCCTAAACTGGTTATACTCGAATGAACGTCCCTCTTCTAAGATCCCCCCATTTGTGACCTCTGAATTTAAATTGCTGAAGTAACTTGCTTCTGCGTTACCCAAGCCTTCCCTCAGATCCTGATTTCCTTCCAACTTTGCCCCTCGGGCAGTTTTTGTCTCAATGTAGAATTTGGGTTTCCCCTCTTTGAAACTTAGTATACCCGACTTGACAAGATTTTTGACCTGATCCTTTAAAGCCCTACAATTCTCTGTGGTGTGACCTGAACTCCCTAGGTGGTAACTGCACCTAGAACGTCGATTGTAATCTTTCAGGTAAGGTGGTTCTTTCGGACCAGAATGAACATGGGTGATAAGGTTTTTCTCGTTAAGCATCGAGAGTATCTCGATGTACCTTACAATAATAGGGATGTACTTCTTTTTACTTGCTTTTCGGGTTTCTTCTGGACCTACTTTTATTTCTTGAAATCTTGACTCGGATGTATTCCTCACTGGTTTGTTGATCGAAATCACAAAAGGGTTCAACTTGTTGTATTTGCCGACGTTATCTTGTTTCAGAGTGATATTCTGACCACATATGTCTTCATTCTGACTCTTGACTATCCCTTCTTCTAGTTCTACAGTTCCCTTGCCTTTGGCCATAGCGGTCATCATATTCATCATCTCGACCATTTGTTTCTTTAAATCTTGTATCTCAATTCGTTCGTCACTAACGTAAGCGCCGCCTACTATGTCTGGTTCAAAGCCTTTAGATATGCTGCCCTCTATAGTATTCGGTGTATCTTCCGATATTTGTTCTATTTGATCACGAGGCCTCTTATCCATTATGATTTTTTCTAAAGTGGTAGCCACTTGCGAAATTAATATCTTTATTTTATGCCATAAGGATGCAAATGCCAAAAAATGTAAAGAAAAGACATAAAAGAAAATTGTGTCAGTATAATGAAATAATCGACAAAATAAGGTAAATCAAATGACAAATGATAAACATGACTATAAATTAAAGCCATTAGATCAAGCAACAAACAAAAAGACAAATAAAGTAAACAAAGCCTAAACAAGGTTATCGCCAAACGGACAGGGTTTCGACATGGCTCTAAAAGGTGAGCTCTACGGTTTACTAGATGCAGTTTGAATCTAACGTAAACGATACTCGGTCTGTCGCTAGGACATCGATTCAAGGGGACACGACTGATATACCATATGGAAGCAGAGCTCCACGAAGTATAAGGATCGTATCCCGAAAACGAATTACAACACCATACAGAAGTGGAAACTTCACGTGGCGAAGTAATCGTTCTCACTTAAGGGTTCTAAAACTAATATATAATGACAAAATATATCAAACACAATATAACCAAACAAGGTCGAAGAATTAAAAATTAAATGAGGTCGAGTTTAAAACTTTTCTTAATAATTATAATACGAACCGAATCTAAGGCTTGACTCTCTTTTTGTTTTTTTTTGTTAAAAAATAAAAATTTTCCCCAGCGGAGTCGCCATCCTGTAGCGACTAAAAAAACCTAAAATTGTGTTTTTCCCATTTTTAAAAAAAAAATTATTCTTAGGGGATTTCTTTTAAAATGCTAGTGTTTTGAATAAAATATTGGGAGTCGCCACCGATCGTTTTTTTAAATGGTAGACCGGACACCGTAAAACAAAACAAAAGATTTTTAAAAAACATGGGTTCGGGAGTCGGTTACGGATGGAGAAGGTTTAGCACCCCCACACCGCCCAAAATTTGGTACCTAACGGTTCGTAATATATTTATTAGAAAAATTTAAAAGAAAAACTCGGCCTGATTTAATTAACAATTCCCGAATGCATGAATGTATGGTCATACGAGACAGACAACTGAACTCGCAATCCACGATACCAAAGAAGATGACGCCCAAATGTTTGAGACGACACTCCTACTAGAATATCGAGACTTTGAGTACTAGAATTAATTAATGCGACTAATTAAATACGACAATTAATTATGCATGGACAAAATATATGAATATAAACAAAGTAATATAAAGCATAAATAAAATTAAGGACATTCATATATAAATACCATATAAAAACACACAAAAAGATACATGTACTATTCATCTGAACCATATATAAATAATAATTATTATTATGTGACATACCATATATATATATATATTCATGCGTTCATATGTGTTAGAAACAAAATATACGTCAATATATAATTTGATAACAAATAAAAAGGTGATTTATATATAGATATAAGCAAAACTTTCTAAATACATGTAAGTAATTTTGAAAAGGAATTTAAGCTATAATTACACTCATACCAAATATATAAAATTACATTATAAGTAAACAAAAATATAGGAACATAAATAATGTATAGCAGTAAAGGCGTATGCATAATAAAAAATAATTTTAAATGTATTACCCTAAGAAGCTATATATAAAAAATACATTATGTATAACGGACTATAATAAATATATATATTAAAAAATATATATTATATATTATACATACAGAATAAGTATATACAATAAGTTTAAAAAAAGGAAGTCAAATTAACATATTAAAAGTAATGAACGATACATCATACATATGGTTAAAAGGGATTTGCATACATTAATGCATATTTAACAAATAATCAAGCAATAAACATATACTATATGAATCAAATTAATTGTTTAATTAAGGCAATATATAAATTAAATAACAATAAGGGACTAAAATAAAAAGTAAAAATAAAGAAACAAAGCTGGAATTCAATAGAATGAAAATTAAACGGGCGAAATTAAAATAAATGAAAGATAGGTACATAAATTAAATTTAGTTATTAATTAGGGACCAAATTAAAAGGCGGATGAAACTTTGAAGGACTTGAGCCGAGATTTCCCCTGTGCGGAATGGTCTCTGGTGTTATTACCCATACGTGGAATGGCTTATATGGTCATTAACCTAGTTTTAAAATAATATGATACTCCCTATGTCCCACTAAAACTATCACATGTTGACTTTTTTTGGGGTCAAACTTTTTCAACTTTGACCTCTTATAATTTAAAATTTATTATTGATAAAAGTATGAAAAAATATATTTTAAAAACCTTGAATCAACTAGTTTTTAAATATATTTTTTATAATTTTTAATTAATTAAAATATTTAAATAAATTATAGTCAAAGTTAAAAAAAATTGATCAGAAAAATGTCAACATGTGACAGTTTTAGTGGGACGGAGAGAGTAATATAGAACTCATTTAAAAAAAATTTAGGCTCATTTATTCTCATCTTCCTCAAACCAAAACCCTAGGGTCATTTCTTTATCCTCTCATCTTCCGGCACCTCATACCTCGTCGGTCGTCATTGGTCGACGCCGGCGAGCCCCCAAACCTTTATTTTATTTTATTTTATTTTTTTTCGAACCGAAATCTCGTTTAGTTTCAGTTTTAACCCTAAAATCCTATTTGTAACCCCTTTTATGACTACCCTACCACTCACCACGCACGACCGGAAATGGATCGGCGGCTAGTTATCAGAGCACTGGACGACTTAGATTGAAAAAGGTAACCCTTTATATTTTTTTTGTATTCGAATATAAAAAATAAATAAATAATGAAAACCAAAATGAAAGTTACCTCTGAAAAAACTTAGTCTCTTTTTTTATTGCTTGTTCGAAAAGTGATTGAGATTAACTTTTACATTCGTTTTTATTGCAAAAATTACAATATTGTCATAATCTACTGTTTCTGACAATCTGATCTTCATTTTCTTCCACTTGCATGTTGGCCGCATCACAGCCGTTGATTTCTAGGCGATGGACGGTTGGATTCACCTCGGGAGCGGACGGTCAAGATGGCGTTTCGGCGGCGACGCGACACCTTTCAGACGTGGACACGTGGCGGGGAGGACTCCAAAAGCTTCGACTTGCCTTACACGCACATGTGGGGAGACGAACGGCCAGTGCGTGCATCTCACGCACGATCCGAAGGGCCATCGAGCTTCAATCTCAGCCGTTGGATCGAATCTTAATCCAACGACTCTGGGGCGGCTGCGCATAGGAGAAAAAGATGGATTAGGGTTTCTGTTTTTAATTAGATTGGGCCCAAATGGGCTCTTTTTTGTAATGGATTGAACAATATTATTTAAGTCAGCTTTATTTTAATTAAAATGGGTTTTTATTTTTAGGATATGTTTTCTATAATAATAATAATAATAATAATAATAATAATAATAATGATGATGATGATGATGATGATGATGATGATGATGATGATATACACGCATACAAATTTAATATATATTAGACACTCATATTAATATTAATAATATTATATAGAGGTGGACAAAAATGAGTGATTACATAACGCATACATACTTAAGCATACATTAGATTCTCAACAGCTTATGCATGGAGAAGCATTTGTATTTTCTAAATTTCAATGTTACTTTTTAAGGCATTTAGTAAGACTAAATTTGTCTTCTTTATCGTATAAGTATCACTTGGTTCACTCACACTAAACTTGTAATATATACAATCATCAACCAAATTTATCTCAAAACCGAACGAGATAATCACTTGGTGAAACTTAGAATACCATTTAAGAGAGGTATACTTAAACTCATAGATATATTTCTTTAATTTAAATATCTTTGATTTTGTTTCATATGATACATGTAACACCCCTTGCCTGGGTTAGGAGCGAGGAGCGTTCGGAAACATTCTAATCAGATTAACAGAAAAATGGGCCAATTTAAATTTTTCTCTTCTAAAATAAGAAGAACTAATCAATGAGCAACAAAACAAAATTTTCAATTAGACAAATTCACCATGGTAATACAATTTTGATTTTAAGGATTCAATTCAGTTCTATTCTATAACGAACAATGCCAATTAATCAAACAATATTAACACTTATAAATATAACCTTTCCTCCACAATTTACTAAATTGATTATTAATTAAAATCTCTCTAATCAATTCAAATGGTTTCCATATTATTCAAGTGACTAGTTTTCTAGTCTATATACAACTCTTTACAACATTCGAAACCATAGTTACAAAGAGGTATATCAATTTTGCTAAAACATTCAAGGATCATACCCGTTTTATTTATTTTCATATGATCACATAACAAGAGACATACATGATTATAGTTCATGCTTACTTCCATATAACATATGTACAACAAAAAGAGGATTATCATGCCTCTACACAAAACACCATGCGATAACATTTACAACTTTATGGTATTCAAAAAGAAAGTTATCGTTCTAACATTCAATACACACATCTTAAATAAAGCTTAAAGACCATCATGATGCAAAGAACCAAGACCACAATGCAAGAGCCTAAACCACCCACTATCATCAAAACATAACCAAAGCGTGCCATACTTTTAAAGCTTCCTTCAGTTGTATATATATAACTCCAAGGGTTGAGAATCTCTAATCAACCAATCCTGAGTTTTGGGAAGAATAACAAATAAAAGGTGGTAAGTACATAGAAGTACTTAGCGAGGTAATAAAATTTCTAATTTTAAAGTTTGGTTATAAGATGATCACATACCATGTTCATATACAATAATCATCCAATTCATGATAAGAATAGATTTAACAAAATATTTGATTACAATTATCCATTATTAAACATGTTCATTTCGAATGAAACAATTAATGAAATTTCACTTCAATTCATACAATCAACGCCCAATTCAATTCAATCAATACCATAACCATATGAAACATTCCAATACATAACCTTTATCATATTAACCATTTCGATTGATAACGAACACCTATGTTTAATTTTGCCTTGGTACCTAGTTAGTTCAAAGGTAAACGAATCACATATTTCAAGTCGATACTTTAAGTATCTTAAACAAGAAGGTGTCTTCTACACCCAAACAATTCGGTACACAAGGTACATATCAAGTTGATGCCCTTGACATCAAATAGAAAAATAAATGTATCACCATCGAGACAATACATTTCGTACTTAACAAGTCGAGCTCTAGACTCTAGGCATGCCATACCACCTAGGAACAACTAGAACCAAGGTCTTTGTATTACACACTTTAATTTGTTCTTTTAATCAATTGAAGAATAAATAATACAAGCAATAATATTTAGCCATTATGTAGTCATGCTTATACTTGTTTTGGTCAATTAAGAGTATAATCTCAATTAATTCAATTCAAATTTCGGACCATAATATACCATATTAATTCATAATTTTTTTGATCGGCAACTCTATGAATTTTATTCATGAAGAAAAAAAACATACAGCGCGACGCAAGCATACGCCTCGTTAAAAACCTCCCTAATGGAGGAAAAGAGTACGTAATGGCACGTCAAAAAAGAACCACACCTACATACAAGCTAAAAATAATGAACGCCTATCAACACCTTCCTTAGCTAACACATCGGCGAAACAATTCACCTCACGCGGCACGTACTGAAAATGAATCTCTGAGATGACTTGACATGCCCAATCAATTGTCGTGAAAGACTCCCACAAACGCCACGGTCGTTTCGCCGATCGCACAGCACAACTCAACGCAACCTGAGAATCAGACTCAATCACCACACACTGTTCGCGCCATTTCCTTTCCACAATCAACCTTACCGCCAACTCAATAGCTCGTACCTCAGCCACGTTGGAGTCTAACCTTCCCACCGGTCCAGAAAATATCCCCAATATACGGCTGTCCGCATCGCGTAACACACCCCCAATACCCACAGGCCCGGGCTTGCCGCGTGCGGATCCGTCAACATTGAACTTTAGAGTCCCCGAAATAGGCGGCTGCCAATAAATCCCAACCCGTACCTTTTGCGGATGTGTACTAACCACACATGCAGACGGACAAGACCACCACACTGATTGAGTCATTACCTCACTCGCGACATCAACCCTTATCCAATAGAAAGAACAAAGTTTGATGAGGAAACATAATTCCGCCAACGACGAACGTTTGCCCTGAAAGATAAACTCATTTCGAGCTAGCCATAAAGACCATTACATTGCACTAACAGCAGCCACCCACCACTTCAATTTACAACCATGGAACGAACTATGAAAATTCACAACAAAAAATTCCGTAAAACTCACAGGTAAAGGTAGTGCTACGTCCCACCAGCCGTGCAACCAATCCCAAATCTGTTGTATAAAAGGACAATCATAAAATAAGTGAGCAATCGATTCCTCCACCATTACACACTATAGACAAAAACCTTGCCCCTCCGACAAATGAACCCCTCGAGTTCTCAAAAAATCCGTTGTCGGCAACCGTTTCAACCAAATGAACCATAAGAATGCCTTACATCCATTTAATAATTCAAGGCTATATTTAAAGCTCAATCGAATGTATACACATGCATTTCCATCCAAGTCGATAAATTGCTTCTTCTACCACTTCTCAATAAGAATTTTTCACC
This sequence comes from Hibiscus tridactylites, assembly GCA_958450335.1. Classification (NCBI taxonomy): domain Eukaryota; kingdom Viridiplantae; phylum Streptophyta; class Magnoliopsida; order Malvales; family Malvaceae; genus Hibiscus; species Hibiscus tridactylites. The sequence goes on along the minus strand of OY288274.1, from coordinate 30,025,010 downwards.
AATTGCTATACTCATGCATATGTTTATTTAATTTGAAGTTCAAATTTCCAGCATCTAGGTATCAAATCCATAATTTCCTCCATGTAAGATCAACAAGCATCAAGCATACAAACAACCAAGAATTTACAAGAAAAATACCATTTCAATCATCCACAAGTTTCAATCAAAGCATTCAATTGTTAATTTAAGTTATTCTTCCCTAGTTACCAATTATATATATATATATATCCAATTTCATAATTGAGACAAGAATAAAATGATAATTTGGTTAGAACCTAAGTTCCAACCCTAGGGAGGATTACACTCACAATACTCCTAGCTATTCTTGAATTTGGATGCCTTTGAGTGAGTCATTCTTGCCTATTGTGGTGCCTTCTCTGAAACCCTCTTTCCTTTGCTCTAATCAAATGCATTCCAAAAAATAAACATAGGTTAACATCCCTTTAATAAGACAATATTAAATTATGGACATCAAATGGTATATGTCTATATTATACATTGTTTCAAATAGATTGCATCCCTTATATTCGGCTTATATCTTTTTATCCGTAAATCAGAATTACGATTATTATATACCGTTAGAAAACTTACATAACTAAATTTAAAACCATACAAAGTTTGCACTCTAATTACTTCCCAATTAAATCAGTTTATTCATTAAAGTTGAGCCAAAACAGTGTTTTACAAACTACTTTTGAATTTTAAAGACATACTTAAGTGGTTCGTTCGATCTAATTTCCATACTAATTCAGCTAATTTCTTTTCAAGACATAACATTCTTCATCTTAATTATATTTCTATTTTAGAATCTGCTTTAATTAGTTCACATAGGTCCCTCAATTTAACCATTTCTCCAGATTAGTCCTTATTAGCATGCTTTACAGCAAAAACACTTAATTAACTTAATTCCATTGCTAATTTGTTCTCTAATTTCTTCTTGTATTTATTTCTATTAATCTTTCAATCATTCTCAAGAATTTTCAGCTTCCAATTTACTCAATTAACTTTAAATTCTTCAATTCAACTAGGCTAGTCCCTAAACTTTCCTTTTTCCTATTTGTGCTCTTAGCTTCGATCTAGCATCAAATTCATTATTTTCATCATCCTTTTCATCAAATTAGAACACATCTCCCCTAATGATTTGTTCCTACAAGAAGTTTTCTAATTTCGATTGTAAGCCCCCCGATTTTCAAGATTTTCATATAACTATTATACTAGAGAGAAACTTAAGAAATTTCCTAAGGTCCGGTTAACCCAAATTACTAACTATTTTTGCAAGGTTATTTACTACTATTACACAGTACTTGAACTACTCTAGCCGAATTTTCCAGCCCCAAGACTCAAACTAATAATCATACAAAATCAATAATTTCCATAATTAAAGACTAACATTGAACATGGCTTGGAGTAAGGAGCTTACCAAGCTTTGTCTATAAGTTTTTCCAAGCCAAATTATACTTCATGCAAGAGAAAGATGAATATTTTCCATGAATTTTCAGCCAAGCTTCAACTCTCCTCTCTCTCTCTCGGTTACTTAGCCGGTTAGGAGAAGGGTTAGTGGTGATGACAAGGTGTCACTCACCAAGCTTGAATGGTCTAATTTACCCTCCCTAATTGGTTCTTAGGATGTAAGATAGTGCATGGGCAATTTAGGTAGTTTCAGGTTTGAGACATGCAAGTCTTTAAGGTTTAATTTTGATCAATTTGCTTTTAGATTTATCTCATTCTGTAGTTTGCCCTTTTATTCAATTTAGTCCTTCATAACTGAATTACAAAGTAATTTAACAATTAATTTGGCTTGATTATTAGCTAATAAGTCCAATAATCACTTAGGTACATTTGGGGGTGTTACAATACAACTCTATGGTTGTATCATATAAATAATTTTTTCAATGTCACCTTTGAAAACACAAGCTTAACATCTATCTATTGTAGCTTAAGACTATAATGAAAAACAAGTGTCATGGTTGTTCTATAAGAGTCTTTCAATGAAACTAGAAAAAATCATTTACAAAATCAATATCTTCTTTTAGAGTATATCATTTAAATACAAGACATGTCTTATACTTATTCATATTATCATTTGTATCTTTTTTGGTGTTAAATATTCATTTACACCCAATTGAAGTGCACCTTCAAGTAATGGGACAAGTTCCATAACTTTATTGGCTTGCAAAAAATTATGCTCTTATTGTATGACATCAATCTACTTTTGAGAGTTAAAACATTTTATAATTTATTTTATCATTTAATTGTTAATTTTTTAAAAGAAACACAATATAATAAGCTGAAATAGTATTTCTCCTTTATCTCGTGAATCTCTTTAATTGACACTTGTTTTTGAGGTTGTTGAGTTTGTTCTTCTAAAATAATTACCTTATTTTGAATGAGAGTTATTCAACATTTTATTGCTGAGGTACTTTGATTAATGATAGATGTAAAAACCTAAACTTAATACTAATTATTAGAATCATCTTGACTCCTTTGTTAGTAGTATTAAAAATATGATCTAACATATAGTTAAACCCCAAATTTTATAAACAAGAAATTATCATCTTACAAACAAATAATTTTAATAGTTAATTTAAAAAACCATAACATATAAATCATCTAACAATTAAAAAAATAAAAATAACATAATTTTTATTTTCTCACCCCTTAAATAAACAAAATGATAAAGAAATTTAAATTAAATATTTGAAAATTTTAAAATATAAAAAATAATATATTTTGAGTTTGTTGTAAAAAAATATATTAAAATTCTAAGCTATAAAAGTTAACGAAGTCAAATTGTCACCATAACTAAAGCCATGTGTCAAAATTCTAACCATATAAAAAAATTTGTAACCATCTATTTTCCCATCGGCTTACCGCATATATCTCCTATTAAATGCTATAAATTTCTATGGATTTAACCTCAAATCATTAATCACATTTCACCGAACAAAACTTTTGTTTGCACAAAAAAATCATTATTTTTTTCTTTCAAATAAACAGGAGGAAAATGGCAAAGATTGCTTTATTCATTGTTTTGACCTCAATGATCATGATTATTTCAACTCAGTTCGTTATCGGCGACAACGAACCTTCGTCAGCACCAATAGCAGATGTTAGTGCAGTTGCAGGACCTGTTTCAGACGGCCAACCTTCGTCTGCACCAATAGCTGATATTAGTGCAGTTGATGGGCCTGTGTCGATTGCTGCCGGACCGAAAAATGACAACAAGGAAAAGAAATAACCATAAAAATAAATATTTTCTTGATTTATATGCAACTTATGTACACGTCATTCAGTGGTATCGAAAATGTTAAGATAATATGAGATTAAAGTTTTATGGATTGAATTTTATTATAATTTTTTTGTTATTTTATAAAAGTTTTAAAATATAATTTCGAATGTGTTTAAGTATGCAATATTCTTCGATTAGAAGTTTAAAAAATGTTATGAGCAATTTTAATATTATTTTTTTGAAATTAAATATTATAACCTTGTTTGGTAAATAGCGGTTTGAGCTAATATTAGATGACCGGTCAAATTTGCTAATTTAAATGTTTGGTGAATAGCGGATTGAGGTGAAACCTCTAATTTTGAAAAAGCTGTTAATAGGAGCTTTTTGAAATTAGCGGTTTGACATAATAGTTATAAAGACCTTTTTACCCTTAACAATTATCAAATATTTCCAAATAACCTAAATTTAACATTTTCTATTTTAATTTTTCACCCTCGCGTATTTATATTTTTACATTTGTAAAGTAATACTTTTAATTTTTTCTTTTTATTCTCACGCATTTTTATTTTTATTTAAATTTAATAATTAATTAATTTACATTAAAAATAATTATATAAATAATAAATTAATATATAGATCTTCAAATATACTTAGTATTGTTATATTAAAATTATTTTTTATAATCTAATTAATATTAATATATACAAAATGTTTTTTTGAACGGTAATAGATACAAAATATTGATAACTAATATACTATTCAAACAAGCATCTATAATCATGTCCTTATATGTCGTTTTTTGTTTAAATAATAAAAAAACTATCAGCTAATTTTATCAAACACTTTTATACAATCCTCTAGTCAAATCAACTAGTGCAATCAGCTATCAGCTAATGTAATTCACTATCAGCTATCCGCTAATTGCCAAACAGGCTCTATATATATTAGAAGCATATAAATTCGAATACATTTGTAATCGAAATTGTTTAAACAAATAATATCCTTCAATTAAAAGATTAAAAATTCATTCAAAATTTAAAATATTTTATATTTGTAATCGAGCTCAATTTTTAAACGTTTCACCGACTATAAATGAGAAATATTTTTAGGTTATCCACGTATTTTTCTCCTTTTATTAGAGGTTTCAATATATATATAGGGTAAGTATTCTATAGACAGGCGGTGGAAACTGAAAATTTCCACAAGTGCATTAGTTTTAGAGTATAAGGACTAAGAAGTTAGTTTAGGGTATAAGGTTTAGGGGTTTAGGTGTAGGGGATAGAATTTAGGATAGTTGTTTCAATTTAAAGTTTAGGGTTATAATTTAGAGTTTATAGGCTAAAACCTAAATCCTCACCATATTACCCTAAAAACTAAACCCTAACCTATAATATTTTGATTAAGTAAACTTTTCAATTGAACCGATAAAAAATTGATTTGATGCAGTTGATTTTATCTAAAACTTGATTTGATTTTAATGTGAAAATATAAAGTCTATTTTTAATATTTTTCAATCGGATTAATGTATTGATCACCACTATTATCCCATTAAACATATATTATTGAATACAAAACTTGGGTACTAATTTCAAATGGATTTTAGTTTTTTTTTATTAAAGACTCATTAAGTGCTTTGTTATGATCAAATTTGTATAATGCTTTACCTATTACCTACCTACAAATCCCGTTAAAAGGGTTTTAAATATTAATTTAGAAATTTTTTAAATAAAATTTAAGTTACAAAAATAAAAACTCCAACAACTCAAATTTCATTTCGTAAATCTAATGGAACCAAAATTTATCATAGAATAACAAAACCAATTAAGATCAAAAGGAAAAATCTTGACCTTTGAACAGTAATTTAACTTTATCGTATGCATAAATCAAAGTACTCAACTCGACGCGAAAAAATTCGACTCTTTTTGACTCGACTTGTAATTTTTCAAATCAAATTTAAATTACAAAAATAAAAACTTGAACAACTCAAATTTCATTTCGTAAAACCAATGAAACCAAAATTTATCATAGAATAACAAAACCAATCCAGAATAGTTTAAGGAACACTTTATCCCCAATATTATGTTGGTACATTTGGGGGTGTTACAATTCTCCTCTCATTAAAAGAAAAATTCGTCCTCGAATTCTTACTTGAATTGAACGGATGAGGATATTGCTCCTTCATTGTATCCTCGGGTTCCCAGGTCACTTCTTCCGTCTTATGGTTTCCCCACAAGATTTTCACCAAGGAAACATTCTTGTTTCGAAGTCTTTTAACCTCTCTATCAAGAATTTGGACTGGCTCTTCTTCATAGGATAGATCGAGATTTAATTCAACTTCTCCCGGTTCCAAGATGTGGGATGGATCTGCTCGGTATTTCCGTAGCATTGAAACGTGGAATACATTGTGAATCTTATCGAACTCACTAGGGAGTGCTAGTCGATAAGCCACTGGACCAATTCTTTTAGTAACTTCAAAGGGTTTGATGAATCGAGGACTAAGCTTTCCTCTCTTACCAAATCTAAAATCTTTCTTCCAGGGAGAAACTTTAAGGAACACTTTATCCCTAATATTATGTTGGATGTCTCTTCGTTTTAAATCGGCATAAGCTTTTTGCATGTCAAAGGCTTGCTTCAATCTGATATGAATAATTTGAACTTGCTCTTCGGTTTCCCGAAGCAATTGAGGACCAAGAACTTTATTTTCGCCCAATTCAGACCAGCATAGAGGTGTCTTGCATCTTTTTCAATACAGAGCTTCGAACGATGCCATTTGAATCGAAGCTTGGTAACTGTTATTGTAAGCAAATTCTACAAGCGGTACAGTTTTCTCCCAATTTCTTCCGAAGTCGATAACACAGGCTCTGAGCACATCTTCGAGCACTTGTATCACTCTTTCCGATTGACCATCGCTTTGAGGATTGAAAGTCGTACTAAGATTTAACTTAGTTCCAAGGGCCCGAGTAAGGTTTTCCAAAATCTAGCTGTGAACCTAGGATCTCGATTAGAGACAATTGAGGTAGGAACTCCGTGTACACGGATTACTTCTCGAATGTACATGTCAGCTAGAGTCTCCAGACTATAGTTCATCCAAACAAGGATAAAGTGAGCCGACTTAGTGAATCAATCCACTATTACCCACACTGCATCACATTTTCTTGGAGTGCAAGGAAGACCGGTTACAAAATCCATAGTGATTCGGTCCCACTTCCATTGAGGAAATTCGAGTGGTTGCAGCAACCCGGTGGGAGCTTGGTGTTCAGCTTTGATTCTTTGACAGTTCAAACATTTAGATACATAGTCGGCGATGGATGATTTCATTCTTGGCCACCAATACAATGGTTGGAGATCTTTAAACATTTTGACAGATCCAGGATGAATCAAGAAGGAACTTTGATGAGCTTCATGTAGAATTTCAGTTTTCAATTTTTCATCATTCGGAACACATACTTCATTCTTGAAATAAAACATGTCATTCGGATGAATTGAGAAGTCTCGATTGGCCTCTGAGTCAAGTTCAAGACGATTGCTTGAAGTTCAGGATCACTTTGTTGTAATTCTTTAATTCTTGAGATTAAACAAGATTGGATTTGAAGCTCGGACATGAATCCTCGCTTCTGGTGCACTCGAAGGTGAGCATTTATAGAATTTGAAGCCGAGTATGGTCTCCGCCTGAGAGTATCAGCGACCACGTTTTCTTTTCCCGGATGATAGTCGATAATTAAATCATAATTATTAAGCAGCTCTACCCATTATCTTTGCCTTAGATTCAGATCCTTTTGAGTCATAAGATATTTGAGACTTTTTTGATCGGTAAATAGATGGCACCTTTCACCATAAAAATAATGCCTCCAAATTTTAAGAGCGAACACGATCGCAACAAGTTCTAGATCGTGAGTCGGATAATTGAGTTCATGGGATTTCAATTGATGTGAATCATACGCAACCACATTGTCTCCTTGCATTAAGACGCATCCTAGACCTGGATGAGATGCATCACTAAAAACTGTGAATTCTTTTCCCGGTTCCGGTTGAATAAGAACTGGGGCATGAGTTAGGGCTTGTTTAAGTTGGTCGAAACTTGGTTGTTGCTTTTCCGACCACGAAAAAGGCTCTTTTTTTGAAGAAGGTTAGTCAAAGGCAAGGCGATAGAGAAGAATCCCTTGACAAATCTTTTATAGTATCTGGTTAATCCGAGAAAGCTTCAGACTTCGCTCACATTTCTCGGAGGTCTCCAATCAACAATAGACTGGACTTTCTTCGGTTCTACTTTAATTCCTTGAGTCGAAATGACATGACCAAGGAATGACACTTATGGTAACCAGAATTCACATTTGGAAAACTTAGCAAATAACTGACATTCTCAGAGAGTTTGCAAGACGATTTGGAGGTGTTCGACATGTTCCTCCTTGTCACGAGAGTAGAACAAAATGTCATCTATAAAGACGACCACAAATTTATCAAGATATGGCTTGAATACTCTGTTCATGAGATCCATGAATGCAACTGGGGCATTGGTTAGCCCGAATGGCATTGCAAGAAATTCATAATGGACATATCTTATTCTAAAAGTTGTCTTGGGTACATCATCATCTTTCATTTTCATCTGATAATACCCCGATTGAAGGTCGATCTTGGAAAATACAGCAGCATGTTTGAGTTGATCGAACAAATCCTTGATCCTTGGCAACAAATATTTGTTCTTGATTGTTACTTTGTTCAATTGTCAATAATCAATACAAAGCCTCATTGCCCCGTCCTTTTTCTTCACAAACAAGACAAGAGCGCCCCAGTGAGATGTACTGGGTCAAATGAATCCCTTATCTTCGAGTTCTTGAATTTGCTTCTTGAGTTCCTTTAACTCGATTGGTGTCATACGATAGGGCATGTAACGCCCGGGGTTTGAGGCCCGGGAGATAATCGAGTTTGGATAAACCGGTTTGGGTTAGTTTAATTGAAAGAAAACATTTTTAATAGACAAAAAGGGGGTCTTTTATTTAAAGGGGCAAAATGGGAATTTTGAGTAAATGAAATAAAGAAAAGAAAAGTTTGAAAAGTCATCTTCTCCAAAAATCCCCCTTTTCACCAAAAACCTCTCCTAAACCCTATTTCACTATTCCATTGCCCCAAATTCTTCATCCAAGCAAGATTATTTCAAGGTAATCTATTCCTTGCTTAGATTTTTACATATTTGATTTATATTCATTGAAAACTTTCTTTTAAACCCATTAAAATGCATTTTTGGTTTTGGGTTGGAGAAATGGGTATTTTAATGGGATTTTCGTTTGAGTCTTTTGATGTCATATTTAAGGGTAATTTTAATCTTGTTTTGGTGTCTTAAAAATGCTAAAATGGTGGCTAATAGTAGGAAACCCGAAATAGGCCTAAAATTGGGATTTTGGGTTGAAAAGGTAGAGTTTTTGGCTTGGTTTTGGGTTGAAATCGTGGCTGGTTGTTCTTTTGATGTTGGGGGATGTTTCTAGGTGATATTCGATGTGTTTTGATGGTTGAAATTGGTGGATTTAGTTTGGTGTTTGTTTAGAACGAAATCGATGAAGTTTTAGGCGAAATTAGAGTTTGAATCAATGTGTTTTGGTTGCAAGGAGTGAATTTTCGGGTTGTTACTGGTTTACAAGTGTATTAGCATCCTAATATTCTGTTTTGGGTTGTCTTGAAGCAGATGAGTTTGATTCGGGTACTTCGGGCGTGATACCGGGTGTTGCGGAGGCTTGAGGTCGGTGTTTCGGCTTTCGTTTGGGCTCTATCGATGAGTGGAAACTGTTTTGAGGCTTTAAATATGTTCAATGAAGGTTTCTTGGGGTTTGGGTGGAGTCTTAGAGACTAACCTAGACCCAAGTGTAAGTTTATCTATTCTCGCCTTGTTTAGTTGATTGTTGGTGTTCGCGATTATGTGTGTTGTGATGTTGTTTGTGGATTGTTTTAATCCCTTTTTAATGTTGTTTTGTTGTCGTAGTTGATGTCGAGCCTCACGTGATGGGTAGTCATTGTATACGGTGATGTGTAGTCCCATAAAAAAATGCCAGTTGTTATGTACGATGATGTGTAGTCCCACTTAGAATGGTTGTGCATGTGCAAACCATGTTTCGTCTATGCTTGCGTTTGTTACATCTGTTTCTTAAATGGTTTTGCTTTTAAAACTGAGATATATGTTTTAAACCACATTGTTGTTGTATTTTAGAGCTACGCTCACTAAGCTTTTAAGCTTACTGTCACGGACGTATTCTCTCAAACCCGATCCTTGCGGCGTTAGCAACTCTCAACAATGCTAACCAGCCTTGAACTTTTATGCAACGCGATGGCTAAGCAAAGAACACAAGAGCTTACAAGTAAAGAACTTGTATTAAGCTAAGTAGAAAGCTTACAAGAGAGCTTTTACAAGAGTGCTTAAGTGAATACTTTCTGAAGTTGAGTACAAAATAAGGGGGTGGCCCTATTTATAGGCACCCTCTTCCCTAATGGACGGCTAGGATCGATTTGATCCGACGGTCATAGTTTTGCCTCAAAAAATATCTAGCCTATATCTACATCATTCTAGATTGTTCTACATGTATCTATACATGTCTATACATATCTACAAGTATCCAAGATGTTCTAGAGAGCTCCAGGGTCTTCCGGAGTTGTCCCGAGCTTTTCCGAGCCTTCTAGGGCCTTCTGGTGCCTCCCGGGTTTGTCTAGACTTGGATAGAACGTATCGGATCTTTCTAGAACGCTATGGACCCTTCAAGAGTAGTGTTGGCCGTCCTTGATACTTCTAGAGTCCTCTTTCGTGCTAGTTGGCGTCAAAATGGCCCAAGGAGGGTCTTGAACCTCGATTTGGATTTGTGTGAGAAAATAGGCGAGTTGTGACATCCTCCCCCACCTAAGCTCGCGACGCCCTCGTCGCGCCTTGGTTGAACTGATTGAGTTTGTCCTTGAATTTCCAAAGAGCTTCTTCAGTTGCCCAACTTGCTTCGGCAATGGGCAGTCCCTTCCACTTGATGAAATACTCCTTATAGCTTGGAACGCCCCTCCTTCGAACCACTCGATCGGCTAGTACCTCCTCCACTTCCTTATCAAAGGAAGTGACCACGGCTGTGGGTGCTCGGTTGGACACCCCTCGTGCTAGGTCTTCCATGTCTTCGTGATAAGGCTTGAGTAAACTAACATGGAAGACGGGATGGATCTTGAGCCTCGGAGGCAATTGGAGCTTGTATGACACCTCTCCCACTCGCTTGATTACTTGGAAGGGTCCCTCGTACTTGCGGACAAGTCCCTTGTGCACCTTTTGAAAGACCTTGAATTGTTGGGGCAAGAGCTTGAGCATGACTAAATCTCCCTCTTTGAACTCCAAATGCCTTCGCTTGGAGTTAGCCCACTTCTTCATTCTCTTGCTAGCCTTGTGAAGTGCGGCTTGGGCTAACTCGTTTTGTTCATGCCAAGACTTGGCAAACTTGAAGGCATCAGGGCTCTTCCCTTCGTAGTGTGTGGCAAGGGAGAGCGTGGTGGATGGTTGTTGTCCTAAGACAACTTCAAAGGGACTTTGGTGAGTGGCCTCACTCTTTTGTAAGTTGTAGGAGAATTGTGCCATATCTAGGAGCTTGGCCCAATCCCTTTGGTTGGAACTCACATAGTGCCTCAAGTATAGCTCTAACAAAGCATTGACCCTCTCGGTTTGCCTATCACTCTGAGGGTGGAAGCTGGTGGAGAAATTTAGACCGGACCCTAGCATTTTGAATAACTCTGTCTAGAACCTTCTTGTGAATCGAGGGTCACGATCACTCACAATGCTTGTCGGGACACCCCAAAGCTTGACTACATTGCGTAGGAAAAGCTTGGCTTCTTCCTCGGCGGTGCAATCGGCTGGGACGGCAATGAATGTAGCATACTTGCTGAAGCGGTCCACCACGACCATGATACTTCCACACCCCTCAGACTTGGGTTGGCAAGTAATGAAGTCCATCGAGACACTCTCCCAAGGCCTTTCTGGTATGGGCAAAGGGTCTAAGAGTACACCTGGTTGGTGCTGAATCACCTTGTCTTGCTGGCATACGAGACAAGTCCTCACATACTCCTCGTGGCATCCTGCATGCGAGGCCAATAGTAGGTGGAATGAAGGAGTGCTAAGGTACGTCGCATACATGGGTGGCCTGCCCACAATGAGTCATGGCACTTCTTGATGAGTTCTTTGTGCAAGTTGCCCCACTTGGGCACGTAGAGCCGGTTGCCCCTTGTGTAAAGTAGACCATCACTCATCCAAAATCGTCGGGTCTTGCCCTCGTTCACCAATGCAATAATGCTTTGGGTAAAAGGCTCGTGTTGGAGGCCTTCCTTAATCTTCTCGAGGATAGGGCTGGTGACTTGACTTAAAGATGCAAGCTCCGCCTTGCGACTCAATGCATCCGCGACCACATTTGCCTTGCCCGGCTTGTATTGCATCACATAGTCGAACTCGGCTAAGAAGTCTTGCCACCGAGCTTGCTTTGGACTTAGCTTCTTCTGGGTCTAGAAGTAGCTTGTAGCGATGTTGTCGGTTAGAATCAGGAACTTGGACCCAAGAAGGTAGTGTCGTCACACTCTCAAGCAATGGATGATGGTTGTCATCTCTTTTTCTTGAACTGTGTAGCGCCTCTCTTTGTCATTGAGCTTCCGATTCTCGTAAGCAATCGGATGCCCTTCTTGCATGAGTACTCCTCCAATAGCAAAGTCTGAGCCATCGGTGTGCACCTCATAAAGCTTTGTGTGGTCGGGTAAGCTAAGTACTAGCTCCTCGCTTACGACCTTCTTCAAATCTTCAAAGGCCCCTTGGCACTTGGATGTCCGCGCCCACGACTTGTTCTTCTTTAAAAGCTCGGTGAGTGGCGTAGCTCTTGCCGAGTAGCCTTGGATGAAGCGACGATAGTAGTTCACCAACCCAAGGAAGGATCTTAGTTCATGCACCTTGGTGGGAGGCTCCCACACTTGGATGGCTCGTATCTTTCCATCCTCCATCATAAGCTTTCCATCCTTGATCTTATGCCCTAAGAACATGACTTTGGGCTTAGAAAAGGAACACTTTTCCTTCTTGATGTAGAGTTGGTTCTCTCGTAGAACCTTGAATACTTCCCTTAGATGCTTCACATGCTCCTCTAAGGTCTCGCTATACACCACAATGTCGTCAAGGTAGACGACCACAAATCGATCAAGGTATGGATGGAATAGCTTGTTCATCAACGTGCAGAATGTGGCTGGGGCATTTATTAATCCAAAAGGCATGACTAAGAATTCATATGAGCCATACCTCGTGACACATGTTGTCTTGGGTTCATCACCTTCCGCAATGCATACTTGATAGTACCCCGAGCGAAGGTCTAGCTTGGAGAAGTAGCAGGCATGACCGAGTTGGTCAAAGAGATCGAAGATCAAAGGGATAGGATACTTATTCTTGATGGTGATCTTGTTAAGTGCTCGGTAATCGATGCACATGCGCAACGATCCGTCCTTCTTCTTCTGGAATAGGATGGGTGCCCCAAATGGTGCCTTGGAGGGTCGGATAAACCCTGCATCAAGTAACTCCCTGAGTTGCTTCCATAACTCTTCCAATTCAGGGGGTTCCATACGATAGGCACTCATAGCTGGTGGCTTGGTGTCTGGTTCCAACTCGATCCTGTGATCAACCTCCCTCCTTGGTGGAAGCCTTGGTGGTAGCTCTGGGGGTGCTACGTCCTTAAACTCCTCCAAGACTTGAGCTACTTCTTTAGGAATGTCTTCCTCGGGCCTCACCTCCTCGCCATCGTATTTGTTGAGGATGGCTAGGTAGCTTTCCTCATTCCTCTTGATGCCCTTCTTGAATTGAAGTGCATAGAGGACCTTGGTTTCTTGCTTGGTGGCCATAGACGTTGGCACCATGCAAGCTCGATCATTGTTCACAATACACATGCTGTTAGCAAAAGGAATCAAGATAGCCCTGACCCGATCCAAGAACTCGAGCCCCAAGACAAGCTTGAAATCATCCATCGGCACTACTGAGTAGTCTAGATGGCCAGACCATGCCCCGATGTTGGTCTTGACACCACAAGCAATACCATGGATTGGCTTTGCGGCAGAGTTAACTGCCTTGATGGATCAGCCTCCACCCATGGCCTTAAGACCAAGCCTTTTTGCTTATTCGAGAGAAATAAAGTTGTGGGACGCACCTCTATCGATCATGACCCTAGATGCCTTCCCGTTGATGGTAATGTACACGTATAGCAATCCCTTGGCTTCGGTCTTAGGGGTGGACTGGATGACATTGAGCAATTGTATTGACCCCATGTGTGCACCTTCACCATCGTTGCTGGCTTCATCACTAGTTTGGTGCTTGGCTAATAGTGCATTAAGGGCTCGCCTTTGCGGACACTCTCGAGCCCAATGGTCTCCAACACATATGAAGCACTTGTTGGATGAGGGCTTCTTCGTGCCTCGAGAGTCTTTGGACTTGGCCTTGTCCTTGCCCTTCCAAGAGGAGGAATCCTTGTGCTTGGAGGTGTGTTCCTCTTGGTGACTCTCCTTGCGAGGGCTCATGTCTCTCCCACCTTTGGCTTGACTCTTCTTATCCTTCGACTTCGTGTTGGACTCCTTGTTGCTAGTGTAATCAATGAGGCTTTCGGCCACGGCTATGGCATCCACAAGGTTTTGTACCCCACGGCGCTTTAGTTCTGTCTTAGCCCACGTTTGGAGTCCATCCATAAAGTTGAAGAGTGCATCTTTGTCGGAGAGATCGGGGATCTCAAGCATCAAGTTAGTGAATTCCTTGACATAATCCCGAATGCTCCCTAATTGCTTCAACCTTCGCAATCATGCCCTAGCTTCGTCCTCAGCATTCTCGGGATAGAATTGCTTCTTAAGTTCCTTCTTAAAATCATCAAAGGAAGAGATGGTGCACATACCTTTCTCAATGTCGTTGCACCTTCTCCTCCACCACAACATGGCGGTGTCGGTTAGATACAACGTTGCGGTTTGTATCTTGGATGCCCCCTCCACTATACCGACGGCGGAGAGGTATTGCTCTAGGCCATACAAGAAGTTATCAACTTCTTTAGCGTTGCGCGACCCTGCGAAGGTCCTAGGTTTAGGCACCTCGACCCTTCTTTCTTCGACGATGGTGCTTGGCCCGGCAACCATGGCTCGCTTACACAAGGCCACATCGCCTTGTAGTACCTCGACTTGAGCACGGGTGTGGTCTAGCTCTTCTTGAAGAGAAGCACGTACCTTGGAGAGCTCTTCCATGAGAAGGTCGCGGACTTGTCCCAACTCTGCTCGCATGGCCTCTTCTAGCTTCACCATCATGGCCTTCATGGCGGTGTGGAGCTCGACGTCCTCTGCCTCAAGGCCTTCCACCCTTTCGGTAAGGTCGTCCACATTGGCACTGATGCCTCCCACATTCTCCTCTACATGGGTTATACGGTTCTCAAAGCTAGAGATCACGTCCTTAGACTTGGCCCTTGGCCTAGTCACACTATGATCAGCCACCTCCTCGCACCCTCGATCAAATACAACTTCCGTCTAGGATGAGCTAACACCTTGGCTCTTTTCTGTCTTGGCCATTATCCCGAGTCTCGTAACACACTCTGATACCAATTTTCACGGACGTATTCTCTCAAACCCGATCCGTGCGGCGTTAGCAACTCTCAACAATGCTAACAAGCCTTGAACTTTTACGCAACGCGATGGCTAAGCAAAGAACACAAGAGCTTACAAGTAAAGAACTTGTATTACGCTAAGTAGGAAGCTTACAAGAGAGCTTTTACAAGAGTGCTTAAGTGAACACTTTTTAAAGTTGAGTACAAAATGAGGGGGTGACCCTATTTATAGGCACCCTCATCCCTAATGGACGGTTAGGATCGATTTGATCCGACGGTCATTGTTGAGTGTGTAAAAGTTCTATTATTTACACCCTTTTTAACCCATATTTCTGCTGCATTCAAGCATCATTGCATTGCATTTAGGTTAGTTTTCAATAAAACATCACAATTATATAAAAGGCACGGATTCTACTAAAAGATGGTGCATTTTGCAGGTAACAGCCTTGGTTGACGATGAAGGCAGGCGCAGGGCAGATAAGCAGGAAAGCTGAACTGGACAAGCAGCTGAAGAAGACGAACCTGTCATGGACCTGTCGTGACAGCATGGTGACAGCAGATTATTGAAGAGGAAAAGTGAAGTGGACATCGATAGATAGAGAAAAATCTGCTCGTCTGTCGTGTGGAAGCCAAATAATTTTCCAAGCCCCAGATCAAAAGATATGTCAAGCCAAAGCTCAAGGAAAGGAATTCCCACAAAATAGGGATGCGGCTGAAAAGTAGGATACTTTAGAGATTTAGTCTTTATTAGAATCTTACTTTTAATTAAAGTTGTAATCCTTGTTACCTTAGATAACTTGAGCCTAAAGCTTATATAAAGGGCATAGATTAAACCTAGGGCATAACCGACTACCCCATAACCGAAACCAAAACCCTACCGTCCACCCGTCACCAAAATGTTCTAAAATCCCCCTAGGGCCACGGGTTGTTTTGTAAAGTAGTTGCAAGGGTTGCTTTGTTTTAGGATTTTTCAAGTTCAATAAAATAAACTTCAAGTTCTTTTATCTTGGTTTTAATATCTTGCAAGAGCATCGGGAGAGCATTGTGAGGTTATCCATTTACTTAGCATCGGGAGAGTTAAGTATACGAAAGAGATAAAAGCGCGTTCTCTAGTTTATAGTTGAACCATCTCGTGCTTAGGGATAAGGCGAGGTTAAGTGGCTAAAGAAGAATTCATACACATCGGTGTTCATCCTTCGATTCACGCCGGGAGGTATCGTCAAAGACATGTTCATCGACAGACTTGTGCCTAGGGATAGGGCAAGGCAGATCTGGGATTCTTGCCAAGCTTGAAGTACTAAGTTAGTGTCTGCTGCCGCGACAACTAACGGACAGACGTCGCGACAGGTGCTGTCGGCGACGGGAGCGACGACAGAACTGGAGATCCTGAGCAATTTAATACCTGCACTACCAAGCAATTTAATACCAGCCCATTCTCTCTATCTTGATAACTCAATCTTTTTATTTACGTTTTTACTTTATTATTCGTGACAATCTTCTAAACTATTTCCTTTACTTCGTGCAGTAAATCAAGGTGAAGTCATTAGCCCAATCCCTGTGGAGACGATATCCGATACTTCGTATCACTTTACTACTTGCGTCGTGTACACTTGCACTACAATTGCGATAGTCTATTTTACACGCAACAAGTTTTTGGCGCCGTTGCCGGGGATTGGCAACATAACTACATCGTTCTTTTATTGCACTTTTTGTTTTTATTTTTATTTTTGTTTTTGTTTTTAGTTTTTCTTTAATTTTTACTTTGTGTTTTCAACTCTTGCTTTTCACAAGGTTCTCTTGTTTATGCGTAGATCGAAAAGAGGCGAAGATCCTGAGTATAAGTTAGATCCGAAAATCGAACGATCATTCAATCTCAAGAAACAGATTCGCCATCTTTTAGACAGGAACGAATACCTTGAAGAACAGTTAGAGCAGATGGCCCGTAACCAGCCTGCTGGAGGAGACATACCGCCTGTCGGCGACCCGCCTGGGGCAGGTGGACGACGGTCATGTCGTGACTACATGCTGAATGACCATGTAGAGCTGGAGACCACACTACCGGATATTGATGTTGATAACTTTGAGCTTAAACCTGTCATGTTTAGTATGATCAACAACGCCGGACAATTTAGTGGTTCTGCGACAGAAGATGCTAGGGAGCATCTCAAAACGTTCCAGGAGATCTGTGGTTCGTTTAGGCTACCAGGAGTTAGTCCGGAGATACTGAGGCTTCGGTTATTCCCCCATTCATTGAGGGACAGAGCTAAAACTTGGTGGAATAAGCTTACACCGGGTTCTATTATGACTTGGGCAGATCTAACTCGTGAATTCTTATCTCGTTTTAATCCTTCACATTTATCTGAGCGATTACGTAACGAAATTGCTACTTTTCAACAGGAAGATGACGAGCCGATGCACGAGGCCTGGGACAGATTTACTACTCTTCTACGGAACTGCCCAATGCATGGATTCCCCATCTGGAATCAGGTAACTAAGTTTTATAATGCTGCTAACTTACAAACTCGCATTCGCATTGATTCTGCAGCAAATGGACTATTATTGGATAAAGATCCAGACGAGGCATTACAAGTTCTAAAAAATCTAGCCAAGAATGAGGAGCAGTTTCCGACAGCTAGAAGAGGGGGTAAACGGGTACTTGCTGTCAAGGATTATGAGGCCGACAGCACTATGAAATCACAGGTAGCATTCCTCACTAAAGCCATGAAACACTTATTGAGTGAAGAGGAAGTACGAGGGTTTGCTGTCGAGGAAATTTGTGCTACATGTGAGGGAAATCATAGTAGTGAAGAGTGCCTTATAAATATAGAAGAGGGAAAATATGTTGGAAATTACAAGCCGAACTACAATTCCAACAACTACAACCCTAATTGGAGGAAAGATCCCAAATTTTCCTGGAGTAATCCTAACAATGCCCTGAATCCGCAAGCATATAATCAGAATCAAGGGGGTCCTAGATTGTTGACGCGACAGCAGCTGCAGCCGCAGAACCTGCCGCCTCAGCAACAACAGCAGCCACCACCTGCCACGAGTAGTGTATTGGAGCAGACTCTGGCCACCTTTATGTCTCAGACTGGCACATATATGGATAATATTAATCAGTTTGTCAAGAAGACGGAAAATTTTATGGATGAAACTAAGATGAGAATGACAAACCATGAGGCCACCTTGAAATCTCTAGAGACACAAATGGGTCAGGTATCGCAGCATATTAAACCGAGGCAGAACGGAGGTTTTCCTAGCAATACTGAAAATGCTAGACCACCCCCACATGAGCAATGTAAGGCAATTACTACTAGGAGTGGGAAAAAGCTACCAGGGCCGGAAAAAGAAGTTGATACAGAAAAGGAACCTGCTTTGAACGAACCTGCCCCGACAGGTGACAAACAGACTGCTGCCGATGAGCCTGTCATGACAGCATAAGCGACAGAGGAGAAAAAGGAAGATTATCGTCCTCAGATTCGTATGCAGTGGGAAGGACGCATTGCTGATTATCGTCCCCCACCACCCTTCCCTCAACGGATACAACAAGCTAAGCATGAATCTCAACTCAAAAAAATTTATGATATTTTTAAACAGGTTCATATTAATATTTCGTTGTTAGATGCTGTTAGGGAGATGCCCGGTTATGCTAAATTTCTCAAGGATGTCATGTCTAAAAAATCTAAACTTGGGGAATTTGAAACGGTAAGGATGCAAGAAGGTTGCATGAGTATTCTTCATCGACAACCACCCTAGAAAAAGAAGGATCCAGGGAGCTTCCTCATACCTTGCGTAATTGGCGATAAATTTGTGGGTAAGGCACTTTGTGATCTTGGTGCTAGTGTTAATCTAATGCCCAAATCTGTTTTTCAGAAACTAGGTATTGGCAAGGCGCGGCCCACGACAGTTACCCTACAGCTAGCCGACCGCTCTTACGTTCACCCCGAGGGAAAAATTGAAGATATCTTGGTAAGAGTGGATAAACTTATTTTTCCTGCTGACTTTCTTATTTTAGATTGTGAGGCAGATGAGAACGCACCAGTCATCCTAGGGCGACCCTTTTTAGCCACGGGAAGATCATTGATTGATGTGGAGAAAGGAGAACTCACCATGCGCGTGAACGATCAAGAAATTAAGTTGAATGTTCTCCAAGCAATGAAACATGCCGATGTGGACGAGGAATGCAAAGCCATCATCGAGGTGACCTTTGATTACCCCTGCATCAGGTCGGGCTGCCGTGATATCAAATTTGGTCACTGCTGCGATAGCCACTTAAACGCCTGTCACGACAGTGACGACGACAGCTCCGACGACAGTGACCCCTCTGAATCCGATACACCTGACACTAAAGGTCATGAGGAGGTAAACTGGTTAGATCATCGTCCAGGTAAGTTATTCGAACCCTTGAATTACACTTCGGATAACCATTTAATTCAAAAGCCCTCTACTGTTGAACCACCTGTCTTAGAACTTAAGCCCCTGCCAGGGCAGCTTAAATATGCTTATCTTGGTTGTGATGACACACTGCCTGTAATCATCTCTGCTAAGCTGCCGCAGGAACAGGAACGACAGCTAATCGACATGTTGAGGTAGCATAAAAGGGCGATAGGATGGACGATAGCAGACATTCAGGGCATTAGTCCGGCAATCTGTATGCACAAAATCCTCCTAGAGGAAGATCATAAGCCGACTATTGATGCCCAAAGGCGGTTAAACCTTGCGATGAAGGAGGTAGTGCGTAAAGAAATAATTAAATGGTTAGATGCTGGTATTATTTACGCCATCTCCGACAGCAAATGGGTAAGCCCGGTGCAATGTGTTCCCAAGAAAGGAGGCATGACCGTGATAACCAACGAAAACAACGAGTTAATCCCAACCAGGACTGTGACCGGTTGGAGGGTTTGTATGGACTATCGGAAGCTTAACAAAGCTACCCGAAAGGACCACTTTCCTTTACCCTTTATTGATCAAATGCTTGATAGATTAGCGGGTAAACCTTACTATTGTTTTCTTGATGGTTATTCAGGATATAATCAAATTGCTATTGCACCGGAGGACCAAGAGAAAACGACTTTCACATGCCCCTACGGTACGTACGCATTTAGGAGGATGCCATTTGGACTTTGTAACGCACCTGCCACCTTCCAAAGGTGCATGATGGCTATATTCTCTGACATGGTTGAGGACTTCCTAGAAATTTTTATGGATGATTTTTCTGTCTTTGGAGACGATTTTGAGAGTTGTCTAGGCAATTTACAAAAGGTGCTCGAAAGATGCGAAAAAGCTAACTTGGTTTTAAATTGGGAAAAATGCCACTTTATGGTGGATGAAGGGATAGTCTTAGGCCATAAGATTAGCTGTCGTGGGATAGAAGTCGACAGGGCAAAAATAGAGGTCATAGAGAAGCTGCCGCCACCAACCACAGTCAAGGGCATTAGGAGTTTTTTAGGGCATGCTGGTTTTTATAGGAGATTTATTGCCAATTTCTCAAAAATCACGAAACCCCTATGTCATCTCTTAGAGCAGAACCGACCCTTTGACTTTAATGAAGAATGTACTGAAGCATTCAAGGTTCTGAAGGAAAAGCTAGTGACAGCCCCTATAGTACAGCCACCAGACTGGACGCAACCGTTTGAAATTATGTGTGATGCTAGTGACTATGCTGTCGGGGCAGCACTTGGGCAGCGCAAGGACAGGCTATTTCATGTCATATATTATGCCAGCAAAACATTGAATGATGCCCAAGTGAATTATACCACCACAGAAAAGGAGCTGTTAGCTGTGGTGTTCTCCATCGACAAGTTTCGTTCTTACATACTTGGAACGAAGGTTATAATACACACCGACCACTCTGCCCTCAAGTATTTATTTGCAAAAAAAGATGCAAAACCTAGGTTGATACGATGGATCTTACTATTACAAGAGTTCGACCTTGAGATAAAAGATAAAAAGGGGACAGAAAATCAGGTGGCAGATCACTTGTCGAGGTTGGAGACAGGACAGAGTCTACCGCCAGATGAGACACACATACTGGAGACCTTCCCAGATGAGCAGCTCTTTGCTGCCGCACTAGCTGTTGTGACAGCCATGGCGGCAGGTAAGTCTTCTAACCTTCCTTGGTATGCTGATTTCGTTAATTTTATAGTTAGCGGAATATTACCTTCTGATCTTACTTACCAAGCCAGGAAGAGGTTTCAAAATGATGTTAAACATTATTATTGGGACGAACCTCTTCTTTTCAAAATGTGCGCAGATCAAGTTATAAGGAGATGTGTACCACAAGAAGAACAAGAAGACATTCTCCATCACTGTCATGCTTCACAATATGGAGGACACTTAGGAGGCAATAAAACTGCTGCCAAGGTGCTGCAGTCAGGGTTCTACTGGCCGACACTGTATAAGGACGCACAGGAATTTTACAAAAACTGTGACAGGTGCCAGCGGACAGGTAACATCTCGAGGAGAAACGAGATGCCACTGCAGAATATTTTAGAAGTCGAAATCTTTACATCCTCCTAGCAGTGGATTATGTCTCCAAGTGGGTAGAAGCAATCGCAACTCAAAAGAATGATGCCAAAACGGTCCAAAAGTTTTTGCACAAAAACATCTTTTCTAGATTTGGCATCCCTAGGGCGATTATCAGTGATGAAGGGAGACATTTTGACAACAGGGTAATTGCTGCCGCCTTGAGAAAATATGGTGTCAAGCACAGGATCGCGACAGCATACCACCCACAGACCAATGGACAGGCTGAGATATCCAATAGGGAAGTGAAGAACATTCTTGAAAAAATGGTTAAACCAACTAGGAAAGATTGGTCTTTGCTTCTGAATGATGCATTATGGGCATACAGAACAGCTTTCAAGACTCCATTGGGCATGTCTCCATACCGTTTGATTTATGGGAAAACCTGTCATCTGCATGTCGAGATAGAACACAAGGCATATTGGGCGATCAAGGCAGTAAACATGGACTTGGACAAGGCAGGCCAGAAAAGGTTGTTGGATTTGAATGAGATCGATGAAATACGGACAATGGCCTACGAAAATGCAAGGATTTACAAGGAAAAGACTAAGAAGTGGCATGACAAGAAGTTGCTGCCACGACAGTTCTGCCCAGGGCAGCTTGTGTTGTTGTTTAATTCTAGGTTGAAACTCTTTCCAGGGAAGCTCAAATCTAGATGGTCTGGCCCGTTCCAAGTAATTCAAGTTTTTCCCCATGGTGCCATTACAATTCAATCACTAAAGGACGGGCACCAATTCAAAGTTAATGGACAACGCCTCAAGCACTATCAAGGGACTGAAGCCCCAGGAATACAGGAAGTGGTTACTTTAGGTGATGCCCCACAAGGCATCCCTAATTTAACCTAATTTCCTATTTTTTTTATTTTTATTTTTATTATTAATATTATTTATTAGGAATTAGATTTATTTGAATAATGTTTTGTTTTTAATTTCAGTTTTTAGGAAATAAAGGAGGCAAGTGAGAAAGAAGAAGTGGCCCAAGCCCACCGCCCATCCACCATCCCAATAAAGCCCATTTATGATAACCTGTCGTTTCGGCTGCCGGCGCAGACGGATGTGACAGGCTGTCAACAGACGCACAGCAGATGCATTAATGCTCGTCAGACGCGTCAGACACTCTACATTCAATCTGCCGCTCCGTTATTCCCGCCTGCCGTTGCGGCATTAAATGGGCAGCTCCCCAACAGCTATATAAACCCCTTCCCGTTTTCATTTTTCATCACTTCTGATTTTTCTCTCTTGTTATTCTCCTCTAGCTTTATCTATTTTCTTTCATTTTCAGCCCTTGCAACCAAAAATGTCTTCACGACAATCCCGTCAGAACGCTGCTGCCGCTTCTTCTTCAGCAGCAGCATCTCCGTTCGCTAAAAAGGAACTATGGGAGGAACGGAGCTTCATCTATAACAGAGATGCCCCCCATATGGGACTCCGGCCGTTCATTATGAAGGCCATAACAGCACAACTTTGGGAGGACTTCGCCGAACAGCCGGCAGAACTTAATGACACTCTGGTCAGGGAGTTTTATGCGGCGATCGAGAGCAAGACGGCGACATCTGTCACCGTCCGAGGAGTGACAGTTCCTTTCACCGCCAGCAGCATCAACCATGTATTCGGCCTCTTCTTTGGCCCCAATGATGATGCTCATCAACAATTTTGGGACACCCTCGACGCTGCCGGCCATGATGCTGTCATGAGGGAATTGACAGAAGCGGGAACGACATGGAGCACAAGTAAGAAGAACCCCCACTCTATCAATAGGGGGCAGCGACTACCTGAGGCAAAGCTATGGAACGCTTTTATCAAAAAGCGTATCCTGCCCTCGTCCCACCATACGACAGTCAACAGACAGCGGTTGGCCCTCATCCATTCTATCATGCATGACAGGCCCATCAATGTGGGCAGGTACATGCGGGACAGTATTCTCGACTGTGCTTTCCGATCAGACTCACGACTCTGCCTGCCCTGCACCATCACTGCCCTCTGCCGCTGCGCTGCCGTACCGGAGGACCCGTCAGACAAAATCAAGAAGGGCAGCGGCTGGACAGACAGCAACATCTCCAGCCTCATGGAGATTATCGTCGTATCGCCCCTCAACGCCTTCGATCCAAACGCCCCTCCTGCTGAGTCTGATGATGAGCCTGCCACCGAACCTGCCTCAGAAGCTGCCACCAACACCGCTCCGGCAGATCAGAACGCCCACATCCTTGCTGCCATCTTGCGGATAGAGGAGCGCCAGATGGGCTTAATGACATTCATCCGAGACTTCTCCAATGCAACGATAAATTTCATTACCAATACTTTGAATTTTACGGATGTCATTTTCCCCACCTTCCCCGCCCATTATTTCAATATCCCCTCCCCCACTCCCACACCACCTGTCTCTCCCCACGGAGAATCTGCCTCCTCCATACCATCCCCCACAGCAGCCGGCAGCCCACCGGCAGACACCTCCCCTCGAGGAACCAAGCGAGCTGCCACTGATGACAGCCCCCTTGTCCGGAGGAATTTGGACAGCGCCTTCACACGGGTAAAATGTATTAAGCATGTGGCCGACAAGAGACGGCTGTCCAAAGCCATCATGACCAGCAGCTGGGACAGCAGCAGCAGTTCCGATGTCAGGCTAGTGGAGCCACCTGCCCTTCAACCTGCTGACGACCCTGTCCCCCAACCGGAGGAAGACCCTGCCCCTCAACAGGCTGATGACCCTGTTGATCAACCTGCTCCGGAACCTGCCCAGCCACCACCTCAACGCAGACGCCGACATCAGATCCGCGTCAGCAGCAGCAGCGAGGACAGCGAATAAAATTTAAGTTTTTATTTCTTTTTCTCCTCTTATTGCTGCCTGCCCTTATATATTTGTGATGTACCTTTATTTATCTTGTTTTTCTTTATTTGTTTTTATGTCATTTTGCATTGAGGGCAATGCAACCCTCGAGTTTGGGGGTGGCAACCCTCCATATTTAATGGAGTCTTTAGCACATCTTTTGTTTAGTTGTTGTGTCTTTTTATTTACTTATTTCTTTAAAAAAAATCAGAAAATTAAAACTGTTGGCTTAAAACTATGAAGTTAACTTACCTGTCATGACGGCTCTGTCGTGGCAGCATCTTTAGGACAGGTTAAGGAAAAGTTTAGAGCCTTTCTATAGTTCTGAAAACTTAAACACTTTTGTGACTGTTATATTGCTTAGATTTCTTTTAGCCAAACTAGAATAGGAAGCTTAGAACTTGGATAGCCCCTAGAGGTGCCTAACACTGGCTCTAGGAAAAGAAGTTTAGCAAAAGAAAATCAAAAACCTAGAGGTGCCCGAAACCGGCTCTAGGAAGCTAACTAGAGGTGCCCAAAACTGGCTCTAGAAAATTTTAGCTTGAAAATAGAAGAAAAAGAAGCATGAAAATGTGCCTTCTAAAAAAATAAACTTTGGCATAAAGATTTGAGTTAAGGAGTTGAATATTCTAGTGAAACTAAGAGAGTCTTCGCATATAACTGTTCACAAGCATGCACACACTGTACGAGAGCTATAGGAAGATTCCGGACAGATCCTAATCGTTCCGACAGGATGCTGCTGCCATAGAGAATGAGCGACAGGTGAAGGGACAGTTCACTGTTTGAAGGCCAACACAAAAAATTTTCATTTTTCTTTTAAGTCTTGATTGCTTGAGGACAAGCAAAAACTTGAGTTTGGGGGTGTGTTGAGTGTGTAAAAGTTCTATTATTTACACCCTTTTTAACCCATATTTCTGCTGCATTCAAGCATCATTGCATTGCATTTAGGTTAGTTTTCAATAAAACATCACAATTATATAAAAGGCACGGATTCTACTAAAAGATGGTGCATTTTGCAGGTAACAGCCTTGGTTGACGATGAAGGCAGGCGCAGGGCAGATAAGCAGGAAAGCTGAACTGGACAAGCAGCTGAAGAAGACGAACCTGTCATGGACCTGTCGTGACAGCATGGTGACAGCAGATTATTGAAGAGGAAAAGTGAAGTGGACATCGATAGATAGAGAAAAATCTGCTCGTCTGTCGTGTGGAAGCCAAATAATTTTCCAAGCCCCGGATCAAAAGATATGTCAAGCCAAAGCTCAAGGAAAGGAATTCCCACAAAATAGGGATGCGGCTGAAAAGTAGGATACTTTAGAGATTTAGTCTTTATTAGAATCTTACTTTTAATTAAAGTTGTAATCCTTGTTACCTTAGATAACTTGAGCCTAAAGCTTATATAAAGGGCATAGATTAAACCTAGGGCATAACCGACTACCCCATAACCGAAACCAAAACCCTACCGTCCACCCGTCACCAACATGTTCTAAAATCCCCCTAGGGCCACGGGTTGTTTTGTAAAGTAGTTGCAAGGGTTGCTTTGTTTTAGGATTTTTCAAGTTCAATAAAATAAACTTCAAGTTCTTTTATCTTGGTTTTAATATCTTGCAAGAGCATCGGGAGAGCATTGTGAGGTTATCCATTTACTTAGCATCGGGAGAGTTAAGTATACGAAAGAGATAAAAGCGCGTTCTCTAGTTTATAGTTGAACCATCTCGTGCTTAGGGATAAGGCGAGGTTAAGTGGCTAAAGAAGAATTCATATACATCGGTGTTCATCCTTTGATTCACGCCGGGAGGTATCGTCAAAGACATGTTCATCGACAGACTTGTGCCTAGGGATAGGGCAAGGCAGATCTGGGATTCTTGCCAAGCTTGAAGTACTAAGTTAGTGTCTGCTGCCGCGACAACTAACGGACAGACGTCGCGACAGGTGCTGTCGGCGACGGGAGCGACGACAGAACTGGAGATCCTGAGCAATTTAATACCTGCACTACCAAGCAATTTAATACCAGCCCATTCTCTCTATCTTGATAACTCAATCTTTTTATTTACGTTTTTACTTTATTATTCGTGACAATCTTCTAAACTATTTCCTTTACTTCGTGCAGTAAATCAAGGTGAAGTCATTAGCCCAATCCCTGTGGAGACGATATCCGATACTTCGTATCACTTTACTACTTGCGTCGTGTACACTTGCACTACAATTGCGATAGTCTATTTTACACGCAACAGTCATAGTTTTGCCTCCAAAAATATCTAGCCTATATCTACATCATTCTAGATTGTTCTACATGTATCTATACATGTCTATACATATCTACAAGTATCCAAGATGCTCTAGAGAGCTCCAGGGTCTTCCGGAGTTGTCCCGAGCTTTCTCGAGCCTTCTAGGGCCTTCCGGTGCCTCCCGGGTTTGTCTAGACTTGGATAGAACGCATCGAATCTTTCTAGAACGCTATGGACCCTTCAAGAGTAGTGTTGACCGTCCTTGATGCTTCTAGAGTCCTCATTGGTGCTAGTTGGCGTCAAAATGGCCCAAGGAGGATCTTGAACCTCGATTTGGATTTGTGTGAGAAAATAGGCGGGTTGTGACATTACTCTCTCTTTTTCCAACATTGTGGATCGTTAGAGACTCCGGGAGGCAAGTAGGCAAGGGAGGGCTTCTGGGAGTTCTTGCTAGTTCAAAGTATGATTTTACTAGTTGTAATAATGCTTAGACGATGGGAATACTAGACTTTCATGTTAGGGAGTTGGAGATCAAACTCTTATGCTTGGCTTTGTTTAAGTTGCTAGCATGTTTTAATTGTTGATACCATGTATTGTTGAGGATTGTTATGGCTTTTGGTAGATTACCTTGCATTTTTACTTGTTGGTGTTTTTTAAGTTAAGTGTTCTTATGAGCTTTGGGTTGAGATCCATTTTGTGCGGGTATGCATGTTTGAAGTCGTGTTTAGGGTGTTTTGCCTCTAGAATGTTTGTATAATAAGTTGCTATGTGGTTTTTGATGTCTCAGGGCAAGTTTGGGGACACTCGGAGATGTCGAAATGCATTTTCCGGCCAAACTATGTCTAGGCGTTTCGGAACGCCTTATATGGTTTCGGAACGGTCGAGCTCTAGGAGTACCCGTATCAAAATGGGGGTGCTGTCGTTTTGGTACGATTTGCTACTGGAGGTCCCTGTTTCAAATCCATATAGGATCGTTTCGGTACGTTTGGCCACTGGAGTTTCCCGTTCGGGAACTAGATGGGACCGTTTTGAAACGGCTTGGTGTTACTTTTAAATAAAGCTCGCGTTTTGAAACGGGCAGGCCTATTTTGAAACGCATGTAGTTAAAACGGTTGAAAAGAATCTTTGAAGGTTTCCAAATGTTTCGTTTTAGCCCCTAATGCCCGTATGCTTCTATAGGGCGTGTAGGTGTTCCCTTTTTGTAAGAGCGCAAGTGCACACTCCTGTCAAGTTATATTATATAAGATGTCGAATCCCACGAGGACTGGACAACTTGGTTTGTCTCGTAGTTCCTGCACAAGGGTAAAATAAAACACAAGTGAATTGTTTGATTTGGGTGAAAAGTAAATAAAAACACAATAGAAGAGGTGAATCAGGTTGATAGAGCAGGAAGGGTTATATTGCCACTTAGTGTGAAAACTGTGTTGTAATAGGTATGAGTTATCCTTTGCTGCCACGATATGCTGCCTCGACGGGTGGGAAACTACGACCCTATCACACGGCCGCAATAGGGGTGTGTACTGTCTCGGAAGGTGGAATGAAAAGACGTCCTGGCGGCAAGTATGACAGATACTCCAAGTTCGGCAGGATAGTCGACAGTGATCCCTCCTATTTCTAGGTTAGGATGCTCGAGATTGATAACTTGAGGACTAGTGTGGAACTAAGTCAGTCAACTCGGTTAGTAATCCCTATTAGCCACTGAAACTTGTGGACTATTGTGGAACCAAGTTAGTCATGCCTCCCGTTGTGACCATACTTAACCCTTTTGTGAGCCTTGCACTTTCGTGCCCGACAAATAAATTCTCTCAAACGACTGGTGTAGAAAGATTGAAAGAATGTAGAACAATGGATTAAGTAAACTTGGAATATTTTATTGAAGAAATAACTCAAAAACCTAAAACAATTGTTTCACTCTAGTTACAATATAACCCTAACCCAAAGAGAATTTAGAACATGGTGGCAGAGAAGAACACAAGAAGAGTCTATAGAAAACCTAGGATGATTTAAACTAGAAGTACAATGGGTATTTATAGACTCAAAACTAGGTTAAGTCCTCATCAAAGTAGAAGTCCTCTAAAGTAGCTTTCCTTCTTTAATGTAGCTTTAAATGCTGACTTCTTTGCTTGGAATATGGACTCTTCCCCGTTTGCCTTAGCCCGTAAGTAAGCTTGGGAATTTCACTTAGGCAGCCCTAGCCGCTGCTACAGACATCGAAAAATCATACGAACGCCGGTGATAGATTTAGGAGTTTTTGCTCTACAAATCGTGCTCCAGTTCTCCCAACTTCCATAGTCAGCTGCCGAAGGCAGCAAGGTCAGTAGCAGCTTTGCTCGGCAGGTGCTCGGTAGGTGCTCGGCAGATGCTTGGCAGCAACTTGTCCTTAGCTGGAATTGCTTCAGTACTACTCTTGGGTTTCTATTAGTACCTACAAAGCAAGAATACACTAAAACAATATCTATTGTTCATCAAATGAATGATAAGTTATAGACTAAGGCAGAACAATGAAATACTGTAAAATGCTATGCATGAGCCTAATTATGCCTAAAAACAATAATAATAAGAGTTGGAAACTGCATGAAATATACGACTTTTGGGCACTTTACACACCCCTAACTGCATGAAATAATAAGAGTTGGAAGCTGCCATGGCAGTTCTGCATTTTTCTGTGTCTTTTGCCTGCCTCGGCGGCTACCTGCAATTATCATTAGAATCTTGCAAAGAAAACAAGCAGGCAGTGTTCATCAAATATTCTAACACATTCAGCAAGCAACAATGATTTCAACATTTTTATGTAAAAAGAAAAAAAATCTATGTCATATTCATGCTTTTTTTTTTCCAATATTAAGTTCAATTTTTTATTAGGTGCGAAAATAAGTTAATCGGCTATCCTATCATAGGCACATGTCATAACAAATTTTTCTTTTCCGGTTATTACTAAGGCAAGTACAATGGAATCTAAATGCAACTAAGAATGCTTACAAATGATGCGAGAGCTATCCCCCCAAACTCGAGACGGGCATTGCCCTCAATGCACAAAATAGAAAAGTTAAGAAAATATACATGTTAAAGATAATGAAAAAGAAAACAGTAAATAAAAGAAAAGAAAATAAGTTAAAAGTTTGTTGAGGGTGGAGAGGAGGCTGGATTCTAGTTAGCTGGGGAGGAGGAAGATGTTTCACGATGAAGCAGCGACTGACAGATGCTTTGGCGGTGGTTCTAGCAGGTGAGGTCTTTGCTTTCCGCGGCGGCTGGATTCTCTTTGGCATATGTTGTGGCTATTCTGGAGGTTCGGCAGGGGGAACGGCGGGAGATGC
Source organism: Hibiscus tridactylites (assembly GCA_958450335.1). NCBI lineage: Eukaryota > Viridiplantae > Streptophyta > Magnoliopsida > Malvales > Malvaceae > Hibiscus > Hibiscus tridactylites. Next base: position 29,995,300 of record OY288274.1, on the reverse strand, counting down.
ATCGCTTTCTTCTGACTCGGTCTCGAGGTCCACAGGTTCTTCTATGGGTACTGTCGGAGGGATGAATGCCATTAGGATGGTTGTTGTTGTCGCTACTACTGCTGTTTCTAGTTCCGACGGAAGCTGTTCAATCTTCTTTGATGATGAGAAGTCTGCTACTGTATTGGTTGTGCAGGCTGGGGAGAGATTTAGCTGGTGCCTCTCAGGGGAGTCTGCCACTGTGTTTGATGGGGTGGCAGCTGAGTGATGCGGAGAATGCATAGCGGTCTGTCTGGTAAGCAGTGGCGGCTGGTGAAGTTTTTTGTGTTCGTGCTGCTGCTGCAAGCTCCTCACGAAAGGGTGTCATGGTGGGCACATCACCAGGGAATTTCTGCATGAAGTAAGCCACCAGGGATTCTTGGGCCTCCCCCACATAGTTCATGAAGGCTAAATGCTGCTGCTCTATCCGTTTTGTGTGTTCGAGAAGTTTGTGGAGCAGCGGGAGGACTTCTTTGTCTGTGGCAGCCTCAGTACTGTCGGGGGCGGCAGGAGTTTCAAATTGTGTGGCGGAGAGCTGACCGGACGTTGCTGGTTCTTTCTCCGCATCCTGCATCATTTGATTGCAGACCTTTTTGGTCCAACCCTCCTTGGCAATTGTAAACTCATCAGTGGGCTCTGCCGGGACTCGGAAATTGGTGCAAAGACTTGTGATGAGGGATGAGAAGTACAACCCGCCTTTCTTCTTCTTGAAGCAGTTGTATATTTCTGTGTAGATGATTTCCCACACGTTGATTGGCCGGTTCATTAGGATATTCTGAATTAAGGCTAGGCACGGCCGGTCTACTGTTGAGTTGTGAGATGTGGGCAGTAGGCGCATTTTCAAAAATGTATTCCACAACATAGCTTCAAGCAACATGTGGCGGCGCTGGACATATCCCACATGTTTGCCCCCCAGCCATGTGTGTTAGCTTGCAGATTATGGCCTTTATCTCCTCATAGTGGGCAACCGTCAGTGATTTCCTCGAGTCCTCGTGCGGGTTGTCATTCATGTCGAGGCCATAATAGTTGTTGATGAAAGCAGGGTTGAGCTTGACCGCCTCCCCGCGGACGTATACGAATGGCTTGTCTAGGCAGGACTGATGGGAGTAAAATTCCCTAACTATAGTGATGTTCGCTATGTCAGGCTGTTGAGCGAACATCTCCCATCCCTTGTAGTGGATGGTTCAGAACAAGGAGGGCTCAAGACCACGGTCTCTTGTTGGCTTCGTGTAATGGAAGCCTTGTTCCTCCCAGACGACCTGCTTGGAGAATTGTGCTCTATATCTCTCCTCGTCTGCCTTGAAGCAAAACCTGCAGTAGATGGGCTTTTGGGTAGATGTTGAAGCCATGTGAACGGTTGTATTCTAACTGAAAATAGAAAGGAAATATTATGAGAGAGCAGAAGAATAAGATAGAAGCTAGCAAAAAGATGGAAGTGAAGTAAAATTAAGTGAGTGTGTGGTTTATATAGGAGCTGCCGAGAAGTGTCGGGGAGGCATTAAATGATCAACGGTCCGATTTCCTAGCGCACATGGTAGATTTTTCTGCCCGTTATTTTCGAAGTCGTTGGCAACTAGCCGTTGGCGGTCAACTAGCTGTTATGCTTTGCCGCGCTGGCTGCTGACTTGACATGATGGTGGGCGGGCTTTGTACTGGTCTTCCTTTGTAATCCTGCTCTTTTATTCTTGTTATTAAAATAAAAATAAAATAAGAAATAATTAAATAACTGTTGATAAATAAAATGTTGAAAATGAATCTAATCCTAAAACAAAATAAACTCTAATCCCAATGTGTAAAAATAAAAATAATAGAATTGAAATAAAAATTAAGTTATGTTGGGAGTGAATTTGGGTGCATTTCCCAGACATAACCACTTCCTGAGGTGGTTTAGCCTTTTCCCCCTCATGGGGGGTCCTCTTGTTCTTTCAGATGTTGGGTAATGGGGTCCTTCAATCTGCCCTTAGACATGTCGCGGCAGCTGCTGCTCTGGCCTGTTTCCACACTTATCTTAACAACTCTTTCATATGGGCATTCCTCCCTTCCTCTAAGGGTTGTAGCACATTCACCCCCATACTGTGGTCCTCTACCCTCATTGTAAGCTCCCCGAGCTCTACATCTATTAGCATTCTACCCGTGGTCAATAAGGGTCGTCCGAGAATTATTGGGTTTTTCTTATCGGCCTCACAATCCAAGATGAGGAAATCGACTGAGAGAATTAGGCTGCCCACCTTGACTAGTACGTCTTCAATCTTTCCCTCCGGTTGCACGAATGAGTGATCGACAAGTTTAAGCATTATGGAGGTTGGCTTGGCAGGTCCAATACCTAGTTTGTCGAAGATGCCCTTAGGCATCATGTTTATACTGGCCCCCAAGTCACACATGGCTCTGGTCTCGTGCTTGCTGCCTAGCTTGCATGGCAGAACAAAGCTGCCTAGACCTGTATGCTTGGGCGGCAGCTTGTTATGCAACATAGCCATGCACTTTTCAATGACGATCACCGTCTCGAATTCCCTATCCGCCTCTTCTTAGAAACTATATCCCTGAGATACTTGGCGTAGTTGGGCATGCTATGTATAACTTCTATCAGAGGTATGCTAATATGCAACTGTTTTAGAATATTTAAGAATTTTTTGAATTGTCGCTCATGTTGCTGTTGCTTGAGCTTTTGGGGGAATGGTGCTGGCAGGTGGATGTCCTCTATTTGCTCCTTGCTTGGGGGCTTAGTTTGGACAGGATCATCCTTGTCAGGGTTGCTTTCATGTTCTACAGTTGGGGCAACTGGAGTTGGTGTTACTGCTGGGGCAGGTTTACATGTTTGTTATGGCTGAGTTCCTAGTTGTTCTACCATCCTAGGTTCATCCAGCTGCTTCCCACTTCTTGTAGTTATGGCCTTGCAATGTTCAAAAGTGGGTTTGGCTGCTTCTGGTGGGCTGCTGGATGATGCTCCCATGGTCCGGTTGTGGTAGATTTCGACAAACTTCCCAAATTAGGTCTCAAGGTTCTTAATAGCAGCCTTCTGGTTGTTCATCTTCATCTTCGTCCTGTCCATAAAAGACTCAGTTTTTTCAATAAAATTATTTGTATAGACAATAAATTCACCATTTTGTTTCATAAAGTTATTCAGAGTTGCTTCTAGTGAATTATTGTGTTGCGGCTGCTGAGTCTACTGCCGGGACTAATTCTACTGGTAGCCTCACTGTAGCTGTTGTGGATTTGCAGCTGTCTTTGGGTTGCTCCATGAGAAGTTGGGATGGTTTCTCCAATTAGGATTGTATGTGTTATGGGCTGGCCTACTATTCCTCACATATTCTCCTATGTAGTTTGCAGATGTTATACATTTAGAGGAATCGTGGTTGGCCCCACATTCACCACAGAAGGGCTCAACAACTTTTACTTCATGGATCTTCCCTGGGGATTGCACCATCTTCATCACCAGCTCTGTCAGAGTGTCAAGATGGGCATTAACAGATTCGGAAGCTTCTACCTCATTTACAGTAGCTGGCCGCCTTGTGCCGCCTCGGCTAGCTGTCGGGTATTTATAATTGTTTTTAGCTGCTATGGTGAGCAGCCGTAGTGCTTCCTCTGGAGGTCTGTCTAGGATGATCCCATTGATCGAGGCATCTATCAACATCCGAGTTGGGTAGTTAACCCCATTGTAGAATATAGATACCTGAGTCCAAGTCGGTAGACCGTGAAGCGGACAGTTGTTCAACATTTGTTGGTACCACTCCCATGCCTCGTACATCGGCTCATCATCCCCTTGTCTAAAGGTTGTGATCTCATTCCGCAGCCTATCGATGACGTTGGACGGGCTGAATCGGTCTAGAAAGTCTTTGCTGAGCTCCACCCATGAAGTGAAAGATCCGGCTGACTGGTTATTCAACCACTCTTTCGCTCTATCCCTTAGTGAATAGGGAAATAGCCTTAGCCGCAATACGTCCTGGTGTACCCCATGTATCTTGAATGCTCGGCAAATGTCCAAGAATCCTCGTAGATGCTGCCGAGCATCTTCTGTGGTAGTCCCTAGTTGTCCGCACTTGGGGTGGATCAAGGGGATCCTGCCTCTGCTATACTTGTGGTCCTCTGGGCGGGAAATCTTACTGCCCACCCTTGCCATTGATGGCATCAACTTGGGGTTCTTCGTTTACCATGGTCTCTTCCTTTGCTTTGCCCTTGTCTTTGTTCTTTAAGGCTTCCCTGAGTTCCCTCTTGATTCGTCTAGTTTCACGCTCAAGATCGTCGTAAATAATGAAGTTTCCTTTAGGGTTAACCCTGGTCATACCCTTGCAAAGGACGCAGTAATTTTTTTCGATTAAAAATAAAAATAAAAGAAAAAGAAAAAAGGTGCAGAAATTGAAAAACAAAATTCGTTGTTACCAATCCCCAGCAATGGCACCAAAAACTTGTAGGGTGTGTAGGTGTTCCCTCTTTGTAAGAGCACAAGTGCACACTCTTGTCAAGTTATAGTATATAAGATGTCGAATCCCACGAGGACTGGACATCTTGTTTCGTCTCGTACTTCCTGCACAAGGGTAAATAAAACACAAGTGAATTGTTTGATTTGGGTGAAAAGTAAATAAAAACACAAGTAATAGAAGAGGTGAATCGGGTTAATAAAGCAGGTAGGGTTATGATGCCACTTAGTGTGAAAACTGCGTTGTAATAGGTATGAGTTATCCTTTGCTTCCACGATATGCTGCCTTAAGGGTACAGCGGGCGACAAACTACGACCCTGTCACACGGCCGCAGCAAGTCACTGCCACTGTAGGGGTGTGTACTATCTCAGCAGGCGTAATGGAAAGACGTCCTGGCGGCAAGTCTGGCAGATACTCCAAGTTCGGCATGATAGTCGACAGTGATCCCTCCTATTTCTAGGTTAGGATACTTGAGATTGATAACTTGAGGACTAGTGTGGAACCAAGTCAGTCAACTCGGTTAGTAATCCCTTTTAGCCGCTGAAACTTGTGGACTAGTGTGGAACCAAGTTAGTCATGCCTCCCGTTGTTAACATACTTAACCCTTTCGTGAGCCTTGCACTTTCGTGCCCGACAAATAGATTCTCTCAAACGACTGGTGTAGAAAGATTGAGAGAATGAAGAACAATGGATTAAGTAAACTTGGAATATTTTATTGAAGAAATAACTCAAAAACCTAAACCAACCATTTCACTCTAGTTACAACATAACCCTAACCCAAAGAGAATTTAGAACATGGCGGCAGAGAAGAACACAAGAAGATTCAATAGAAAACATAGAATGATTTAAACTAGAAGTACAATGGGTATTTATAGACAAAAAAACTAGGTTAAGTCCTCCTCAAAGTAGAAGTCCTCTAAAGTAGCTTTCCTTCTTTAATGTAGCTTTAAATGCTGACTTCTTTGCTTAGAATATGGACTCTTCCTCGTTTGCCTTAGCCCACAAGTAAGCTTGGGAATTTCACTTCGGCAGCCCTAGTCCCTGCTACTGGCATTGGAAAATCATACGAACGCCGGTGATAGATTCAGGAGTTTTTTCTCTACAAATCACGCTCCAATTCTCCAAACTTCCATAGTCAGCTGCCGAGGGCAGCAAGGTCAGCAACAACTTTGCTCGGTAGGTGCTCGGCAGGTGCTTGGCAGCAACTTGTCCTTAGTTGGAACTGCTTCAGTACAACTCTTGGGTTTGCTCCTCAGCATTGTGTCCTCTGTTCCTCGGTTCTCTCGTTCAGCTGTTAGTACCTACAAGCAAGAATACACTAAAATAGTTTCTTTTGTTCATCAAAAGAATGATAAGTTATAGAATAAGGAAGAACAATGAAATGCTGTAAAATGTTATGCATGAGCCTAATTATGCCTAAAATGAGCCTAAAACAATAATAATAAGAGTTGGAAAGTGCATGAAATATAGTACTTTTGAGCACTTTACAGCTTCCTAAATGAGTTATGTGTGCCCCTTTGTAATGGTTTTGACTCGTGAGCATGAAATCTGACAAATAAGCTACTTGGTAAGTTTAAATCATTGTATGCCTTCTGATTGGTTCGTATTCCGCTTTTGCTTTTTCCGTTGTTGCCTTCACGCATATGATTAAAAGTGATATTTAGGCAAGATAAATAAACTGGAAAAAAATTAGGGTTGCTAATCGAAGTGAGGTCTTAGTGGGTTTCGCTTTGGTTTTCCTTGTGTAACTCGTTCGGTCCGGTCTGATGGCTAGGCCGAGACGAGGGAATTACATTTGGTGGTATCAGAGCCTCGATTATGAGGTCTCCCGGGAAGGTAAGTCAGGTAAGTTGGTTTGTTTGGTTTGGTTGCTATTGCACGGTGTATGAAAGCATGTTTTATTGTTGTTGTTATTGGTTGAAGTTTAGTTGAGTGTTCCCATTGCTAGGTGTTGTTATTGGAAAATGGTTTTGGTTTAGAGAGCTTGAGAACTTGGATCCTTGCCCTTGCTAACCTAATGTTTTCTTGTGTGAGATGTGTTTGTTGTTTAGATTTTATCTTCATTATGATAAGACCGTGAGGATGACCTAGAGCGGGTGACTAGCCACCCAAGGATGAGCCCTATGTTCCTCCTGCTCCCGATGGTAATGGGGCTGATGTAGAAGGTAATGTGCCTAAGGCCGGTGCGAATGTTGGAGGTGAGGGTAATGGACCTCATGCCAATGCAAATGTTGGGGGCAATGGAGCTCAGGCGGGCCATGGTCAGGCAGGTGCGGACATGACTCATTTGATTCAAACTATAGCTGGAGATTTTGAGATAGCTTTAGCCGGTATGCATGCTGCAGCACCACCTCAAGGTGCGGGGACAGGTTCACCCCTTGAGAGGCTTCATAGTTTGGGTGGAGTTGAGTTCCGTGGTTTGACTTCCGAGGGTTCAAAGGCTTGGCTCGAGAGTACTACACGCATCTTAGGTCAGATGGAGTGCTCCGGCACTCGTAAGTTGAGTTGTGTTGTCTCCTTGCTTCAAGGAGATGTGTATGCTTGGTGGACTACCGTTACTTCGGGTATGGCAGAAGCGGATGTCACTTGGGAATACTTCATAACAACCTTTAAGAAGAAGTATCTTGGAGTCCAATATCAGGATGAAAAGAAGAGATAATTTATGGCCTTGGTTCAGGGTGGTAAGACGATGTCCGAGTATGAGGTTCAGTTTGTGAGGTTGAGTCAGTATTCTCCCGAGTTGGTTCCCCGTGAGAGGGAACGGTGTGAGCGTTTCCATTATGGTTTGACTAGGGATGTGAAGACTTATATGCTTGCTTCTGATTACATTGGTTTGATGTTTTGGTCTCTAGGGCCAAAGATATTGAGCAGATCTTAGGCTCGAGTGCTCGTGCTAGCGGGTCTGATTCTGAAAAGAGACACGTAGTTTGGGACAGAGATCATGCCAAGAGGCACAAAGATACGAGGTATCAACCCGATTCGAGGCATAGGGGTGGTAACCATAGATGGGGTCATCAGGGCCAAGGAGCTGTTGTTCACACTCATGAGTGCACTAGGTGTGGGAGACACCATTCGGGAGAGTGTATGGGTACCTTTGGGGTATGTTGGAACTGTGGTTCCCGAGATCATTTGAGGCGTAACTGTTCACACCCAGCTAGGGGTGGACCTGCTCCAGCTAGGGGTGTGAAGACTTATATGCTTGCTTCTGATTACACCGAGTTTGATGTTTTGGTCTCTAGGGCCAAAGATATTGAGCATAAGTTAGGCTCGAGTGCTCGTGTTAACGGGTGTGATTCTGGAAAGAGACACACAGTTTGGGATAGAGATCATGCCAAGAGGCACAAAGATAGGAGGTATCAACCCGATTCGAGGCATAGGGATGATAACCATAGACGAGGCCATCAGGGCCAAGGAGATGTTGTTCACACTCATGAGTGCACTAGATGCGGGAGACGCCATTCGGGCGAGTGTATGGGTACCTTTGAGGTATATTGGAACTGTTGTTCCCGAGATCATTTGAGGCGTAACTGTCCACACCCGGCTAGAGGCGGACCGACTCCAGCTAGGGGGTTTGAGAGCATTAGAGAGGCCGTGGGCGCGGTCGAGGAAATTTTTAGCTGAGGAACGGTGGTTAGAGGAACTTAGCTCATGTGGTGGCAGTTCAGCCCGATGGTGGGGGACCAGCTAGGGTGCATGCACATCGAGATGCTGGGAATGATACGAATGTCATCGTAGGTAATTTCTCGTTACAGTCTTTGACTTTGCTTTCTTTGATAGATTTGGGTTCGACACATTCGTACATTTTGGGTGAACATGCAAGATCTCTAGGTTTAACGTATGAGTGTTTAGAAGTAGTTGTGAATGTTACTAGTTCTTTCAGTGAGGCAGTGGTAGTTAGGAAGATGTATAGGAGGTGTCCTTTGATGATTCAGGGCCATGTGTTTCCGGTCGACATGATGTAATTATTGTTCTATGGTTTTGATGTGTTTTGGGCATGGATTGGCTCATAGAGCATAGAGCTAGGGTAGACTTCGAGACCAAGAGAGTCTTCTTGAGTCTTATGGATGATTTTGAAGTTGTAGTGGTTGGCGAGAACATTAAGTTCTTATCTAATGTTGTTTCTTCTTTAGAGGCTCAGAGATTGATGGATCCGGGTTGTCAGGCGTATTTGACTTATGTGATGAATCCGAATATGGGTGAGGTTAGACCGTAAGACATCAGAACAATTTGTGATTTTTCGAGTGTTTTTCTAGAAGATTTGTCGGGTTTGCCTTTAGACAGGGAAGTCGAGTTTGCTATTGAGACGTATTCCGATTCTGCACCTATGTCTATTGCTCCATATAGAATGGCACCGAAAGAGTTGAAAGAGTTGAAGACACAACTTCAGGAACTGTCAGATAAAGGTTTCATTAGGCCTAGTATTTCTCCGTGGGGTGCTCTGGTTTTATTTGTGAAGAAAAAGGACGGCATTATGAGGATGTGTATAGACTATATGCAGTTGAACAAGGTAACAATGAAAAACAAGTACCCTTTGCCGCGGATAGATGACTTGCTTGATCAGTTGAGAGGTGCTTCAGTGTTTTCGAAGATTGATTTGAGATCGAGATACTACCAGATGAAGGTGAAAGATGTGGACATACCGAAGACCGTTTTTCGTACACGTTATGGGCACTATGAGTTCTTGGTAATGCCTTTCAGTTTGACTAATGCTCCAGTTGCATTAATAGATATGATGAACCGAGTGTTTCACGAGTTTTTGGATAGGTTTGTGGTAGTGTTCATAGATGATATCTTAGTGTACTCTAGGACCGAGGAAGAGCATGGTGAGCATTTGCGACTAGTGCTTCAGACTTTGCTTGAAAATCACTTGTATGCCAAGTTGAGTAAGTGTGAGTTTTGGATTATGGAGGTGGTCTTCCTAGTTCATGTGATCTCAGCCAATGGAATTAGTGTGGATCCCAAGAAGATAGAAGTCATAGTGAGTTGGAAGCAACCGAAGTCAGTGACCAAAATCTGTAGTTTCCTAGGCTTGGCGGGGTATTATCGAAGATTTGTCGAGAGATTTTCGAAGATTGCGGCACCCTTGACTAAATTGCTTCAGAAGAATGTTCTGTATGAGTGGTTAGATGCAAGACAACAAGCGTTTGAGAAGTTGAAGAAAGCTTTGATCGAAGCTCCTATTTTGATTTAGCCTGAACCGGGGAATGAGTGTGATTTACAGTGAAGCATCATATGTAGGTTTAGGTTGTGTGCTTATGCAAGAGGGTAAGGTCGTAGCTTATGCCTCGAGACAGTTGAAGGTTCACGAGAAGAACTACCCCACTTATGATATAGAACTATCCGCAATAGTGTTTGCTTTGAAGATTTGGAGACACCATCTTTATGGTGAGAAGTGCACCGTTTATACCGACCACAAGAGTTTGAATACTTGATGACTCAGAGGGAGCTGAACCTTAGACAACGTAGGTGGATAGAGCTTCTTAAGGATTATGACCTTACGATAGAGTACCATCCGGGTAAGGCAAACGTAGTGTCCGATGCTTTGAGTAGAAAAGTGGCAATTGAGTTGCGAGCTATGTTTGCGAGATTGAGTGTGTCATGGGATTGTGGTTTGATAGCCTAGCTACAGGTTAAACCTTCGTTGGTTCAGTTGATTTGAGAGAAACAATCACAAGATGAGTCTTTGGCACCTCACGTGTAAGATATAGTCGAGGGTAGGCCTATAGATTTCGGTTTTGGTGAGAACGGGATCCTATGTTTCAATGATAGGATAATAGTCCCAGAAGATGCCGAGTTAAGGCGTACTATCTTAAATGAAGCACATAACAACCCGTTTGCTATGCATCCGGGTAGTACGAAGATGTACCGTGGGTTAAAAGAAGAGTACTACTGGATTGGGTTGAAGAAAGATGTGGCTGAGTTTGTGAGTAAGTGTATGGTATGTCAGCGAGTTAAGGCCGAGCATCAGTTTCTTTCAGGTTTGTTACAGTCGTTGAAGATTCCGGAATGGAAGTGGGAACGTATTACCATAGACTTTGTGTCGGGTTTACGTTGACTCCTTCGAAGAAGAATTCAGTGTGGGTGATAGTCGACAGATTCACTTAGTGTGCCCATTTCATACATGTTCATACTACCTACACCTTAGATAAGTTGGCCGATCTGTACATCAGTGAGATAGTGAGATTGTATGGGGTACCGAAGTCGATCGTATCAGACCGAGATTCGAGGTTTACAGCTAGATTTTGGGAGTGTTTGCATCGTGCTTTGGGTACTTCGTTGAACTTTAGCACTTCATATCATCTGCGGTTAGATGTCAGTCAGAGAGAGTTATTCATGTGTTGGAGGACATGTTGAGGTGTTGCAACATCGACTTTCAGGGTTCTTGGGAGAAACACTTACCGTTAGTGGAGTTTGTATACAACAACAATTATCAAGCTAGTATTCAAATGGCACCATATGAGGTTCTGTATGGTAGGAGGTGTAGAACACCTATATGTTGGGCCGAGTCCGGACAGAAGCTTGTACCTATGCCCTACTTGCTTAAGGGCACTACTGAGAAGGTAAAACTGATATGTGATCACTTGAAGGCAGCTTCAGATCAACATAAATCGTATGCCAATTTTAAAAGAGATCGAGTATGTCGTGGGCGACAAAGTGTTCTTGAAAGTATCACTGTAACACCCCCTTCCCGGCCTGGTAGAGAACCGAGTCGGAGAGCGTTACCGGAAAACAATGCGATGTGGAAATCTTTTATTTCTTTTTCTAAAAACACTTTCTTCGCAACTTGACTTATTAAACTTAATGGTATTATTAGGCTTATGGTCTGGTTCTTAACAATGTTCATACTTGCAGAGTTATCGAATTTACATATTAATTCCTTTAACCTTATAGAATTTTCTTTGAAAGCCATCCCGTATCGAAACGCCCTAAGTCGTTTCGGTACGGTTTGACTAGAGTAAAAACTTTGACTTTTCCTTCTTGACCATTTCTGTAACCCCCTTAGCCCGGCCTAGACGGTTGACCCGGACTACGAAGATTACACGGGGAAAACCAAAGTCAACCTGAAAGTCAGCCTTGATTAACGACCCTTTTTTTCTTTTTAAACTTGTCTAGATGCACATTAAACCTAGGCATACTCTTGAGATAAGCATACTCAAAAATCACAGCAATCGGAAAACAGTAAGGGACCCAATTGCACAAAATACGAATTTAGTGACCAATTTGTAAATTCTGAAAATTAAGAGGTCTTTACCAATTTTTAAGTTACCATTATGAAATTAGTCATGTTTCATGCCTCTCTGCCAAATTTCACCTTAAACGGACATCTCGAACTCAAGCAATTGCACATACAAAAATTAGGACTAAAACGTAAAGCTTGCAAACCTCAAAACCATTCAAAACAGTGCCCAACGGTCAAGTGTTTCGAAACGGGGTTAGCCCGTTCAGAAACGGGTCTTGGCAGTAGCCAAAGTATTTCGAAACACCTCTACCCGTTTCGAAACACCCAGGCCAAATCAAGCACCTGTTTCGAAACAGGCAAGGGTGTTTCGAAACACCTTGCCCAGAAACAGCAGATAGGCCTGTTTTAACACATCTAAACCCAATCGAACATGCTCGAAATCAATCCTCAACAAAGAAACAACATGCCAAGCATCATAACTACCAAATTGCATTAAAATCTAGATACAAAACAACTCCTAGGTGCACCAACTCCTTCCACACATCCAACACTTAAACATGCTTTTAAAACAAGAAGCATAGCATAACGACTTATGAATAAGAAGATTCAAATGTTGCAAGCGTTAAACCACGTAGTTCAAATAATAAACCAAACTTTTCCAACATACACAATCTCATTAAACATCAACATAAAAGACTCCTCCATTGCCTTTATTATCTATAGCTATTAACCGAGACATACATCTCAAGTGGAGCTCTCCTTGAATCCCTTGCTTCTTGCTGTCCCAACTTCAAATATCTGCATTGATGGACAAAAAGGAGCGTAAGCACATAATGCTTAGTGAGGAATGCTCAAAACCAAAACACCATCAATGCAGCGAGTCATAAAACCTCTTTAAAAAGTAGTTGTAAATCAATAAATCAAAGCATTGGTTGAAAAACATCTTTTGAAACATCATGCTCTAAACCATGTCTTGCTCAAACATGAAAACCAACCCTTAGCCTAGAAAAGCTAAGTAACCCACTTCAAAGCACATCCTTGCAAAACCATCAATTTAACCTTTCCATGCATGAACATCATATGCAAAGTTAAATACAAATTCTTTGGAAAACACTTCCACTTCACATTATAATTTTCTCATTTTTGAAAATCATCTCAACGCAAGAAACCTTTGAAAACCACTCACTCCTTCAATCTATATCATGCATTAAACAAATGCAACATATGAACCACAAAAGCAACATTTGCATTACATGCCTTTTAAAACAAGCCTTCACAAGACTTCAATGCATTAAAGAGATTCCCATGCACATATGCACCATTCTTAATATAAGATAAATATTTGTGCAAGCTTAACAAGTAATACATGCATTCTTGGAACATCACACACTTCCCATGCAACCTTGCATCATTTCAAGCATCTCATGCTTCATTACATTCAAGAACATTATATTGGCTTCCAAGTGATAATTCACAAACCATCACAACACAAGACACAATCGGATACGCGGATTACAAGCGTTGTCCCACACGCTCCATACACACTTCCGAACAACACAAGGTGGAGTTTACCGGTACAATCACAATCCCCTCAACACCCGTGATGGAGTTTAACGGTACAATCACAACCCCTCAACATCACTCATCGGAAGTTTTATAACACACTAGCGAGAACCGGGACACTTCACAAGGCTTACACATGGAAGCTACCACAACCATTGTAATCACCTTAACCAAGCTCACACACGGGAGCAACCCTCCACCGTTGTGACGCTTAACAAAGTCCACCCACGAGAGCCACCCTCCATCGTGGTGACTTTTAACAAGGTTCACCCACGAGAGCCATCCTCCATCGTGGTGACACTTAACCAAGCCCACCCACGAGAGCCATCCTTCATCGTGGTGGCACTAAACAAAGCCCACCCACGAGAGCCATCCTCCATCGTGGTGACACCAATTTCCTCAATCGCTAGGATTCTAGGATGGAGTTTACGGTACAATTACAACCCCCTTGACATCCAAGGTGACTCAATTCACGGTGCACCCAATCCTATAGCCGGCTATCTATATCCGATTAAAGTAACCAAGAACCACTTACATCACTTGCCAATATAACCATTTTACCACATTAATCCATTGTTTTTACAAGCATGACCAAGATGCCAAAACCACCAATTACCATCATCACTTCACTGTTTTGAAGCATTAAACAAAGTCATTAAACAACATGCAACACTATGCATCAATTCCACAATTCCAATGTACAAAACCAAGGATCTCTTACCTTGAGCATCCTTCACACATGACTTTCAAAACCAGCATTAAACCATGCTAAAATATGCTTTCAAAACAGAATTTAAACATGCAAATCACATGCATTGCATCCAACAATCACAAGTGCTTTAAAAACCAATTCATAACACAAACCAAGAGAGAAATTTCATTTACTTACTCTTGAGCTTAGCTAAGTTGTTTAGACTTAAACTAAGCTCCCCAAAACCTTCAAACATTGGTTTTAGAGCTGAAAACCCCAACTTCACTCATCGATACACAAAACTAGGCTAGCCAACAAGCCTTCCAAGCATCCGAAACCATCAACGCCACCTCTATTGCTCACGAATCATTCTCCCTTGTTTCAAGCACATAACAACAGAGGATTAATGCATCATTATGCATTAAAAACACCGGCAACACACCTAAACTCGCTGCTCTTCATAAACCTAACATTTTGGCTATCAAACACAACCGAAATCACATCCAAACACTTCCAAAACTTAACCCAGCCAAGATCCATCACTTCTAACCATTTTTAAACATCAATTAACATCCAAAATGATCCCAAACACGTTCTTATACCTCCAGCATTAACAAAACACCAAGATCACCTCAAAAACCACCATTTTCACAAGTAAAAACTTAGGAGAATCAACCTATTCGGGATTGCATTGATTAAACCTCAATCACACATCATTTAGACATCCAAAATACATCAAAAAGACATCTCAAAACAGAGCCCAATCATCCAATACGAATTTCTTCAAAATTAAATCAAAATCTTGCATTTTAAGCCAAAATCAAGATCACAACATTAAAACCTTTAATAAAACTCAATTTAAGGATTAAAAACTTGAGAATTTCAGTAAAGAACTGAGTATTTAGAGGAGAAGGACGTTCATACATCTAAATATGGATTTCTCCTTGTTTAGAGCCAAAATCCCTGAAAATTCATTAAGCCAATGATGAGGATTTGGTGTAGAAATGATTAGGAATCATTTAGAAATTGAAATCTCAACTTTAGGTGTGAAAATCAAAGAAAAAGTGGCTGAGGGAATTTTGAGAGAAAATGAAATGGGAAAATTTTGGTAAAAGTTAGTTATGAAACTAAAAATATCTTTTCCCTCTTTTCTTTTTATTAAATAAACATTAAATGAGTCTTAAAAATCAAGAAAAATCTGGAGAAATCCTCCCTTGGGTAAATTAGCTCCTTAAAGATTTAAAGTTTCAATCCTTTTAAAACAGTCACGAACTTTTCAAAAAATACATTTTAGTCACTACCTCAAAATGTCATATTTCCAAACCTCATTTTGTAAAATTGATTTCACCACCCTCTTATATATATTAAAAGAGGATTTTTAGATATTTTTCCATATTTTTAATGCATCCCGAACTAGGCTTTCCTTAACACCACCTTTTATATTCGAACCGAAAATTCGACCGGCCCGGTTCAAACCCAAAATTTCTAAGCCCAAAATTGAGGTGTTATAGTTTCGGTACGGCTTGACCCGTATCTGTATGGGTTGACCGACCTTGACTTGACTTAGACCCGTTTCGAAACCCGTTTCGAAACAGGGGTCTCCAGTAGCAAAACTGTATCGAAACGAGCCTCAACTGTTTCGGTACACCATGCTTCCCAAATTCAAATTGTACTTATCCGTATCGAAACGTCATCACCCGTTTCGGTACAGGGGACCTAAAATGACAGATTATAGCTGGTTTTGATCAATTTAGCTTAGCAAACTTAGTCCAGTTTCAGTGAAACTTTACTCACATCTTTCTAAGGGTAAAACTACTGTCTTGCCAAGTTTTATAGCTATTTGAATTCTTTTACTCGGTTTTACCAATTTAGCCTAAAAACATAATCTTTAAAGTCAAACTCTTAATATAAGAACACTATTTTCATTTCATTTAAACCAAGGCACTAGAACATCACTTAGGCATACTAAAACAAACATATTAAGCTTATTACATAGACTTTGCCACCATACTAGGAGTTCAAAGGATAGAACACATTACTTGGACTTGGTTGTGACTTGTGCAACGTACCAACTTCTCCGATCTCGATCCCAATACTTGCTTAACCTGAAATGGATGCATGAAATGCATTAGGCATACTTTGCCTAGTGAGGTAGTCACATAACTATAAATATACATATCATGACTTATAACATGCTTCTAAGAATCATCATTAATCATGCAATATCATGGCATATTTCATAACAAGGCATATAACAATATCATAGTTCATGGCAATCATTATCTTGAGTTCATAATTTCCCTTGGATCGATTTATGGTATATGAATACACGAATTCCACCGCCTCGCCAAAACACATAAATGGTCATCCCGCCAACATCTCCAAAGACCAAACACAATACATCCCTCCGCCTCGCCAAATCATATAGGTCGTAGCCCTAGGACCGTAGTCCACCTGTACACTGAACTCATGAATTATATGGCATGCCAATTGTATCCAATACTTCGAGTCCAAGGTTCATATTTCATAATTCGTAACAATAACAATTATTCACATCATACTTATCATATGTAAATGCTTGCAATGAATTTCATAACAATAATTAACATGCTTAAAAATCATGGAATCAATGCTTACCATACACTTACCAACATGTGATTAATGATGAAAACCCCTAACTCAAGGGTTAGCAATAACAAAAATAACAACATGTTCGGATAGGTCCTTACCTAACCCGAGACTCTAATACACTCACCTCGATATTAAGGTTCTCGAGTAACGATGCCTTTTCCCTTGGTTGGTGGTTGTTCTTTCTCGACTTCTTGAACTAAATTAAATAGGAATCGGTTAGGACCGACAAAACAATATCGAATAATAATATTAAATAGACTCGATACCGAAACTTAAACCAACCAAGGATTCGAGCTTACCCCGACGTCGGCATAGATTCGATATTACTATATCGAAAATATCAGACCACCAATCAAACACTGAATCGTATAATTATTTCTCTCTCTCACTCGGTCTACCCTACAAATTTTGTTGAACTCTTTCCCACTTTGCCGTGAGTGACCAATGCCGCTTGCCCCCCCCCCCTTTATACTTAATTTGCCATCCTTTAATCCACTCTAAAATTCCCCACGTATTCTTATACCGTGGCATGGAATGGGGAATCAAATTCCCTTGCTTAGCCACGTGTGGTTTTGGTGGCCACTCTATTTGCTTGTAATAAGCCACGCAAGTGGCATACTCACCCTTTAAGTGGCTGTGTAAACCCTTTGACCGTGGCATTTTCTTGGGGCATAAAGCCCTTGGGGGTGGCCACGTGTAGTGGCTTTGTGCCACATTAAATTGGTGTTGGCCGAATGGCCTTTTACGTGGAATTGCCTACGGCAATTCCTTCATTTTGAAGGAACTACTCAAGGTAATTCTTAATAATAATAATAATAATAATAATAAGCTATCGAATATTCTAAATAAGTTCGAATAAATTATTTTATCGGTACAAAATATTTGGTCATCGGAACCTAATTCCGACTAGACCGGTTTTCGGGGTGTTACAATCACCTTGGAAGAAGGTGATGAGGTTTGGTAGGAAAGGTAAGTTGAGCCCGAGATTCATTGGTCCATACGAGGTAGTTGAGAGAATCAGTCTCGTTGCTTATAGATTGAGATTGTCGACCGAGTTAGAAAGAATTCATAATGTGTTCCATGTTTCGATGCTCCGAAAGTATAGATCAGATCCGTCTCATGTGATGCCGGTGGAAGAGATCGAGTTGAACCCATATTTTTCGTATGATGAAAAGTCGGTTGAAATTCTTGCTACGGCTAGTAAAGTGTTGTGGGGGAGGTCTATCGAGTTAGTCAAGGTTCTGTGGAGACATCGAGGAGTGGAAGAGGCCACATGGAAGAGGAAGGAAGACATGGAAAGACAATTTCCGTATCTTTTTCAGTTAGGTAATTTTGGGGACGAAATTTCTTAAGTGGGGGAGATGGTAACGCCCGGGGTTTGGGGCCCGAGAGATAACCAGGTTTGGCTAAACCGGTTCGGGTTAGTTTAATTGAAAAAAAAACATTTCTAATAGAAAAAAGGGGGTCTTTTATTTAAAGGGACAAAATGGTAAATTTGAGAAAATAAAATAAAGATAAGAAAAGTTTGAAAAGTCATCTTCTCCAAAAATCCCCCTTTTCACCAAAAACCTCTCCTAAACCCTATTTCACTATTACATTGCCCCAAATTCTTCATCCAAGCAAGATTATTTTAAGGTAATCTCTTCCTTGCTTAGATTCTTACATATTTGATTTATACTCATTGAAAACTTTCTTTTAAACCCATTAAAATGCAATTTTGGTTTTGGGTTGGAGAAATGGGTATTTTCATGGGATTTTCATTTGGGTCTTTTGATGCCATATTTAAGGGTGATTTTAATCTTGTTTTGGTGTCTTAAAAATGCTAAAGTAATGGCTAATAGTAGGAAACCCGAAATGGGTCTAAAAATGGGATTTTTAGGTTGAAAAGGTAGAGATTTTGGCTTGGTTTTGGGTTGAAATCATGGCTGGTAGTTCTTTTGATTTTGGGGGATGTTTCTAGGTGATATTGGATATGTTTTGATGGTTGAAATTGATGGATTCACTTTGGGGTTTGTTTAGAATGAAATTGGTGAAGTTTTGAGCGAAATTAGAGTTTGAATCAATGTGTTTTGGTTGCAAGGAGTGGATTTTTCGGGTTGTTGCTGGTTTACAAGTGTATTAGCATCCTAATATTCTTTTTTGGGTTGTCTTGAAGCAAATGAGTTTGATTCGGGTACTTCGGGCGTGATACTGGGTGTTGCGAAGGCTTGAGGTCGGTGTTTCAGCTTTTGTTTAGGTTATATCGGTGAGTGGAAACTATTTTGAGGCTTTAAATATGTTCAATAAAGGTTTCTTGGAGTTTGGGTGGAGTCTTAGAGACTAACCTAGACCAAAGTGTAAGTTTTATTATTCTCGCCTTGCTTAGTTGATTGTTGGCGTTCGCGATTATGTGTGTTTTGGTGTTGTTTGTGGATTGTTTTTATCCCGTTTTAATGTTGTTGTGTTGTTGGAGTTGATATCGAGCCTTACGTGATGGTTATTCGTTGTATACAGTAATGTGTAGTCCCACCGGTAGTGACTAGTAGATTAGTACGGTGATATGTAGTCCCATCGAAAAAATGTTAGTTGTTGTGTACGGTAATGTGTGGTCCCACCGGGAATGGTTGTGCATGTGCAAACCATGTTTTGTCTATGCTTACATTTGTTACATCTCTTTCTTAAATGGTGTTGCTTTTTTAAACTAAGATATATGTTTTAAACTGCATTGTTCTTGTGTTTTTAGAGCTCCACTCACTAAGCTTTTAAGCTTACGCTCTCTTTTTCCAACAATGCAGATTGTTAGAGACTCTATGAGGCAAGTAGGCAAGGGAGGACTTCTGGGAGTTCTTGTTAGCTCAAAGTATGATTTTACTGGTTGTAATAATGCTTAGACGATGGGAAAACTAGACTTTCATGTTAGGGAGTTGGTGATCAAACTCCCATGCTTGGCTTTGTTTAAGTTACTAGCATGTTTTAATTGTTGATACCATGTATTGTTGAGGATTGTTATGGCTTTTGGTAGATTACCTTGCATTTTGACTTATTGGTGTTTTTGAAGTTAAGTGTTCTTATGAGCTTTGGGTTGAGATCCATTTTGTGCGGGTATGCATGTTTGAAGTCGTGTTTATGGTGATTTACCTCTAGATTGTTTGTACAATAAGTTGCTATGCGGTTTGTGATGTCTCGAGGCAAGTTTGGGGACGTTCAGAGATTTCGAAATGCATTTTCGGGTCAAACTGTGTCCAGGCGTTTCGGAACGCTTGATATGGTTTCGGAACGGTCGAGCTCCAGGGGTACCTGTATCGGAACGGGGGTGGTGCCGTTTCGGTATGATTTGCCACTGGAGGTTCCTGTTTCGGAGCCATGTAGGGCCGTTCTGGTACGTTTGGCCACTAGAGGCTCCCGTTCCGGAACCAGGTGGGACCGTTTCGAAATGACTTGGTGTTACTTTTAAATGAAGCCCGCGTTTCGGAACGGGCAGGCATGTTTCGAAACACATGTAGTTAAAACTGTTGAAAGGCATCTTTGAAGGTTTCTGAATGTTACGTTTTAGCCCATAATGCTCGTATGCTTCCTAAATGAGTTATATGTGCCCCTTTTGTAATGGTTTTGCCTCGTGAGCATGAACTCTGACAAATAAGCTACTTGGTAAGTTTAAATCATCGTATTCCTTCTGATTGGTTCGTATTCTGCTTTCGCTTTTTCTGTTGTTTCCTCCACGCATACGATTAAAAGTGATATTTAGGAAGATAAATAATCTGAAAAAATAGGGTTGCAAATCGGAGTGAGGCCTTAGCGGGTTTCGCTTGGTTTCCCCTGTGTAACCTATTCGGTTCGGTCTGATGGCTAGGCCAGGACGAGGGGTTACAGGGCGTAATGGACACTGGATTTGTTCTAGGCTAGACTTCAATCCCAAATTCCACTTCTCTAGTCGGTGGAAGACCATGGAGTTCCTCAGGAAAAACATCAATGAATTCAGAAACAATTGGCATTTCCAGTAAACCGAAGTCAATTTGATCTTGTAAAACCATATAAGCAACAATAGAGATAGACTTTTTATCAATCAAAAGCTCATTTCCTAGACCCCGGAGATATAATCTTTTGTTTTGACAATCTATCCAAGCTTCATGTTTACTCAACCAATCTAATCTCAAAATTAAATCAAACTCACAAATTTGTAAAATATATAAGTCAACGAGAAAAGGCATGTTTCGAATGGTAAGGAGGCTATTTCTACAAATCAAATTTATATTAGAAGTTCCCCCTAAAGGGTTTGACACTAATAGATTGGTTCGAACCAGTTCGGGCTTTAAGCTCAATTTTTCTATCAAATTTGCATATAGGAAAGAATGTGTAGATCACGAGTCTATCAAAGCATAAACAAATACGGAGTTTAGTTCAACGGTACCTGCAATGACATCGAGAGATTCTTCGTTTTCCCTTCCCCAAATGTGATACATACGAGCAGAAGCTTGAGATTCTTGATGAGTGTAAGCAGGGGCATTTGAATGATTTCCTTTATTCTTGCCATGATTTCCCGATTGAGTCTTGTTAAGACCTTTGCCCCGATTGGATGAAGCTGGACTCTGATTTGAAGTAGACCGTGTTGGAGCCCAATTTTGATTTTTGGGAAAATCTTTGATAAAGTGATCGGCTCCACCACAAGCATAGCATAGATTGGATTGAGATCGACACTGGCCAAAATAAAGTTTATGGCAAAATTCGCAATTGGGGACCTTCCCGGAATTTCCCGTGTTATTTACAAAAATTACTAGAACTGAGGGCTTATTTACTAATTGAGGCCTCGGTGTAAAATTAATTCTCGGTGTATGGGTGTATGTCGATGAACTCTCCTTATGATACTTGGTTTTCTTTGATTTCCAGTTAGATTTGTCGTTTTACTTCTGTTTCTTGTCATTTCGATTCCCGACCTTCCTTCTTTCTGCAGCTTTCATCTTTGCCAGTTGCGATAGCTCGGGTAACAAAACTCTAGAAGTCAGTAATTCCCAAGGCTGTAAAGATTGGGCTCAATTCATTGTTCAAGCCGTCATTGAACATTCGAAATTTATCAGCCTCAGTTTTAATATATTCCGAGCCATACTTGCAATACTTGTAGAATTCAGCTACATACCGTTCAATGGGCTTGTTAACTTGCTTGAGATACAAGAAAAATTTTATGTGTTCTACTAAATACTGATCACTAATATACTTCTTTTTTAATTCTTCTACAAAGAATTTCCATGTGACGTCTTCTGCAGGCAACAACAGTCAGAATAATGGTTTCCCACCAGCTCATTGCTTCATCTGCCAGCAAGGCTACAACACACTCCAATTTGTGTTCATCCGAGCATTGCAATTGTTTGGTCACCACCTTGGTTATGTTTTCCAACCAGTATTCGGCGTCTTCTGGTTTTTCATCATTCGCACCAAAGAAAGTATAGGCTCAATGTTGAGCCAATTTTTCTATAGGAGCTAAATTTGGTACAGTGATTGCAGGAGTGGAAGAGTGATCTTGCTTGAGGTTCGATACGAGCTGATCGAACATTTCTTTCATGCTTAATAAGCATTCTCTTTGGGCTATTTGAATCACAGGAACATCCTGTTGAGGTTGAACCAGAGTTTCAACTTGAACCGTCTCTTGTGGTCCAGTTTGTTGTACTGGAGCTCGGGGTTGAGACGTTTCGGGTGGTTCATTTCGGATTGGATGATCTCCTATCCTAACACTTCCTCCTTCATTTGAGGAACTCTCGAGACTTTCATTGTCTCGAGCAGATCTAGGTTCAGGCATTCTAAAAGGAGGATTATCATGCCTCTAAAAAACACCATGAGAATAACATTGACAATCTCATGGCATTCAAAAAGTAAGTCATTGTTCTAACATTCAATACACACATCTTAAATAAAGCTTAAAGACCATCATGATGCAAAGAACCAAGACCACAATGCAAGAGCCTAAGCCACCCACTATCATCAAAACATAACCAAAGCATGACATACTTTTAAAGCTTCCTTCAATTGTATATATATAGCTCCAAGGATTAAGAATCTCTAATCAACCGATCCTGAGTTTTAGGAAGAATAACAAACAAGAGGTGGTAAGTACATGAAAGTACTTAGCGAGGCAATAAAATTGCCATTTTAAAGTTTGGTTATAAGATGATCACATACCACGTTCATATACAATAATCATCCAATTCATGATAAGAATAGATTCAACAAACCATTCGATTACAATTACCCACTATTAAACATGTTCAATTCGAATGAAACAATTAATGAAATTTCACTTCAATTCATACAATCAACACGAATTCAATTCAATTAATACCATAACCATATGAAACATTCTAATACATAACCTTTATCATATTAACCATTTCGATTGATAACAAGCACCTATGTTTAATTTAGCCTTGGTACCTAGTTAGTTCAAAGGTAAACGAGTCACATATTTCAAGTCGATACTTTAAGTATCTTAAACAAGAAGGTGTCTTCTACACCCAAACAAGTCGGTACACAAGGTACCTATCAAGCTGATGCCCTTTACATCAAATAGAAAAATAAATGTATCACCATCGAGACAATACACTTGGTACTTAACAAGTCGAGGTCTAGACTCTATGCATGCCATACTACCTAGGAACAACTAGAACCAAGGTCTTTGTATTACACACTTTAACTTGTTCTTTTAATCAATAGAAGAATAAAAAATACAAGTAATAGTATTTAGCCATTATGTAGTCATGCTTATACTTGTTTCAGTCAATTAAGAGCATAATCTCAATTAATTCAATTCAATTTTCAGACCATAATATACCATATTAATTCATAATTTAGAAAGCATTGCATCCATTTAATATTTCAAGGCAACATTTAAAGCTCAATCAAATGTATACACATGCATTTCCATCCAAGTCGATAAATTGCTTCTTCTACCACTTCTCAATTAGAAATTTTCACCAATTGTTATAATCATGCATATGTTTATTTAATTTGAAGTTCAAATTCCCAGCATCTAGGTATCAAATCCATAATTTCCTCCATGTAAGATCAACAAGCATCAATGTAACACCCGTGTTTTGTGGTTTAGAGTTTGGCGTGTGTGTTTGGTTCGAGTCGTCCAAACTGATTTAATTTAATTAGACCTTAATTTTGAGTTAAATGAGATTTAACAGTAAAAGGGTGGCATTTTTGTAAATAACTTGAAAATAAAGGAAGACCACTTTTTGAATCAAAAAGGAAAAACAAAAAAAGAGCATCTTCTTTCTAACGTTGGAAGACCCCAAACCCCTCCTAAAGCCCTAAAACACTATTCCATCCAATTTCTCCCTCAATTCAAGAGCTTTTTCGAAGGTAATTTCATTTCTCAACTCTCCTCATCATCCCAAGCATTTCCAAGGTTTTAAATTTCAAAACCATCATCTTTTTAAAATTCCAAGTTTTTCAAGTTTGATGAAAGTTTGGATTTTTAATGGGTTTTTAATTTGTTTTTGGTTTCTTGAGCTGGGTTTTGAAATAATCTCACTTAGATACACATAATATCTTAAAATGGAAGGATTTTGGGGAAAATCCCGAAGTGGGTCTTTGGGGCATTTTTCAAAGTGTCTAAACTTGAGTTTTTGATGTGTTTTTGTGTTGGGTTGAAGGGCTGATGGTATAGGGTTGTTAGGGAAGTGTTTTGGAAGCCTTTAGATGTCATTTGGGTGTTGGAAATTGTGGTTTTTAGCTGGGTATTTGGGGAGCACGAAAATGAGAATTTTGTGGTTAGTTTGGGGGTTGAAATTGTGAAGTTTGGTTTGTGTTTGTGAGTTGGGTTTGTGGCTGAGTTTAGCATTGAATCGGTTGAGTAATATTTGTCTTTTGATTGGTTAGAAGCTAGATGAAACATCGGAGAAGGATCGAGATCGAATCCGGGAATTGAGGAGGCTTGACTCGCTTTGCTCGGTTTGCTAAGGAAGGGTGGTGAGTAAAACTTTAAATTGTTTTAAAGTTGGTTCAAGTGTGTGTAGTGGAGGTATTGGAATGAGCTTGGTAGGTCATTCCAAGGTAGAAGTTAAATTGGTAGTTTAACTTCTTGGTTGTTAATTATGCTTTAGATGTCTATGCCTATATTGATCTTGTGAGGTTTGAATTGATTTTGTATGTGTATACATGGATGTGTGTGATGATGGTTGTATGATATAAATGATGGTTGTTGTGATGTGGTTTAAAAGTAATTGGCACTAGTTAACTTTCCGGGTGTAAATGATCGATCATTAGGATTAGTGTGCACACGTTTGAGTCAAATTCGCGTGTGGCCTTGGTGGCGTTAAGTCATCAAGGAGTACGGTGATGTAATATTCCACTGGAAATTATTTATATTATACGTGATGATGAGTGGAATCCCATCCGTAGGGCATGTGGTGATGAGTGGAATCCCATCCATGCAAGGTTGGGTGATGA
This sequence comes from Hibiscus tridactylites, assembly GCA_958450335.1. NCBI lineage: Eukaryota > Viridiplantae > Streptophyta > Magnoliopsida > Malvales > Malvaceae > Hibiscus > Hibiscus tridactylites. The sequence goes on along the minus strand of OY288274.1, from coordinate 29,970,381 downwards.
GTGTAATCCCACCGAGGTAATGTTGTTGTTGAGAGTAAATCCGCACATCCGAGTAAACTAATAGTGGCCAATGTACTTGTTCATATGGTTATGAGGTTGAGATATTTGATTTATATTGTTGAGCTTAATATGATGTAAGATGCCATATTATTGACTCTTGTCTTGCTAGCTAGGTTATATGTTGATGCCTATGTATGTTGTGTGTGATGTTAAGGATTACATGCTTGAACCCTGCATTGTCGTTGTTTTTGATTTTAGAGCATCCTCACTAAGCTTCTAGCTTACGCTCTCATTTTTTACAATGCAGATCAGTAGTGTGGTGTTAGCAAGGAGCAAGGCAAAGGGACATTCCAAGCTTGTAGTTGCTCAAGTATGACTTAGTAAATAAAGTAGTAGTTTAGCAATGGGGCTACTATGTGTTTTGTATGAGCGATGTATGACTCATAGATTTTGATGATGTTTATGCTTTGCTTGGATTTGTAAACCATGTTAAGCCTTGTTGAATGCTTGTTTGAGATGCTATTCTTTTGGATGAGTACATGTGTTAGTGATGCATGTAAACCTTTATGTGAAGGCATGTGCTTTTGGCCTTTTAAGTTTTGGAGTATGTCTTATAATGCATTATTTATCCCTTATGTGAATGCCATGTTATATGTCTTATTGTCCATCTAAATCGATCTATATGTTTGCTCTTGGTCGTGCAATGTTGTATGAATGCTTGGATGTGTCTAGGGGAGTCTCAAAATTCATTTAGAGTTGAGTTTCATGTTGTTTGCTGCAATTTAGTGTCTTGCAGTGCAGGGCGTATCGATACGCCTAAGGGCCATATCGATACGGTCCTACACTTTGGGACACAGAATTGGAAAGCGGTACCAATACTCGGGGGTGTATCGATACGCCCAATGCTTACTGGAAATTTGAGATTTTGGTGAGACTTTGGTGTATCAGTACGATGTCTTAGCGTATCGGTACAGTGTCTTAGCGTATCGGTACGGGCTTTATCTCATTGACCACGAGATGTTGACCGTGAAGGGTGTATCGATACGCTCAAGGGCTGTATCAATACGGTCTTCCTGGGTTGACCGAAGGGTGTTGACGTGGACAAGGCGTATCGATACCCTTGATTGGTGTATCGATACGGCCTGCTCTGTAAGTATAACATGTTGTTTAGGGTTCGGTTGTGTATCTTTCTTGATGTTTTCTACTGTCATGATCACTTAGGAAATAATATGCCTTTAGACAAGATTCAATTAAAAGAAATTTTCTAGGGTTGCTAACCAAGGGGGAACCTTAACGGGTTTCGCTTTGGTTTTCCCCGTGTAGCCTACTCGGACCGGTCATCCGGCCAGATCGGGACGAGGGGGTTACAATCAAGCATACAAACAACCAAGAATTTACAAGAAAAACACCATTTCAATCATCCACAAGTTTCAATCAAAGCATTCAATTGTTAATTTAAGTTATTCTTCCCTAGTTACGAATTATATATACTAATCCAATTTCATTATTGAGACAAGAATAAAATGATAATTTGGTTAGAACCGAAGTTCCAACCCTAGGGAGGATTACACTCACAATACTCCTAGCTATTCCTTAATTTGGATGCCTTTGAGTGAGTCCTTCTTGCCCATTGTGGTGCCTTCTTCGAAACTCTCTTTCCTTTGCTCTAATCAAATGCATTCCAAACAATAAACATAGGTTAACATCCCTTTAATAAGACAATCTTAAATTATGGACATCAAATGGTATATGTTTAGACTATACATTGTTTCGAACAAATTGCACCCCCTATATTCGGCTTATATCTTTTTATCCGTAAATCGAAATTACAATTATTATATATCGTTAGAAAGCTTATATAACTGACTTTAAAACCATACGAAGTTTTCACTCTAATTATTTCCCAATTAAAGCAGTTTATTCATTAAAGTTGAGCCAAAACAGTGTTTTACAAACAGCTCTTGAATTTTAAAGACATACTTAAGTGGTTCGTTCGATCTAATTTCTATACTAATTCAGCTAATTTCTTTTCAGGACATAACATTCTTCATCTTAATTGTATTTTTATACTAGAATCAGCTCTAATTATTTCACCTAGGTCCCTCAATTTAACCATTTCTCCATATTAGTCCTTATTAGCATGCCTTACAACTAAAACACTTAATTAACTTAATTCCATTGCTAATTTGTTCTATAATTTCTTCTTGTATTTATTTCTATTAATCTTTCAATCATTCTCAAGAATTTTCAGCTTCTAATTTACTCAATTAACTTTAAATTCTTCAATTCGATTAGGCTAGTCCCTAAACTTTCCATTTTTCCTATTTGTGCTCTTAGCTTCGATCTAGCATCAAAATCATTATTTCCATCATCCTTTTCATCAAATTAGAACACATCTCCCCGAATGATTTGTTCCTACAAGAAATTTTCTAATTTCGATTGTAAGCCCCCGATTTTCAAGATTTCCATATAACTATTATACTAGGGAGAAACTTAAGAAATTTCCTAAGGTTCGGTTAACCCAAATTACTAACTATTTTGCAAGGTTATTTACTACTATTACACAATCCTTGAACTACTCTAGCCGAATTTTCTAGCCCCAAGACTCAAACAAATAATCATACAAAATCAATAATTTTCATAATCAAAGACTAACATTGAACATAGCTTGGAGTAGGGAGCTTACCAAGCTTTGTCTCTAAGTTTTTCCAAACCAAATTATACTTCATGCAAGAGAAAGATGAACATTTTCCATGGATTTTCAGCCAAGCTTCAACTCTCATCTCTCTCTCAGTTACTTAGCCGGTTAGGAGAAGGGTTGGTGGTGATGACAAGGTGTCACTCACCAAGCTTGATTGGTCTAATTTACCCTCTCTAATTGGTTCTTAGGATGTAAGATAGTGGATGGGCAATTTAGGTAGTTTCGGGTTTGAGACATGCAAGTCCTTAAGGTTTAATTTTGATCATTTTACTCCTAGATTTATCTCATTCTGTAGTTTGCCATTTTATTCAATTTAGTCCTTAATAACTGAATTACAAAGTAATTTAACAATTAATTTGGCTTGATTATTAGCTAATAAGTCCAATAATAACTTAGGTACATTTGAGGGTGTTACAATGCAACTCTATGATTGTATCATATAAATAGTTTTTTCAATGTCACCTTTGAAAACACAAGCTTAACATCTATCTATTGTAGCTTAAAATTATAATGAACAACAAGTGTCATGGTTGTTCTATAAGAGTCTTTCAATGAAATTAGAAAAAAAATCTTTACAAAATCAATATCTTCTTTTAGAGTATATCATTTAAATACAAGACATGTCTTATACTTATTCATATTATCATTTGTATCTTTTTTGGTGTTAAATATTCATTTACACCCAATTGATTTGCACCTTTAAGTAATGGGAAAAGTTCCATAAATTTATTGGCTTGCATGAAATTATGCTCTTATTGTATGACATCAATCTACTTTTAAGAGTTAAAACATTTTATAATTTATTTTATCATTTAATTGTTAATTTTTTTTAAAGAAATACAATATAATAATCTAAAATAGTATTTCTCCTTTATCTCGTGAATCTCTTTAATTGACACTTGTTTTTGAGGTTGTTGAGTTTGTTCTTCTAAAACAATTATCTTATTTTAAATGAGAGTTATTCAATATTCTCTTTGCTGAGGTACTTAATTCACTTCTAGATTAATGATAGATGTAAAAACCTAAACATAATACTAATTATTAGAATCATCTTGACTCCTTTGTTGATAGTATTAAAAATATGATCTAACATATAGTTGAACCCCAAATTTTATAAAAAAAGAAATTATCATCTTACAAACAAATAATTTTAATAGTTAATTTAAAAAACCATAACAGATAAATCATCTAACAATTAAAAAATAAAAATAACACAATTTTTATTTTCTCGCACTTTAAATAAACAAAATGATAAAGAAATTTAAATTAAATATTTTAAAATTTTAAAATATAAAAAATAAAATATTTTGAGTTTGTTGTAAAAAATAAATATTAAAATTCTAAGCTATAAAAGTTAACGAAGTCAAATTGTCACCATAACCAAAGCCATGTGTCAAAATTCTAACCATATAAAAAAATTTGTAACCATCTATTTTCTCATCGGCTTACTGCATATGTCTCCTATTAAATGCTATAAATTTCTATGGATTTAACCTCAAATCATTAATCATATTTCACCGAACAAAACTTTTGTTTGCACAAAAAAAATCATTATTTTTTTCTTTCAAATAAACAGAAGGAAAATGACAAAGATTGCTTTATTTATTGTTTTGACCTCAATGATCATGATTATTTCAACCCAGTTCGTTATCGGCGACAACGAACCTTCGTCAGCACCAATAGCAGATGTTAGTGCAGTTGCAGGATCTATTTCAGACGGCCAACCTTCGTCTGCACCAATAGCTGATATTAGTGCAGTTGATGGACCTGTGTCGGTTGCTGCCGGACCGGAAAATGACAATAAAGAAAAGAAATAACCATAAAAATTAATATTTTTTATTTCAATAATTGCATATGCATTCGTTGTTATTTCCTTGATTTATATGCAACTTATGTATGAAAATTTGTGACGTGTCACTACATTCAGTGGTATCGAAATCGTTAAGATAATACGAGATTAGAGTTTTATGGATTGAAATTTATCTTAATCTTTTTGTTGTTCTTATAAAAGTTTTAAAATATAATTTCGAATGTGTTTAAGTATGCAATATTCTTCGATTAGAAGTTTAAAAAATGTTATGAGCAATTTTAAATATTATTTTTTTGAAATTAAATATTATAACCTTGTTTGGTAAATAGCAATTTGAGCTAAAATTAGAGGTTTGAGTTAATATTAGATGACCGGTCAAATTTGCTAATTTAAATGTTTAGTGAATAGCGGTTTGAGGTGAAACCTCTAATTTTAAAAAAGCTGTTAATAGGAGCTTTTTGAAATTAGCGGTTTGACATAATAGTTATAAAGACCTTTTTACCCTTAACAATTATCAAATATTTCCAAATAACCTAAATTTAACATTTTCTATTTTAATTTTTCACTCTCACGTATTTATATTTTGACATTTGTAAAGTAATACTTTTTGTTTTTTTTTATTCTCACACATTTATATTTTTATTTAAATTTAATAATAATTAATTTATATTAAAAATAATTATATAAATAATAAATTAATATATAGATCTTCAAATATGCTTAGTATTGTTATATTAAAAATTATTTTTATAATCTAATTAATATTAATATATACAAAATATTTTTTGAACGATAATAGATATAAAATATTGATAACTAATAAACTATTCAAATAAGCACCGATTATAATCATGTCCTTATATGTCATTTTTTGTTTAAAAAATCAAACAACTGTATGTTATCAGCTAATTTTACCAAACACTTTTATACAACCCGCTAGTCAAATCAGCTAGTGCAATTAACTATCAGCTAATATAATCCACTATCAGCTATCCGCTAATTGTCAAACAGACCCTGTATATATTAGAAGCATATAAATTCGAATACATTTGTAATCGAAATTGTTTAAACAAATAATATCCTTCAATTAAAAGATTAAAAATTCATTCAAAATTTAAAATATTATATATTTGTAACCGAGCTCAATTTTTAAACGTTTCACCGACTATAAATGAGAAATATTTTTAGGTTATCCACGTATTTTTCTCCTTTTATTAGAGGTTTCAATATATATATATAGGATAAATATTCTATACACAGGCGGTGGAAACTAAAAGTTTTCACAAGCGCCTTAGTTTTAGGGTATAAGGAGTTAGTTTAGGGTATAGGGTTTAGGGGTAGGGGTTAGAATTTAGGGACAGTTATTTCAATTTAAAGTTTAGGGCTATAATTTAGATTTTATAGGTTAAAACCTAAATTCTCACCATATTACCCTAAAAACTAAACCCTAACCTATAATATTTTGATTAAGTAAACTTTTCAATTGAACCAATCGAAAAAAGTGATTTGATGCAGTTGATTTTATCTAAAACTTTGATTTGATTTTAATTTGAAAATATAAAGTCTATTTTCACTACACCAGACTTGTTCTATGGCGGCGCTATTCGCGGCGTTTTTGATACAAACGCCACCAATATTTCACTTATAACGGCGTTTTTGAGGCAAACGCCACAAAATGACAACATTGGCGGCGCTTTTACCACAAACGCCGCCATAGGGTGACATATAGTGGCGTTTTTGTCAATAAACGCCGCCAGTTGTTTCAAATTAGTGGCGTTTTCCACCGTAAACGCCGGTATAGGTTTCATGTTAGTGGCGTTTATCGGTAAAACGCCGCCGATGTTGGCGTTTTGTGGCGTTTGTTAATTAAAACGCCGCCATAGGTGTAGCGTTAGTAGCATTTACTGCGAAAAACGCAGCCATAGATTTCTTAAACCTCAATTAGAAAACCGATAAACAATTAATGAGATTAAAGGTTCAATATAAGGATTTGTATTTTCGGTCGCATAACGAATGTAACCACGTATAAACAGTTAATAAGACTAAAGGTTCAATATAGAGATTTGTATTTTCGGTCACATAAAGAATGTAATCACGACCGTTGTAAGTATTGCCATCGTGAATTTTTCAAAAAATAAAAGTATCATAATGTTGGAGTGACAAAATCACTATATAATACTGGTAATACTTAAAGTGAGAACCAAAGGCATAAGCCTATATCCCACATGGGTTAGGAAAAAGGCGTGTAAAGGGTATTTATACACAAGTTCCCCCCTCCCTTGTTGAGTGGGAAAGAACAAGGAACATCCTTGCGCGCCGCCGCCGCCACTAACCCAAAAAGGGTTTATTTACTGGCGTTTTCGTAGATAAATGCCGCAAAAAGGGTTTATTTACTGGCGTTTTCGTAGATAAACGCCGCAAAACGGGTTAACATATATCCCCATTCCAAACACAAACATCGATCATGCAAAATTAAAAATACCCAAATCTGTGCCCTAGCCCTCGCCCCTGTCGCTCCTAGCCGTCGCCCCTGTCCCTCCTCGCCCTCGACGTCGACCGCCTGTGCCCTATCCGCTCCTGCTCTCCTCCTTGTCGTCCCTGTCGCTCCTCGCCATCGCCCCTCGGCCCCTGTCGCTCCTCGCCGTCGACCGCCGCTCCTCCCACTCAGGGTAGGATTGTTTTCTGTCTATAATCATCTAGGTTCATGTTTTGTTGCTTCCAGAAACTTGAATCTCTTGCTGGAAATTTTTCGATTGCCCTATAGAAAATGTTAGCAGACTATACTATGGAAAGTTTGAGGTTAGAATTTAATTTAAAAATTAAAAATATATAATTAACATATCTTTATAAAAAATAACATCTTTTATAATTAATTAACCCTTTAAATAAATTTTTAGTTTTACCTCTTGTTGTCTTTTGGCTCCCACCCAACTAAAATTTTCGGTCATCATATTTGGTCATGTTCTGATTTTCCTGTCTAGCTCGTTTCGAACTCTTTGTTCTGGGCTTCTGATGTCCCTTGTATGGTGTTTCTTTAATTTATTTATTTAAAGAAAGCAAGTCAAAATGTAGTAAAATACCACCCTGATTAATTTATTTCCTAAATTGATAATGAAGTGTATGATGTTTCTTCTGATGGTATTATATTAATATCTGATTTGGTGTCATGCCACCTCTGGCTGAGATGGGATAGTTTGATGGAGCAAAAATGGTGCTAACAGAATCTACAAAGCATTAGACACCATTTTTGAGAGAAAAAGTAAATACCAAAACTGAAAACATGTATTAGTTGGGGACTGAATTGAGTATTTAACCTAATTTCAACAATAACTGAAACCATCTCATTACTTGATCAACACGTAAACTTACTATTGCAAATCAGTCATCAGAAATGTAGAATCTTTCCATTTCTTTTTTAACTTAAATGTTCAAGTCTGGGAAAGAAGATAGAACGAGCGTATACTAAATTTATCAAGATTCAAAAACTTCAAACCTTGAAGTTAGCTGAATGAACCGACCGGGTCAAGTTCTAAGTTCGTAAAACATAATAATATTAGAAGACATTGATAAACAAGATCCTCAGGAAGGCCAGAACTGAAATGAAAGTACCTCCCACAACACATATTTGATGCACTTTTCTTCTTTTTCTTGAGCTCAATGATGTGAAGTGGGATATCGCAACTTCCAAAATCGATTCACCATCTAGAAAATATACCTAATCAAGAAAAAAAAGGTTAGATTAGTACAGAAAATCCATACACATGTCCTCTGGTAGATACTTGGGCATGGATATGGGAGCGTGATACGTATGATCATACGAATATATAGAAAAAATGATTATACCAGCTGTAGACGCATATTTATATCCGACACTTGCTCTCAAGTTTGAGCAACATAAATGTTGCCCATGAAGTAAAATAAAAATGATTATGTAAGGAACACTTCTACTTCGGTGATAAAATCGCTAATCTACTTAAAATGAATTTGTTTCCCTAATCTGACAATTTAACATTAACCTTCATTATCAATTTATATCTTTGTTTAGTGTGATGAAGTGTGATGAATTTGATTTATTCCACCCTGTTTAGTCTACTTAAAATCGCTAATCTACTTAAAAGGACCTAAGATTTATTCCATCCCAGAATTTGAAGATCTAGACTTGTAATCGTGTTCACACATGGGGTCATCATCTATTTTGTAAATGTGTATGTCAGCTTTACAGACGTCGTTATGATTGAATTATGCAAATAAAAAGGGGTAGATGAATAGATTAGAGTGTTAATAAATAGAATACTGAAAAGATTTTGTGCCTTGTTTAGCGTGGTCCCTTTACTTTGCATTGCAAAAACAAAATAAGATATGGAGAATGTGTAGTAATTGGTAACTAATAAATATTTGAATAATCTTAATTGTTGTAATAATTAAGTACTTTTTTAACATTATCTTTTTGTTGCCATTTTAGTAATGCTTATCATTATTTATTTTTTCTTAACAGCTCATTTACCTTTTAATAGTTTGGCAATTCTTATCTCCTTTATCTCAACTTTTCTTGAAGTAAACTAAAGAAGATAACTTTCCCCAATAGGTAATAGTTACATCTCTTTTCATACTTCAAGTATTACTAATAGGTAGTTTATGTATTTGACTTATTTTTGACTTAATTGGTAATATAATAGTTACATCTCTTTTCATCCTTCAAGTATGACTGATAGGTAGTTTATATCTTTAATTTGGATATGACAGAAATTGAAAATGGATAGGAGTTGAATGAATTTGCCAAGGGTAAACGCTGACTATCGAAATGGGGTAGAATATTTTCTGAATTTAGCTTTTGCAAATGCAAGCCAAGAAAATATGATTCTTTGTCCCTGTAAGAAGTGTTGTAACGTTAATTGGCACATTCGTGAAGTTGTGCACGAACATCTAGTTATTTTTGGCTTTGTTCCGGGTTATAGAAATGGACATTCCATGGAGAGTTGACATCTTGTACATCTTCTTCCACGAGCAATCTACATTTTCATCATAATTCTCATCTTGGATCTCTTAGAGAAGATGACATGGAGGGCATGCTGCGAGATGCATTTAATATGCACGATTATCATCAGTCTGTTAGAGAAGATTGTGATATTGGTGTTACTGATTTCACCGAGATGAGAAGAAGTGGATGTGATGAAGAGCCAAATGGAGAAGCGTCAAAGTTTTACAATTTGCTTAATGAAATGAATGAACCACTTTATGAGGGATCAAAGTATTCAAAGCTCTCCTTTTGCATTCGCCTTTTCCATTTAAAATGCTTGGGAGGGTGGACCGGTAACTCTTTTACACAATTATTAGAGTTGTTGACTAAAATTTTTCCTTTTGCAAAAATTCCTCAATCTGGCAAAGATATGAAAAAAATGATAAACGATTTTGGGCTTGGTTATGAGAAAATTCATAGTTGTCCGAATGATTGCATGTTGTATTGGGGTGATAGAAAAAACCAAGAGTCCTGCCATGTATGCGGTAAATCTCGGTGGACGAATGGGGACACAGAAAATGTGAGTGAAGACGAAGTTGCAACACGAGCAAGAAAGAAGCCAATAAAGATTCTGCGATATTTTCCTCTAATACCCAGACTTCAAAGACTTTTTATGTCTTCAAAGACTGCTGAGTCTATGAGGTGGCATCACGATGGACGAACAGATGATGGATTATTAAGGCATCCTGCAGATTCTTTAGCTTGGAAGACATTTGACCAAAAATTTCCAAGTTTTGCAGGAGATCCTCGCAATGTTAGGCTCGGTCTTGCATCTGATGGGTTTAATCCTTTTAAAATCATGAGTACTTCATACAGTACTTGGCCTGTTATACTTGTTCCTTACAATTTGCCTCCATGGATTTGCATGAAACAATCATCATTTATTTTATCCATGATAATCCCAGGTGAGAAAGGTCCAGGGAATGATATTGACATCTACATGCAACCTCTTATTGAAGAGCTAAAACAATTATGGGTGGGTGTCGAAACATATGATGTGTTGAAGAAAGAGAACTTTAATTTGCGTGCAGCTTTATTGTGGACTATTAATGATTTTCCCGCTTATGCAAATTTATCTGGGTGGAGTACCAAAGGCCGTTATGCTTGTCCTTGTTGCGCTGCACAGACATGCTCGAAGTGGTTGTATAATGGAAAGAAGTTCTCTTACATGGGACACCGTCAGTGGTTAGATTAAAATCATAGATTTAGATATGAAAAAAATTTGTTTGATGGTACTGAAGAGTTCAGAAAAGCTCCTGAGCAAACAATCGGGTCTGATATCTTGTCGATGTTGAAACACATCAAGTTCACTTATGGAAAAATGACCCAACCACCAAACCCACGATCAAAGAAGAAGACAAAAGAGGTGTATGACCGTGAGCTTGAGCAGCTTAGTGATGATGACTCTGATGAAGAGGATGATCCAAATGAGGCGGAGTTGTGGAAAAAGAGAAGTATTTTCTTCAAATTGCCTTACTGGAAGCATAACATTTTGAGACATAATCTTGATGTAATGCACATTGAGAAGAATGTCTGTGAGAACATTATTGGGACCATTCTCAATGTCGATGGAAAATCTAAAGACAATCTAAAGAGTCGACTTGACTTAGTTGACATGGGAATTCGACATGATCTTCATCCTCAAGAACTTCGTAATGGAAAATTTTCTTTACCGCCTTCTATCTTTACGATGTCGAAGAAAGAAAAAGAAGTATTTTGCACGGTGTTGAAAGATATAAAGGTCCCAGATGGGTATGCATCAAATATATCTCGATGTGTCAGTGTTAAAGATCGAAGACTTTATTCTCTAAAGTCACATGATTATCACATATTGATGCAAGATTTAATGCCAGTTGCATTACGCGGTTGTATGTCAACGGAGGTAACATCTTGTATTATTGAACTTTCTAATGTAATGAAAGCTATTTGTGGGAAAGTTTTGATGGTTGAAGAACTTGACAAATTACAAGATCGAGTCGCGTTGACTTTATACAACATGGAGAAGATATTTCCACCTTCATTTTTTACAATTATGGTGCATTTGTTGATTCATCTCCCTCACGAAGCTAAGGTTGGTGGACCTGTTTTCTATCGGTGGATGTATCCTATTGAGAGGTACAAATTGTTTAACATATAATCATACCATTTAAAAATTCATTTAATTACAACTACTTATATAATGTTTTGTTTATTACGGTCTAGGTTCTTGAGCAAGTTGAAGTCTTACTGTCGTAATAAGCGTTATCCAGAAGGATCAATTGCTGAAGGGTATTTAGTAGAGGAATGTTTGACTTTTTGCTCTAGATATTTGGAAGATGTTGAAACGAGATTCAATAGACCACATAGAAATGAAGTGTGCATCAATAGTAACTTAGCTGAGAGTTATTTGTTTCAAAGTTTTGGTGAACCACTCGGCAAAGTTGAAATTGCACAGTTAGATGACAAGTCTTGGGTACAAGCACATCGATATGTTCTCTTTCATCATGACTCAACAGAGCTCTTACGGACGTAAGTTTATATAAATTCTAATGTATTCACTTCATCTTTTATATTACCCCCATTTTTTAACCACTTAGCTTACTTTGTAGTGAATTTAAAGAAGAGCTACAATCTCAAGTACGCTCCCGAAGATTACATCAAAGAGAAATTCATAAGTTGTTCATAGAAAATTTCCATGATTGGTTAGCGAAGATGGTAAGCAATTGAATCTTTGTACTACACGTACTTAATAACTTTTCTTCCTTTGCTACATCAATATAAATGATAACTTATTCACCTTTTATGTGTAATAGGTTTGGTGTGGGAGAGAAGTTAGTGAAGAGGTTAAGTGGCTTTCTCAAGGTCCAAATAGAATTGTTAAAAGATATAATGCTTTTCTCATTAACGAGTTTAGGTTCCACACGAAATCTCGAGAAAGATTAAGGAGGACACAAAATTGTGGAGTAGTTGTAACTTCTTCAACTACAAGTTATGCTAGTGCTAGGGACAATCATCCTGTGGTGGGAGATGTAGAATATTATGGAATTCTTACGGATATTATTGAGTTGGATTATTATGGCAAACAGAAAGTTGTGTTATTTCGTTGTGACTGGGTCGATGTAAATACGGCTCGAGGCATTAGAAGAGATCAATTTGGTTTTACAATGGTGAACTTCTCTCGGTTAATTCACACAGGTCACCAATTGATTGACGAACCATATGTATTTCCTTCTCAAGTCAAACAAGTTTTCTATTGCCCTGATCCAACAAAAGAGGGTTGGTATGTTGTACTCCGTAACACTCCTAGAGACTTGATAGACATCGGTGAAGGAAATAGAGATGACATTGAAATAAGATCAGAAACTCTACCTTTTGCAGCGCAAAACCTAGATAGAACAATCCCTATTTCTAGTTCACAATTCCAATGGGTTCGAGAGGACATGGATGAAGATTTTAATGAAAACTAACTGCATAACAATGTAGTAAGTTTTATATCTTAACTTATTAATTTATAGGGTAAAGTACACAGACGGTCACTAAACTATACCCGAAAAAACAAAATGGTAACCAACCTTTCAAAAATCACAAAATGGCAATTAAACTTTATGTTTTATAACAAAAAGGTAACTAGACGTTAAATTCCGTTAAGTTTCTGTTAAAACTTTGGTATAATAACACATTTAGTCCTTCATATTTATACAATCAATAAATTTAGTCCTAATTCGAAATAATTTACTAAATTTAGCCCTCGTTATTTATGCATTCTTTCAATTTGGCCCTTAAAGCAAAATTTCAAAGTATGGTAACATGATAAATAATTACAATTAAATTTTATAGGAACTCGAAAACTCGAATCGAATCGAAAAAATTTCAAATAAAATTTGAGTTGTAAAATATGACGTGTCAACTTGAATAACTCAAAATTTTTTGACTCGACTCGATCGAACGCTCACCTCTATCTTAAGATATAACGTGTTAACTCGAATAACTCGAAATATTCGAATATTTTAAATTATTTTTTTCTTTTAAATCGAATATTTTTAAAATAGAGCATTTAATGTTTCATATTTAAATCACATTGAATATTTAATAACTACTTTAAATATTCAATTTAATTTAAAAACATTCAATTTAAAAGAAAAGTATCGATTTAAAATATTTGAATAATTAATTAAATTTTTATAGGAACTCGAAAACTCGACTTGACTCGATTCGAATCGAAAAAATTTCAAATAAGGTTTGAGTTGTAAAATATGATGCGTCAACTCGAATAACTCGAAATTTTTTTGACTCAACTCGATCGAACGCTCACTTCTATCTTAAGATATGACGCATCAACTCGAATAACTCGAAATATTCGAATATTTTAAATCATTTTTTCTTTTAAATTGAATATTTTTTAAAATAGAATATTTAATATTTTAATATTTAAATCACATCGAATATTTAATAACTTCTTTAAATATTCGATTTAAAAAAAAATAGATTTAAAATATTCGAATATTTAATAACTACATTAAATATTTTTCTTTTAAATATTCCAATATTTAATAACTACTTTAAATATTCAAATATTTTAAATTAATTTTTTCTTTTAAATCGAATATTTTTAAATTAAATCAAATATTTAAAGTATTTATTAAATATTTAATGTGATTTAAAAGAAAAAATGATTTAAAATATTCGAATATTCGAGTTGACGCGTCATATCTTAAGATAGAGGTGAGCGTTCGATCGAGTTGAGTACAAAATTTTCGAGTTATTCGAGTTGAAGCATCATATTTTACAACTCAAACTTTATTTGAAATTTTTTTATTCGAGTCGAGTTTTCGAGTTCCTATAAAAATTTAATTAAATATTCGAATATTTTAAATCAATTTTTTCTTTTCAATCGAATATTTTTAAATTAAATCAAATATTTAAAGTAGTTATTAAATATTCGATGTAATTTAAATATGAAAATATTAAATATTATATTTTAAAAAGTATTCGATTAAAAGAAAAAATGATTTAAAATATAAGAATATTTCGAGTTATTCAACTTGACACGTCATATCTTAAGATAGAGGTGGGCGTTTGATCGAGTCGAGTCAAAAAATTTTGAGTTATTCGAGTTGACGCGTCATATTTTACAACTCAAACTTTATTTGAATTTTTTCGATTCGAGCCAAGTCGAGTCGAGTTTTCGAGTTCCTATAAGAATTTAATTGTAATTATTTATCATGTACCATACTTTGAAATTTTGCTTTAATGACCAATTTGAAAGAATGCTTAAATAAAAAGAGCTAAATTTAGTGAATTGTTTCAAATTAGGACTAAATTAATTGACTGTATAAAGTTGAAGGACTAAATATGTTATTATACCAAAGTTTTAACAGAAACTTAACGGAATTTAACGTCTAGTTACCGTTTTGTTATAAAACATAAAGTTTAATTGCCATTTTGTGATTTTTGAAAGGTTGGTTACCATTTTGTTTTTTCGGGTATAGTTTAGTGACTGTCTGTGTACTTTACCCTAATTTATAATAGTATTGTTGTCTCTAGTTACTAAAATGTCTTTTGTTTATTGTAGATACTATGCCTAGGAGGAAATTAAGTGATCTGCGGATAGTTCAAGCACCGAGAGAGGGGGAAGAAACAAATGATGATGATTTGTCTGGTGTTGGATCCTCGCAAGTTCCGGAGACAGTTGAAAATATAGAGATTGATGGTAATGTTCAACACTTTATTTAAATGCTAGTTGTTTGTTATTATTGACTTTATTTTAAAAATTGAATATAAATAATTATTTCTTATATAGGTGGAAATGGTCGAACTCGTAAGAGTAGAGGGCGCACGACGTTGAATGAATTATACAATCTTCCCGCTGGTGAACGCGTGAAAGTTTCAAGAAACGATGTCGGCCAACCCATTGGGGCAGAAGCATGTGTTCTGGGCAGTTACTTAGGCATTGTTGCACGCAATCATGCGATTTTGCCGATTAATTATGAGTCATGGCGTCAGATGCCGAATGGTAACAAAAATCAAGCTCTGGAACTTGTTAAGGTAATAATGTCATTGTAATAATAATCTATTACAATTCAAAATAATATTTATATTTAATGCTTTGATTGTATCATTTGTAGGATAAATTTTCTTTAGAAGTCTCAGATGATTATCTGAAGCATGCATTACGGAAAAATGGAGAGACAGTAAGAGTTTCTTGAAGAAGACATATTTCAAGGAGGATCTCACTCTTCAAGAGAAGCTGCAAAATATCCCGCCGGGAATTATGCGACATCAATGGGAAGATGCAGTCAGGTTTTGGAGTTCAACAAAAGGAGAGGTATGATCGATGCACTTTAAAAAATTGTCATTATAATATTAACTTTATATATAATGCAAATTTTAAATTGTAGGATCGAGAGCGCGTTGGAGTTACTAGCAGACAAAAACAAAAGTATACTCACACCGCTGGATCGAAGAGTTTTGCTCGTTTAGCTAATGAGGAGGTATTATTATTTTTAATTATTGATTAATTTTAAATGAATTACTTTATTGGTTTAATATTAATTTTTATTATACATTGTAGCAAATTACAACTGGCACTAGCATTGGACGGATAAAGCTCTTCGACATTACGAATACAAAAAAGGATGGCTCTCCTATAACTCCCGAAGCTGCAGAAATTATGGTATGTTAATTAGACAGAAAATTTTGATTATATTATAATTAATATCAATTGTATAAAATTTTGATTTGATTGTCAGGAGAAATTGAGGGAAAAGAAGACCGAGTATGAAGCTACAGCTTCAACTAATGGTTCTGTTAATATGGAAGAGATCGAGAATCAAGTTATTGTTGACGTCTTGGGTCCTGAAAGATATGGTCGGGTTCGCTGTCAAGGATCATTCGTTACCCCGACAAAATATTTTGGGGCTAACTCGTCTCAGTACATGCCATCACAGAGCCAATCTTCTCAAGCAGAAGTTTATCGGTTAAAACAACAGTTATCTCAATTTCAAGCTGAGGTAGCAGCGAGAGAAGCTGAAAGAGAAAGAAAAGAAGCTGAGAGAGATGCTGAGATAGCAAGAAAGGAAGCCGAGAGAGAAGCAAGAGAAGCTGAGAGAGAAGCAAGAAAAGCTGAGAGAGAAGCAACACACCAAAAGCTTCAAGAAAGATTTGAAGAAATGATGGCGATATTGCAGAACCAACCAAAGAAATGATGGCGATGTGTGAATTTAAATGAAAATGTTGGACTACATTTTATGAACATCGTTTGAACTATATTTCACTTTAATGATGTAGACTTTGAATTTTTTATTGTTGTGTTTACTTAATTGTTGGAGTTTTATGGATTTGATGCTGAACACTTTGAATTTGATGTTATTATGGATTTATTTTACAGGTTATTTGGGTATTTACATTTTTAAAATTTATTTTTATAGAAGCAGTGAGTTTAGCGGCGTTTTCAAGGAATAAAGGCCGCTAAAAATCCATAACGTATTGTGGCGTTTCTAAAAAAAACGTCTCCATAGAGCAGCCAATGTCGGCGTTTGTGAACACAAACGCCGCTACTGAAGCATCAGTCCCGGCATTTTATTTTCCAAACATCGCTATAGACCATTCACCTTTTGCGGCGTTTGTATATTTAAACGCCGCTATAGAATAGCATTACCGGCGTTTGTATATACAAACGCCACTAAAGAACGTTGACTTTTGCGGCGTTTTTATATACAAACGCCGATATAGATCAAAACCTTTAGCGGCGTTTATGTGATATAAACACCGCTACCTATTGCGACGCTACTTCTTGCGGTGTTTTTGGCGGCGTTTTTCTTAACGCCGGGAGTGTTTTTAGCGGCACTAAAAAACACCGCTATAGGGTTATAAAAACGCCGTGAAAAGCCTGTTTTGCTGTAGTGTTTTAATATTTTTCAATCGGATTAATGTATTGATCACCACTATTATTCCATTAAACATATATTATTGAATACAAAACTTGGGTACTAATTTCAAATGGATTTTAGTGTTTTTTTTAATAAAGACTCATTAAGTGCTTTGTTATGAACAAATTTGTATAATGCTTTACCTATTACCTACCTACAAATCCCGTTAAAAGGGTTTTAAATATTAATTTAGAAATTTTTTAAATAAAATTTAAGTTACAAAAATAAAAACTTCAACAACTCAAATTTCATTTTTTTATTAATCAAAGGAAAATACTATGGCGAGCCTCGTTAAAAACCTCCATAACCTAGATGGAGAAAGAGTACTCACCATAGCATTACATCATATTAATGAAACAACATGAAGACATAAATCTAACCCGACATGGGTAATTCATCATGCAACAAACCCAGCACCGCATCAGGCGGATAACTAAAATAAGTCGCCTCATAACCCTGCCAAGGCCCCAACTTAGCCAAAGTGTCGGCAACATGGTTAGCCTCTCGACAAACATGGTGGAACTCACAAATCTGGAACCGAGGAACCAAGGCGCGAATCGCGCACACCAAAGAAGACGGACTACTCCTATCATTGTTGTTGCGCAACATGCGGATTACCTCCAAACAATTCGATTCCACGGTTACGTCTTCAATATTGCATTGTAATGCATAAATCAACCCTTCATGAATCGCCCAACATTCCGCATCAACCGCACGAAATCGACCAATAAATTTCAAAAATCCACCACCCCATGTGCCCATCGCGTCTCGGAGAACACCTCCACAGGATGCCAAACCAGTACCTTTGTCACAAGCCCTATCTACATTAAGCTTCCAAGTAGCATGTGACGATGGCATCCAATGTCGTTGTTGCTGTCGATTGGTCGTCGCATTTTCCTGCAGTGATCGTATGCTCAACAAGGCACGCATAACCTCTTGAACCAGCCCCCTGCTACGCATAATGATCTCATCTTCCCCCTTGCCTCATTACGGAAGACCACACTGTTGCGCGCGATCCACAGTTGCCACAACACAGCCCCAAACAGCAAGTCCCAGTGATTCACCCCTCCTCATTGCAGCAGCAACATGCTGCAGATTCGAGGCAACCCAGGCCATTACCGAACCACTGTAAAACCACCCCCATTGCGCAGGCGGCACCAGCTTCTTTCACACCAACTTTGTTGTCGAGCAGTGGCGTAAGACATGGTCAACGTCCTCTTCACTCGCCCCACACGTTGAGCACGTAGCCGACTCCGCCATATGTCTTCGGACACGCTCTCTATTAGTCAAAACCCTTCCCTTATACACCAACCAAAGAAAGCATTTAATCCGTTGCGGTCCTTAAAACCATTGCAACAAACGCCAAACAACATTCCAGTGAGCATCACTGTGCGACTGGATTGTGGCATACGCGGATTGCACCGTGAAGGCTGTTGAGTATGTAAAAGTTCTATTATTTACACCCTTTTTAACTCATATTTCTGCTGCATTCAAGCATTATTCATTGCATTTAGGTTAGTTTACAGCAAAACATCACAAATATATTCAAAGGCACATATTCTACTAAAAATGGTTGTTTTTGCAGGTTGCTGCCATTGCGGACGGTGAGGGCAGACGCTGGGCGGAGAAGCAGGAGAGCTGAACTGGACAAGCAGACAAAGAGGACGATGCTGCCATGGTGCTGCCATGACAGCAGAGGACGACAGCAGTTTTGTGGAGAAAAAAGCAAAGTGGACCTCGACAGATAGAGAAAATTCAGCTCGTCTGTCGTGTGAAAACCATATATTTTTCCAAGCCCCGAATCAAAAGATATGTCAAGCCCAAAGTTCAAGGAGAGAAAATCCCAAGAAACAAGGAAAACGGCTGGAAAGTAGATTCCTTGAAGATTTAGTCTTTATTAGAATCATACTTTTAATTAAAGTTGTAATCCTTGTTAAATTAGATTACTTGAGCCCAAAGCTTATATAAGAGCATGTATTTTAACCTAGGGCATATATCTTACCCCCATAACCGATAACAAAAACCCCTAGCCGTTTACCCGCCGTCGACATGTTCTAAATTCCCCCTAGGGCCACGGGTTGATTTGTAAAGTAGTTGCAAGGGTTGTTTTGTTTTAGGAATTTTCAGTTCAATAAAATAAACTTCAAGTTCTCTTATTTTTTGTTATTAATATCTTGCAAGAGCATCAGGAGAGCATTGTGAGGTTATCTATTTACTTAGCATCGAGAGAGTTAAGTATACGAAAGAAATAAGAGCAAGTTCTCTAGTTTATAGTTGAACTATCTCGGGCCTAGGGATAGGGTGAGGTTAAGTGGCTAAAGAAGAATTCATACACATCGGTGTTCATCCTTCGATTCACGCTGGGAGGTATCATTAAGACGTGATCATCGACAGACTTGGACCTAGGGATAGGCCAAGGCAGATCTGGGATTCTTGCCAAACTTGAAAGTACTGAGTTGAGCGATTGCTGCCGCGACGATCAACGGACTGCTGCCGCGACAGGTGCTGCCGCGACGGGCGCCGACGATAGAACTGGATTTCCTAAACTCTACAATACCTGCACTACTGAGCAACTCAATACCAGCCCATTCTCTCTATCTTGAAATCTCTACTATTTTGTTTACGTTTTCTTTATTATTTTTGTGACAACTTTCTCAATTATTTCCTTTACTTCGTGCAGTGAATTAAGGTGAAGCTATTAGCCCAATCCCTGTGGAGACAATATCCGATACTTCGTATAACTTTACTACTTGTGTTGTGTACACTTGCACTACCATTGCGATAGACTATTTTACACGCAACAAGTTTTTGGCGCCGTTGCCGGGGATTGGCAACATAACTCTACCTATTCTTTTACTGCACTTTTTATTTTATTTTTATTTTTATTTATCTGTTTGTCTTTAGTGCATTCAACTCTTGCTTTTCACAAGGTTACTTGTTTATGCGCAGATCGAATCGAGGTAAAGATCTTGAGTATCAATTAGATCTAGAAATCGAACGTTCATTCAATCTCAAGAAACAACTTCGTCACCTTCTAGCAAGGAACGAGTACCTTGAGGAACAGCTACAGAAGATGGCCCACATTGGAAACGACCCGCCTGTCGGCGATATTATACCGCCTGTCGGCAACCCTGCCGCCGATCGACGGTCCTATCGTGACTACATGTTGAACGATCATGTAGAGTTGGAGACCACACTGCCGGATATTGATGTTGACAACTTCGAGCTGAAACCTGTCATGTTTAGTATGATCAACAATGTCGGGCAGTTTAGTGGTGCTGTTACAGAAGATGCTAGGGAGCATCTCAAAACATTCCAAGAAATCTGTGGTTCGTTTAGACTGCCAGGAGTTAATCCGGAGATACTGAGGCTTCGGTTATTTCCCCATTCATTGAGGGACAGAGCAAAAACTTGGTGGAATAAACTTACGCCGGGTTCAATTAGAACTTGGGCAGATTTATCTCGTGAATTTTTATCTCGTTTTAATCCTTCGCATTTATCTGAGCGATTACGTAATGAAATTGCTACTTTTCAACAGGAAGATGACGAGCCAATGCACGAGGCCTGGGACAGATTTACTACTCTTCTACGGAACTGCCCAATGCATGGATTCCCTGTCTGGAATCAGGTAACAAAGTTTTATAATGCTGCCAACTTACAAACTCGTATTCGAATTGATTCAGCAGCAAATGGACTATTATTGGATAAAGATCCGGACGAGGTAATGCAAGTATTGAAAAATCTGGCTAAGAATGAGGAGCAGTTTCCGACAGCAAGAAGAAGGGGTAAACGGGTACTAGTTGTCAAGGATTATGAAGCCGACAGCACAATGAAATCATAGGTAGCATTCCTTACTAAAGCAATGAAACGGTTATTGAATGATGATGGACAACATGGATTTGCTGTTGAGGAAGTATGTGAAATCTGTGAGGGAAATCATAGTTCGGATGAGTGTCCCATACAGTTAGAGGAAGGAAAATATGTTGGAAACTACAAGCCGAATTACAATTCCAACAACTACAATCCAATTGGAGGAAGGATCCCAAATTTTCCTGGAGTAATCTTAATAACGCCCTGAATCCTCAAGCACACAATAAGAATCAGGGATGACCTAGATTGTTGACGCGACAGCAACTGCCGCCGCAACTGCCGCCGCAGCAGCAACAACAGCCACCAGCTGCCACGAGCAGTATACTGGAATAGACTCTGGCAACTTTCATGTCTCAGACAGGTACTTATATTGAGAATATGAATCAGTTTGTCAAGAAGATAGAAAATTTCATGGATAAAACAGAGATGCGGATGACAAATCATGAAGCCACTCTGAAATCTTTGGAGACACAAATGGGTCAAGTTTCCCAACATATTAAGCCAAGGCAGACTGGAGGATTTCCTAGTAATACTGAAAATGCTAGGCAGCCCACACATGAGCAATGTAAGGCTATTACTACTAGGAGTGGGAAGAAACTAACAGGGTCGGAAAAAGAATCTGAAACAGTAAAGGAACCAGCCTTGGACAAACCTGTCGAGGAAGCTGCCCCGACAGGTAATAAACAGACTGCTGTCAATGAGCCTGTCACGACAGCAGAAGTGACAGAGGAGAAAAGTGATGAACCTAAACCTCCTCAGATTCGTATGCAGTGGGAAGGACGTATTGCTGATTATCGTCCCCCACCTCCTTTTCCCCAACGGATACAGCAAGCTAAGCAAGAATCTCAACTCAAAAAGATTGATGATATTTTTAAGCAGGTTCACATTAATATTCCACTGTTAGATTCCGTTAGGGAGATGCCCGGTTATGCCAAATTTCTCAAGGATGTCATGTCAAAGAAATATAAACTTGGGGAATTTGAAACGGTAAAGATGACAGAAGGTTGCATGAGTATTCTTCATCGGCAGCCACACCAGAAAAAGAAGGATCCGGGAAGCTTCATCACACCTTGCGTAATCGGAAATAAATATGTGGGTAAGGCACTTTGTGATCTTGGTGCTAGTGTTAATTTAATGCCAAAATCTATTTTTCAGAAATTAGGCATTGGAAAGGCGCGGCCCACGACAGTAACTCTGCAGCTGGCAGACCGCTCTTATGTTCATCCCGAAGGAAAAATCGAAGATATTCTGGTAAGAGTGGATAAATTTATTTTTCATGCTGACTTTCTTGTTTTGGATTGTGAGGCAGACGAAAATGCACCAATCATCCTTGGGCGACCCTTCTTAGCCACGGGAAGATCAGTGATTGATGTGGAGAAAAGAGAACTCACCATGAGAGTGAATGACCAAGAAATTAAGTTGAATGTTCTCCAAGCTATGAAGCATGCTGATGCAGACGAGGAATGCAAGGCTATCACTGAAGTTTCCCTTGATCAACCCTGCATCAGGTCGGGCTGTCATGACATCAAAATTGGTCACTGCCGCGGCAGCCACCTACAGGATTGTCACGACAGCACTGACGACAGCACCGACAACAGCAACTCCTCTGACTCCGATACATCTGATACTGAAGATCAAGAGGAGGCAATCTGGATAGGCAATCGTCCAGGTAAGTTATTTGAATCTTTGAATTATACTTAGGATAACCATTTAATTCAAAAGCCATCTTTTGTTGAGCCACCTGCCCTAGAACTGAAGCCCCTGCCAGGGCAGCTAAAATATGCTTTTCTTGGTTCAAATGATACGTTGCCCGTAATCATCTCTTCTAAGCTGCCACAGGAACAGGAACGACAGCTAATAGGCATGTTGCGGCAACACAAGAAGGCGATTGGATGGACGATAGCTGATATTCAAGGCATTAGTCCGGCATTATGCATGCACAAAATCCTTTTAGAGGAAGATCATAAGCTGACTATAGATGCCCAAAGGCGGTTAAACCATGCGATGAAAGAGGTGGTGCGTAAAGAGATAATCAAATGGTTAGATGCTGGTATTATTTACGCCATCTCCGACAGCAAATGGGTGAGCCCAGTGCAATGTGATCCAAAGAAAGGGGGAATAACCATGGTGACTAATGAAAACAACGAGTTAATCACAACCAGGACTGTGACCGATTGGAGGGTTTGTATGGACTATCAGAAGCTTAACAATGCTACCCGAAAAGACCACTTTCCTTTACCCTTTATTGATCAAATGCTTGATAGATTAGCGGGTAAACCTTACTATTGTTTTCTTGATGGTTATTCAGGTTATAATCAAATTGCTATCGCACCGGAAGATCAAGAAAAGACGACTTTCACATGCCCCTATGGAACATATGCTTTTAGGAGGATGACGTTTGGACTATGCAATGCACCCGCCACCTTCCAAAGGTGCATGATGGCAATATTCTCCGATATGGTGGAGGACTTCCTCGAAATTTTTATGGATGATTTTTCAGTCTTTGGAGACGATTTTGAGAGCTGTCTCGACAATCTACAAAAGGTACTTGAAAGATGTGAAAAAGAAAACCTGGTCTTAAATTGGGAAAAATGCCACTTTATGGTGGATGAAGGGATAGTCCTTGGCCATAAGATTAGCTGCCGTGGGATAGAAGTCGACAGGGCCAAAATAGAAGTAATCGAGAAGCTGCCGCCGCCGACCACAGTCAAGGGCATTAGAAGTTTCTTGGGACATGCTGGTTTTTATCGAAGATTTATTGCAAATTTCTCAAAAATCACCAAGTCCCTATGCCATCTTTTGGAGCAGAACCGACCCTTTGACTTTAATGAAGAATGTACTGAAGCATTCAAGGTTCTGAAGGAAAAACTGGTAACAGCCCCAATAGTACCGCCACCAGACTGGACACAGCCATTTGAGATTATGTGTGATGCTAGTGACTATATTGTCGGGGCAGCACTTGGGCAGCGCAGAGATAAGCTATTTCATGTCATATACTATGCCAGCAAGACACTGAATGACGCCCAAGTGAACTACACCACCACAGAAAATGAGTTATTAGTTGTGGTATTCTCCATTGACAAGTTTCGTTCTTACATACTTGGGACGAAGGTAATAGTGCACACAGACCATTCTGCCCTGAAATATTTGTTCGCAAAAAAAGATGCAAAGCCTAGATTGATACGGTGGATCCTGTTATTGCAAGAATTCGACCTTGAAATCAAGGACAAAA
Organism: Hibiscus tridactylites; assembly: GCA_958450335.1. NCBI lineage: Eukaryota > Viridiplantae > Streptophyta > Magnoliopsida > Malvales > Malvaceae > Hibiscus > Hibiscus tridactylites. The sequence goes on along the minus strand of OY288274.1, from coordinate 29,945,844 downwards.
AAGGGACAGAAAATCAGGTGGCAGACCACTTGTCAAGGTTGGAAAAGGGACAGAGTCTACCAATAGATGAGACAAACATACTGGAGACCTTCCCAGATGAGCAGCTCTTCGCTGCCGCAATCACTGCCGCGACAACCATGGCGGCAGGTAAGTCTTCTGAACTTCCCTGGTATGCTGATTTCGTTAATTTTATAGTTAGCGGAATAATTCCTTCTGATCTTAATTATCAAGCCAGGAAGAGGTTCCAAAATAATGTTAAGCATTATTATTGGGACGAACCTCTTCTTTTCAAAATATGTGCAGATTAGGTTATAAGGAGGTGTGTACCACAAGAAGAGCAAGAAGACATTCTTCACAACTGCCATGCTTCACAGTATGGAGGTCACTTAGGAGGCAACAAAACTGCTGCCAAGGTGCTGCAGTCAGGATTTTATTGGCCGTCACTATACAAAGATGCACAAATCTTCTATAAGAGCTGTGACAGGTGCCAAAGGACAGGAAACATCTCAAGGAGAAACGAGATGCCGCTGCAGAACATTCTAGAAGTCGAAATCTTCGACGTTTGGGGGATTGATTTTATAGGACCTTTTCCATCTTCGTGTGGAAATCTATACATCCTCTTAGCAGTGAATTATGTCTCTAAGTGAGTTGAAGCTATCGCCACTCAAAAGAATGATGCCAAGACAGTACAAAGATTTTTACTCAAAAACATTTTTTCTAGGTTTGACATCCCTAAGGCGATTATCAGTGATGAAGGGAGACATTTTGACAATAGGGTTATTCCTACCGCCTTGAAGAAATATGGTGTCAAGCATCGGATCGCGACAGCATACCACCCATAGACCAATGGACAAGCTGAAATATCTAATAAGGAAGTTAAGAACATTCTTGAGAAGATGGTTAAACCAACTAGGAAAGATTGGTCTTTACTCCTCAATGATGCGTTATGGGCATATAGGACAGCTTTTAAGACTCCATTGGGCATGTCTCCATACCAATTGATTTATGGAAAACCTGTCATCTACCTGTCGAGATAGAACAAAGAGCATACTGGGCAATCAAGGCAGTGAATATGGACTTGGACAAGGCAGGCCAGAAAAGGCTGTTAGATCTAAACGAGATTGAAGAAATACGGAAAATGGCCTACGACAATGCAAGAATCTACAAGGAGAAAACTAAGAAGTGGCATGACAGGAAGTTGCTGCCACTACAGTTCTGCCCAGGGCAGCTTGTATTGTTATTCAATTCTAGACTGAAACTTTTTCCAAGGAAACTAAAATCTAGATGGTCTGTGTAACCCCCGTAGCCCGACCTAGACGGTTGTCCCGAACTACGAAGATTACACGGGGAAAACCAAAGTCAACCCGAAAGTCAACCTTGATTAACGACCCTTTTTTTCTTTTTAAACTTAGATGCACATTAAACCTAGATGCACATTAAACCTACGCATACTCTTGAGATAAGCATACTCAAAAATCACAGCAATCGGAAAACGATAAGGGACCCAATTGCACAAAATACGAATTTAGGGACCAATTTGTAAATTCTGAAAATTAAGAGGACTTTACCAATTTTTAAGTTACCATTATGAAATTAGTCATGTTTTATGCCTCTCTGCCAAATTGCATCTCAAACGGACATCTCAAACTCAAGCAATTGCACATACAAGAATCAGGACTAAAACGTAAAGCTTGCAAACCTCAAAACCATTCAAATTTTATGCCCAACGGTCAAGTGTTCCGAAACGGGTCTAGGCCGTTCAGGAACACCCCTTGGCAGTAGCCAAAGTGTTCAGAAACGGTCTAGGCCGTTCAGGAACACCCATGCCAAAACAAGGGCCTGTTTCGAAACAGGCAAGGGTGTTTCGAAACACCCTGCCCAGAAACAGCAGATAGGCCTGTTTAAACACCTTTAAACCCCATCAAACATGCTCCAAACCATTCCACATTAAATCAACAACATGCCAAGCATCATACCTACCAATTTGCATCAAAATCTAGATACAAAACCACCCCTAGGTGCACCAACTCATTCAACACATCCAACACTCAATCATGCTTTTAAAACAAGAAGCATAGCATAACGACTTAAGAATAAGAAGATTCAAACGTTGCAAGCGTTAAACCACATAGTTCAAAATCATAAACCAAACTTGTCCAACATACACAATCTCATTAAACATCAACATAAGAGATTCTCCCCCCCATTGCCTTTATTATCTATAGCTATTAACCGAGACATACATCTCAAGTGGAGCTCTCCTTGAATCCCTTGCTTCTCGCTGTTCCAACTTCAAATATCTGCATTGATGGAAAAAAAGGAGCGTAAGCACATAATGCTTAGTGAGGAATGCTCAAAACCAAAACACCATCAATGCAGTGAGTCATAAAACCTCTTTTAAAAGTAAACACAATTTGATAAACCAAAGCAATGTTTGAAAACCCCTTTTTAACAACATGCTTTAAATCATGCATTGCTCAAACATGAAAACCAACCCTTAGCTTGAAAAAGCTAAGTAGTTCACTTTAAAGCACAACCTTGCAAAACCATCAATTTAACCATTCCATGCATGAACATCATATGCAAAGTTAAATACAAGATCCTTGGAAAACACTTCCACTTCACATCATACTTTTCTCATACTTGAAAATCATTTCAAAGGAAGAAACCTTTAAAAACCTCTTACACCCTCAATTCTATCTCATGCATTAAACAAATGCAATTCATGAACCACAAAATCAACATTTGCTTTACATGCCTTTCTAAAACAAGCCTTCACAAGACTTCAATGCACCAAAGTGATTCCATGCACACAATGCAACATTCTCAATAGAAGATAAACTCTTGTTCAAGCTAACAAGTAAAACATGCATTCATAGAACATTACACACTTCTCTTGCAACGATGCATCATTTCAAGCATCTCATGCTTCATCATATTCAAGAACATTATATTGGCTTCCAAGTGATAATTCACAAACCATCATAACGCAAGACACAATCGGATACGCGGATTACAAGCGTTGTCCCACTCGCTTCATACACACTTCCGAACAACACAAGGTGGAGTTTACCGGTACAATCACAACCCCTCAACACCCGTGATGGAGTTTAACGGTACAATCACAACCCCTCAACATCACTCATCGGAAGTTGTATAATACACTAGCGAGAGCCGGGACACATCACAAGGCTTACACATGGAAGCTACCACAACCATTGTAATCACCTTAACCAAGCTCACACACGGGAGGAACCCCTCCACCGTTGTCACGCTTAACAAAGTCCACCCATGAGAGCCAACCTCCATCATGGTGACTTTAACAAGGTCCACCCACGAGAGCCATCCTCCATCGTGGTGGCACTAAACCAAGCCCACCCACGAGAGCCAACCTCCATCGTAGTGGCACTAAACCAAGCCCACTCACGAGAGCCAACCTCCATCGTGGTGACACCAATTTCCTCAATCGCTAGGATTCTTGGATGGAGTTTACGGTACAATCACAACCCCTCAACATCCAAGGCGACTTTATTCACGGTGCACCCAATCCTATAGCCGGCTAACTATATCCGATTAAAGTAACCAAGAACCACTTACATCACTTGCCAATATAACCATTTTACCACATTAAATCCATTGTTTTACAAGCATAACCAAAATGCCAAAACCACCAATTACCATCATCAATTCACTGTTTTGATGCATTAAACAAATCCATTAAACAACATGCAACACTATGCATCAATTCCACAATTCCAATGTTCAAAACCAAGGATCTCTTACCTTGAGCATCCTTCACACATGGCTTTCAAAACCAGCATTAAACCATGCTAAAATATGCTTTCAAAACAGAATTTAAAACATGCAAATCACATGCATTGCATCCAACAATCACAAGTGCTTTAAAAACCAATTCATAACACAAACCAAGAGAGAAATTCCATTTACTTACTCTTGAGCTTAGCTAAGTTGTTTAGACTTAAACTAAGCTCCCAAAACCTTCAAACCTTGGTTTTAAAGCTGAAACCCCAACTTCACTCACCGATACAAAAAACAAGGCTAGCCAACAAGCCTTCCAAGCATCCGAAACCTTCAACGCCACCTCTATTGCTCACGGATCATTCTCCCCTATTTCAAGCACATAACAACAGAGGATTAATGCATCATAATGCATTAAAAACACCAGCAACACACCTAAACTCGCTGCTCTTTGCAAATCCAACATTTTGGCTACCAAATACAACCGAAATCACCTCCAAACTCTTCCAAAACTTAACTCAGCCAAGATCCATCACTTCTAACCATTTATAAACATCAATTAACATCCAAAATGATCCCAAACACGTCCTTATACCTCCAGCATTAACAAAACACCAAGATCACCCCAAAAACCACCATTTTCTCAAGTAAAAACTTAGGAAAATCAACCTATTCGGGATTGCATTGATCAAACCTCAATTATACATCATTTAGACATCCAAATTACATCAAAAAGACATCTCAAAACAGAGCCCAATCAATTATTACGAATTTCTTCAAAATTAAATCCAAATCTTGCATTTTAAGCCAAAATCAAGATCTTAACATCAAAACCTTTAATAAAACTCAAATCAAGGATTGAGAACTTGGGAATTTCAGTAAAGAACTGAGTATTTAGAGGAGAAGGACGTTCATACCTCTAAATGTGAGTTTCTCCTTGTTTAGAGCCAAAATTCTTGAAAATTCAATAAGCAAATGATGAGAATTTGGTGTAGGAATGATTAGAGATCAAATAGAGATTATAATCTCATCTTTAGATGTAAAAATCAGAGGAAAAGTGGCTGGGGAAATGTGTTTGGCTGAGAGAAAAATGAGAGAAAAAGAAATGGGAAAGTTTTGACAAAAGTTAGTTATGAAGTCAAAAATATCTATTTCCCCTTTTTTCCTTTTATTAAAAATCATTAATTAAATCTTTAATATTAAGAAAAATCTGGAGAAAACTCTTCTTGGGTAAATTAGCTCCTTAAAGATTCAAAGTTTCAATCCTTTTAAAACAGTCACCAACTTTTTAAAAATTACATTTTAGTCACTAACTCGAAATGTCCTATTTCCAAACCTCAATTCGCAAAATTGATTTCACCACTCTCTTATATATAATAAAAGAGGATTTTTAGATATTTTTCCATATTTTTAATGCATCCCGAACTAGGCTTTCCTTAAAACCACCTTTTATATTCGAACCGAAAATCCGACCGGTCCAGTTCAAACCCAAAACTTCTAAGGCCAAAATTGGGGTGTTACAACTCTCCCCCCCTTAAGAAATTTCATCCTCGAAATTTCAACTGGCGAAAAGAGAACAACCAAACTTCTCAAAGCAACACACAAGGCGACACAGGAGACTTAACCCGCACTGAACACTCTCCTCACAAAACTCCACCCAAACTCAACACCACCACATACTGTTCACGAATTCCAGAACACTCAAATGTTAACCACATCTTAACCTTTCACACTTCCGGACTGCACATAGCCCCAACAACATCCTGAAGAACCTCCAACTTTTACAGCATACACCACCTTAACTCATAACTCCCAAAACTTGTTCACACAATGACACCAACCAATCCAGTTCAGCCACCATGTGACCCACAACCTTCACTGCTTCTAAAACTCCTTGCAAAACTACTCAACCTCTTTCAAAGACTACCACAACAAGAAAAAAATTTTAAGCATCAACTGCTTACCCAAACTTCTCAACGTATTGCTGACATTCCTTCACATCCGCCGCTATCATAACCATAACGATTCACCAGGACTACTCACCTAACATCCAAAAATCACATCACAAAACCCCAACCTTGACTCTGCCAGCCGTTCCATACACCGCCAGCTGTCTTCAGACGGAATTTACTTAATCACAACCAGCCAACCACTTCTCACAAGAACCCGTCCAACCAACAATGGCCTCTGATCTTACATTGCCTTTCTACTACAAGTTTTGACTACAACACTTGCCTTACTAGAACATCGCCCAACCTATACATACATATTTAGGTTACGAAACCTCTATTCTCCCAGGCTAACCCTTTTCTACAACCCACAACACAACATCTTCTCAACTCTTCGAAGGTTGCTACGAACCATCACCTACAAAAACAACCCTTCTACTACAACATCAATGCCAAGTTACCTCAGCACTTTGGAACACATCCACTAACTTACTACATCACATAACACCAAGAAACTACCACTTCTACCAGCTATTCACAACCACTCTAACCAATTCTAACTTCAACCGGTAATCTCCTCACCACCATACCGCTAAACTCATTAAGCGCCAAACACTTTCCTTCTACCAACATGCTATATCGCACTCACTATTACTGACAACTCGCTTAATACCCTCCATTACCTCTAACATTCTCCTAGCACCAGCATAACTTTTAAAACCCCCATCCAATCTAACCCTATCACAACACTAACGGACCCGATTAACTATCAGCGAGTGTGAACGTTCGTATGCATGGTCACCAATATGCCCTATCAATACCTGATGTACATGCATGCAAAACCTCTAATGTCATGTCACATGTATGCATGGACCAGCATATAACAAATGATTTTAACTGTGCATGTATGTCGGTTCACACCCACCAATAACATCCTCAGAATCCGCCTAAAAACAACCTCCTATCTCACTTCCAACTTGACCAACTCCATCATTCTAACAACCCATTATCCACAAAATACTCACTAATGCCCTCTTCACACTAAAGTTGTTTTCAAAACAACACCAACTACTACCCCAAACATGCTAGCAACGAGACCATACCCACTACGCAAGGAAATACCAACTGAAACCAAACTAAGATACTAGAGCAAAGGTTACTTAACAAGGTTACCTGTAAACACCTCACTGCCCCGGAGCTTCAACAGACAAGCTCTCTTCCTCGCAGAACCATCATTCTCCAGCCGCACCGCTGCAGCATCAGCTAACACATTAAGGTCATCACCATCTCCCTGCGGTAAAGAACCCTGAATACCCCGAGCCAACTTCAAACAATTACGTCTCAAATGTCCAACAGACCCACAATTCCAACAGGTTTCATTCTCCAAGCTCCTCACACCTTTTTGCCCTTCCTGCCACCTTCGAACTTTGTCTCGGCCGCGCCCACTACCTTTCAGAGACCCTTTTGCTACCACTGAAGCTGATCTTACCACATGAGGACAAATCCACTTCACATGCTCTTTAGAACCACAGTTCCAACAAACTCCTGCGCCCCAACAACCTCCAACATGACACTTCCCACATCGGTCACACATCGGCAACCGAGCTATCCCTCCTTGATCAAGTAGCACTTGCCCCAAATCTGCACTACCATCCAAGCTTCGATTCAAGCAAAACCTTCTATCGCGTCGCCTCTTACGATGCCCGCTCCCGAGGTCAGTACCCACAACTCTCTTGCTTAAACTTTTCTCACCTTAATAAACTGAAACCACACCCTCACATTGCTTAACCCTTGGAAATTTCTCTCCAAGGTACCTTTCATAAAAGGCAGACACAAAGAAGTCCCAATCTATATCGTGGATGTGCGATGCCACCGCCACAGATGTCCACCAGGCAGAAGCGTCCTCCAACATCAATGAGACAACACTTCCCAGCTTACAGGCATAGTCACAACCTTCCTGATCCAAAATTAGAATTACACTGGCCATGTAACACCCCAATTTTGGGCTTAGAAGTTTTGGGTTTGGACCGGGCCGGTCGGGTTGCGGTTCGAATATAAAAGGGTGAATTTAGGAAAGCCTAGTTCGGGTTTCATTAAAAACATGGAAAAATGTCTCAAAATCCTCTTTTATTATATATAAAAGGATGGTGAAATCAATTTTACAAAATGAGGTTTGGAAGAGTGACATTTTGGGTTAGTGACTAAAATGTAATTCTTGAAAACTGGGTGACTGTTTTAAAAAGGATTGAAACTTTGAATCTTTAAGGAGCTATTTACCCAAAGGAGTTTCTCCAGATTTTTCTAAATATTAATCAATTTAATTAATGGTTTTTAATTAAGTGCAAAAGGAGGGAAAAGATATTTTGGCATTTTAACTAACTTTTCTCTAAATTTCCATTTTCTTTTCTCTCAACTTTTCTCTCAACCCAAACACATTTCTCCAGCAAAATTTCCTCTGATTTTGACAACTAAAGATGAGATTTCAATCCTCATTTGGTCTCTAATCATTTCTTCAACAAAACCTTAGCATTTGCTTATTGGTTTTTCAAGAATCTTGGTTCCAAAAAGGGAGAAACTCAAGTTTAGAGGTATGAACGTCCTTCTCCTCTAAATTCTCAGTTCTTTACTGAAATTCCCAAGTTCCCAAGTTCCCAAGTTCTCATCAATTAAACATCCTTGATTTGCTTTAATTTTGATGAAATTCGTATGATCTGATTGGGCATTGTTTTGAGATGTCATTTTGATGTAAAATGAATGTTTAATTGATGAGAAAGTAAGGTTTTATCAATGCAATCCCGAATAGGTTAATTTTCCTAAGTTTTGCTTGAGTTTTTGGTTGTTTTTGGGATGATCTTGATGATCTGCTATAGCTGGAGGTATAAGGACGTGTTTAGATCCTTTTTGGATGTTAATTGAGGTTTAAGTATGTTTGGAATTGATGGATCTTGGCTAGGTAGTGTTGTGGAGTTGTTTGGATGTGTTTTGGGTTGTATTTGGTAGCCGAAAATGGAGTGTGGATGAGAGCAGCGAGTTTAGGTGCTTTCATTGAAGATATTAATGCATGATGATGCATTAATCCTCTGCTTTGATGTGTTTAAAACAAGGGGAGACATCTTCGGATCTTTGTGGTGGTGATCCGGAAGCTTGATCGGTGTTTCGGCAAGTTGCGAAACGGAATCGGTGAGTGGATTTTGGTTTTCGGCTTTGAAACCAATGTTTGAAGGTTTGGGAGCTTAGTTTAAGTCTAAACAACTTTGCTAAGTTCAAGAGTAAGTTTTCGGGAAAACTCTTTTGTTGATGAACCATGAGTTGGTTGAATGCAATGTGTTTGGTTTGCATGTTTTAAATTCTGTTTTGAAAGCATATTTTAGCATGTTTATTTGTTGATTTTATAAGCCATGTGTTGAAGGATGCTCAAGGTAAGAGATCCTTGTTTTGAACATTTGATAAAATGTGGTTTTGTTGCATAATGGTGCATGATGATTAATGGCTTTGTTAAATGCTTTAAAACAGTGGATTATTGTTGTTAAAAGATGCATATTGGCAAGTGTTGTCTTGAGAATGGTTCAGAACACTATGGTGGTTAAAAGTCCATAGGTGGTTCTTGTGTTAAGAACAACATGGTGGTTAAAAGTCCATGGTTGGTTCTTGTGTTAAGGTCACAAAGGTGGTTAAAAGTCCTTGTGTGAGCCTTGTGTATTGTAAGGTCACAAAGGTGGTTAAAAGTCCTTGTGTGGACCTTGTGTATTTTAAGAACACCATGGTGGTTAAAAGTCCATGGGTGATTCTTGTGTTAAGGTCACAAAGGTGGTTAAAAGTCCTTGTGTGGACCTTGTGGATTGTAAGAACACCATGGTGGTTAAAAGTCCATGGGTGATTCTTGTGCTAAGGACACAATGGTGGTTAAAAGTCCATGTGTGGTCCTTGTGAATTGTAAGATCACAATGGTGGTTAAAAGTCCATGTGTGGATCTTGTGTTGATTGTATTTTGAGACGGAAAAAGATTATGATCATCACTTGTGGCCAATATGACATGATAATGAATTTGAAACATGAAATGCTTGTTTTAGATGCTTATGTGCATGTATAAATGTTGTTTTGAACTAAGGTTTTGAAAGGTGTTTTATAAATGCGTTATTGAGTTGTTTTAAATGAGCATTCCTCACTAAGCTATTTGCTTACGCTCTCTCTTTTCTTAAACCAATAATGTAGAGCATTAAAGTGCTTGGAGGGGCAGCAAGAGGTCAAGAATCCAAGTGAAGAACTAAGCTCATGTATGGTGAATGTTTTCTTACCACTATCAGCTTTTGGGCATTTGGCAATGGGGAACCTATGTTGTTGTTTTTGGGAGATGATTTGGACTCCCTAGGTTGGTTTTATGTTGTTTTTGATGATGGAACACGTAATTGGCCTTTGTGAAGTTGGTTTGGTATTATGGTGCTTGAATGGTTTTCTATATAAGATGCATGCCTTTAGAATTGGGGATTTGCTTAATTGATGCCATGTTCGAGAATGGTTGATGCTATTATGTTCCTTGTGCATGTAAAGACTTGCTGGTATAATTTGGTTGCCTTTGGAGCATGTTTGATGGGTCAATTGTATGATAAACCAGCAAAATTTCTGCAATCTTGGCAGGCCATATCGGAACGGGTGCTACTGTTTCGGAACGGGGGCCTGAAATGGCCTAGGCGTTTCGAAACGGGAGGAACCGTTCCGGAACGAAAATGCTACTGCCAAGCCCTGTATCGAAACATGTTTCGGAACGGTCCCGCGTTTCGGAACAGGTCCTTCCTGTTTCGGAACACCCGACCGTTGGGCACTGAAATTGTTGGTTAAATGTTTTGAAATCTTTGCGTTTTGGTCCTGAATCTAGTTTATGCAATTGAATGAGTTCGAGATGTCCGTTTGAGTTGAAATTTGGTAGAGAAGCATGAAACATGACTAATTTCATAATGGTAACACAAAAATGGGTTAAGTCCTTATGATTTCCAGAATTTACATTTTGGTCCCTAAATTCATGTTTTGTGCAATTAAGTCCCTGAATGTTTCCGAATGCGCTGATCTTTGAGTATGCTGATTGTATGATCATATCTAGGGTTAATGTGCATTTAGTCAAGATTAAAAAGAAAAAAAAGGTCGTTAATCAAGGTTGACTTTCGAGTTGACTTTGGTTTTCCCCGTGTAAACTTCTTAATTCGGTTCAACCGTCTGGGCCGGGTTAAGGGGGTTACAGGCCAACCAGGCCTCGAACGTCTCAGGTGTTGAACCATGATACTCCACAGCTCCCAAATCATGTAAACGCCGTTTCGACAAACCCGCACATCCCACAGCCGGCACGTCTACAGGCCTTACTTTTGCCACAGCCTGAGATGTTCCCAACACCTCTTGAACAATAGGTGATGAACTCTTCATCACAGAACCAACTTCTTCCTCCTGCCTTACTACCTCAACTCCAGGCACTGAAGACTGAGACGAAACACCTCCATTAAAAGGTGAATTCCACGCCTTAACAACCTACTCTAAAGCAGCAACCATCTCACCTGACTGCCATTCTCTCATCGATTTCACCATGCTATTAATAGCAAACAATCATAAACAAACAAACAAATCGATCAGACCAACTTTAAGCAAGGATTCAAAACTCCAACTCCAAAATAACACAATAGCTATAATAATAAGGCAATGGGTATCCCGAATTCTCCCCTTTTACATGACATAACAGTCAATAAAAACATGGATATCACAACATCGAGCATATCAATCAACATATTTCGATCATGCTCTCATCAAACAACATTCACTCGTAACAGCATAATATCAACATATCATACACATCACACTTTCATCATTCATAAAATCAGCTCACATCACCAGCATATCATCAACACAAATCCACATTAGCTCAATGAAGATTCATAACCAAAAAACATGCTAAAAACATCAACAATTCGTTCAAAGACACACATTTCAACCGACTTTCAACCACACATCAGAATAAACATTAAACACTTATTACAACAATTTACCATTTCCCCAAGCATTCACAACTCAGCTCTGATACCACCAAATGTAACCCCCGTAGCCCAGCCTAGACGGTTGTCCCGAACTACGAAGATTACACGGGGAAAACCAAAGTCAACCTTGATTAACGACCCATTTTTTTCTTTTTAAACTTGTCTAGATGCACATTAAACCTAGGCATACTCTTGAGATAAGCATACTCAAAAATCACAGCAATCGGAAAACGATAAGGGACCCAATTGCACAAAATACGAATTTAGGGACCAATTTGTAAATTCTGAAAATTAAGAGGACTTTACAAATTTTTAAGTTACCATTATGAAATTAGTCATTTTTCATGCCTCTCTGCCAAATTTCATCTCAAACGGACATCTCAAACTCAAGCAATTGCACATACAAGAATCAGGACTAAAACGTAAAGCTTGCAAACCTCAAAACCATTCAAATTTTATGCCCAACGGTCAAGTGTTCCGAAACGGGTCTAGGCCGTTCAGGAACACCCCTTGGCAGTAGCCAAAGTGTTCAGAAACGGTCTAGGCCGTTCAGGAACACCCATGCCAAAACAAGGGCCTGTTTCGAAACAGGCAAGGGTGTTTCGAAACACCCTGCCCAGAAACAACAGATAGGCCTGTTTAAACACCTTTAAACCCCATCAAACATGCTCCAAACCATTCCACATTAAATCAACAACATGTCAAGCATCATACCTACCAATTTGTATCAAAATCTAGATACAAAACCACCCCTAGGTGCACCAACTCATTCAACACATCCAACACTCAATCATGCTTTTAAAACAAGAAGCATAGCATAACGACTTAAGAATAAGAAGATTCAAACGTTGCAAGAGTTAAACCACATAGTTCAAAATCATAAACCAAACTTGTCCAACATACACAATCTCATTAAACATCAACATAAGAGATTCTCCCCCCCCCCATTGCCTTTATTATCTATAGCTATTAACTGAGACATACATCTCAAGTGGAGCTCTCCTTGAATCCCTTGCTTCTCGCTGTTCCAACTTCAAATATCTGCATTGATGGAAAAAAAAGGAGCGTAAGCACATAATGCTTAGTGAGGAATGCTCAAAACCAAAACACCATCAATGCAGCGAGTCATAAAACCAATTTTAAAAGTAAACACAATTCGATAAACCAAAGCAATGTTTGAAAACCCCTTTTTAACAACATGCTTTAAATCATGCATTGCTCAAACATGAAAACCAACCCTTAGCTTGGAAAAGCTAAGTAGTTCACTTCAAAGCACAACCTTGCAAAACCATCAATTTAACCATTCCATGCATGAACATCATATGCAAAGTTAAATACAAGATCCTTGGAAAACACTTCCACTTCACATCATACTTTTCTCATACTTGAAAATCATTTCAAAGCAAGAAACCTTTAAAACCTCTTACACCCTCAATTCTATCTCATGCATTAAACAAATGCAATTCATGAACCACAAAATCAACATTTGCATTACATGCCTTTCTAAAACAAGCCTTCACAAGACTTCAATGCACCAAAGTGATTCCATGCACACAATGCAACATTCTCAATAGAAGTTAAACTCTTGTTCAAGCTAACAAGTAAAACATGCATTCATAGAACATTACACACTTCTCATGCAACCATGCATCATTTCAAGCATCTCATGCTTCATCATATTCAAGAACATTATATTGGCTTCCAAGTGATAATTCACAAACCATCATAACGCAAGACACAATCAGATACGCGGATTACAAGCGTTGTCACACACGCTTCATACACACTTCCGAACAACACAAGGTGGAGTTTACCGGTACAATCACAACCCCTCAACACCCGTGATGGAGTTTAACGGTACAATCACAACCCCTCAACATCACTCATCGGAAGTTGTATAATACACTAGCGAGATCCGGGACACATCACAAGGCTTACACATGGAAGCTACCACAACCATTGTAATCACCTTAACCAAGCTCACACACGGGAGCAACCCTCCACCGTTGTGACGCTTAACAAAGTCCACCCATGAGAGCCAACCTCCATCATGGTGACTTTAACAAGGTTCACCCACGAGAGCCATCCTTCATCGTGGTGGCACTAAACCAAGCCCACCCACGAGAGCCAACCTCCATCGTAGTGGCACTAAACCAAGCCCACTCACGAGAGCCAACCTCCATCGTAGTGACACCAATTTCCTCAATCGCTAGGATTCTTGGATGGAGTTTACGGTACAATCACAACCCCTCGACATCCAAGGCGACTTTATTCACGGTGCACCCAATCCTATAGCCGGCTAACTATATCCGATTAAAGTAACCAAGAACCACTTACATCACTTGCCAATATAACCATTTTACCACATTAAATCCATTGTTTTACAAGCATAACCAAAATGCCAAAACCACCAATTACCATCATCAATTCACTGTTTTGAAGCATTAAACAAAGCCATTAAACAACATGCAACACTATGCATCAATTCCACAATTCCAATGTTCAAAACCAAGGATCTTTTACCTTGAGCATCCTTCACACATGGCTTTCAAAACCAGCATTAAACCATGCTAAAATATGCTTTCAAAACAGAATTTAAAACATGCAAATCACATGCATTGCATCCAACAATCACAAGTGCTTTAAAAACCAATTCATAACACAAACCAAGAGAGAAATTCCATTTACTTACTCTTGAGCTCAGCTAAGTTGTTTAGACTTAAACTAAGCTCCCAAAACCTTCAAACCTTGGTTTTAAAGCTGAAAACCCAACTTCACTCACCGATACACAAAACAAGGCTAGCCAACAAGCCTTCCAAGCATCTGAAACCTTCAACGCCACCTCTATTGCTCACGGATCATTCTCCCATGTTTCAAGCACATAACAACAGAGGATTAATGCATCATAATGCATTAAAAACACCAGCAACACACCTAAACTCGCTGCTCTTTGCAAATCCAACATTTCGGCTACCAAACACAACCGAAATCACCTCCAAACTCTTCCAAAACTTAACCCAGCCAAGATCCATCACTTCTAACATTTTATAAACATCAATTAACATCCAAAATGATCCCAAACACTTCCTTATACCTCCAGCATTAACAAAACACCAAGATCACCCCAAAAACCACCATTTTCACAAGTAAAAACTTAGGAAAATCAACCTATTCGGGATTGCATTGATCAAACCTCAATTATACATCATTTAGACATCCAAATTACATCAAAAAGACATCTCAAAACAGAGCCCAATCAATTATTACGAATTTCTTCAAAATTAAATCCAAATCTTGCATTTTAAGCCAAAATCAAGATCTCAACATTTGGAACCTATTCCTGAATTGCCTTGGCGATCTTCGACCTTCCTCTCTGGAAAGGGACGGGGTGTGTTAGGGGGGCTCGAGTGATGGCTCCTTCTCATCTAAGTCATTCAGGGAGCTTATGGCTCCCTGTGACACCTCTAACCCCATCTGGAAAAATCAAGTCTGGATTGGCTTCGCTCCCCCTAAAGTTGAAATTCTGTTCCGGAGACTCCTTTGGGGACGCATTCCTGTGAAAGTGGAACTCATTAAGCGGGGTGTGAGGAATTTGGACAACAATTTGTGCCCTCTCTGTAAGGCCTTCCCGGAATCGTGTGCTCACCTCTTTGTTTCATGTCCAGGGGTTTGGCGCACTTGGATGCGGTTCTGTAATATGGCCGGATTGTCGTCTGTCATGCCGGGCAATATTCCTAGATTCTTCGAAGCCTGGGAAGGCTTAGGGAAGGTTGGAAAACGAACCTGGCTAAAGTTGGTCCCCTTCGCTATGGTTTGGTCCATCTGGTTATTCCGAAATGAGATTGTCTTCCAGAAAAAGGTGGTGGACTGGCTCCAATTAGATTTCCTGGTCAAATTCCGGCTCGCCTCGTGGTTCAAGGCGAAATTTCCAGAGTGCTCTGTGGCCCTGGCCGACCTTTTGATGGACTTTTCCTTGGTGGAGTCTTCCTTTGCCCGTTCCATAATCCCGACCCTCCCTAGCAGTTGGTGTCCACCCCCTTCCGGTTTCTTGAAACTGAACTCGGACGCTGCCATCGGATCTAAGGGGGTTGGTGGGATCGGAGGCCTTGTCAGGAATTCCCTTGGCGAGACTCTACTCGAGTTCTCTGAATCCACTAATTGTGCGCCGCCAGCAATTCTGGAATTTGAAGCTATGAATAGGGGTATCAGCTTATTCCTTGCGTCGCAATGGGCAACCAATCATAGATTAATTGTTGAATCGGATTGCCAATTAGCGGTCGACTGGTGCATCGAGAAAGCGCCCCCCCACTCTTTTTAGAGTTCGGATGCTGAACTTTGTGGCTTAGCTCGGTCTAGAGGAATGTGCTTTCGATGGATTCCGAGATCGTGCAATATCGAGGCTGATAAGTTAGCCAAAAATGGTATAGGTTAGCAGGCTTAGATAACTAATTGGGGTCGGTGGTATCGGCTAAGGTTCATTGTCTATTATTGGTTTATGATCACCCGTTTTTTGTCTAGTAGTTGTGTGCAGGTTTTTTTGCAGGCCCTTGATGTCCCTTGCAGCGGATCTATCGTAGTAGTGGAGTGCTGTCCTGGTGGGGGGAAATTTCTTTTATGGCCTTGAATTTCTTTTACTTCAGTGTTTGTACTCAGCCAGATATGATGCACTCTTTTTCCTCCAACTAGGTTTAGGGAGGTTTTTTAACGAGGCTCATATCTGCGCTCTATGTAAGGTTGAAACTACTTAATCAATAAAATACCTTTCAAAAAGAAAGATCTCAACATCAAAACCTTTAATAAAACTCAAATCAAGGATTGAGAACTTGGGAATTTCAGTAAAGAACTGAGTATTTAGAGGAGAAGGACGTTCATACCTCTAAATGTGAGTTTCTCCTTGTTTAGAGCCAAAATTCTTGAAAATTCAATAAGCAAATGATGAGAATTTGGTGTAGGAATGATTAGAGATCAAATAGAGATTATAATCTCATCTTTAGATGTAAAAATCAGAGGAAAAGTGGCTGGGGAAATGTGTTTGGCTGAGAGAAAAATGAGAGAAAAAGAAATGGGAAAGTTTTGACAAAAGTTAGTTATGAAATCAAAAATATCTATTTCCCTTTTTTTCCTTTTATTAAAAATCATTAATTAAATCTTTAATATTAAGAAAAATCTGGAGAAAACTCTTCTTGGGTAAATTAGCTCCTTAAAGATTCAAAGTTTCAATCCTTTTAAAACAGTCACCAACTTTTCAAAAATTACATTTTAGTCACTAACTCGAAATGTCCTATTTCCAAACCTCAATTCGCAAAATTGATTTCACCACTCTCTTATATATAATAAAAGAGGATTTTTAGATATTTTTCCATATTTTTAATGCATCCCGAACTAGGCTTTCCTTAAAACCACATTTTATATTCGAACCGAAAATCCGACCGGTCCAGTTCAAACCCAAAACTTCTAAGCCCAAAATTGGGGTGTTACAGTCTGGTCCATTCCATGTAGTACAAGTTTTCCCCATGGTGACATCACAATCCGATCATTAAAAGACGGGCACCAATTCAAAGTCAATGGACAGCGCCTCAAGAATTATCAGGGGACTGAAGCCCCAGGAATGCAGGAAGTGGTTACCTTAGGAGATGCCCCACATGGCATCCCTAACTTAACCTAACTTTTATTTTTATTTGTTTTATTATTATTATTATAATTTATTATTAGGAAATAATGTTTATTTTATTCGAATAATGTTTTTATATTTATTGTTTTTAGGAAATAAAGGAGTCAAGAAGAACAGGAGAAGTGAACTCAGCCCACCACCCATCCATCAGCCCAACAAAGCCCAATATAGAAGCATGTTGTTTCAGCTGCCGCGGCAGACACGGAAAAGACAGGTTGTCGCCAGACGCGGAAACGTGTGCCAGACGCGTAAAAGACGCAGAAACGCGTGTCAGACATGCTAAAGCTCAACAGTCGCCCCGTTATACACGCCTGTCGTTACAGCTTCAACGGGCAGCTACCTCTCTTCTATAAAACCTCGTTTCATTTTCATTTTCCTTCACTTCTGCTTTTCTCACTTGCTCTCCCCTTTAGTTTTCATTTGCTTTATTTTACTTTCAACAACCCTTGCAACTAACATGTCTTCTAGAAGAAGTCGCCGCAGTGCTGCTTCAACCTCTTCACCGGCAGCACCTACCCCACAATCCGTCACAACTAGGGATCTATGGGAAGAACGAGGCTTTATTTACACTCCAAGGGAAGTTAATCTGGGCCTCAAACCTTTCATTGCGAGGACGATTAGAGCTCTTTTATGGGAATCATTTGCGGAGCAACCAGCAGAGATGAACGAGACACTGGTAAGGGAATTCTATGTTGCCATCGGCAGCAAGACGGCAACAACAGTGATTGTCTGGGGGAAATAGGTGCAGTTCACAGCCGAGCGCATTAACTCTTTGTATGGCCTCTACCTCGGCCCCAACGATGATGCTCACCAGCAGTTCCTTGACACTTTAGATGAAGCTGCCTATGACGCTGTCATGGCAGAAGTGACGGAAGAAGGGACTGAATGGAACACAAGCCGCAAAAATCCTCACACCGTGAAGAGAGGGCAGCTGCTGCCGGAAGCAAAATTGTGGAATGCTTTCATCAAGAAGAGGATCCTGCCGTCATCACATCACACCACCGTTGACCAGCAGAGGTTAGCCTTAATACACTCCATTCTAAATAAAAGACCCATTAATGTGGGAAGTTATATGCGAAATAGTATTTTGGAAAGTGCCCATAAACCGACGGCCCTCCTTTACCTTCCATACCTCATCACATCCCTCTGCCGCTGTCATGATGTGCCGGAAGCCGACAGCGACCGTATAGTAAAAGGACGGGGTTGGACAGACAAAAATATCATCAGCCTCATGGAGCTGACAGTGGCAACCCCTCTCTCATCCTTCAACCCCGCTGCCACCCCCGTTGAATCCTCAGAGCAGCCAACTCCTGAACTTGCCGCCGCAGCCGCACCGACAGACCCATCCGACAAAATCCTAGCTGATATTCAAAGGGTGGAGGACAAACAGCTGGGCCTCATGACATTCGTCAAGGACTTTGCCACATCCACGGTAAATTTCATTCACAATACTTTAAATTTTCCTGATGTTGTCTTTCCCACCTTCCCTGCCCACTACTTCACTGTCCCCACCCCTGCCCACACACCTACACCTGCTGCCACACCACATACACCATCTGCTGCCTCCATCCCATCACCTGCCCCGACGGTAGCCGGCAGCCCTCATGCCGAAACATCTGCCCGAGGAACAAAGCGACCGGTACCCTCGGATGACATTGATGCCTTTGTTGCTGGATTTTCTTCCTCCTTCGTCTGGGCCGACAGCGACACTGAACCCTCTATTAAGAGGAACCTGTTGAAAGAATTTACACCGGTCAAGAGGCAGAAAAGAATGGCCAACAAGAAAACTCTGCCAAAGGCCAGCAGCAGCGTCAACAGCGATGACATTCAGGTGGTACAGCAACCACCCCAGCCTGCCCCAAGAACCAGAATCCGCCGCCAAATCCGCCTCAGCAGCAGCAGTGAAGACAGTGCCTAAAATTTAAGTTTCTTATTTTCTTATTTCTGCCTACTATTTATATATTTTGTGATGTACTGCCTTCATTTATTTTGCTTTTCATTTGTCATTTGCATTGAGGGCAATGCAACCCTTGAGTTTGGGGGTGGTAACCCTCCATTTTAATGGAGTCCGAGTACATCTTAGTTAATTGTTGTGTCTTTTACTTAGTTTTTTTCTCTTAAAAAAATCTGGAAAAAAAAACTGAAAATGTTGGCTTAAAACTGTGATTTGAACTTGCCTGTCGTGGCAGCATCTTTAGGATAGTTTAAGGAGAAGTTTAGAGCCTTTCTATAGTTCTGAAAACTTAAACACCATTGTGACTGTTATATTGCTCAGACTTTTTTTAGCCAAACTAGAATAGGAAGCTTAGCACTTGAATAGCCCCTAGAGGTGCCTAACACTGGCTCTAGGAAAGAAGTTTAGCAAAAGAGACTCAAAATTCCTAGAGGTGCCCGAAACTGGCTCTAGGAAGCTAACTAGAGGTGCCTAAAACTGGCTCTAGAAAAACTTTAGAAAAATCGAGTCAAAACAAAGAAATCAAAGAAGCATGAAAATGTGCCTTCAAAAGGATAAACTTTGGCATAAAAATTCGAGTTAAGAGTTGAGTATTCTAGTGAAACTAAGAGAGTCTTAGCATATAACTGTTCACAAGCATGCACACACTGCACGAGGACTATAGTGAGATTCCGGACAGATCCTAATTTATCCGACAGGTTGCTGCCGCCACAGGGAACGAATGACGGGTAAGGGAAAGTTCACTGTTTGAAAGCCAAAACAAAAAAAATTTCATTTTTCTTTTAGGTCTTAGTTGCTTGAGGGCAAGCAAAAACTTGAGTTTGGGGGAGTGTTGAGTATGTAAAAGTTCTATTATTTACACCCTTTTTAACCAATATTTCTGATGCATTCAAGCATTACTCATTGCATTTAGGTTAGTTTACAGCAAAACATCACAAAATATTCAAAGGCACAGATTCTACTAAAAATGGCTGTTTTTGCAGGTTGATGCCATCGCAGACGGTGAGGGCAGGCGCTGGGCGGAGAAGCAGAAGAGCTGAACTTGACAAGAAGACAAAGAGGACGATGTTGCCATGGTGTTCCCGTGACAGTAGAGGACGACAACAGTTTTGTGGAGAAAAAAAAGCAAAGTGGACCTCGACAGATAGAGAAAATTCAGCTCGTCTGTCGTGTGAAAACCATATATTTTTCCAAGCCCCGAATCAAAAGATATGTCAAGCCCAAAGTTCAAGGAGAGAAAATCCCAAGAAACAAGGAAAACGGCTGGAAAGTAGATTCCTTGATGATTTAGTCTTTATTAGAATCATACTTTTAATTAAAGTTGTAATCCTTGTTAAATTAGATAACTTGAGCCCAAAGCTTATATAAGGGCATGTATTTTAACCTAGGGCATAGATCTTACCCCCATAACTGATAACAAAAACCCCTAGCCGTTTACCCACCGTCGACATGTTCTAAATTCCCCCTAGGGCCACAGGTTGATTTGCAAAGTAGTTGCAAGGGTTGTTTTGTTTTAGGAATTTTCAGTTCAATAAAATAAACTTCAAGTTCTCTTATTTTGGTTATTAATATCTTGCAAGAGCATCGGGAGAGCATTGTGAGGTTATCTATTTACTTAGCATCGGGAGAGTTAAGTATACGAAAGAAATAAGAGCAAGTTCTCTAGTTTATAGTTGAACTATCTCGTGCCTAGGGATAGGGCGAGGTTAAGTGGCTAAAGAAGAATTCATACACATCGGTGTTAATCCTTTTATTCACGCCGGGAGGTATCATCAAGACGTGATCATCGACAGACTTGGACCTAGGGATAGGCCAAGGCAGATATGGGATTCTTGCCAAACTTGAAAGTACTGAGTTGAGCGATTGCTGCCGCGACGATCAACGGACTGCTGCCGCGACAGGTGCTGCCGCGACAGGTGCTGCCGCGACGGGCGCCGACGACAGAACTGGATTTCCTAAACTGTACAATACCTGCACTACTGAGCAACTCAATACCAGCCCATTCTCTCTATCTTGAAATCTCTACTCTTTTGTTTACGTTTTCTTTATTATTTTCGTGACAACTTTCTCAATTATTTCCTTTACTTCGTGCAGTGAATTAAGGTGAAGCTATTAGCCCAATCCCTTTGGAGACGATATCCGGTACTTCGTATCACTTTACTACTTGCGTCGTGTACACTTGCACTACCATTGCGATAGACTATTTTACACGCAACAAAGGCCAAGTTATCAGTCCATCTCCACCCCGGCGAGTCAGCAACACTACCACCAATCGGGGCCCTAACGGCCATAATTTGGTCGAGAACATCCTCATCAAAACAGTGTTGAAACTGTCTAACATCCCACCGCCCATCGTTCAAGCACATCTCGTTAAGGGGAATAAAATCACCCGGAATTAGATCTGGATCCGTCACAACCGACCCAAGCGGACCAACCCCACGTACCCAATGATCACGCCAAAAATCAATACACTCACCATCACCAACCTGCCAAATAACTCCCGCCCGAACCTCTTGCCAAATTGCCGACACATCGCGCCATAAATATGAACAATTACTTCGAGTAATAGATGCCGGCATAATCTCAACACACTTATATTTAGCACGCAAGAAACGCACCCAAAGTTGTCCCCGTTTCTCAATCAAGTTGAACCCAATTTTCATTAGAAAATCATCATTTTGTTCTCTTAGCTTTTTGAACCCCAGACCACCAAAATCAACAGGTGTGCACAACTCATTCCAATTCACCAAATGAACACCCTTCCTATCAGCGTAACTGCCCCAAATAAAAATGTGAATCAATCTCTCAATTTCCTCACACACCCCTATAGGAATTTTGGTCGATTGCATCGCATAATATGGAATCGCCGACAAAACTGCCTTTGCAAGAGTTATCCGACCCGCAAATGATAAGTATTTAGCTTTCCACCCTGATAGCCTATCTCGCACCTTCTCAATTAAATATGAATATGTTGCTCGAGTAACTCGTCGATGTAGCATCGGGACCCCTAGATAACGCCTAAGATCGGAGACCTCAGAAAAACCCACCAACGCGCTCAAGTCTTGACGAACCTCACTCGAAAGATTCTTAGAGAAAAAATACTCGACTTTTGCACATTCACTTTGAGGCCCGAAACCTTACAAAAGTCAACCATCACCTCCCGAATTTCGTCCAACTGTTCCATAGAGGCTTCTGCGAAAAGTACCATATCATCCGCAAACATTAAATGAGAGATAAATGGGCTGCGCCGAGAGGTACAAAACCCTTTCCACTGACCCGAAGCCACTCTTTGATTGATCTCCTAACTAAGCCTTTCCATACAAAGCACAAATAAATACGGTGAAATAGGATCACCTTGACGGATACCTCGCGATGGCATGAAGGAATCTGTTAAAGAACCATTCCATCTAATTTGAGTCGAAACACTAGATACACATTTTAAAATCAATTCACATAAGTCATCGGGAAGACCAACGTCACACAAAGTGTCGTTGATAAAACCCCACTCCAGTCTCCCGTAAGCTTTCTCTAAATCAATCTTCAACGCCAACCATCCACGTTTCCCTGATTTCCGATTCATAGAAACGATTTCTTGAGCGATGATAATGTTATCATAAATAGCACGCCCAGGGACAAAGCTAGTTTGGCTTTCCGATATCCAATCTGATAGGAAAGGTTTGATCCGATTAACCACCACCTTAGTAATGGCTTTATAAATCACAATGTAGAGGCTAATAGGCCTGAACTAACTCATTGTTTCAGGTGAAACAACCTTTGCAATTAGAACCATAATAGTTCTATTAACTTCTATCGGAAACGGCTCCCCAGAAAAAATACTTCGAATACATCGACAAACACTGTCTCCCACAATATCCCAATTGCGCTGATAAAAAGCCGCGTGTAACCCATCAATACCCGGAGCCTTCCAAGGATCCATGTCAAAAATAGCAGCCTTAATCTCCACATTCGTAACGTTCCCGCCTAGCACCCGCAATGCATCATCTCGCAAACTGGGAAACAAACCGCGGATATGGTACTGCCCATGACAACTAGGATCAACAGTAAATAATTTCTTGTAAAAGTCAATTGCCTCAGCTCGCAAAACCCTCTAATCCGTATTCCAATATCCATTACTCGATTTCAAGCCCACAATCATATTAGCTCTTCGACGCGCCATTGTCGATACATGGAAGTACCGAGTATTTTTATCACCCGATAAGATCCATTGACTACGCGATTTCTGGCACCATATTGACTCCTCCTGCTCAAGGATAACATAAATCTCATTCCTCAATTGACTCCTCAAATCAACCAAAAACTCTGACTGCGATCGTTGCAACGATTTCTTAATACCCCTAAGTCTCGCCAAAATTCTCTTCTTCTTTTTCCCGATATGACCAAATACATCCACATTCCACTGCTTGACAACATCCGTGAAATTCTACGCGTTGACAACCACAGAAGACGAACTATCCCAAGCAGACTCAAGAAGAGCCCGAAAGTCTGGATGATCCTGCCAAGCCGCCAAGAACCGAAAGGGTCGCTCCAAATTAGATGCCAAAACAGCCGTCGGCTTAAGAAGTAGTGGACAATGGTCACTACCTACACGATCCAAATGAACCACAATCGACATTGGATACTCCACAAGCCAAGCACAATTAGCCAAGCACCGATCCAAACGCTAATACAAATTACCCCGACACCAAGTAAAAGCATCTCCTTTATAGTCAATTTTCGTCAGCTTTGTACTATCAATAAAATCCTGAAAGAGAGAACTAGTTCCCAATGCCTCACTCGAACCACCACAGCGCTCCTCCTTATGGAGAATTGCATTAAAGTCACCCCCTAACACCCATGGAACCTCAACCTCAGGACTAAGCTGATTTAATTTATCCCACAAATGTCGCCTAAAACAAGCATTAGGGCTAGCATAAACCGCTGTAAAATAAATCCAATGTTTAGAACTAACCTCACGGGCCTTCCCATGTACAAACTGATTAGACACAGATAGAACCATAACATCCAAATCATCCCGCCACAAAATCCAAACACCACCACTGAAACCACGCGCCTCAACACAGAACGAATTCGGATAACCAAAACTTCTAATGGCCCTATCAGCTTCACCATAACTCACCCGTGGCTCAAACAATGCCACCATCTGTGGATTATTTGATCGTACGAAATTTCTAAACTGACGTTGGAATTCCGCACTTCCAACGCCCTATGTATTCCAAAACATAATATTCATTAAAACAATGGAAAGCGAGAGAAAGAAAATCTTACTGAGAAGGCGGAAGATTTTCCTTCCCGACATCCACACCATGTCCACCATCCGACGCCCTATCAAGGCTCATAGCTCGATCCGGCATACAGTCATTCGTAACTCCATATGTTTGCCCCGTATCTTGCAACTTATCGAGTTTCGTAGAGAGCGAAGAAACTCATTCCGTTAGCACAGGACGTGGTGGTACCCGTGACTCTGACTTCTTTGACACTTTCAAACTCTTCCGTTGCACTGCGGATAACGTGTTCCCACCTTTACCCGAGCATGCCCCAGAACGGAACCGTGAGGTAGATTTAAAATCACTCATTCCCTCCTTAATAGAGATAGCCCTGTGAGAACCCGACGCAATCCCTGTCGTATACGGGATTGCTTGTGACTCGACACCTACCACCGTATGATCCCCCATGCAAACTAGTTCAGTCTGGCCAGCAAACCCATGCGACATCTGTTGTTGTTTATCAACCGAAACCCCTGCGCCTATCTCATCTACAGCAATTTCGTTTATCCCCACTTCGAGTATTATAAAGCACACCCTCCAAATCGAAACTGGCCCTCTCAGAGCTGATTGGCACCTTATGCCCAACATTTTGCACCCCACTATCATTCGTGTGGGCCCTAGCAGTGCCCTTTGAAACAACCCCAGAACCATTTCCCAACTTAGATTGCATACTCACATCCTTAGCACCTACTCGTGCATTGCCATGCACATCCATCACCCATTGTTGCACATTCCCACCCTTGTCAACCGACATATTATCTCTAACCACCGTCCCTTCATCCTCACGCACATCTTGTAGCACCCCAAACCGAGACCCTCCACCATCAACACGGCCCACCCCCTTTATTACCGATCACCCGAGGTGTCCGCCGACAATTCCTCTCCACCACCATCCATGGACCAAACAACTCTTCCCTCGATATCTTAACATTGGACTGCACCTCCGTACCATTAATATCCGAGCGTTGCACCCCATCTGTTTCACTTTCATTATGATCATCTGCACATAACTCCACGGAATGTCCATATTTACCGCACTTAAAACAGATCAAATGGAACCCCTCATACTCAAGTTTCTGGACAAATCCATCAATCCCAATACATGACAACAACGGTTTATTAAGATCTACAACCACAACAAGTCTCGCGAATCGGCCTCGCTCGCCCAATGTCGTATTGTAATCGATCTTGATAACACGACCAATAACATCCGCAATCCGTCGGAACAAAGCTTTCGTGTAATATCTGTACGGAAGACCCGGCAGACGTATCCACACCACCACTTGAGACAGATGTTTTTCTGCAGTTGAAAAGTTCCTACACCATGGTTGCACTGTCAAGTAACATTTGAATAAAGTCCATGGACCACCCTGAGAACTTTTGTATAGTCATCGATCGATTCAAATTTCACCAGAAAATAGTTATTGTCCAAATCAATAACCTGAAAGTTCTTCTCCATTTTCCAAATCGCGTGCACCCGATTAACCAAAGTCTTAAAACCTATCGCTCTTCCCAGAGGTCGAACTATAATGGTCGTTTGCATACTATCATCAATACGTGCATGTACTCTTTCCGAGAAAGAAATTCGAGGAAAAAGACCACTGCGGTCGACCACAAAGTTTGTATCCAAAACTTCAAGTCCCTCATCGGCTTCACTAACGCTTGCACTGCCCCCTTTTGCCGATGACTCCGCCACCATGGATGCATATGTCTTCCTCTCACTACCAACCCCGCCATGCTCAGCCCCTATTCCTGCCACCGCCGGTTGTTCAGCTCCATCGCCCACCATATCCACATTAATTACCCCATGCAAACAAGCATTGTCCCGTGCTTTCTTCAACAACGGCTGAGTCTCCAAAGCCATCGGAGACCTTTGCCGCTCCAACACCGCCATAACAGAGACGTCAACCACCTCTCCCGGTGGCTGACCGCTGAAATCATTGTAAAGAGCCACCGCCTTGACGCCGTCAAGCTCCGATGAAACCGGAGGGAAAGTAAAACTCATCCTAGGGTTTTTTTTAAAAAAATCTTAGATTAACTCAAATTTCATTTCGTAAATCCAATGGAACCAAAATTTATCATAGAATAACAAAATCAATTAAGATCAAAAGGAAAAATCTTGACCTTTGAACAGTAATTTAACTTTACCGTATGCATAAATCAAAGTACTCAACTCGACGCGAAAAAAATCGAATCTTTTTTACTCGACTTGTAATTTTTTAAATAAAATTTAAATTACAAAAATAAAAACTCGAACAAATCAAATTTCATTTTGTAAAACCAATGGAACCAAAATTTATCATAGAATAACAAAACCAATCCATCGCATAAGTTAAGATCAAAAGGAAAAATCTTGACCTTTGAATAGTAATTTAACTTTACCGTATGCATAAATCAAAGCAATAAGTAAATACATAAAACTTTGGCAACTTCTACTAAAGCATCCAACAAAAGTATGTCATTATAAATGCCATTGGAAATTGATATGAATGACACCAAAAATATAAATGAGTATTTGACTTCATTTAAACCAAAACCATTCTAAAATAATATATACATCATTTTTTTAAGTTAAGGTGATTATAAGTAGTATATGTTCTGAATATACTCTCAACCATTTAACAATGTATGCTCAATCACCCTGCTGCAGCTATTGGTGCTCAAACTCGTGACCTCTAAAAACAACAATCGTTCCTTTAACCACTGAGGCAAGTTGGTTCGTGCAACATTTACATCAATTAAAATTGTAAAGCAAATCCAGATATAACTTTAATATATATTATCATAGAATTCTAAAAAAATGAATCCATACGTAATCACATAATCCTTATAAGAATTGTAAACATGTAGTAAAGAAGTGGTTCATCCATACATGGTCAACCAAAAAAAATCACATAAAAAACCAATGCATGCAAAGAGGCACGATACACGTATTAAGGAGGTTTTTAATGGGACTCACAATTTAAGTCGAATATCTAAGCCAATTCGTGTAAACACATGTGTTGTGTGACTGGTAAGTAAGCTTGCAGGTGGATTGTTTTCAATGGAAGGGAGGTTAAATTTTGGCTTGATGTTTGGTTAGACACGACTCTCAAGGACTTATTTACAAGACTTTGAAATTGATGTCCTGGAAAATGCTTTTGTTACCTTCGTTCTTAATGAAATTAAAGAGGCAAGGAGTGTTGGAAAAATTTGATAATTTTGGAGCTTTGAATAAGAAATTGATTCAAATGTTGTTGAGGAAAATGTGGAACCAATTGTTGGTTCGTAAATGTGCAGATGTGCACGACGTGGGTAACACAAATGTCTGAATCGGTCTGGTTCTTCGTGGGCTTGCAGATATTTTGACCCAAATTTGAAATGAATTTTCCTCAAGTAAAAGCATAAATTTTCAAAATTTTATCTTGGAATTAAAGGGTAAATATTGGAAGTTACATTTATTCATATAATAATTTTGGAAATTGCTTTATAGGAGAATCAATTGATTCTCAATATTAAATGCTCTATTAGGTCAAAATTTCCACTTATACCCTCATGACAATCCTATAAATAGGGAGTAAAGCTTTTGGTTCATGATGTGTTCCATTTTTATTGTTTTACTCTATGGTTTTCGGTGATAGGCGAAGGCAAGGGTCAGTTCGTGATCTCCATATTAGTGCAACTGTGGCTGATCTTATGTTGTTGTATCCTGGGAGACGGATGACCAATGAACTCGAGCACCATAGGAGTGGTCGAAAATCTGTCATAAGGAAATTGCGTTCGTGTAGGCCTCAACACATTTCTTTTGGTTCCAAATCAGTTTGATTTATATATTGTTGTATTGTTCTTAATTTAGTACTGTTCGTTTAAATAATATTATTTTTCTTATTATTTATTCTTGGATCAACGCTTACTTTCTAACAATCTTAAGGCAGATTCTCAGTTTTAATTCAAGACGAACAAATTATTGTATCTAAAGCAATGATTCACACAATGAGAAAATTTTCACGCATAGAAAAAGAAAGCTTAATGTTGTTATTTGTGATTTACATGTGTGCTTTTTCCATAACCTTTATATGGCTTTAAACTAAAGTGGCCAATTATTTCATATTTGGCATTTGACCATTTTTTCTTGTCTTCACAACTTTTGATGCACGTAAATACTCAAAGACTTCTCAACGATTTTCATGGCGGTGAATGCCCAAAGACAAGAAACACTGAGATCACCAACACGATGCAAGCGGTTTTTGATGCGTGTAAAATAGTCTATCGCAATTGTAGTGCAAGTGTACACGACGCAAGTAGTAAAGTGATACTAAGTATCGGATATCGTCTCCACAGGGATTGGGCTAATGACTTCACCTTAATTTACTGCACGAAGTAAAAGAAATAGTTTAGAATTGTCACGAGAATAATAAGATAAAAACGCAAAATAAAAGATTAAGTTATCAAGATAGAGAGAATAGGCCGGTATTGAATTGCTCGGTAGTGCAGGTATTGAATTGCTTAGGATCTTTGGTTCTGTCGTCGCTCCCGTCGCCGACAGCACATGTCGCGACGTCTGTCCGTTGGCAGTCGCGGCAGCAGACACACCAACTCCGTACTTCAAGCTTGGCAAGAATCCCAGATCTGCCTTGCCCTATCCCTAGGCACAAGTCTGTCGATGAACACGTCTTTGATGATACCTCCCGGCGTGAATCGAAGGATGAACACCGATGTGTATGAATTCTTCCTTAGCCACTTAACCTCGCCTTATCCCTAAGCATGAGATGGTTCAACTATAAACTAGAGAACGCGCTTTTATCTCTTTCGTATACTTAACTCTCCCGATGCTAAGTAAATAGATAACCTCACAATGCTCTCCCGATGCTCTTGCAAGATGTTAAAACCAAGATAAAAGAACTTGAAGTTTATTTTATTGAACTTGAAAAAATCCTAAAACAAAGCAACCCTTGCAACTACTTTACAAAACAACCCGTGGCCCTAGGGGGAATTTAGAACATGTCGGTGGCGGGTGGACGGCAGGGGTTTTGGTTTCGGTTATGGGATATCGGTTATGCCTCTAGGTTAAATCTATGCCCTTATATAAGCTTTGGGCTCAAGTTATCTAAGGTAACAAGGATTACAACTTTAATTAAAAGTAAGATTCTAATAAAGACTAAATCTCTAAAGTCTCCTACTTTCCAGCCGCATCCCTATTTTGTGGGAATTTCCTCTCCTTGAGCTTTGGCTTGACATATCTTTTGATCCGGGGCTTGGAAAAATAATTGGCTTTCACACGACAGACGAGCAGATTTTTCTCTATCTATCGAGGTCCACTTGACTTTTCCTCTTCATAAGTTTGCTGTCACCATGCTGTCACGACAGGTCCATGACAGGTTCGTCTTCTTCAGCTGCTTGTCCAGTTCAGCTCTCCTGCTTATCTGCCCTGCGCCTGCCTTCATCGTCAACCATGGCAGCTACCTGCAAAATACACCATCTTTTAGTAGAATCCGTGCCTTTTATATAATTGTGATGTTTTATTGAAAACTAACCTAAATGCAATGCAATGATGCTTGAATGCAGCAAAAATATGGGTTAAAAAGGGTGTAAATAATAGAACTTTTACACACTCAACACACCCCCAAACTCAAGTTTTTGCTTGTCGCTCATTCTCTATGGCAGCAGCATCCTGTCGGAAAGATTAGGATCTGTCCGGAATCTCCCTATAGCTCTCGTGCAGTGTGTGCATGCTTGTGAACAGTTATATGCAAAGACTCTCTTAGTTTCACTAGAATATTCAACTTCTTAACTCGAATTTTTATGCCAAAGTTTATTTTTTTTAGAAGGCACATTTTCATGCTTCTTTTTCTTCTATTTTTCAAGCTAAATTTTTCTAGAGCCAGTTTTGGGCACCTCTAGTTAGCTTCCTAGAGCCGGTTTCGGGCACCTCTAGGTTTTTTATTTTCTTTTGCTAAACTTCTTTCCTAGAGCCAGTGTTAGGCACCTCTAGGGGCTATCCAAGTTCTAAGTTTCCTATTCTAGTTTGGCTAAAAGAAATCTAAGCAATATAACAGTCACAAAAGTGTTTAAGTTTTCATAACTATAGAAAGGCTCTAAACTTTTCCTTAACCTGTCCTAAAGATGCTGCCACGACAGAGCCGTTATGACAGGTAAGTTAACTCCACAGTTTTAAGCCAACAGTTTTAAAGTTTCTGATTTTTTTTTAAAGAAAATAAATAATAAGACACAATAATTAATAGAAAGATGTGCTAAAGACTCCATTAGAATGGAGGGTTGCCACCCCCAAACTCGAGGGTTGCATTGCCCCCAATGCAAAATGACAAGGAAAATAAAAGAAAGAAAAAAGAAAGTACATCACAAAATATAAGGGCAGGCAGCAATAAGAGGAGAAAAAAATTAAAAAAAAACTTAAATTTTATTCGCTGTCCTCGCTGCTGCTGCTGACGCGGATCTGATGGCGGCGTCTGCGCTGTGGAGGGGGCTGGGCAGGTTCCGGGGCAGGTTGATCAGCAGGTTCATCGGCCGGTGGAGAGGTAGGTGCATCGGCAGGTTGAAGGGCAGGAGGCTCCAATAGCCGGACATCGGAACTGCTACCGCTATCCCATGAGCTGCTGGTGGAGGTGGCTTTGGGCAGCCTTTTCTTGTCTGCCACATGCTTAATTCTTTTCACCCTCGTAAAGTCCCTCTCCAAATTCCTCCGGAGAAGAGGGCTGTCATCAGTGGCAGGTCGTTTGGTTCCTCGAGGGGATGTGTCTGCCGGTGGGCTGCCTTCTGCCGTCGGGGCAGGGGTTGGTGTGGAAGCGGCAGAATGCATGTGGGGAGAGACATGAGGTGTGGGTGTGGGGGAGGGGATATGGAAATAATGGTCGGGGAAGGTGGGGAAAATGACATCCGAAAAATGTAAAGTATTGGTAATAAAGTTTACCGTAGCATTTGAGAAGTCGCGGATAAAAGTCATCAACCCCATCTGGCGCTCCTCTACCCTTAGGATGGCAGCAAGGATGTGGGCAGATTGATCTGTCGGAGCGGTGTCGGCGGCAGCTTCTGGGGCAGGTTCGGTGGCAGGTTCATCATCGGAATCAGCAGGAGGGGCGTTTGGGTCGAAGGCGTTGATAGGTGATACCACTATGACCTCCATGAGGCTGGAGATGTTGTTGTCTGTCCAGCCGCTGCCCGTCTTGATTTTGTCTGAGGGCTCTTCCAGTACGGCAGCACAGCGGCAGAGGGCGGTGATAGTGAACGACAGGCAGAGTCTTGAATCTGAACGGAAGGCACAATCGATGATGTTGTCCCTCATGTACCTGCCCACGTTGATGGGCCTGTCATGCATGATAGAGTGGATGAGGGCCAGCCGCTGTCGGTTGACTGTCGTGTGGTGGGACGAGGGCAGGATACGCTTTTTGATGAAAGCGTTCCATAGTTTTGCTTCAGGGAGTAACTGTGCCCTATTGACGGAGTTTGGATTCTTCTTGCTGGTGGTCCATGTCGTCCCAGCCTCTGTCAGCTCCATCATGATAGCATCATGGGCAGCAGCGTCGAGGGTGTCCCAAAATTGTTGGTTAGCATCATCATTGGGGCCGAAGAAGAGACCGAACGTATGGTTGATGTTGTTGGCGGTAAAAGGTACTTCCACCCCTCGGACGGTGACAGATGTCGCCGTTTTGCTGTCGATGGCCTCGTAAAATTCTTGGACCAACGTATCATTTAACTCTGCCGGCTGCTCGGCAAAATCCTCCCATAGCTGTGCCGTTATGGCCTTCGCAATGAACGGCCGGAGTCCCATATGGGGGGCATCTCTGTTGTAAATGAAGCCACGCTCCTCCCATAGCTCCTTGTTGGCGAAGGGGGATGCTGCTGCGGAAGAAGAGGCGGCAGCAGCATTACGACGGGTTTGTCTCGAAGACATTTTGGTTGCAAGGACTGTGTAAAAGAAAGAGAACAGATAAAACTAGAGGAGAAAACAAGAGAGAAAAATTAGAAGTGAAGAAAATGAAAGGGAGAACGGGGTTATATAGCTGTTGGGGATCTGCCCATTTAATGCTGCAACGGCAGGCGGGAATAACGGGGCGGCAGATTGGATATAGCGTGTCTGACGCGTCTGACACGCATTAATGCGTCTGCTGTGCGTCTGCCGCACGCTTCTGCGTCTGCCGAGTCAGCCTGTTGACAGCCTGTCAAGTTCGTCTGCGCCGGCAGCCGAAACGACAGGTTATCATAAACGGGTTTTATTGGGCTGGTGGATGGGCGGTGGGCTTGGGCCACTTCTTCTTTCTCACTTGACTCCTTTATTTCCTAAGAACTGAAATTATAAAAACAAAACATTATTCGAATAAAATAAATCTAATTCCTAATAAATAATATTAATAATAAAATAAAAATAAAAATAAAAATTAGGTTAAATTAGGGATGCCTTGTGGGGCATCACCTAAAGTAACCACTTCCTGTATTCCTGGGGCTTCAGTCCCCTGATAGTGCTTGAGGCGTTGTCCATTGACTTTGAATTGGTGCCCGTCCTTTAATGATTGAATTGTAATGGCACCATGGGGAAAAACTTGAACCACTTGGAACGGGCCAGACCATCTAGATTTGAGCTTCCCTGGAAAGAGTTTCAATCTAGAATTAAACAACAACACAAGCTGCCCTGGGCAGAACTGTCGTGGCAGCAACTTCTTGTCATGCCACTTCTTAGTCTTTTCCTTGTAAATCCTTGCATTGTCGTAGGCCATTGTCCGTATTTCATCGATCTCATTCAAATCTAACAGCCTTTTCTGGCCTGCCTTGTCCAAGTCCATGTTTACTGCCTTGATCGCCCAATATGCCTTGTGCTCTATCTCGACAGGCAAGTGACAGGTTTTCCCATAAATCAAACGGCATGGAGACATGCCCAATGGAGTCTTGAAAGCTGTTCTGTATGCCCATAATGCATCATTCAGAAGCAAAGACCAATCTTTCCTAGTTGGTTTAACCATTTTTTCAAGAATGTTCTTCACTTCCCTATTGGATATCTCAGCCTGTCCATTGGTCTGTGGGTGGTATGCTGTCGCGATCCTGTGCTTGACACCATATTTTCTCAAGGCGGCAGCAATTACCCTGTTGTCAAAATGTCTCCCTTCATCACTGATAATCGCCCTAGGGATGCCAAATCTAGAAAAGATGTTTTTGTGCAAAAACTTTTGGACCGTTTTGGCATAATTCTTTTGAGTTGCGATTGCTTCTACCCACTTGGAGACATAATCCACTGCTAGGAGGATGTAAAGATTTCCACACGAAGATGGAAAAGGTCCCATAAAATCAATCCCCCAAACATCGAAGATCTCGACTTCCAAAATATTTTGCAGTGGCATCTCATTTCTCCTCGAGATGTTACCTATCCGCTGACAC
The DNA here is from genome assembly GCA_958450335.1 of Hibiscus tridactylites. Lineage (NCBI taxonomy): Eukaryota > Viridiplantae > Streptophyta > Magnoliopsida > Malvales > Malvaceae > Hibiscus > Hibiscus tridactylites. The sequence continues at coordinate 29,911,849 of OY288274.1, read as the reverse complement.
CTGTCACAGTTCTTGTAAAATTCCTGTGCGTCCTTATACAGTGTCGGCCAGTAGAACCCTGACTGCAGCACCTTGGCAGCAGTTTTATTGCCTCCTAAGTGTCCTCCATATTGTGAAGCATGACAGTGATGGAGAATGTCTTCTTGTTCTTCTTGTGGTACACATCTCCTTATAACCTGATCTGCGCACATTTTGAAAAGAAGAGGTTCGTCCCAATAATAATGTTTAACATCATTTTGAAACCTCTTCCTGGCTTGATAAGTAAGATCAGAAGGTAATATTCCGCTAACAATAAAATTAACGAAATCAGCATACCAGGGAAGGTTAGAAGACTTACCTGCCGCCATTGCTGTCGCGAAAGCGATTGCGGCAGCAAAGAGCTGCTCATCTGGGAAGGTCTCCAGTATGTGTGTCTCATCTAAAGGTATACTCTGTCCCATCTCTAACCTCGACAAGTGATCTGCCACCTGATTTTCTGTCCCCTTTTTATCTTTTATCTCAAGGTCGAACTCTTGTAATAGTAAGATCCACCGTATCAACCTCGGCTTGGCATCCTTCTTTGCAAATAAATACTTGAGGGCAGAGTGGTCGGTGTGTATTATAACCTTCGTTCCAAGTATGTAAGAACGAAACTTGTCGATGGAGAACACCACAGCTAACAGCTCCTTTTCTGTGGTGGTATAATTCACTTGGGCGTCATTCAATGTTTTGCTGGCGTAGTATATGATGTGAAACAGCCTGTCTCTGCGCTGCCCAAGTGCTGCCCCGACAGCATAGTCACTAGCATCACACATAATTTCAAACGGTTGTGTCCAGTCTGGTGGCTGTACTATGGGGGCTGTCACTAACTTTTCTTTCAGAACCTTGAATGCTTCAGTACATTCTTCATTAAAGTCAAAGGGTCGGTTCTGCTCTAAGAGATGGCATAGGGGCTTTGTGATTTTCGAGAAATTTGCAATGAATCTCCTATAAAAACCAGCATGCCCTAAAAAACTCCTAATGCCCTTGACTGTTGTTGGCGGCGGCAGCTTCTCTATGACCTCTATTTTTGCCCTGTCGACTTCTATCCCACGGCAGCTAATCTTATGGCCTAAAACTATCCCTTCATCTACCATAAAATGGCATTTTTCCCAATTAAGAACAAGATTAGCTTTTTCACATCTTTCAAGTACCTTTTGAAGGTTGCCGAGGCAACTCTCAAAATCGTCTCCAAAGAAGGAAAAATCATCCATGAAGATCTCAAGGAAGTCTTCTACCATGTCGGAGAATATAGCCATCATGCATCTTTGGAAGGTGGCAAGTGCGTTGCAGAGGCCGAACGGCATCCTCCTAAATGCGTATGTTCCGTAGGGTCATGTGAAAGTCGTTTTCTCTTGATCCTCTGGTGCAATAGCAATTTGGTTATAACCTGAATAACCATCAAGAAAACAATAGTAAGGTTTACCCGCTAATCTGTCAAGCATTTGATCAATAAAGGGTAAAGGAAAGTGGTCCTTTCGGGTAGCTTTGTTAAGCTTCCGATAGTCCATACAAACCCTCCAACCGGTCACAGTCCTGGTTGGGATTAACTCGTTGTTTTCGTTGGTTATCACGGTCATGCCTCCTTTCTTGGGAACACATTGCACCGGGCTTACCCATTTGCTGTCGGAGACGGCGTAAATAATACCAGCATCTAACCATTTAATTATTTCTTTACGCACTACCTCCTTCATTGCAAGGTTTAACCGCCTTTGGGCGTCAATAGTCGGCTTATGATCTTCCTCTAGGAGGATTTTGTGCATACAGATTGCCGGACTAATGCCCTGAATGTCTGCTATCGTCCATCCTATCGCCCTTTTATGCTGCCTCAACATGTCAATCAGCTGTCGTTCCTGTTCCTGCGGCAGCTTAGCAGAGATGATTACGGGCAGTGTGTCACCACAACCAAGATAAGCATATTTAAGCTGCCCTGGCAGGGGCTTAAGTTCTAAGACAGGTGGTTCAGCAGTAGAGGGCTTTTGGATTAAATGGTTATCCGAAGTGTAATTCAAAGGTTCGAATAACTTACCTGGATGATGGTCTAACCAGTTTACCTCCTCATGACCTTCAGTATCAGATGTATCGGATTCAGAGGAGTCACTGTCGTCGGTGCTGTCGTCGTTGCTGTCGTGACAGGCCTGCAGATGGCTGTCACAGCAATGACCAAATTTTATATCACGGCAGCCCGACCTGATGCAGGGTTGATCAAAGGTCACCTCAATGATGGCCTTGCATTCCTCATCCACATCAGCATGTTTCATTGCTTGGAGAACATTCAACTTAATTTCTTGATCGTTCACGCGCATGGTGAGTTCTCCTTTCTCCACATCAATCAATGATCTTCCCGTGGCTAAGAAGGGTCACCCTAGGATGACTGGTGCGTTCTCATCTGCCTCACAATCTAAAATAAGAAAGTCAGCAGGAAAAATAAGTTTATCCACTCTTACCAAAATATCTTCAATTTTTCCCTCGGGGTGAACGTAAGAGCAGTCGGCTAGCTGTAGGGTAACTGTCGTGGGCCGCGCCTTGCCAATACCTAGTTTCTGAAAAACAGATTTGGGCATTAGATTAACACTAGCACCAAGATCACAAAGTGCCTTACCCACAAATTTATCGTCGATTACGCAAGGTATGAGGAAGCTCCCCGGATCCTTCTTTTTCTGGGGTGGCTGCCGATGAAGAATACTCATGCAACCTTCTTGCATCCTTACCGTTTCAAATTCCCCAAGTTTAGATTTTTTAGACATGACATCCTTGAGAAATTTAGCATAACCGGGATTTCCCTAACAGCATCTAACAACGGAATGTTAATATGAACCTGTTTAAAAATATCATAAATTTTTTTGAGTTGAGATTCATGCTTAGCTTGCTGTATCCGTTGAGGGAAGGGTGGTGGGGGTCGATAATCAGCAATGCGTCCTTCCCACTGCATGCGAATCTGAGGACGATAATCATCCTTTTTCTCCTCTGTCGCTTCTGCTGTCGTGACAGGCTCATCGGCAACAGTCTGTTTGTCACCTGTCGGGGCAGCTTCCTCGGCAGGTTTATCCAAGGCAGGTTCCTTTTCCGTTTCAGCTTCTTTTTTCGGCCCTGGTAACTTTTTCCCACTCCTAGTAGTAATCGCCTTACATTGCTCATGTGGGGGCGGTCTAGCATTTTCAGTATTGCTAGGGAAACCTCCATTCTGCCTCAGTTTAATATGCTGCGACACCTGACCCATTTGTGTCTCTAGATATTTCAAGGTAGCCTCATGGTTTGTCATTCTCATCTTAGTTTCATCCATAAAATTTTCCGTCTTGACAAACTGATTAATATTATCCATATACGTGCCAGTCTGAGACATAAAGGTGGCCAGAGTCTGCTCCAATACACTACTCGTGGCAGGTGGTGGCTGCTGTTGTTGCTGAGGCGGCAGGTTCTGCGGCAGGTTCTGCGGCAGGTTCTGCGGCTGCAGTTGCTGTCGTGTCAACAATCTAGGACCCCCCTGATTCTGATTATATGCTTGTGGATTCAGGGCATTGTTAGGGTTACTCCAGGAAAATTTTGGATCTTTCCTCCAATTAGGGTTGTAGTTGTTGGAATTGTAGTTTGGCTTGTAATTTCCAACATATTTTCCCTCTTCTATATTTATAGGGCACTCATCCCTACTATGATTTCCCTCACAAGTAGCACAAACTTCCTCGACAACAAATCCTCGTAAATCCTCTTCATTTAATAAGTGTTTCATGGCTTTAGTGAGGAATGCTACCTGTGATTTCATAGTGTTGTCGGCCTCATAGTCCTTGACAGCAAGTACCCGTTTACCTCCTCTTCTAGCTGTCGGAAACTGCTCCTCATTCTTGGCTAGATTTTTTAGAACATGCAATGCCTCGTCCGGATCTTTATCCAATAATAGTCCATTTGCTGCACAATCAATGCAAATGCGAGTTTGTAAGTTAGCAGCATTATAAAATTTTGTTACCTGATTCCAGACGGGGAATCCATGCATTGGGCAGTTCCGTAGAAGAGTAGTAAATCTGTCCCAGGCCTCGTGCATCGGCTCGTCATCTTCCTGTTGAAAAGTAGCAATTTCGTTACGTAATCGCTCAGATAAATGCGAAGGATTAAAACGAGATAAAAATTCACGAGTTAGATCTGCCCAAGTCATAATAGAACCCGGTGTAAGTTTATTCCACCAAGTTTTAGCTCTATCCCTCAATGAATGGGGAAATAACCGAAGCCTCAGTATCTCCGGACTAACTCCTGGCAGCCTAAACGAACCACAGATCTCCTGGAACGTTTTGAGATGCTCCCTAGCATCTTCTGTCGCAGAACCACTAAACTGTCGGGCATTGTTGATCATACTAAACATGACAGGTTTAAGCTCGAAGTTGTCAACATCAATATCCGGCAGCGTGGTCTCCAGCTCTACATGATCGTTCAGCATGTAGTCACGACATGACCGTCGTAAATCTGCCCCAGGCGGGTCGCCGACAGGCGGTATGTCTCCTCCAGCAGGCTGGTTACGGGCCATCTGCTCTAGCTGTTCTTCAAGGTATTCGTTCCTGTCTAAAAGGTGGCGAATCTGTTTCTTGAGATTGAATGATCGTTCGATTTCCGGATCTAACTTATACTCAGGATCTTCGCCTCTTTTCGATCTACGCATAAACAAGAGAACCTCGTGAAAAGCAAGAGTTGAAAACACAAAATAAAAATTAGAGAAAAACTAAAAAATAAAAACGAAAACAAAAATAAAAATAAAAGCAAAAAGTGCAATAAAAGAAAGATGTAGTTATGTTGCCAATCCCCGGCAACGGCGCCAAAAACTTGTTGCGTGTAAAATAGTCTATCGCAATTGTAGTGCAAGTGTACACGACGCAAGTAGTAAAGTGATACTAAGTATCGGATATCGTCTCCACAGGGATTGGGCTAATGACTTCACCTTAGTTTACTGCACGAAGTAAAAGAAATAGTTTAGAATTGTCACGAGAATAATAAGATAAAAACGCAAAATAAAAGATTGAGTTATCAAGATAGAGAGAATAGGTCGGTATTGAATTGCTCGGTAGTGCAGGTATTGAATTGCTTAGGATCTTTGGTTCTGTCGTCGCTCCCGTCGCCGACAGCACCTGTCGCGACGTCTGTCCGTTGGCAGTCGCGGCAGCAGACACACCAACTCCGTACTTCAAGCTTGGCAAGAATCCCAGATCTGCCTTGCCCTATCCCTAGGCACAAGTCTGTCGATGAACACGTCTTTGATGATACCTCCCGGCGTGAATCGAAGGATGAACACCGATGTGTATGAATTCTTCCTTAGCCACTTAACCTCGCCTTATCCCTAAGCACGAGATGGTTCAACCATAAACTAGAGAACGCGCTTTTATCTCTTTCGTATACTTAACTCTCCCGATGCTAAGTAAATAGATAACCTCACAATGCTCTCCCGATGCTCTTGCAAGATGTTAAAACCAAGATAAAAGAACTTGAAGTTTATTTTATTGAACTTGAAAAAATCCTAAAACAAAGCAACCCTTGCAACTACTTTACAAAACAACCCGTGGCCCTAGGGGGAATTTAGAACATGTCGGTGACGGGTGGACGGCAGGGGTTTTGGTTTCGGTTATGGGATATCGGTTATGCCTCTAGGTTAAATCTATGCCCTTATATAAGCTTTGGGCTCAAGTTATCTAAGGTAACAAGGATTACAACTTTAATTAAAAGTAAGATTCTAATAAAGACTAAATCTCTAAAGTCTCCTACTTTCCAGCCGCATCCCTATTTTGTGGGAATTTCCTCTCCTTGAGCTTTGGCTTGACATATCTTTTGATCTGGGGCTTGGAAAAATAATTGGCTTTCACACGACAGACGAGCAGATTTTTCTCTATCTATCGAGGTCCACTTGACTTTTCCTCTTCATAAGTCTGCTGTCACCATGCTGTCACGACAGGTCCATGACAGGTTCGTCTTCTTCAGCTGCTTGTCCAGTTCAGCTCTCCTGCTTATCTGCCCTGTGCCTGCCTTCATCGTCAACCATGGCAGCTACCTGCAAAATACACCATCTTTTAGTAGAATCCGTGCCTTTTATATAATTGTGATGTTTTATTGAAAACTAACCTAAATGCAATGCAATGATGCTTGAATGCAGCAGAAATATGGGTTAAAAAGGGTGTAAATAATAGAACTTTTACACACTCAACAGTTTTCTTGAGATAGAATATTTGAATATTCGATTAGTAAGGTAATTTAAATATTCCTTAATAAGTTTTCTTGTAAATATCACACTTTTAAAATCATAAATTATAATATTATTAAGGTAATATTCCATATTAAATTTTGACTTTTAATATGGTTTATGTCATAATTAAACTTTTTTATGACATTGTTAAGGTAATAATGAAATATTCCTTAAACTTTTTTGACATTAATATTAAATAATAAATATGACATTCAATATGAAAATATGGTAATTTTATAACCTTATATGCAAACCCTTCTTGGAATGGAAATAAAAACTTAAAATACATATTTGCATGTATTGTTAAGATAAAGTTTTAATTTTGGTAATATTTTTGGTGATATTATTATGATAGTGTTGCCTTATAATGTGGACATTTTAAATATGACATGTATATAAATTATACTTTATCACATTTTTTGTCTTAATTGTGATTCTTTGTATTTTTGGAAATTATGTGGATTTTATTTCGTACTAACAATTTCTTTTGAGAAATTTTGTAGAGAGAAATATGATATCCAGTCGAAGTCGTGTTTTGTTTTGGAAATAAAAGATCTCATAAATAATTCGTTTCGGGAATTTAATTCATGTCGTTTTAACGTGTTTACTTAATATTCCAAACAAAAAATAGAATTAAAATCAAAGGATTAATTCCCTTTGATTTCTGTTGGTTAAACAGAACTAAGTTTGATTGATATCTCTGTTGTTTAACATAAGATATAATGGAAATAAACTACTAAATTAGAATCTTGTGTTGATTCTAATTTAGAAAGAAAAAAAAATCATTGTATTTATTTTCAAGAGAATCTTGTATGATTCTAACGTTGCAAGGAAAATAAATCTTTGAATTTATTTCCGTAAGAATCAAATATGATTCAATTTTTGTAAAAGGAAATAAATCATTAAATTTATTTCTATGCTAGAATCATGTGTTGATTCTAACTTGTTAAGAAAAATAAATCATTGAATTTATTTTCGTAAGAATCAAATATGATTAAATTTGTGTAAAAGGAAATAAATAATTAAATTTATTTATGTACTAGAATCATGCGTTGATTATAACTTGTTAAGAAAAATAAATCATTGAATTTATTTATGTAAGAATCAAATATGATTCAATTTGTGTAAAAGGAAATAAATCATTAAATTTATTTCTGTACTAGAATCATGTGTTGATTCTAACTTGTTAAGGGAAATAAATCGTTGGATTTAATTTCGTGAGAATCTAGAATGATTCAACCTTGAAATAAATTGGTGAATTTATTTTGGAAAGAGAAAAAACTTAAAGTTATTATTTCTTAAAGAATCAAGTATAATTCTATTTTAGAAATAAATCGGTGAATTTATTTTGGAAATAACATTGGTTACTAAATTTCGACTAAGGTCTCGAATCAAAGCATAGAAGAATTTGGTTCTCCATGTTAAAATTAAAATTTTAAAGCATATTCTGATGCATGCTATGAAGTGCATAGTGTTTAAAAATGGCTAAAGAATCGAGAGGGTCGTTGGACCATAAATGAAAGATTCCAAATTGTTGTGAATCAAAGGTAGTGATTTCGATTGATCATTCATGCTTGGAATGATTTCAAAAATAGAATCCATAAACAGTGATTGAAAGAAAATTTAAAAACGCATGTCTAGGATTGGTTCTTTGAGAGACTTGGTATTTATGTAACACCCCAATTTTGGGCTTAGAAGTTTTGGGTTTGAATTGGACCGGTCGGATTGCGGTTCGAATATAAAAGGTGATTTTTAGGAAAGCCTAGTTCGGGATGCATTAAAAATATGGAAAAATATCTTAAAATTCTCTTTTATTATATATAAGAGAGTGGTGAAATCAATTTTACAAAATGAGGTTTCGAAATGTGACATTTCAAGTTAGTGACTAAAATATAATTTTTGAAAAGTTGGTGACTGTTTTAAAAGGATTGAAACTTTGAACCTTTAAGGAGCTAATTTACCCAAGAAGAGTTTTCTCCAGATTTTTCTTAATATTAATCATTTATTAAATGATATTTAATAAAAGGAAAAGGGGAAATAGATATTTTGAGTTCATAACTAACTTTTCTCAAAATTTTCCCTCTTCATTTTCTCTCCATTTTTCTTTCAGCCAAACACTTTTCCCCAGCCATTTTCACTCTGATTTTGAAATATAAAAATGAGATTTCAATCTCCAATGGATCTCTAATCATTTCTACATCAAATCCTTAGCATTTGCTTATTGAATTTTCAAGAATCTTGGATCTAAACAAGGAGAAACTCACATTTAGAGGTATGAACGTCCTTCTCCTCTAAATACTCAGTTATTTACTGAAATTCCCAAGTTCTCAATCCTTGATTTAAGTTTTATTAAAGGTTTTATGGTTGTGTTCTTGATCTTGGCTTTAAAATGCAAGATTTGGTTTAATTTTGATGAAATTCGTATGAAATGATTGGGCACTGTTTTGAGATGTCTTTTTGATGTAAATTGGATGTATAATTGGTGTGAAATTGAGGTTTAATCAATGCAATCCCGAATAGGTTGATTTTTCCTAAGTTTTGCTTGAGATAATGTTGGTTTTTGGGGTGATTTTGATGTTCTGCTATAGCTGGAGGTATAAGGACGTGGTTGGATCCTTTTTGGATGTTAATTGAGGTATAAGTATGGTTGGAATTGATGGATCTTGGCTGGGTAGTGTTGTAGAGGTGTTTGGATGTGATTTCGGTTGTGTTTGGTAGCCGAAATGTGAGTGTTGATGTGAGCAGCGTGTTTCGGTGTCTTGATTGAAGATATTAGTGCATGATGATGCATTAATCCTCTGCTTTGATGTGCTTAAAACAGGGGAGACATCTTCGGATCCTTGTGGTGTTGATCCGGAAGCTTGATTGGTGTTTCGGCAAGCTTGCGAAACGGAATCGGTGAGTGAAGTTTGGTTTTCAGCTTTGAAACCAATGTTTTGAAGGTTTGGGAGCTTAGTTAAAGTCTAAACAACTTAGCTAAGCTCAAGAGTAAGTTTTCGGAAAAACTCTCTTGTTGATGAGCCATGAGTTGGTTGAATGCAAAGTGATTTGTTTGCATGTTTAAATTCTGTTTTTGAAAGCATATTTTAGCATGTTTATTGCTGGTTTTATAAGCCATGTTTTGAAGGATGCTCAAGGTAAGGGATCCTTGTTTTGAACATTGATAAATGTGATTTTAATGCATATTGATGCATGTTGATTTAATGGCTTGTTAAATGCTTTAAAACAGTGAATTAATGATGTTAAATGATGTATATTGGCAAGTGATGTGTTGGTTTTAAAGTACTTGAATCGGATATAGTTAGCCGGCTATAGGATTGGGTGCACCGTGAATAAAGTCGCCTTGGATGTTGAGAGGTTGTGATCGTACCGTAAACTCCATACAAGTACACTAACGAGATGGTTAAGAACACCATGGTGGTTAAAAGTCCATGGGTGGGTCTTCTGTTAAGGTCACAATGGTGGTTAAAAGTCCATGTGTGGACCTTGTGTATTGTTAAGGTCACAATGGTGGTTAAAAGTCCATGTGTGGACCTTGTGTATTGTAAGATCACAATGGTGGTTAAAAGTCCATGTGTGGATCTTGTGTTGTATGTCCCGTGATCTCGTTAGTGATGTTATACAACTACCAATGAGTGATGTGGAGGGGTTGTGATTGTACCATAGTCTCCATCACGGGTGTTGAGGGGTTGTGATTGTACCATGTTCCACCTTGATATTGGTAGTGTGTATGAAGTGTATGGGACAACGCTTGTAATCCGCGTATCCGATTGTCGATTGTGTTTTGAGTTGTAAAATGTTATGGATTATCACTTGTAAGCCAATATGACATGATGATGGATTGAAGCATGAAATGCTTGGTTTGTAAACATAATTGTTGACAAATGTTGTTTTGAAACTAAAGGCTTTGAAAAGGTGTTTTTACAAATATGCATTATTGTGTTGTTTTAATTGAGCATTCCTCACTAAGCTATGTGCTTACGCTCTCTCTTTCTTAAACCAATAATGCAGAGCATTGAAGTGCTTAAAGGGGCAGCAAGGTGGTCAAGAATCTAAGTGGAAGCTTAAGCTCATGTATGGTGACAATTTTCATAACTTGTTTAGCTTTTGGCATTTGGCAATGGGAACCTAAATTGTGTTTTTGGGAGATGTTTTGGACTCCCTAAGTTGGTTTTATGATTTTGGTGATGTTGGAACATGTAAATGGCCTTTGGTTTTTGGTTTTGGTGATTTGAAGGTTTCATGGTTGTCTAAATAGGATGCATGCCTATAGAATTGGGTTTTTCTTAAATCGAGGCTAAGATTGAGATTGGTTGATGCTAATATGCTCATTGAGTGTTGAATGACTTGCTGGTATGATTTGGTTGCCTTTGGAATGTGTTTGATGGGTCAATTATGAATTAAACCAGCAAAAATCTGCAAATCTGGGCAGCCCGTATCGGAACGGGTGCTACCGTTTCGGAATAGAGGGCCTGAAATGGCCTTGGCGTTTCGTAACGGGTAGAGCCGTTCCGGAACGGTTTTGCTACTGCCAAGCCATGTTCCGGAACTTGTTTCGGAACGGTCCCGCGTTTCGGAACGGATCATCCCCGTTTCGGAACACCCGACCGTTGGGCACTGAAATTGACGGTTTTATGTTTTGAAATCCTTGCGTTTTGGTCCCAATGTTTGTATATGCAATTGGTTGAGTTTGAGATGTCCGTTTGAGATGAAATTTGGCAGAGAAGCATGAAATATGATTAATTTCATATTGGTAACCTTAAAACTGATTAAGTCCTCTAAATTTCTAGAATTTACATTTTAGTCCCTAAATTTGAATGTTGTGCAATTGAGTCCTTGATCGTTGTCCGATTGCTGTGGTTTTAGAGTATGTTTTTCTCGAGTGTATGATTAGGGTTAATATGCATCTAGACAAGTTTAAAAAGAAAAAAAGGGTTGTTAATCAAGGTTGACTTTCGGGTTGACTTTGGTTTTCCCCGTGTAATCTTCGTAGTTCGGGTCAACCGTCTAGGCCGAGCTAAGGGGGTTACATTTGTTGGTATCAGAGCTGAGTTCTCGAATATTTGGGAACGATTAAGTGGGTGATATGTGTATGATTGCTTTGTATGCTTGTTGAGTGAAAGTATGATGTACGAATTGTAAGTATGCTGCAATTGTGATGTATGTTGTGGTGAAGCATGTTAGAGGGACCCATTGCCAAATCAAAGCTAATGAAATGATTTGTTTTTAATTGGAAATGAGCTTGAGTACTTGGATTGCTTACCTTGCTGAGCCTGACTTTGATGTGCTGGTTGGTAGAGCAAAGGACATTGAGTTGAATTTGAGTCTATCTTCTAGAGGTGATGGTCCTAGTGTGGGCAAGCGAGCTGCTGAGTATAGTTCCGGTGGCGGACGGAACAAGAGAGGATGTGAACGAAAGTATCAGTCTTCAACTAGGCGAGGTGGTGGAGGGCAAGGTGCGCCTGTTCAGGGAGACAAGGCGAGAGCTGAACCGAACACATGTTGGACATGTGGGTCGCGTGGACACCTGAGGCGTGATTGTCCTCGAGCAGCGAGGGAGGTGCAGGCTCCTGTTGTGACGACTGGTAACTCATGCTGGAATTGTGGATCAGTGGATCACATGAGGAGGGAGTGTCCTCTGTTGGCCGGTGGTGGCCAAGGACGTGCTCCTGGAGTTGTTGCACCACAGAGAGGTCGCGGGCGCGGCCGTGGTAACTTCCAGCGTAGAGAGGATGGTGGAAGGAATGTGGCTCATGTCGTAGCTGTTCAGCCTGAGGGTGGTGGTCAGGCCAGAGTGTATGCTCAGAGGGAGGGGAGAAATGACACAGATGTGATCGCAGGTACTTTCACTTTGCAATCCTTATCATTACTTTCCTTGATTGATTCTGGATCTACACACTTATACATATTGCGTGAGCATGCTGAATTGCTTGGATTGCCTGTTGAGTCTTTGGATGTTGGTATGCGTGTCACTAGTTCTTTTGGTGAGACTGTTGTGACTCGAAAGCTTTATAGAAGATGTCCTTTGGCTGTGCAATATCATGTTTTTCATGTTGATCTTATGGAATTGCCTTTTTATGGTTTTGATGTAATCCTTGGTATGGATTGGCTTGTTGAGCATCGAGCTGTAGTAGATTGTGAGAATAAGCGAGTTTCGTTGAAGCTTGCGGATGATTATGAGGTAGTAGTTGTTGGTGAGAATGTGAAGTTTCTTGCCAATGTGGTGTCTACATTGGAGGCGAGCCAGATGCTGAGGCAAGGCTGTGAAGCTTACCTCGCTTTTGTGATGAATCCTAGCTCTAAGGAGTTGCGTGTGCAAGATATCAGGACTGTGCGAGAGTTTCCTGGTGTGTTTCCGGAGGAGTTGCCGGGATTGCCTCCTAATCGCGAAGTGGAGTTTGGGATTGAGTTGTATGAGAACACAACTCCAGTGTCCATTACTCCTTATCGAATGGCACCTAAGGAGTTGAAAGAGCTGAAGACGCAACTGCAGGAGTTGCTTGATCGTGGTTTCATTCGGCCGAGTGTGTCACCTTGGGGTGCGCCAGTCTTGTTTGTGAAGAAGAAGGATGGCACTATGAGAATGTGCATTGATTACCGTCATCTTAACAAGTTGACTATCAAGAATCGGTATCCATTGCCGAGAATTGATGATCTTTTTGATCAATTTCGGGGAGCGTCTGTGTTCTCTAAAATTGACTTAAGGTCAGGGTATTATCAGTTGAAGGTGAAGGATGTGGATGTGCCAAAGACAACTTTCAGAACGAGGTATGGGCATTATGAGTTCCTTGTGATGTCGTTTGGTTTGACGAATGCTCCTGCAGCTTTCATGGACATGATGAATTGAGTATTTCATGAATACTTGGATAAATTTGTTGTGGTGTTCATTGATGATATCCTCGTGTACTCTCGTACTGAGGAGGAGCACGAAGGGCATTTGAGAATTGTGTTGCAAGGTTTGTTGGAGAATCAGCTTTATGCCAAGCTGAGCAAGTGTGAGTTTTGGCTTAAAGAGGTGGTGTTTCTTGGTCATGTGGTTTCTGCTGAGGGGATACGTGTTGATCCTCAGAAGATTGAGGCAGTGATGAATTGGAAACCTCCTAAGTCTGTTCATGAAGTCCGTAGTTTCCTTGGTTTGGCGGGATATTATCGGAGGTTTGTGGATGGGTTTTCAAAGATTGCTGCACCTTTGACGAAGTTGTTGCAGAAGGATGTTAAGTATGAGTGGACGGAAGCGAGACAACATGCTTTTGAGAAGCTTAAGGCAGCTTTAACGCAGGCTCCTATCTTGGTTCAACCTGAATCAGGGAAAGAGTTTGTGGTGTATAGTGATGCATCCTACGTTGGTTTGGGATGTGTGTTGATGCAAGAGGGTAAGGTGGTGGCTTATGCGTCACGGCAGCTGAAGGTGCATGAGCGCAATTATCCTACGCATGACATTGAGTTGGTTGCGGTGGTTTTTGCTTTGAAAATTTGGAGACATTACCTGTATGGTGAGAAGTGTACCGTGTACACGGACCACAAGAGTTTGAAGTATCTGATGTCCCAGAAAGAGTTGAATCTTAGGCAACGACGTTGGGTGGAGTTGCTCAAGGATTATGATTTGACGATCGAGTATCACCCGGGTAAAGCTAATGTTGTAGCGGATGCTTTGAGTAGGGAGGTAGCTGTTGAGTTGAGGGCTATGTTTGCCAGTTTGAGTATTTCGCGTGATGGTGGTCTTGTGGCTGAGATGCAAGTGAAACCATCTTTGGTTCAGTTGATTAAGGAAAAGCAGTTGTTGGATGATTCCTTGGTGCCACATGTTCAAGATATTGCGGAGGATAGGCCTTCGGATTTCTGTTTTAATGATGATGGAGTGTTGTGCTTTGGGAGTCGGATAGTAGTGCCCAATGATGCTGAGTTGAGGCATGCTATTCTGACTGAAGGTCATAGTAGTCCTTTTGCTATGCACCCTGGTAGTACTAAGATGTACTGTGATCTTCGTGATGAGTACTATTGGGTGGGTTTAAAGAAAGATGTTGCTGAGTTTGTAAGCAAGTGCATGGTGTGTCAGCGAGTTAAGGCTGAGCATCAGTTTCCTTCAGGGTTGTTGCAACCGTTGAAAATTCCTGAGTGGAAGTGGGAAAGGATTACCATGGATTTTGTGTCTGGTTTACCTTTGTCACCATCGAAGAAGAATGCGGTGTGGGTGATTGTGGATCGCCTGACGAAGTGTGCGCATTTCTTGCCTGTGCATACTACGTACACTTTGGATAAGCTTGCGGAGCTGTACATTGCTGAGATTGTGCGGCTGCATGGTGTGCCAAAGTCGATTGTGTCGGATAGGGATCCGAGGTTTACATCGTGTTTCTGGCAGTGTTTGCATCAGGCTTTGGGTACACGGTTGAATTTCAGTACGTCTTATCATCCGCAGTCGGATGGACAGTCCGAGCGTGTTATCCAGGTTTTGGAGGATATGTTGAGGTGCTGCGTGATTGAGTTTCAGGGCTCTTGGGAGAAACATTTGCCTTTGGTGGAGTTTGCCTATAATAATAGTTATCAGGAAAGTATTCAAATGGCACCTTATGAAGCTTTGTACGGGAGGAAGTGTAGGACTCCTCTGTGTTGGGCTGAAACAGGTCAGAAGTTGGTTTTGATGTCAGCTTTGTTGAAAGGGACCACCGAGAAGGTGAAGCTCATTTGTGAGCGTTTGAAGGCAGCTTCTGATCGGCAAAAGTCTTATGCGGATCTGAAGCGTAAGGAGATTGAGTATGCGGTGGGTGACCGTGTGTTTTTGAAGGTTTCGACTTGGAAAAAGGTGATGAGGTTTGGCCGGAAGGGTAAGTTGAGCCCTAGGTACATTGGACCATATGAGGTGATTGAGCGTGTGGGTCCTGTTGCGTACAAGTTGAGGTTACCGCAGGAGTTGGAAAAGATCCATGATGTGTTTCATGTTTCTATGCTTCGGAAGTATAGATCGGATCCTTCGCATGTGATGCCTGTGGAGGAAGTGGAATTCAATCCGAATTTGACTTATGATGAGGAACCGGTGAAGATTCTGGATTCGGATAGTAAGGTTCTTCGAGGCAAGACCATTGAGTTAGTAAAGGTGTTGTGGAAGCATCGTGGTGTTGAAGAAGCCACGTGGGAGCGGAAGGATGACATGTTGAAGCAGTTTCCGTACCTCTTTCCTTCAGGTAAATTTCGAGGACGAAATTTCTTAAGGGGGGAGAGTTGTAACACCCCAATTTTGGGCTTAGAAGTTTTGGGTTTGAATTGGGCCGGTCGGATTGCGGTTCGAATATAAAAGGTGATTTTTAGGAAAGCCTAGTTCGGGATGCATTAAAAATATGGAAAAATATCTTAAAATTCTCTTTTATTATATATAATAGAGTGGTGAAATCAATTTTACAAAATGAGGTTTCGAAATGTGACATTTCAAGTTAGTGACTAAAATGTAATTTTTGAAAAGTTGGTGACTGTTTTAAAAGGATTGAAACTTTGAATCTTTAAGGAGCTAATTTACCCAAGAAGAGTTTTCTCCAGATTTTTCTTAATATTAATCATTTATTAAATGATATTTAATAAAAGGAAAAGGGGAAATAGATATTTTGAGTTCATAACTAACTTTTCTCAAAATTTTCCCTCTTCATTTTCTCTCAATTTTTCTTTCAGCCAAACACTTTTCCCCAGCCATTTTCCCTCTGATTTTGACATCTAAAAATGAGATTTCAATCTCCAATGGATCTCTAATCATTTCTACATCAAATCCTTAGCATTTGCTTATTGAATTTTCAAGAATCTTGGATCTAAACAAGGAGAAACTCACATTTAGAGGTATGAACGTCCTTCTCCTCTAAATACTCAGTTCTTTACTGAAATTCCCAAGTTCTCAATCCTTGATTTAAGTTTTATTAAAGGTTTTATGGTTGTGTTCTTGATCTTGGCTTTAAAATGCAAGATTTGGTTTAATTTTGATGAAATTCGTATGAAATGATTGGGCACTGTTTTGAGATGTCTTTTTGATGTAAATTGGATGTATAATTGGTGTGAAATTGAGGTTTAATCAATGCAATCCCGAATAGGTTGATTTTTCCTAAGTTTTGCTTGAGATAATGTTGGTTTTTGGGGTGATTTTGATGTTCTGCTATAGCTGGAGGTATAAGGACGTGGTTGGATCCTTTTTGGATGTTAATTGAGGTATAAGTATGGTTGGAATTGATGGATCTTGGCTGGGTAGTGTTGTAGAGGTGTTTGGATGTGATTTCGGTTGTGTTTGGTAGCCGAAATGTGAGTGTTGATGTGAGCAGCGTGTTTCGGTGTCTTGATTGAAGATATTAATGCATGATGATGCATTAATCCTCTGCTTTGATGTGCTTAAAACAGGGGAGACATCTTCGGATCCTTGTGGTGTTGATCCGGAAGCTTGATTGGTGTTTCGGCAAGCTTGCGAAACAGAATCGGTGAGTGAAGTTTGGTTTTCAGCTTTGAAACCAATGTTTTGAAGGTTTGGGAGCTTAGTTAAAGTCTAAACAACTTAGCTAAGCTCAAGAGTAAGTTTTCGGAAAAACTCTCTTGTTGATGAGCCATGAGTTGGTTGAATGCAAAGTGATTTGTTTGCATGTTTAAATTCTGTTTTTGAAAGCATATTTTAGCATGTTTATTGCTGGTTTTATAAGCCATGTTTTGAAGGATGCTCAAGGTAAGGGATCCTTGTTTTGAACATTGATAAATGTGATTTTAATGCATAGTGATGCACGTTGATTTAATGGCTTGTTAAATGCTTTAAAACAGTGAATTAATGATGTTAAATGATGTATATTGGCAGTGATGTGTTGGTTTTAAAGTACTTGAATCGGATATAGTTAGCCGGCTATAGGATTGGGTGCACCGTGAATAAAGTCGCCTTGGATGTTGAGAGGTTGTGATTGTACCGTAAACTCCATCCAAGTACACTAACGAGATGGTTAAGAACACCATGGTGGTTAAAAGTCCATGGGTGGGTCTTGTGTTAAGGTCACAATGGTGGTTAAAAGTCCATGTGTGGACCTTGTGTATTGTTAAGGTCACAATGGTGGTTAAAAGTCCATGTGTGGACCTTGTGTATTGTAAGATCACAATGGTGGTTAAAAGTCCATGTGTGGATCTTGTGTTGTATGTCCCGTGATCTCGTTAGTGATGTTATACAACTACCAATGAGTGATGTGGAGGGGTTGTGATTGTACCATAGTCTCCATCACGGGTGTTGAGGGGTTGTGATTGTACCATGCTCCACCTTGATATTGGTAGTGTGTATGAAGCGTATGGGACAACGCTTGTAATCCGTGTATCCGATTGTCGATTGTGTTTTGAGTTGTAAAATGTTATGGATTATCACTTGTAAGCCAATATGACATGATGATGGATTGAAGCATGAAATGCTTGGTTTGTAAACATAATTGTTGACAAATGTTGTTTTGAAACTAAAGGTTTTGAAAAGGTGTTTTTACAAATATGCATTATTGTGTTGTTTTAATTGAGCATTCCTCACTAAGATATGTGCTTACGCTCTCTCTTTCTTAAACCAATAATGCAGAGCATTGAAGTGCTTAAAGGGGCAGCAAGGTGGTCAAGAATCTAAGTGGAAGCTTAAGCTCATGTATGGTGACAATTTTCATAACTTGTTTAGCTTTTGGCATTTGGCAATGGGAACCTAAATTGCGTTTTTGGGAGATGTTTTGGACTCCCTAAGTTGGTTTTATGATTTTGGTGATGTTGGAACATGTAAATGGCCTTTGGTTTTTGGTTTTGGTGATTTGAAGGTTTCATGGTTGTCTAAATAGGATGCATGCCTATAGAATTGGATTTTTCTTAAATCGAGGCTAAGATGGAGATTGGTTGATGCTAATATGCTCATTGAGTGTTGAATGACTTGCTGGTATGATTTGGTTGCCTTTGGAATGTGTTTGATGGGTCAATTGTGAATTAAACCAGCAAAAATCTGCAAATCTGGGCAGCCCGTATTGGAACGGGTGCTACCGTTTCGGAACAGAGGGCCTGAAATGGCCTTGGCGTTTCGAAACGGGTAGAGCCGTTCCGGAACGGTTTTGCTACTGCCAAACCCTGTTCCGAAACTTGTTTCGGAACGGTCCCGCGATTCGGAATGGATCATCCCCGTTTCGGAACACCCGACCGTTGGGCACTGAAATTGACGGTTTTATGTTTTGAAATCCTTGCGTTTTGGTCCCAATGTTTGTATATGCAATTGGTTGAGTTTGAGATGTCCGTTTGAGATGAAATTTGGCAGAGAAGCATGAAATATGATTAATTTCATATTGGTAACCTTAAAACTGATTAAGTCCTCTAAATTTCTAGAATTTACATTTTGGTCCCTAAATTTGAATGTTGTGCAATTGAGTCCCTGATCGTTGTTCGATTGCTGTGGTTTTGGAGTATGTTTTTCTCGAGTGTATGATTAGGGTTAATATGCATCTAGACAAGTTTAAAAAGAAAAAAAAGGGTCGTTAATCAAGGTTGACTTTCGGGTTGACTTTGGTTTTCCCCGTGTAATCTTCGTAGTTCGAGTCAACCGTCTAGGTCGGGCTAAGGGGGTTACAATTTAAGCGTGTCTAGTGCACCACCTCTCTTTCATAAGTTACCTACCTAGTGCATTGTTTATTATTGTTCTTTCTATTAATATCGTGTGAACTTTTGTTTGGGGTTTAGTTTACTAAATCACCGTCGTCTAACAAAAGTTATAAATTATGTTTGTTTCTGGTTTTAGTCTTTGACTAAATTTCTGACGTCTAACAGATTCATAATGCTTGATTTTGGATTGTGTCTACGTGACACAATGGAAAAATTAGTGAAATTTATTGGAAAGAATTTCATACATGGCAACAAAAGATGTTGCATAATTGACCGTGGTAAACCTGGTTAAATATCTGAAGGATGATCCTTCTATTATTAAAGAGGATAAGATAAATATTGCTAAGACAAATATTATCACGACAAGCGTAATGAAAGTCAAAAAACGACTTCAAACCGTAAATTAGACGGTGTGTTCAAGAAGCAAAATTTCATGAAAAAATGCTTTAGTTTCCATAAGATGGGAACATGTATTCAGACTATAGACTTTCAAATGAGGGCAATGTTATTGCCATAACAATTGATATGACAACATACTGGTTGAAGGAATATGTTTATTACCTTCATTGATGATAGTACAAAAATAATGTAAAGATGAAGCTATAGTGAAAATTGTTCTCTGATGTTGAATCCCAAACTTAATTAAATGTTTAAGATGGGGATAAGCTCTATATGAGTAACGTTGGTACTATAATGTGCCTAACATGTGGGGGAAGTTGTTTTATAAGCTAATTATCTTTTAAACAAGATTCCTCATAATGAAAGAGACTAGACACCATATTAGTTATGGAAGATAATTAAACCTTCCTACAACTACTTGAAAATGTGGGGGTGTCTTGCAAATGTAATGACCTCATTACTAAAGCAACTGAGAATAGATCCCTAAAAATGGTGGATTGTATTTTCATTGGCTATATAGAACATAGCAATGAATATCGATTTCTTGTGTATGAATCGAAGAACCCTGAGATTCACAAGCATACGATAATGGAAGCAAAGGATGCCTTTTCTTTGAAAATGTATTCTCTTGTAAAGCTAGGGAATTTGGTCAAAGTTCAATGAAACGAACTTCGAACATTATCGACAAAGATGAATCAAATGATCAACAAGGGTTTGAGCTTGAAAAAGATCCACAAAGAAGTAAACGAGCAAAGGTAGAAAAAAAATTTGAATCATTTTTCTAAACTTTATGCTAGAGGTTGAATCTCAAATGTATAATGATGTTATACATTCATCTGAAGGCATCTTATGGACGGATGCCATTAAGAGTGAAATTGATTCCATCATGAAAAATCATACGTGGGGAACTATTGGATCTTCCTCTGTGAATTAAACCACTAAGTTTTGAATGGATTTTCAAACGGAAAATGAAAGCAGATGGAACAATTGATAAGTATAAGGCTAGACTGGTAATAAAAGGTTACTGAATGCCTTGACTATTTCGATACATACTCTCATGTATCAAGGATAACCTCCATAAGTATGATACTTACAATTGTCGCTTTGCGGAATCTAGACGTACATCGAATAGATGTTAAAAGAGCTTTTTTTAAATGAAGTTCTTGATGAAGAAATATACATGGAACAACCTAAGGGTTATGTAGTTTTAAGTCAAGAGAGAAAAGTATGTAGATTGGTGAAGTCCTTATATAGACTTAAACAAGCACCAAAGTAAAGACATGAGAAGTTCGATAACGTCATGATGACAAACGACTTCAAGATAAATGAGTGTGACAAATGTGTATATGTCAAAACTACTAACATTGGATATATAATTCTATGTTTGTATGTTAGTAACATATTCATTGTTGGAAGCAACAATAAAATGGTAAACGTACCAAAGACTTGTCAAATTCAAGATTGACATGAAAAATATGAGATTAACATATTTGATTTTGGGCATCCAAATCAAACAGACACTTGAAGGTCTCATATTGACATAGTCACACTACGCGGGCAAGAGAAGTTTGGCAAGGATGTTTCCGGCATAGCCAGAACTCCAATAAATACATGCCAACTTTTGTCCAAGAACAAAGACCAAAGTGTTGACCAAGTAGATTCAATAGACCAGATATTGTTTCTACTGTGAGCAGTTCAAGTAGATTCACAAGCAATTCAAGTGAAAATCACTAGAAAACAATTGTGAGGGTATTGAGATATCTTAGATATACTCGAGATTATGAATCGCATTATTCTAGAGATCCTACTATTTAGAAGGATACTCTGATGCGATTGGATATCTGATATTCAAGATATCAAAGGCACAAGTGGATATGTCTTCACTTTGGGAGGAGGAACTATTGTGTCATGTAAATCCTTAAGAAAATGGCTATAATCAAATCCATAATAGATTTTGAGTTGTAATTCTAGACAAGTCTAGAAAAGAAGTCGAATGGCTTCAGAAATTTCTTGAAGGATATGTTGCGTGTAAAAGAGTATATCGCAATTGTAGTGCAAGTGTACACGACGCAAGTAGTAAAGTGATACGAAGTATCGGATATCGTCTCCACAGGGATTGGGCTAATAGCTTCACCTTGTTTACTGCACGAAAGTAAAGGAAATAGTTTAGAAGATTGTCACGAAAATAATAAAGAAAAACGTAAATAAAAGATTTGGAATATCAAGATAGAGAGAATGGGCTGGTATTGAATTGCTCGGTAGTGCAGGTATTGGATTGCTTAGGAACTCCAGTTCTGTCGTCGCTCCCGTCGCCGACAGCAACTGTCGCGGCGGCTGTCCATTAGCTGTCGCGGCAGCAGACACGCCAACTCCGTACTTCAAGTTTGGCAAGAATCCCAGATCTGCCTTGTCCTATCCCTAGGTCCAAGTCTGTCGATGAACACGTCTTTGATGATACCTCCCGGCGTGAATCGAAGGATGAACACCGATGTGTATGAATTCTTCTTTAGCCACTTAACCTTGCCCTATCCCTAGGCACAAGATAGTTCAACTATAAACTAGAGAACTCGCTCTTATTTCTTTCGTATACTTAACTCTCCCGATGCTAAGTAAATGGATAACCTCACAATGCTCTCCCGATGCTCTTGCAAGATGTTAAAACCAAAATAAGAGAACTTGAAGTCTATTTTATTGAACTGAAAATTCCTAAAACAAAACAACCCTTGCAACTACTTTACAAAACAACCCGTAGCCCTAGGGGGAATTTAGAACATGTCGGTGACGGGTGGACGACAGGGGTTTTTGGTTTCGGTTATGGGGTAATCGGTTGTGCCTCCTAGGTTAAATCTATGCCCTTATATAAGCTTTGGGCTCAAGTCTTCTAAGGTAACAAGGATTACAACTTTAATTAAAAGTAAGATTCTAATAAAGACTAAATCTCTAAAGACTCCTACTTTCCAAACGCATCCTTGTTTCTAGGAATTTCCTCTCCTTGAGCTTTGGCTTGACATATCTTTTGATCCGGGGCTTGGAAAAATATGTGGCTTTCACACGACAGACGAGCAGATTTTTCTCTATCTATCGAGGTCCACTTTACTTTTCCTCTTCATAAGTCTGCTGTCACCATGCTGTCACGACAGGTCCATGGCAGCTTCGTCTTCTTCGTCTGCTTGTCCAGTTCAGCTCTCCTGCTTCTCTGCCATGCGCCTGCCTTCAACGTCTACTATGGCAGATACCTGCGAAAATAGCCATCTTTTAGTAGAATCCGTGCTTTTAATCCATTTGTGATGTTTTACTGAAAACTAACCTAAATGCAATGCAATGATGCTTGAATGCAGCAGAAATATGGGTTAAAAAGGGTGTAAATAATAGAACTTTTACACACTCAACACACCCCCAAACTCAAGTTTTTGCTTGCCCTCAAGCAATTAAGACTTAAAAGAAAAATGAAAAATTTTGTGTTGGCCTTCAAACAGTGAACTGTCCCTTACCCGTCGCTCATTCTCTATGGCAGCAGCAACCTGTCGGAAAGGTTAGGATCTGTCCGGAATCTCCTTATAGCTCTCGTGCAGTGTGTGCATGCTTGTGAACAGTTATATGCTAAGATTCGCTTAGTTTCACTAGAATATTCAACTTCTTAACTCGAATTTTTATGCCAAAGTTTATTTTTTTTAGAAGGCACATTTTCATGCTTCTTTTTCTTTTATTTCCAAGCTAAATTTTTCTAGAGCCAGTTTTGGGCACCTCTAGTTAGCTTCCTAGAGCCGGTTTCGGGCACCTCTAGGTTTTTAATTTTCTTTTTGCTAAACTTCTTTCCTAGAGCCAGTGTTAGGCACCTCTAGGGGCTATTCAAGTTCTGAGCTTCCTATTCTAGTTTGGCTAAAAGAGATCTAAGCAATATAACAGTCACAAAGGTGTTTAAATTTTCAGAACTATAGAAAGGCTCTAAACTTCTCCTTAACCTGTCCTAAAGATGCTGCCACGATAGAGCCGTCATGATAGGTAAGCTAACTTCACAGTTTTAAGCCAACAGTTTTATATTTTCTGATTTTTTTAAGAGAACTTAAATAAATAATAAGACACAACAAATAATAAAAAGATGTGCATACGACTCCATTAATGATGGAGGGTTGCCACCCCCAAACTCGAGGGTTGCATTGCCCTCAATGCAAAATGACATGAAAAAATAAAGAAAAGTACATCACAAAAGATAAAGGCAGGCAGCAATAAGAGGAAAATAAAAACTTAAATTTTAGTCGCTATCCTCGCTGCTGCTGCTGACACGGATCTGACGGCGGCGTCTGGGCTGTGGAGGCTGCTGGGTAGGTTCAGGGGCAGGTTGTTCCACGAGCTGGACATCGGAACTGCTGCCACTATCCCACGAGCTGCTGGTGGTGGTGCTAGCCTTGGGCAGCCGTTTCTTATCTGCCACATGTTTAATTCGCTTGACCGGCGTAAACTCTCTCTCTAAATTCCTCCGGATCAGAGGGCTGTCATCAGAGGCAGGCCGCTTTGTTCCTCTAGGAGAGGTATCTGCCGGTGGGCTGCCTGCTGCCGTCGGGGCAGGTGATGTGGTGGAGGCGGTAGAGTGGGAATGTGGAGAGCCGGGTGGGGTGGGTGTGTGAACAGGGGTGTGGACATGAGTGGGGATACGGAAATAATGGGCAGGAAAAGTAGGGAATTGAATATCGGGAAAATTTAAAGTTTGGGTAATAAAATTTACCGTTGAGTTCGTGAAGTCCCGTATGAACGTCATCAATCCCATTTGTCGTTCCTCTACCCGTTGTAGCGTAGTAAGGAGGAGGGTGGTCTGGTCTGTCGGAGCGGTGGCGGCAGCAGGTTCCGGGACAGGCTCCTCTGATGATTCTGCGGGGGAGCCGGCAAGGTTGAAGGAGGAGACAGGTGTAGCCACGATCAGCTCCATGAGGCTGTTGATGTTATTGTCTGTCCAGCCTCTGCCCTTCCTTATTTTGTCGGAGGGTTCCTCGGGGACAGCAGCACAGCGGCAGAGGGAAGTTATTGTAAACGGTAGGCAGAGGCGAGAGTCGGAGCGGAACGCACAGTCCAGGATGTTGTCCCTCATATATCGGCCCACATTGATAGGCCTGTCGTGCATGATGGAGTGAATAAGGGCAAGCCGCTGCCGGTTGACTGTCGTGTGGTGGGAAGAAGGCAGGATACGCTTTTTGAGGAAAGCGTTCCAAAGTTTTGCTTCGGGGAGGAGCTTCCCCCTATTGACGGAGTGGGGGTTCTTCTTACTGGTTGTCCATGATGTTCCCTCCTCTGTCAACTCCATCATGACAGCATCATAAGCGGCAGCATCGAGGGTGTCGAGAAATTTTTGGTGAGCATCATCATCGGGGCCAAAGAAGAGGCCAAACATGTGGTTGATGCTGTCGGCAGTGAAGGGCACCTTGACACCTCGAACGGTGACAGATGTTGCCGTTTTGCTATCTGTGGCAGCATAGAATTCCCTGACTAATGTGTCATTGAGCTCTGTCGGTTGTTCCGCGAAGTGCTCCCATAGTTGAGCCGTGATAGCCCGTACAATGAACGGTCGGAGTCCCATGTGGGGTGCCTTGCGGATGTATACGAAGCCACGTTCCTCCCATAACTCCTTGTTGGCAAAGGGCGTTGCTGCTGCTGAGGAGGATGCTGAGGCAGCACTACGGCGGGTCTGTCTAGTAGACATGTTGGTTGCAAGGGTTGTGAAATCTGAAGAAAGCAAATAAAACTAGAGGAGAAAGCAAAGAAGAATAAGCAGAAGTGAGAAAAAATGAAAATGAGGATGGGGTTTTATAGCGGTCGAGTAGCTGCCCATTTAATGTTGCAACGGCAGGCGGGAATAACGGGGCGGCAGATTGGATTTAGCATGTCTGACGCGTCTGATACGCATTTATGCGTCTGATACGCATTTATGCGTCTGTTACGCGTCTGCCGCACGCTTCTGTGTCTGCCATGTCAGTCTGTTGACAGCCTGTCATATCCGTCCGCGGCGGCAGCCGAAACGACAGGTTTCCATAAATGGGCTTTATTGGGCTGATGGATGGGCGGTGGGTTTGGGTCACTTCTCCTTTTCTTCTTGACTCCTTTATTTCCTAAAAACTGAAATTAGAAAAACGAAGCATTATTCGAATAAAATAAACCTAATTTCCTAATAAATAATAATAAATAAAAAAATAAAAAAAAAAATTAGGTTAAATTAGGGATCCCTTGTGGGGCATCACCTAAAGTAACCACTTCCTGTATTCCTGGGGCTTCAGTCCCCTGATAATGCTTGAGGCGCTGTCCATTGACTTTGAATTGGTGCCCGTCTTTTAATGATTGAATTGTGATGGCACCATGGGGAAAAACTTGTATCACTTCGAATGGGCCAGACCATCTAGACTTTAGCTTTCCTGGGAAGAGTTTAAGTCTAGAATTAAATAACAACACAAGTTGCCCTGGGCAGAACTGTCGTGGCAGCAGTTTCTTGTCGTGTCACTTCTTAGTCTTTTCTTTGTAGATCCTTGCGTTGTCGTAGGCCATTGTCCGTAGTTCTTCAATCTCGTTCAGATCTAATAACCTTTTCTGGTCGGCCTTGTCCAAGTCCATATTCACTGCCTTGATTGCCCAATATGCTTTGTGCTCGATCTCGACAGGCAAGTGACATGTTTTCCCATAAATCAGTCGGTATGGAGACATGCCCAATGGAGTCTTGAAAGCTGTCCTGTATGCCCATAATGCATCATTCAGAAGTAAAGACCAATCTTTCCTAGTTGGCTTAACCATCTTTTCAAGAATGTTCTTCACTTCCCTATTGGATATCTCAGCCTGTCCATTAGTCTGTGGGTGGTATGCTGTCGCGATCCTGTGCTTGACACCATATTTCTTCAAGGCGGCAGCAATTACCTTATTATCAAAATGTCTCCCTTCATCACTGATAATCGCCCTAGGGATGCCAAATCTAGAAAAAATGTTTTTGTGCAAAAACTTTTGGACCGTCTTGGCATCATTATTTTGAGTGGCGATTGCTTCAACCCACTTGGAGACATAATCCACTGCTAGGAGGATGTACAAATTTCCACATGAAGATGGGAAAGGTCCCATAAAATCAATCCCCCAAGCGTCGAAGATCTCGACTTCTAAAATGTTCTGCAGTGGCATCTCGTTTCTCCTTGAGATGTTACCTGTCCGCTGGCACCTATCACAGTTTTTATAAAAGTCCTGTGCATCTTTATATAGTGTCGGCCAGTAGAACCCTGACTGCAGCACCTTGGCAGCAGTTTTATTGCCTCCTAAGTGACCTCCATATTGTGAAGCATGGCAATGATGGAGAATGTCTTCTTGCTCTTCTTGTGGTACACACCTCCTTATAACCTGATCTGCGCACATTTTGAAAAGAAGAGGTTTGTCCCAATAATAATGCTTAACATCATTTTGGAACCTCTTCCTGGCTTGATAATTAAGATCAGAAGGTAATATTCCGCTAACTATAAAATTAACGAAATCAGCATACCAGGGAAGGTTAGAAGACTTACCTGCCGCCATGGCTGTCGCGACAGCGATTGCGGCAGCAAAGAGCTGCTCATCTGGGAAGGTCTCCAGTATGTTTGTCTCATTGATTGGTAGACTCTGTCCCTTCTCCAACCTCGACAAGTGGTCTGCCACCTGATTTTCTGTCCCCTTTTTGTCCTTGATCTCAAGGTCGAACTCTTGTAATAGCAAGATCCATCGTATCAACCTAGGCTTTGCATCCTTCTTTGCGAACAAATATTTTAGGGCAGAATGGTCGGTGTGTATTATTACTTTTGTCCCAAGTATGTAAGAACGAAACTTGTCGATGGAGAACACCACAGCTAACAGCTCCTTTTCTGTGGTGGTGTAGTTCACTTGGGCGTCATTTAACGTCTTGTTGGCATAGTATATGACGTGAAACAGCTTATCTTTGCGCTGCCCAAGTGCTGCCCCGACAGCATAGTCACTAGCATCACACATGATCTCGAATGGTTGTGTCCAGTCTGGTGGTTGTACTATGGGGGCTGTCACTAGCTTTTCCTTCAGAACCTTGAATGCTTCAGTACATTCATCATTAAAGTCAAAGGGTCGGTTCTGCTCTAAGAGATGGCATAGGGGCTTCGTGATTTTCGAGAAATTTGCGATAAATCTCCGATAAAAATCCGCATGCCCTAAAAAACTCCTAATGCCCTTGACTGTGGTTGGCGGCAGCAGCTTCTCTATGACTTCTATCTTGGCCCTGTCGACTTCTATCCCACGGCAGCTAATCTTATGACCAAGGACTATCCCCTCATCCACCATAAAGTGGCATTTTTCCCAATTTAGTACAAGATTAGCTTTTTCACATCTTTCAAGTACCTTTTGAAGATTGCCGAGGCAGCTCTCAAAATCGTCTCCAAAGATGGAAAAATCATCCATGAAAATCTCAAGGAAGTCCTCTACCATGTCGGAGAATATAGCTATCATGCACCTTTGGAAGGTGGCAGGTGCGTTACAGAGGCCGAACGGCATCCTCCTAAATGTGTATGTTCCGTAGGGGCATGTGAAAGTCGTTTTCTCTTGATCCTCTGGTGCAATAGCAATTTGATTGTAACCTGAATAACCATCAAGAAAACAATAGTAAGGTTTACCTGCTAATCTATCAAGCATTTGATCAATAAAGGGTAAAGGAAAGTGGTCTTTTCGGGTAGCTTTATTAAGCTTCCGATAGTCCATACAAACCCTCCAACCGGTCACAGTCCTGGTTGGGATTAACTCATTGTTTTCATTGGTTATCACGGTCATTCCTCCTTTCTTGGGAACACATTGCACCGGGCTCACCCATTTGTTGTCGGAGATGGCGTAAATAATACCAGCATCTAACCATTTAATTATCTCTTTACGCACTACCTCCTTCATCGCAAGGTTTAGCCGCCTTTGGGCATCAATAGTCGGCTTATGATCTTCCTCTAGGAGGATTTTGTGCATGCATATTGCCGGACTAATGCCCTGAATGTCTGCTATCGTTCATCCAATCGCCTTTTTGTGCTGCCTTAACATGTCGATCAGCTGCCGTTCCTGTTCCTGCGGCAGCTTAGCAGAGATGATTACGGGCAGTGTATCATTACACCCAAGATAAGCATATTTAAGTTGCCCTGGCAGGGGCTTAAGTTCTAAGGCAGGTGGTTCAACAGTAGAAGGCTTTTGGATTAAATGGTTATCCGAAGTATAGTTTAAAGGTTCGAATAACTTACCTTGACGATTGCCTAACCAGTTTACCTCCTCCTGACCTTCAGTATCAGATGTATCAGATTCAGAGGAGTCACTGTCGTTGGTGCTGTCGTCATCGCTGTCGTGACAGGCCTGTAAGTGGCTGTCGCAGCAGTGACCAAATTTTGTATCACGGCAGCCCGACCTGATGCAGGGTTGATCAAAGGTCACCTCAATGATGGCCTTGCATTCCTCATCCACATCGGCATGTTTCATTGCTTGGAGAACATTCAACTTAATCTCTTGATCGTTGACGCGCATGGTGAGTTCTCCTTTCTCCACATCAATCAATGATCTTCCCGTGGCTAAGAAGGGTCGCCCAAGGATGACTGGTGCGTTCTCATCTGCCTCACAATCTAAAATAAGAAAGTCAGCAGGAAAAATAAGCTTATCCACTCTTACCAGAATATCTTCAATTTTTCCCTCGGGGTGAACGTAAGAGCGGTCGGCTAGCTGTAGGGTAACTGTCGTGGGCCGCGCCTTGCCAATACCTAGTTTCTGAAAAACAGATTTGGGCATTAGATTAACACTGGCACCAAGATCACAAAGTGCCTTACCCACAAATTTGTCGCCGATTACGCAAGGTATGATGAAGCTCCCCGGATCCTTCTTTTTCTAGGGAGGCTGCCGATGAAGAATACTCATGCAACCTTCTTGCATCCTTACCGTTTCAAAATCCCCAAGTTTAGATTTTTTTTGACATAACATCCTTGAGAAATTTAGCATAACCGGGCATCTCCATAACAGCATCTAACAACGGAATATTAATATGAACCTGTTTAAAAATATCAAAAATCTTTCTAAGTTGAGATTCATGCTTAGCTTGCTGTATCCGTTGAGGAAAAGGTGGTGGAGGAGGATAATCAGCAATGCGTCCTTCCCACTGCATGCGAATCTGAGGACGGTAATCATCTTTTTTCTCCTCTGTCGCTTCTGCTGTCGTGACAGGCTCGTCAGCAGCAGTCTGTTTTTCACCTGTCGGGGCAGCTTTCTCGGCAGGTTTATACAAGGTGGGTTCCTTTTCTGTCTCAGCTTCTTTTTCCGGCCCTGGTAGTTTCTTCCCACTCCTAGTAGTAATCGCCTTACATTGCTCATGTGGGGGCGGTCTAGCATTTTCAGTATTGCTAGGAAATCCTCCATTCTGCCTTGGTTTAATATGTTGCGACACCTGACCCATTTGTGTCTCTAGAGATTTCAACGTAGCCTCATGATTTGTCATTCTCATCTCGGTTTTATCTATAAAATTTTCCGTCTTCTTGACAAACTGATTTATATTCTCCATATACGTACCGGTGTGAGACATAAAGGTGGCCAGATTCTGTTCCAATATACTACTCGTGGCAGGTGGTGGCTGCTGTTGCTGCGGCGGCGGCAGTTGCTGCGTCTGTTGCTGCGGCAGTTGCTGTCTCTTCAGCAATCTAGGACCTCCCTGATTCTGATTATATGCTTGCGGATTCAAAGTATTGTTAGGGTTACTCCAGGAAAATTTGGGATCCTTCCTCCAATTAGGGTTGTAGTTGTTGGAATTGTAGTTCGGCTTGTAATCTCCAACATATTTTCCCTCTTCTATATTTATTGGGCACTCATCCCTACTATGATTTCCCTCACAAATAGCACAAACTTCCTCAACAGCAAATCCTCGTAATTCTTCTTCATTTAATAAGTGTTTCATTGCTTTAGTGAGGAATGCTACCTGTGATTTCATAGTGCTGTCGGCCTCATAGTCCTTGACAGCAAGTACCCGTTTACCCCCTCTTCTAGCTGTCGGAAACTGCTCCTCATTCTTGGCCAGGTTTTTCAAAACTTGCAATGCTTCGTCCGGATCTTTATCCAATAATAGTCCATTTGCTGCAGAATCAATCCGAATGCGAGTTTGTAAGTTAGCAGCATTATAAAACTTAGTTACCTGATTCCAGACGGGGAATCCATGCATTGGGCAGTTCCGTAGAAGAGTAGTAAATCTGTCCCAGGCCTCGTGCATTGGCTCATCGTCTTCCTGTTGAAAAGTAGCAATTTCATTACGTAATCGCTCAGATAAATGCGAAGGATTAAAACGAGATAAAAATTCACGAGTTAGATCTGCCCAAGTCATAATAGAACCCGGTGTAAGTTTATTCCACCAAGTTTTAGCTCTGTCCCTCAATGAATGGGGGAATAACCGAAGCCTCAGTATCTCCGGACTAACTCCTGGCAGTCTAAACGAACCGCAGATCTCCTGGAATGTTTTGAGATGCTCCCTAGCATCTTCTGTCGCAGAACCACTGAACTGCCCGGCATTGTTGATCATACTAAACATGACAGGTTTAAGCTCAAAGTTATCAACATCAATGTCCGGCAGCGTGGTCTCCAGCTCTACATGATCGTTCAGCATGTAGTCACGACATGACCGTCGTCCATCTGCCCCAGGCGGGTCACCGACAGGTGGGTGGTTATCGCCAAGGGGTGGTATACGACCACCGGCAGGTTGGTTATGGCCCATCTTCTCTAGATGTTCCTCGAGGTATTCGTTTCTGTCTAAAAGTCGGCGAAGTTGCTTCTTGAGACTGAAGGAACGTTCGATTTCCGGATCTAATGGATACTCAGGATCTTCCCCTCTTTTAGATCTGCGCATAAACAAGAAAACCTCTTGAAAAGAAAGAGTTGAAAACAAAAAAGAAAAAATTAAAGAAAAATAAAAATTAAAACGAAAACGAAAACAAAAATAAAAATAAAAATAAAAACGAAAAGTGAAATAAGAGAAAGATGTAGTTATGTTGCCAGTCCCCGGCAACGGCGCCAAAAACTTGTTGCGTGTAAAATAGTCTATCGCAATTGTAGTGCAAGTGTACACGACGCAAGTAGTAAAGTGATACGAAGTATCGGATATCGTCTCCACAGGGATTGGGCTAATAGCTTCACCTTGTTTACTGCACGAAAGTAAAGGAAATAGTTTAGAAGATTGTCACGAAAATAATAAAGAAAAACGTAAATAAAAGATTTGGAATATCAAGATAGAGAGAATGGGCTGGTATTGAATTGCTCGGTAGTGCAGGTATTGGATGGCTTAGGAACTCCAGTTCTGTCGTCGCTCCCGTCGCCGACAGCACCTGTCGCGGCGGCTGTCCGTTAGCTGTCGCGGCAGCAGACACGCCAACTCCGTACTTCAAGTTTGGCAAGAATCCCAGATCTGCCTTGTCCTATCCCTAGGTCCAAGTCTGTCGATGAACACGTCTTTGATGATACCTCCCGGCGTGAATCGAAGGATGAACACCGATGTGTATGAATTCTTCTTTAGCCACTTAACCTTGCCCTATCCCTAGGCACAAGATAGTTCAACTATAAACTAGAGAACTCGCTCTTATTTCTTTCGTATACTTAACTCTCCCGATGCTAAGTAAATGGATAACCTCACAATGCTCTCCCGATGCTCTTGCAAGATGTTAAAACCAAAATAAGAGAACTTGAAGTCTATTTTATTGAACTGAAAATTCCTAAAACAAAACAACCCTTGCAACTACTTTACAAAACAACCCGTAGCCCTAGGGGAATTTAGAACATGTCGGTGACGAGTGGACGACAAGGGTTTTTGGTTTCGGTTATGGGGTAATCGGTTGTGCCTCCTAGATTAAATCTATGCCCTTATATAAGCTTTGGGCTCAAGTCTTCTAAGGTAACAAGGATTACAACTTTAATTAAAAGTAAGATTCTAATAAAGACTAAATCTCTAAAGACTCCTACTTTCCAGCCGCATCCTTGTTTCTAGGAATTTCCTCTCCTTGAGCTTTGGCTTGACATATCTTTTGATCCGGGGCTTGGAAAAATATGTGGCTTTCACACGACAGACGAGCAGATTTTTCTCTATCTATCGAGGTCCACTTTACTTTTCCTCTTCATAAGTCTGCTGTCACCATGCTGTCACGACAGGTCCATGGCAGCTTCGTCTTCTTCGTCTGCTTGTCCAGTTCAGCTCTCCTGCTTCTCTGCCCTGCGCCTGCCTTCAACGTCTACTATGGCAGATACCTGCAAAAATAGCCATCTTTTAGTAGAATCCGTGTTTTTAATCCATTTGTGATGTTTTACTGAAAACTAACCTAAATGCAATGCAATGATGCTTGAATGCAGCAGAAATATGGGTTAAAAAGGGTGTAAATAATAGAACTTTTACACACTCAACACACCCCCAAACTCAAGTTTTTGCTTGCCCTCAAGCAATTAAGACTTAAAAGAAAAATGAAAAATTTTGTGTTGGCCTTCAAACAGTGAATTGTCCCTTACCCGTCGCTCATTCTCTATGGCAGCAGCAACTTGTCGGAAAGGTTAGGATCTGTCCGGAATCTCCTTATAGCTCTCGTGCAGTGTGTGCATGCTTGTGAACAGTTATATGCTAAGATTCGCTTAGTTTCACTAGAATATTCAACTTCTTAACTCGAATTTTTATGCCAAAGTTTATTTTTTTAGAAGGCACATTTTCATGCTTCTTTTTCTTCTATTTCCAAGCTAAATTTTTCTAGAGCCAGTTTTGGGCACCTCTAGTTAGCTTCCTAGAGCCGGTTTCGGGCACCTCTAGGTTTTTAATTTTCTTTTTGCTAAACTTCTTTTCTAGAGCCAGTGTTAGGCACCTCTAGGGGCTATTCAAGTTTTGAGCTTCCTATTCTAGTTTGGCTAAAAGTGATCTAAGCAATATAACAGTCACAAAGGTGTTTAAATTTTCAGAACTATAGAAAGGCTCTAAACTTCTCCTTAACCTGTCCTAAAGATGCTGCCACGACAGAGCCGTCATGATAGGTAAGCTAACTTCACAGTTTTAAGCCAACAGTTTTATATTTTCTGATTTTTTTAAGAGAACTTAAATAAATAATAAGACACAACAAATAATAAAAAGATGTGCATACGACTCCATTAATGATGGAGGGTTGCCACCCCCAAACTCGAGGGTTGCATTGCCCTCAATGCAAAATGACATGAAAAAATAAAGAAAAGTACATCACAAAAGATAAAGGCAGGCAGCAATAAGAGGAAAATAAAAACTTAAATTTTAGTCGCTATCCTCGCTGCTGCTGCTGACACGGATCTGACGGCGGCGTCTGGGCTGGGTAGGTTCAGGGGCAGGTTGTTCCACGAGCTGGACATCGGAACTGCTGCCATTGTCCCACGAGCTGCTGGTGGTGGTGCTAGCCTTGGGCAGCCGTTTCTTATCTGCCACATGTTTAATTCGCTTGACCGGCGTAAACTCTCTCTCTAAATTCCTCCGGATCAGAGGGCTGTCATCAGAGGCATGCCGCTTTGTTCCTCTAGGAGAGGTATCTGCCGGTGGGCTGCCTGCTGCCTTCGGGGCAGGTGATGTGGTGGAGGCGGTAGAGTGGGAATGTGGAGAGCCGGGTGGGGTGGGTGTGTGAACAGGGGTGTGGACAGGAGTGGGGATACGGAAATAATGGGCAGGAAAAGTAGGGAATTAAATATCGGGAAAATTTAAAGTTTGGGTAATAAAATTTACCGTTGAGTTCGTGAAGTCCCGTATGAACGTCATCAATCCCATTTGTCGTTCCTCTACCCATTGTAGCGTAGTAAGGAGGAGGGTGGTCTGGTCTGTCGGAGCGGTGGCGGCAGCAGGTTCCGGGACAGGCTCCTCTGATGATTCTGTGGGGGAGCCGGCAGGGTTGAAGGAGGAGACAGGTGTAGCCACGATCAGCTCCATGAGGCTGTTGATGTTATTGTCTGTCCAGCCTCTGCCCTTCCTTATTTTGTCGGAGGGTTCCTCGGGGACAGCAGCACAGCGGCAGAGGGAAGTTATTGTAAACGGTAGGCAGAGGCGAGAGTCAGAGCGGAACGCACAGTCCAGGATGCTGTCCCTCATATATCGGCCCACATTTATAGGCCTGTCGTGCATGATGGAGTGAATAAGGGCAAGCCGCTGCCGGTTGACTGTCGAGTGGTGGGAAGAAGGCAGGATACGCTTTTTGAGGAAAGCGTTCCAAAGTTTTGCTTCGGGGAGGAGCTTCCCCTATTGACGGAGTGGGGGTTCTTCTTACTGGTTGTCCATGATGTTCCCTCCTCTGTCAACTCCATCATGACAGCATCATAAGCGGCAGCATCGAGGGTGTCGAGAAATTTTTGGTGAGCATCATCATCGGGGCCAAAGAAGAGGCCAAACATGTGGTTGATGCTGTCGGCAGTGAAGGGCACCTTGACACCTCGAACGGTAACAGATGTTGCCGTTTTTCTATCTATGGCAGCATAGAATTCCCGGACTAATGTGTCATTGAGCTCTGCCGGTTGTTCCGCGAAGTGCTCCCATAGTTGAGCCGTGATAGCCCGTACAATGAACGGCCGGAGTCCCATGTGGGGTGCCTTGCGGATGTATACGAAGCCACGTTCCTCCCATAACTCCTTGTTGGCAAAGGGCGTTGCTGCTGCTGAGGAGGATGCTGAGGCAGCACTACGGCGGGTCTGTCTAGTAGACATGTTGGTTGCAAGGGTTGTGAAATCTGAGGAAAGCAAATAAAACTAGAGGAGAAAGCAAAGAAGAATAAGCAGAAGTGAGAAAAAATGAAAATGAGGATGGGGTTTTATAGCGATCGAGTAGCTGCCCATTTAATGTTGCAACGGCAGGTGGGAATAACGGGGCGGCAGATTGGATTTAGCGTGTCTGACGCGTCTGACACGCATTTATGCGTCTGTTACGCGTCTGCCGCACGCTTCTGTGTCTGCCATGTCAATCTGTTGACAGCCTGTCATATCCGTCCGCAGCGGCAGCCGAAACGACAGGTTTCCATAAATGGGCTTTATTGGGCTGATGGATGGGCGGTGGGTTTGGGTCACTTCTCCTTTTCTTCTTGACTCCTTTATTTCCTAAAAACTGAAATTAGAAAAACGAAGCATTATTCGAATAAAATAAACCTAATTTCCTAATAAATAATAATAAATAAATAAATAAATAAAAATTTAGGTTAAATTAGGGATCCCTTGTGGGGCATCACCTAAAGTAACCACTTCCTGTATTCCTGGGGCTTCAGTCCCCTGATAATGCTTGAGGCGCTGTCCATTGACTTTGAATTGGTGCCCGTCTTTTAATGATTAAATTGTGATGGCATCATGGGGAAAAACTTGTATCACTTCGAATGGGCCAGACCATCTAGACTTTAGCTTTCCTGGGAAGAGTTTAAGTCTAGAATTAAATAACAACACAAGCTGCCCTGGGCAGAACTGTCGTGGCAGCAGTTTCTTGTCGTGTCACTTCTTAGTCTTTTCTTTGTAGATCCTTGCGTTGTCGTAGGCCATTGTCCGTAGTTCTTCAATCTCGTTCATATCTAATAACCTTTTCTGGTCGGCCTTGTCCAAGTCCATATTCACTGCCTTGATTGCCCAATATGCTTTGTGCTCGATCTCGACAGGCAAGTGACAGGTTTTCCCATAAATCAGTCGGTATGGAGACATGCCCAATGGAGTCTTGAAAGCTGTCCTGTATGCCCATAATGCATCATTCAGAAGTAAAGACCAATCTTTCCTAGTTGGCTTAACCATCTTTTCAAGAATGTTCTTCACTTCACTATTGGATATCTCAGCCTGTCCATTGGTCTGTGGGTGGTATGCTGTCGCGATCCTGTGCTTGACACCATATTTCTTCAAGGCGGCAGCAATTACCTTATTATCAAAATGTCTCCCTTCATCACTGATAATCGCCCTAGGGATGCCAAATCTAGAAAAAATGTTTTTGTGCAAAAACTTTTGGACCGTCTTGGCATCATTATTTTGAGTGGCGATTGCTTCAACCCACTTGGAGATATAATCCACTGCTAGGAGGATGTACAAATTTCCACATGAAGATGGGAAAGGTCCCATAAAATCAATCCCCCAAGCGTCGAAGATCTCGACTTCTAAAATGTTCTGCAGTGGCATCTCGTTTCTCCTTGAAATGTTACTTGTCCGCTGGCACCTATCACAGTTCTTATAAAAGTCCTGTGCACCTTTATATAGTGTCGGCCAGTAGAACCCTGACTGCAGCACCTTGGCAGCAGTTTTATTGCCTCCTAAGTGACCTCTATATTGTGAAGCATGGCAATGATGGAGAATGTCTTCTTGCTCTTCTTGTGGTACACACCTCCTTATAACCTGATCTGCGCACATTTTGAAAAGAAGAGGTTTGTCCCAATAATAATGCTTAACATCATTTCGGAACCTCTTCCTGGCTTGATAATTAAGATCAGAAGGTAATATTCCGCTAACTATAAAATTAACGAAATCAGCATACCAAGAAAGGTTAGAAGACTTACCTGCCGCCATGGCTGTCGCGACAGCGATTGCGGCAGCAAAGAGCTGCTCATCTGGGAAGGTCTCCAGTATGTTTGTCTCATCGATTGGTAGACTCTGTCCCTTCTCCAACCTCGACAAGTGGTCTGCCACCTGATTTTCTGTCCCCTTTTTGTCCTTGATCTCAAGGTCGAACTCTTGTAATAGCAAGATCCATCGTATCAACCTAGGCTTTGCATCCTTCTTTGCGAACAAATATTTTAGGGCAGAATGGTCGGTGTGTATTATTACTTTTGTCCCAAGTATGTAAGAATGAAACTTGTCGATGGAGAACACCACAACTAACAGCTCCTTTTCTGTGGTGGTGTAGTTCACTTGGGCGTCATTTAACGTCTTGTTGGCATAGTATATGACGTGAAACAGCTTATCTTTGCGCTGCCCAAGTGCTGCCCCGACAGC
Source organism: Hibiscus tridactylites (assembly GCA_958450335.1). Lineage (NCBI taxonomy): Eukaryota > Viridiplantae > Streptophyta > Magnoliopsida > Malvales > Malvaceae > Hibiscus > Hibiscus tridactylites. Next base: position 29,874,678 of record OY288274.1, on the reverse strand, counting down.
ATAGTCACTAGCATCACACATGATCTCGAATGGTTGTGTCCAGTCTGGTGGCTGTACTATGGGGGCTGTCACTAGCTTTTCCTTCAGAACCTTGAATGCTTCAGTACATTCATCATTAAAGTCAAAGGGTCGGTTCTGCTCTAAGAGATGGCATAGGGGTTCGTGATTTTCGAGAAATTTGCGATAAATCTCCGATAAAAACCCGCATGCCCTAAAAAACTCCTAATGCCCTTGACTGTGGTTGGCGGCAGCAGCTTCTCTATGACTTCTATCTTGGCCCTGTCGACTTCTATCCCACGGCAGCTAATCTTATGACCAAGGACTATCCCCTCATCCACCATAAAGTGGCATTTTTCCCAATTTAGTACAAGATTAGCTTTTTCACATCTTTCAAGTACCTTTTGAAGATTGCCGAGGCAACTCTCAAAATCGTCTCCAAAGATGGAAAAATCATCCATGAAAATCTCAAGGAAGTCCTCTACCATGTCGGAGAATATAGCTATCATGCACCTTTGGAAGGTGGCAGGTGCGTTACAGAGGCCGAACGGCATCCTCCTAAATGCGTATGTTCCGTAGGGGCATGTGAAAGTCGTTTTCTCTTGATCCTCTGGTGCAATAGCAATTTGATTGTAACCTGAATAACCATCAAGAAAACAATAGTAAGGTTTACCTGCTAATCTATCAAGCATTTGATCAATAAAGGGTAAAGGAAAGTGGTCTTTTCGGGTAGCTTTATTAAGCTTCCGATAGTCCATACAAACCCTCCAACCGGTCACAGTCCTGGTTGGGATTAACTCATTGTTTTCATTGGTTATCACGGTCATTCCTCCTTTCTTGGGAACACATTGCACCGGGCTCACCCATTTGCTGTCAGAGATGGCGTAAATAATACCAGCATCTAACCATTTAATTATCTCTTTACGCACTACCTCCTTCATCGCAAGGTTTAGCCGCCTTTGGGCATCAATAGTCGGCTTATGATCTTCCTCTAGGAGGATTTTGTGCATGCATATTGCCGGACTAATGCCCTGAATGTCTGCTATCGTCCATCCAATCGCCTTTTTGTGCTGCCTTAACATGTCGATGAGCTGCCGTTCCTGTTCCTGCGGCAGCTTAGCAGAGATGATTACGGGCAGTGTATCATTACAACCAAGATAAGCATATTTAAGTTGCCCTGGCAGGGGCTTAAGTTCTAAGGCAGGTGGTTCAACAGTAGAAGGCTTTTGGATTAAATGGTTATCCGAAGTATAGTTTAAAGGTTCGAATAACTTACCTGGACGATTGCCTAACCAGTTTACCTCCTCCTGACCTTCAGTATCAGATGTATCAGATTCAGAGGAGTCACTGTCGTTGGTGCTGTCGTCATCGTTGTCATCATCGCTGTCGTGACAGGCCTGTAAGTGGCTGTCGCAGTAGTGACCAAATTTTGTATCACGGCAGCCCGACCTGATGCAGGGTTGATCAAAGGTCACCTCAATGATGGCCTTGCATTCCTCATCCACATCGGCATGTTTCATTACTTGGAGAACATTCAACTTAATCTCTTGATCGTTGACGCGCATGGTGAGTTCTCCTTTCTCCACATCAATCAATGATCTTCCCGTGGCTAAGAAGGGTCGCCCAAGGATGACTGGTGCGTTCTCATCTGCCTCACAATCTAAAATAAGAAAGTCAGCAGGAAAAATAAGCTTATCCACTCTTACCAGAATATCTTCAATTTTTCCCTCGGGGTGAACGTAAGAGCGGTCGGCTAGCTGTAGGGTAACTGTCGTGGGCCGCGCCTTGCCAATACCTAGTTTCTGAAAAACAGATTTGGGCATTAGATTAACACTGGCACCAAGATCACAAAGTGCCTTACCCACAAATTTGTCGCCGATTACGCAAGGTATGATGAAGCTCCCCGGATCCTTCTTTTTCTAGGGAGGCTGCCGATGAAGAATACTCATGCAACCTTCTTGCATCCTTACCGTTTCAAAATCCCCAAGTTTAGATTTTTTTTGACATAACATCCTTGAGAAATTTAGCATAACCGGGCATCTCCCTAACAGCATCTAACAACGGAATATTAATATGAACCTGTTTAAAAATATCATAAATCTTTCTAAGTTGAGATTCATGCTTAGCTTGCTGTATCCGTTGGGGAAAAGGTGGTGGAGGAGGATAATCAGCAATGCGTCCTTCCCACTGCATGCGAATCTGAGGACGGTAATCATCTTTTTTCTCCTCTGTCACTTCTGCTGTCGTGACAGGCTCGTCAGCAGCAGTCTGTTTTTCACCTGTCGGGGCAGCTTTCTCGGCAGGTTTATACAAGGTGGGTTCCTTTTCTGTCTCAGCTTCTTTTTCCGGCCCTGGTAGTTTCTTCCCACTCCTAGTAGTAATCGCCTTACATTGCTCATGTGGGGGCGGTCTAGCATTTTCAGTATTGCTAGGAAATCCTCCATTTTGCCTTGGTTTAATATGTTGGGACACCTGACCCATTTGTGTCTCTAGAGATTTCAACGTAGCCTCATGATTTGTCATTCTCATCTCGGTTTTATCTATAAAATTTTCCGTCTTCTTGACAAACTGATTTATATTCTCCATATACGTACCGGTGTGAGACATAAAGGTGGCCAGATTCTGTTCCAATATACTACTCGTGGCAGGTGGTGGCTGTTGTTGCTGCGGCGGCGGCAGTTGCTGCGTCTGTTGCTGCGGCAGTTGCTGTCTCTTCAGCAATCTAGGACCTCCCTGATTCTGATTATATGCTTGCGGATTCAAAGTATTGTTAGGGTTACTCCAGGAAAATTTGGGATCCTTCCTCCAATTAGGGTTGTAGTTGTTGGAATTGTAGTTCGGCTTGTAATCTCCAACATATTTTCCCTCTTCTATATTTATTGGGCACTCATCCCTACTATGATTTCCCTCACAAATAGCACAAACTTCCTCAACAGCAAATCCTCGTAATTCTTCTTCATTTAATAAGTGTTTCATTGCTTTAGTGAGGAATGCTACCTGTGATTTCATAGTGCTGTCGGCCTCATAGTCCTTGACAGCAAGTACCCGTTTACCCCCTCTTCTAGCTGTCGGAAACTGCTCCTCATTCTTGGCCAGGTTTTTCAAAACTTGCAATGCTTCGTCCGGATCTTTATCCAATAATAGTCCATTTGCTGCAGAATCAATCCGAATGCGAGTTTGTAAGTTAGCAGCATTATAAAACTTAGTTACCTGATTCCAGACGGGGAATCCATGCATTGGGCAGTTCCGTAGAAGAGTAGTAAATCTGTCCCAGGCCTCGTGCATTGGCTCATCGTCTTCCTGTTGAAAAGTAGCAATTTCATTACGTAATCGCTCAGATAAATGCGAAGGATTAAAACGAGATAAAAATTCACGAGTTAGATCTGCCCAAGTCATAATAGAACCCGGTGTAAGTTTATTCCACCAAGTTTTAGCTCTGTCCCTCAATGAATGGGGGAATAACCGAAGCCTCAGTATCTCCGGACTAACTCCTGGCAGTCTAAACGAACCGCAGATCTCCTGGAATGTTTTGAGATGCTCCCTAGCATCTTCTGTCGCAGAACCACTGAACTGCCCGGCATTGTTGATCATACTAAACATGACAGGTTTAAGCTCAAAGTTATCAACATCAATGTCCGGCAGCGTGGTCTTCAGCTCTACATGATCGTTCAGCATGTAGTCACGACATGACCGTCGTCCATCTGCCCCAGGCGGGTCACCGACAGGTGGGTGGTTATCGCCAAGGGGTGGTATACGACCACCGGCAGGTTGGTTATGGCCCATCTTCTCTAGATGTTCCTCGAGGTATTCGTTTCTGTCTAAAAGTCGGCGAAGTTGCTTCTTGAGACTGAAGGAACGTTCGATTTCCGGATCTAATGGATACTCAGGATCTTCCCCTCTTTTAGATCTGCGCATAAACAAGAAAACCTCTTGAAAAGAAAGAGTTGAAAACAAAAAAGAAAAAATTAAAGAAAAATAAAAATTAAAACGAAAACGAAAACAAAAATAAAAATAAAAATAAAAACGAAAAGTGAAATAAGAGAAAGATGTAGTTATGTTGCCAGTCCCCGGCAACGGCGCCAAAAACTTGTTGCGTGTAAAATAGTCTATCGCAATTGTAGTGCAAGTGTACACGACGCAAGTAGTAAAGTGATACGAAGTATCGGATATCGTCTCCACAGGGATTGGGCTAATAGCTTCACCTTGTTTACTGCACGAAAGTAAAGGAAATAGTTTAGAAGATTGTCACGAAAATAATAAAGAAAAACGTAAATAAAAGATTTGGAATATCAAGATAGAGAGAATGGGCTGGTATTGAATTGCTCGGTAGTGCAGGTATTGGATGGCTTAGGAACTCCAGTTCTGTCGTCGCTCCCGTCGCCGACAGCACCTGTCGCGGCGGCTGTCCGTTAGCTGTCGCGGCAGCAGACACGCCAACTCCGTACTTCAAGTTTGGCAAGAATCCCAGATCTGCCTTGTCCTATCCCTAGGTCCAAGTCTGTCGATGAACACGTCTTTGATGATACCTCCCGGCGTGAATCGAAGGATGAACACCGATGTGTATGAATTCTTCTTTAGCCACTTAACCTTGCCCTATCCCTAGGCACAAGATAGTTCAACTATAAACTAGAGAACTCGCTCTTATTTCTTTCGTATACTTAACTCTCCCGATGCTAAGTAAATGGATAACCTCACAATGCTCTCCCGATGCTCTTGCAAGATGTTAAAACCAAAATAAGAGAACTTGAAGTCTATTTTATTGAACTGAAAATTCCTAAAACAAAACAACCCTTGCAACTACTTTACAAAACAACCCGTAGCCCTAGGGGGAATTTAGAACATGTCGGTGACGGGTGGACGATAGGGGTTTTTGGTTTCGGTTATGGGGTAATCGGTTGTGCCTCCTAGGTTAAATCTATGCCCTTATATAAGCTTTGGGCTCAAGTCTTCTAAGGTAACAAGGATTACAACTTTAATTAAAAGTAAGATTCTAATAAAGACTAAATCTCTAAAGACTCCTACTTTCCAGCCGCATCCTTGTTTCTAGGAATTTCCTCTCCTTGAGCTTTGGCTTGACATATCTTTTGATCCGGGGCTTGGAAAAATATGTGGCTTTCACAAGACAGACGAGCAGATTTTTCTCTATCTATCGAGGTCCACTTTACTTTTCCTCTTCATAAGTCTGCTGTCACCATGCTGTCACGACAGGTCCATGGCAGCTTCGTTTTCTTCGTCTGCTTGTCCAGTTCAGCTCTCCTGCTTCTCTGCCCTGCGCCTGCCTTCAACGTCTACTATGGCAGATACCTGCGAAAATAGCCATCTTTTAGTAGAATCCGTGCTTTTAATCCATTTGTGATGTTTTATTGAAAACTAACCTAAATGCAATGCAATGATGCTTGAATGCAGCAGAAATATGGGTTTAAAAGGGTGTAAATAATAGAACTTTTACACACTCAACACACCCCCAAACTCAAGTTTTTGCTTGCCCTCAAGCAATTAAGACTTAAAAGAAAAATGAAAAATTTTGTGTTGGCCTTCAAACAGTGAATTGTCCCTTACCCGTCGCTCATTCTCTATGGCAGCAGCAACCTGTCGGAAAGGTTAGGATCTGTCCGAAATCTCCTTATAGCTCTCGTGCAGTGTGTGCATGCTTGTGAACAGTTATATACTAAGATTCGCTTAGTTTCACTAGAATATTCAACTTCTTAACTCGAATTTTTATGCCAAAGTTTATTTTTTTAGAAGGCACATTTTCATGCTTCTTTTTCTTCTATTTCCAAGCTAATTTTTTCTAGAGCTAGTTTTGGGCACCTCTAGTTAGCTTCCTAGAGCCGGTTTCGGGCACCTCTAGGTTTTTAATTTTCTTTTTGCTAAACTTCTTTCCTAGAGCCAGTGTTAGGCACCTCTAGGGGCTATTCAAGTTCTGAGCTTCCTATTCTAGTTTGGCTAAAAGAGATCTAAGCAATATAACAGTCACAAAGGTGTTTAAATTTTCAGAACTATAGAAAGGCTCTAAACTTCTCCTTAACCTGTCCTAAAGATGCTGCCACGACAGAGCCGTCATGACAGGTAAGCTAACTTCACAGTTTTAAGCCAACAGTTTTATATTTTCTGATTTTTTTAAGAGAACTTAAATAAATAATAAGACACAACAAATAATAAAAAGATGTGCATACGACTCCATTAATGATGGAGGGTTGCCACCCCCAAACTCGAGGGTTGCATTGCCCTCAATGCAAAATGACATGAAAAAATAAAGAAAAGTACATCACAAAAGATAAAGGCAGGCAGCAATAAGAGGAAAATAAAAACTTAAATTTTAGTCGCTATCCTCGTTGCTGCTGCTGACACGGATCTGACGGCGGCGTCTGGGCTGTGGAGGCTGCTGGGTAGGTTCAAGGGCAGGTTCAGGGGCAGGTTGTTCCACGAGTTGGACATCGAAACTGCTACCACTGTCCCACTAGCTGCTGGTGGTGGTGCTAGCCTTGGGCAGCCGTTTCTTATCTGCCACATGTTTAATTCGCTTGACCGGCGTAAACTCTCTCTCTAAATTCCTCCGGATCAGAGGGCTGTCATCAGAGGCATGCCGCTTTGTTCCTCTAGGAGAGATATCTGTCGGTGGGCTGCCTGCTGCCGTCGGGGCAGGTGATGTGGTGGAGGCGGTAGAGTAGGAATGTGGAGAGCCGGGTGGGGTGGGTGTGTGAACAGGGGTGTGGACAGGAGTGGGGATACGGAAATAATGGGCAGGAAAAGTAGGGAATTGAATATCGGGAAAATTTAAAGTTTGGGTAATAAAATTTACCGTTGAGTTCGTGAAGTCCCATATGAACGTCATCAATCCCATTTGTCGTTCCTCTACCCGTTGTAGCGTAGTAAGGAGGAGGGTGGTCTGGTCTGTCAGAGCGGTGGCGGCAGCAGGTTCCAGGGCAGGCTCCTCTGATGATTCTGCGGGGGAGCCGGCAGGGTTGAAGGAGGAGACAGGTGTAGCCACGATCAGCTCCATGAGGCTGTTGATGTTATTTTCTGTCCAGCCTCTGCCCTTCCTTATTTTGTCGGAGGGTTCCTCGGGGACAGTAGCACAGCGGCAGAGGGAAGTTATTGTAAACGGTAGGCAGAGGCGAGAGTCAGAGCGGAACGCACAGTCCAGGATGCTGTCCCTCATATATCGGCCCACATTTATAGGCCTGTCGTGCATGATGGAGTGAATAAGGGCAAGCCGCTGCCGGTTGACTGTCGAGTGGTGGGAAGAAGGCAGGATACGCTTTTTGAGGAAAGCGTTCCAAAGTTTTGCTTCGGGGAGGAGCTTCCCCTATTGACGGAGTGGGGGTTCTTCTTACTGGTTGTCCATGATGTTCCCTCCTCTGTCAACTCCATCATGACAGCATCATAAGCGGCAACATCGAGGGTGTCGAGAAATTTTTGGTGAGCATCATCATCGGGGCCAAAGAAGAGGCCAAACATGTGGTTGATGCTGTCGGCAGTGAAGGGCACCTTGACACCTCGAACGGTGACAGATGTTGACGTTTTGCTATCTATGGCAGCATAGAATTCCCGGACTAATGTGTCATTGAGCTCTGTCGGTTGTTCCGCGAAGTGCACCCATAGTTGAGCCGTGATAGCCCGTACAATGAACGGCCGGAGTCCCATGTGGGGTGCCTTGCGGATGTATACGAAGCCACGTTCCTCCCATAACTCCTTGTTGGCAAAGGGCGTTGCTGCTGCTGAGGAGGATGCTGAGGCAGCACTACGGCGGGTCTGTCTAGTAGACATGTTGGTTGCAAGGGTGTTGAAATCTGAAGAAAGCAAATAAAACTAGAGGAGAAAGCAAAGAAGAATAAGCAGAAGTGAGAAAAAATGAAAATGAGGATGGGGTTTTATAGCGGTCGAGTAGCTGCCCATTTAATGTTGCAACGGCAGGCGGGAATAACGGGGCGGCAGATTGGATTTAGCGTGTCTGAAGCGTCTGATACGCATTTATGCGTCTGTTACGCGTCTACCGCACGCTTCTGTGTCTGACATGTCAGTCTGTTGACAGCCTGTCATATCCGTCCGCGGCGGCAGCCGAAACGACAGGTTTCCATAAATGGGCTTTATTGGGCTGATTGATGGGCGGTGGGTTTGGGTCACTTCTCCTTTTCTTCTTGACTCCTTTATTTCCTAAAAACTGAAATTAGAAAAACGAAGCATTATTCGAATAAAATAAACCTAATTTCCTAATAAATAATAATAAATAATAAAATAAATAAAAATAAAAAAAATTTAGGCTAAATTAGGGATCCCTTGTGGGGCATCACCTAAAGTAACCACTTCCTGTATTCCTAGGGCTTCAGTCCCCTGATAATGCTTGAGGCGCTGTCCATTGACTTTGAATTGGTGCCCGTCTTTTAATGATTGAATTGTGATGGCACCATGGGGAAAAACTTGTATCACTTCGAATGGGCCAGACCATCTAGACTTTAGCTTTCCTGGGAAGAGTTTAAGTCTAGAATTAAATAACAACACAAGTTGCCCTGGGCAGAACTGTCGTGGCAGAAGTTTCTTGTCGTGCCACTTCTTAGTCTTTTCTTTGTAGATCCTTGCGTTGTCGTAGGCCATTGTCCGTAATTCTTCAATCTCGTTCAGATCTAATAACCTTTTCTGGTCGGCCTTGTCCAAGTCCATATTCACTGCCTTGATTGCCCAATATGCTTTGTGCTCGATCTCGACAGGCAAGTGACATGTTTTCCCATAAATCAGTCGGTATGGAGACATGCCCAATGGAGTCTTGAAAGCTGTCCTGTATGCCCATAATGCATCATTCAGAAGTAAAGACCAATCTTTCCTAGTTGGCTTAACCATCTTTTCAAGAATGTTCTTCACTTCCCTATTGGATATCTCAGCCTGTCCATTGGTCTGTGGGTGGTATGCTGTCGCGATCCTGTGCTTGACACCATATTTCTTCAAGGCGGCAGCAATTACCTTATTATCAAAATGTCTCCCTTCATCACTGATAATCGCCCTAGGGATGCCAAATCTAGAAAAAAATGTTTTTGTGCAAAAACTTTTGGACCGTCTTGGCATCATTATTTTGAGTGGCGATTGCTTCAACCCACTTGGAGACATAATCCACTGCTAGGAGGATGTACAAATTTCCACATGAAGATGGGAAAGGTCCCATAAAATCAATCCCCCAAGCGTCGAAGATCTCGACTTCTAAAATGTTCTGCAGTGGCATCTCGTTTCTCCTTGAGATGTTACCTGTCCGCTGGCACCTGTCACAGTTCTTATAAAAGTCCTGTGCATCTTTATATAGTGTCGGCCAGTAGAACCCTGACTGCAGCACCTTGGCAGCAGTTTTATTGCCTCCTAAGTAACCTCCATATTGTGAAGCATGGCAATGATGGAGAATGTCTTCTTGCTCTTCTTGTGGTACACACCTCCTTATAACCTGATCTGCGCACATTTTGAAAAGAAGAGGTTTGTCCCAATAATAATGCTTAACATCATTTTGGAACCTCTTCCTGGCTTGATAATTAAGATCAGAAGGTAATATTCCGCTAACTATAAAATTAACGAAATCAGCTTACCAGGGAAGGTTAGAAGACTTACCTGCCGCCATGGCTGTCGCGACAGCAATTGCGGCAGCAAAGAGCTGCTCATCTGGGAAGGTCTCCAGTATGTTTGTCTCATCGATTGGTAGACTCTGTCCCTTCTCCAACCTCGACAAGTGGTCTGCCACCTGATTTTCTGTCCCCTTTTTGTCCTTGATCTCAAGGTCGAACTCTTGTAATAGCAAGATCCATCGTATCAACCTAGGCTTTGCATCCTTCTTTGCGAACAAATATTTTAGGGCAGAATGGTCGGTGTGTATTATTACTTTTGTCCCAAGTATGTAAGAACGAAACTTGTCGATGGAGAACACCACAGCTAACATCTCCTTTTCTGTGGTGGTGTAGTTCACTTGGGCGTCATTTAACGTCTTGTTGGCATAGTATATGACGTGAAACAGCTTATCTTTGCGCTGCCCAAGTGCTGCCCCGATAGCATAGTCACTAGCATCACACATGATCTCGAATGGTTGTGTCCAGTCTGGTGGCTGTACTATGGGGGCTGTCACTAGCTTTTCCTTCAGAACCTTGAATGCTTCAGTACATTCATCATTAAAGTCAAAGGGTCGGTTCTGCTCTAAGAGATGGCATAGAGGCTTCGTGATTTTCGAGAAATTTGCGATAAATCTCCGATAAAAACCCGCATGCCCTAAAAAACTCCTAATGCCCTTGACTGTGGTTGGCGGCAGCAGCTTCTCTATGACTTCTATCTTGGCCCTCTCGACTTCTATCCCAAGGCAGCTAATCTTATGACCAAGGACTATCCCCTCATCCACCATAAAGTGGCATTTTTCCCAATTTAGTACAAGATTAGCTTTTTCACATCTTTCAAGTACCTTTTGAAGATTGCCGAGGCAGCTCTCAAAATCGTCTCCAAAGATGGAAAAATCATCCATGAAAATCTCAAGGAAGTCCTCTACCATGTCGGAGAATATAGCCATCATGCACCTTTGGAAGGTGGCAGGTGCGTTACAGAGGCCGAACGGCATCCTCCTAAATGCGTATGTTCCGTAGGGGCATGTGAAAGTCGTTTTCTCTTGATCCTCTGGTGCAATAGCAATTTGATTGTAACCTGAATAACCATCAAGAAAACAATAGTAAGGTTTACCTGCTAATCTATCAAGCATTTGATCAATAAAGGGTAAAGGAAAGTTGTCTTTTCGGGTAGCGTTATTAAGCTTCCGATAGTCCATACAAACCCTCCAACCGGTCACAGTCCTGGTTGGGATTAACTCATTTTTTTCATTGGTTATCACGGTCATTCCTCCTTTCTTGGGAACACATTGCACCGGGCTCACCCATTTGCTGTCGGAGATGGCGTAAATAATACCAGCATCTAACCATTTAATTATCTCTTTACGCACTACCTCCTTCATCGCAAGGTTTAGCCGCCTTTGGGCATCAATAGTCGGCTTATGATCTTCCTCTAGGAGGATTTTGTGCATGCATATTGCCGGACTAATGCCCTGAATGTCTGCTATCGTCCATCCAATCGCCTTTTTGTGCTGCCTTAACATGTCGATCAGCTGCCGTTCCTGTTCCTGCGGCAGCTTAGCAGAGATGATTACGGGCAGTGTATCATTACAACCAAGATAAGCATATTTAAGCTGCCCTGGCAGGGGCTTAAGTTCTAAGGCAGGTGGTTCAACAGTAGAAGGCTTTTGGATTAAATGGTTATCCGAAGTATAGTTTAAAGGTTCGAATAACTTACCTGGACGATTGCCTAACCAGTTTACCTCCTCCTGACCTTCAGTATCAGATGTATCAGATTCAGAGGAGTCACTGTCGTTGGTGCTGTCGTCATTGCTGTCGTCATCGCTGTCGTGACAGGCCTGTAAGTGGCTGTCGCAGCAGTGACCAAATTTTGTATCACGGCAGCCCGACCTGATGCAGGGTTGATCAAAGGTCACCTCAATGATGGCCTTGCATTCCTCATCCACATCGGCATGTTTCATTGCTTGGAGAACATTCAACTTAATCTCTTGATCGTTGACGCGCATGGTGAGTTCTCCTTTCTCCACATCAATCAATGATCTTCCCGTGGCTAAGAAGGGTCGCCCAAGGATGACTGGTGCGTTCTCATCTGCCTCACAATCTAAAATAAGAAAGTCAGCAGGAAAAATAAGCTTATCCACTCTTACCAGAATATCTTCAATTTTTCCCTCGGGGTGAACGTAAGAGCGGTCGGCTAGCTGTAGGGTAACTGTCGTGAGCCGTGCCTTGCCGATACCTAGTTTCTGAAAAACAGATTTGGGCATTAGATTAACACTGGCACCAAGATCACAAAGTGCCTTACCCACAAATTTGTCGCCGATTACGCAAGGTATGATGAAGCTCCCCGGATCCTTCTTTTTCTGGGGAGGCTGCCGATGAAGAATACTCATGCAACCTTCTTGCATCCTTACCGTTTCAAATTCCCCAAGTTTAGATTTTTTTTGACATAACATCCTTGAGAAATTTAGCATAACTGGGCATCTCCCTAACAGCATCTAACAACGGAATATTAATATGAACCTGTTTAAAAATATCATAAATCTTTTTAAGTTGAGATTCATGCTTAGCTTGCTGTATCCGTTGAGGAAAAGGTGGTGGAGGACGATAATCAGCAATGCTTCCTTCCCACTGCATGCGAATCTGAGGACGGTAATCATCTTTTTTCTCCTCTGTCGCTTCTGCTGTCGTGACAGGCTCGTCAGCAGCAGTCTGTTTTTCACCTGTCGGGGCAGCTTCCTCGGCAGGTTTATACAAGGCGGGTTCCTTTTCTGTCTCAGCTTCTTTTTCCGGCCCTGGTAGTTTCTTCCCACTCCTAGTAGTAATCGCCTTACATTGCTCATGTGGGAGCGGTCTAGCATTTTCAGTATTGCTAGGAAATCCTTCATTCTTCCTTGGTTTAATATGTTGCGACACCTGACCCATTTGTGTCTCTAGAGATTTCAACGTAGCCTCATGATTTGTCATTCTCATCTCGGTTTTATCTATAAAATTTTCCGTCTTCTTGACAAACTGATTTATATTCTCCATATACGTACCGGTCTGAGACATAAAGGTGGCCAGATTCTGTTCCAATATACTACTCGTGGCAGGTGGTGGCTGCTGTTGCTGCGGCGACGGCAGGTGCAGCGGCAGTTGCTGCGGCTGTTGCTGCGGCAGTTGTTGTCTCGTCAGCAATCTAGGACCTCCCTGATTCTGATTATATGCTTGCGGATTCAAAGCATTGTTAGGGTTACTCCAGGAAAATTTGGGATCCTTCCTCCAATTAGGGTTGTAGTTGTTGGAATTGTAGTTTGGCTTGTAATTTCCAACATATTTTCCCTCTTCTATATTTATTGGGCACTCATCCCTACTATGATTTCCCTCACAAATAGCACAAACTTCCTCGACAGCAAATCCTCGTAATTCTTCTTCATTTAATAAGTGTTTCATTGCTTTAGTGAGGAATGCTACCTGTGATTTCATAGTGCTGTCGGCCTCATAGTCCTTGACAGCAAGTACCCGTTTACCCCCTCTTCTAGCTGTCGGAAACTGCTCCTCATTCTTGGCCAGGTTTTTCAAAACTTGCAATGCTTCATCCGGATCTTTATCCAATAATAGTCCATTTGTTGCAGAATCAATCCGAATGCGAGTTTGTAAGTTAGCAGCATTATAAAACTTAGTTACCTGATTCCAGACGGGGAATCCATGCATTGGGCAGTTCCGTAGAAGAGTAGTAAATCTGTCCCAGGCCTCGTGCATTGGCTCATCGTCTTCCTGTTGAAAAGTAGCAATTTCGTTACGTAATCGCTCAGATAAATGCGAAGGATTAAAACGAGATAAAAATTCACGAGTTAGATCTGCCCAAATCATAATAGAACCCGGTGTAAGTTTATTCCACCAAGTTTTAGCTCTGTCCCTCAATGAATGGGGGAATAACCGAAGCCTCAGTATCTCCGGACTAACTCCTAGCAGTCTAAACGAACCACAGATCTCCTGGAATGTTTTGAGATGCTCCCTAGCATCTTCTGTCGCAGAACCACTGAACTGCCCGGCATTGTTGATCATACTAAACATGACAGGTTTAAGCTCGAAGTTATCAACATCAATGTCCGGCAGCGTGGTCTCCAGCTCTACATGATCGTTCAGCATGTAGTCACGACATGACCGTCGTCCATCTGCCCCAGGCGGGTCACCGACAGGTGGGTGGTTATCGCCAAGGGGTGGTATACGACCACCGGCAGGTTGGTTATGGCCCATCTTCTCTAGATGTTCCTCGAGGTATTCGTTTCTGTCTAAAAGTCGGCGAAGTTGCTTCTTGAGACTGAAGGAACGTTCGATTTCCGGATCTAATGGATACTCAGGATCTTCACCTCTTTTAGATCTGCGCATAAACAAGAAAACCTCTTGAAAAGCAAGAGTTGAAAACAAAAAAGAAAAAATTAAAGAAAAATAAAAATTAAAACGAAAACAAAAATAAAAATAAAAATAAAAATAAAAATGAAAAGTGCAATAAAAGAAAGATGTAGTTATGTTGCCAGTCCCCGGCAACGGCGCCAAAAACTTGTTGCGTGTAAAAGAGTCTATCGCAATTGTAGTGCAAGTGTACACGACGCAAGTAGTAAAGTGATACGAAGTATCGGATATCGTCTCCACAGGGATTGGGCTAATAGCTTCACCTTGTTTACTGCACGAAAGTAAAGGAAATAGTTTAGAAGATTGTCACGAAAATAATAAAGAAAAACGTAAATAAAAGATTTGGAATATCAAGATAGAGAGAATGGGCTGGTATTGAATTGCTCGGTAGTGCAGGTATTGGATTGCTTAGGAACTCCAGTTCTGTCGTCGCTCCCGTCGCCGACAGCACCTGTCGCGGCGGCTGTCCGTTAGCTGTCGCGGCAGCAGACACACCAACTCCGTACTTCAAGTTTGGCAAGAATCCCAGATATGCCTTGTCCTATCCCTAGGTCCAAGTCTGTCGATGAACACGTCTTTGATGATACCTCCCGGCGTGAATCGAAGGATGAACACCGATGTGTATGAATTCTTCTTTAGCCACTTAACCTTGCCCTATCCCTAGGCACAAGATAGTTCAACTATAAACTAGAGAACTCGCTCTTATTTCTTTCGTATACTTAACTCTCCCGATGCTAAGTAAATGGATAACCTCACAATGCTCTCCCGATGCTCTTGCAAGATGTTAAAACCAAAATAAGAGAACTTGAAGTCTATTTTATTGAACTGAAAATTCCTAAAACAAAACAACCCTTGCAACTACTTTACAAAACAACCCGTAGCCCTAGGGGGAATTTAGAACATATCGGTGACGGGTGGACGACAGGGGTTTTTGGTTTCGGTTATGGGGTAATCGGTTGTGCCTCCTAGGTTAAATCTATGCCCTTATATAAGCTTTGGGCTCAAGTCTTCTAAGGTAACAAGGATTACAACTTTAATTAAAAGTAAGATTCTAATAAAGACTAAATCTCTAAAGACTCCTACTTTCCAGCCGCATCCTTGTTTCTAGGAATTTCCTCTCCTTGAGCTTTGGCTTGACATATCTTTTGATCCGGGGCTTGGAAAAATATGTGGCTTTCATACGACAGACGAGCAGATTTTTCTCTATCTATCGAGGTCCACTTTATTTTTCCTCTTCATAAGTCTGCTGTCACCATGCTGTCACGACAGGTCCATGGCAGCTTCGTCTTCTTCGTCTGCTTGTCCAGTTCAGCTCTCCTGCTTCTCTGCCCTGCGCCTGCCTTCAACGTCTACTATGGTAGATGCCTGCGAAAATAGCCATCTTTTAGTAGAATCCGTGCTTTTAATCCATTTGTGATGTTTTATTGAAAACTAACCTAAATGCAATGCAATGATGCTTGAATGCAGCAGAAACATGGGTTAAAAAGGGTGTAAATAATAGAACTTTTACACACTCAACAGGATATTCATGAACGACCAAAGCCAATGCCCACAATTGGTAGAGCACATAGCTTTGTGTATAATGGGTAAGTCGAGACATATGCGTCGTCGACATGATATCGTTAGACAATTGATCTCAAATGAAGTTATCTCTATTGATTTTTTGAAATCAAAGGATAACAGTGCGGATCCATTAACCAAAGGGTTAAGTCAAGATCAAGTTCAAAAAAACGAAAGGATTGAGACTAAAGCCCATGTAAATTTAAGGTTCTATGTGAAGGAAAACCCTGCCTAGTTGACTGGAGATTCCAAGATCTAGGTTCAAAGGGACAACCTAATTGCATAGACCTGTGCGGTCACTGTAGGGGCTCTTATCCCCAAGTCCATTCCTTTGATGTAAACAGTGATCAAAGTGGTTTAGGCTAAGTAATACTTTTAATGACCATTGTGTGCTTTTGTAAGTCAAGCAACATAAGTCACCTATGTGAGAGTGAAGTGGGGCCGCTTCAATGAGACTATTGGGCATAGTTCTTTCAAACTCTTGCAGAACCAGGCGATGTCCACGGCCATATGGACATACCCATGAGAAGTAATACTCTTGTCAGAGAGGTAGTTGTGTGAAGTCTATCATCGTTTACACAAACGACAGAACAGTTCAAGGACATTACGTCTACTGTCAGCTAGTAAAGTAAATATACTTTCACAATGGAAGGTTCAAGGGTGGACACCTACCTACCTATGCAGCTATCGATCGTAGAATCTATCACCACATCGAGTCAAAATGTTTTTTATTAAATCAATTTCATTCATATGGGGGATTGTTGGAAAATTTTGATAATTTTGGAGCTTTGAATAAGAAATTGATTCAAATGTTGTTGAGGAAAATTTAGAACCAATTGTTGGTTCGTAAATGTGCAGACGTGCACGACGTGGGTAACGCAAATGTCTAAACCGGTCTGGTCCTTCGTGGGCTTGCAGATATTTTGACCCAAATTTGAAATGAATTTTCCTCAAATAAAAGCATAAATTTGCCAAATTTTACCTTGGAATTAAAAAGGTAAATATTGGAAGTTACCTTTAATTCAGATAATAATTTTGGAAATTGCTTTATAGGAGAATCAATTGATTCTCAATATTAAATGCTCTATTAGATCAAAATTTCCACTTATACCCTCATGACAATCTTATAAATAGGGAGTAAAGCTTCTAGGGTTTACAACCAACAAAAACAACATAATTTTTTATTGTCTTACTCTGTGGTTTTCGGTGATAGGCGAAGGCAAGGGTCGGTTCGTGATCTCCATAGTAGTGCAACTGTGGCTGATCTTATGTTGTTGTATCCTGGGAGACGGACGACCAATGAACTCGAGCATCATAGGAGTGGCTGAAAATCTGTCATAAGGAAACTGCGTTCGTGCAGGCCTCAACACGTTTCTTTTGGTTCCAAATCGGTTTGATTTATATATTGTTGTATTGTTCTTAATTTTGTACTATTCGTTTAAATAATATTATTTTATCTTATTATTTATTCTTGGATTAACGCTTATTTTCTAACAATGAGTCTAGTTAGGGGGATCATTGAGACAATGGATGAACATCAGTTGCAGCCTTGCATGAGCATATCAAAACATAAATATTTATATTTTAAAATCATTTCAATTAAGCACTTTCTCCTCCCAAAATTGTCTAGTATAATTTATTTTTATGACCTTATAGTTCTAAAATTAATTAAATTTTGCATTGACCCGCCTTTTCCCGGTTTTATTTTTTTAAGACCTTTTAATTTTAAAGTTAGTGGAATTAAATTCTAACTCCTTTAGTTTTATGTTTTAATTACTTTTTAAGATCCTGATCAATCCAAAATTAAACAACTTACCCCCTCATGATTCAATCATAGTTTCGTCATGCTTATAAAATAATGTTTCTTGATAATCAAGTATGCGACTCTATAAATATAGGGAAAGTCTTAACTTTTAGAACTATGAGAAAGAATTGTTTTGGAGAGATGCTATCCTTTTTGTAGTCTATGCAATTACGACTATGTTATAAAGATCAATTTTGTAGGGATGTTGTGAGAGTGTTTTGGGATACACCGAATTTTAAGATATATATTTCGTTTATAAGATATATGTGATGCGATATCATATATTTGTACTCTACATTTAAATTATATCTATCACTCACCCATGGAGGTAAACCAGATTGAATCACACCAAATCTTATCTCTTACATGGTTTACTTTTACACGTACAATATTTCAAATCTTATCTCAGCACATTTATTGACTAAGAAAAGAAACAATTCATGGGTTGGTGAGAATTGAACAATTGGCATGATATTTATATGTATCATGCCTGTGATATGAAAAAAAAAACATAATAATAGCTACAATAATAGCTTTGTTGCTGCTTTGAGAATTGCCAGAAACCCAACATAACCATAACATTAGCAGAGAAGCAAAGTATGGTAATCGTCAAACTTTCATTTTCTCTCATCTTTTGTGTCTTCCTCATGGCATCGCTCGTCTTCTTCCCACATGGAAGTCTCTAGGAAGGTGCCGTCGATTTCTGTTGAAGTTTTTATTCGATCATTTTTATTTTTTTAAAGAAAAATTACAAACTTAAATGGCAATACTACATGTTTTTCTATTAAAAAAGTTGACTACATGTTTCAGGTGCCGGCTGGGTGTGCAGAACTAAATCAAGGAGAGGACCTGGTTGGTGTGCGGGTGCCAAGGAAACTTCTAACACATCAGGTCAGGTGAATTCAATTGAAGAATCTTCATAGGTCCTAGAATGAAATTTTGATGGCCAATAGTATATATTTTGTGTTCCTACGTATTTTTTAAATAATGGTTTTGTTGTTGGTGCACCGTACAAGAGGATTGTGATTAAACATGTTTAAACATTCAATATTTTCAATTCAAAAGTGATGGAGACACAGTAGTTTAAGTGTTGTATAAAAAGTAATTACTTATGGAGTATTATTATTGTTATGAAATAAGTCTACTTTTACCGAGTAAATTATTTTTTATTCATTTAGCTTCAGGGACGGAGATCGTGATTTAAAGTTGGGAGCGAAACATAAATGTTTGAGAGTGTGAGGGAAAATTCATAAATAAACTAAATTTAAATAAATATAAATAGGAAGACAAGTGAAAAATAATTTGGGGTGGGGGCAATTGCCCCACCCACTCCCGTATAGCTCACTCTCTGTAACCCCCTAGACCCGCATGTATGTTACCACGGATCCTAGGAAGTCACATTAGGGTCATCGGAGCGACCCACGTTAAAAATTTTAAATAAACAATTGTTAAACCAATTAAAATCATAAATCAAGTTTCGAATTAAAATATAATTTCAAAAAACATTCAGACAGTGAAACAAAATTGTGATAAAAGTTGTTAATACAAGTTTCATTCTCGAATATAAATCAAAACGTGACATACATACCCCCTAATCTCAAGTACCATACTCCGCAAGCAAGCCGAAGAAACTCCCATACCGACGTTGACAGCTACGACATGGTCGATCTTCTAACATGTGATGGTAAAAACAACGTGAGGTTCGAAAAGCTCGGTAGTACAGACTACAAAAGGATGCTAAACGTACAAGCATGTATATGACAAGCTTAACACTGTCATGATGGACTGGGCAACAATAAGCTCTAATTACGATTCGATGTTTCAGTGGAGCGTTATATCATAAGGTAAAAAAGTTGTTCTTTATTTGATCACTCGAACCTTAAGAGATGAGTCTAAGGCTAGAGATTCAAAAGAGATTTCAGATTTCAGAAGTTGAATCAAGGAGTTCAGAGTGGTTCATTGAGCGCGAATTGTAAGTTTACTAAGAGTTCACTTTGATACATTAATTTAGTAGGGTATGTTTTTAGAAGAGGTCGGAAAGTTTTATTAATTTACTTAACTACCCTCCAATCGATCTCCAAAATGCAATTCCTCATGAACTGTATACATAAGGTATTATCCTATGCATGAGGCGTAGGAGCCTACCTAAGGGAATGCCTTAGGTCCAGAAAATCTTACCCTAGGCCCGTCAGGCGTAGGAGCTTAGGTCCAGAAGGGCTTACCAGCGATGAGCCTACAGATCTTCATTTATATCCCAGATAATATACCCTAGATGAAATTTAGTTTATATTCAGAAGACAGTAATATCAAAAAACAGATATCAGATATATTTTTATATTAGAAAACATATATCAGATTTATTTTTGTATTAAAAGATAGGTATCAGATATATTTATGTATCAGAAGACAAAAGCCAAGAGTTGAGCTTCCATTACGAGTAACAGAGTCATACTTTTAATTTAGAGCAGATAATCTTAGTTTAAAGCAGAGTGTATTCACAGAAATAGGGTACACACTTTATGGTTCAATATATTTCTCAGAGACACTTGATAATTATCAGAAAGGGAGCATAAAACGTCTGATGATTTTGGACTGATTTCAGAACGAGGTCCTTAGGCGAGGGAGCTCGGTACTAACAGTTCAAACTAACATTCAGAAGTTGTCACATCGAGATCATTGAGATTTCAGATGTATTGAGAGTGATCCAATCATTTAAGCCTACGAGGGCATTTTGGTCATTTCAACCTTTAGGGGTAATTTGGTAATTAGATTATCGGGTAAGAGTAGTGATGTACGGAGTTCAAATGTTCTAGTTAGATATCAGGTTTCTGAGTCTCTTTGAACTAATCACAAACCGCCGCACACAGTTTATTATTTAACCGGATCAGTACACCTCAAGTACTCACTTCTCAGAACTGACTACATAGTATAACAAAAGCTCGTCTTCACCAAGAAACCACTGAACATCCAACGGGAAAACGAAGAGGTATTCAAATGGTATATCCCAAGTAATCGAGCAGGTGTAATGCATCTGAACTCGATCCATAGCATCGAATACACACGTGAACATGTTGCTCTTACCATTGCCCTAGGTACTTTCTCCAAATAACTTGAACATGCCTTTATATGGTATTCTTCCAACATCACAAAAATTCCTGAAACGACCAACCAACAAGAGTCGTGTATTACCACTTTTCAGAGTTATCTCCTTTTCTTGGCCTTATCGATATTCCTCATTCCATGTCTTAGAGGTATTTTCAGTCACCTCGATATTCGAAGGTGTTTCAATTATTTTGAGCCATTTCGGTTCTTCCAACTATTTATTCTCACCAGATCTCAAGGGTATGTTCAACATTTTGGTCAATTAGTAAGTAGTGCTCGAGGATATTTCGGTCTTTTGGTTATTACAGACATTCCGACCACACTAGCTTTATTAGCATTTTCAATCCCTTTTCGTCAATTCAGTCTTTTACGCCATAATGATTAATTCAGACATAGGCTAATTTTTGTAGATTTATCTAAGAAGATATATTCAGAATCTAGAAAACCTAATTACTTTACAATCTCAAAAGTCCAAGACTTGTTGCCGAAACATTCCAAGTAAATTTTGTTTTGAAGATTTCGGATGAATCGGTTATTCTACGAGATCTAATGTAAATTCTCGGGATCACTTTCATTTCCGGGAGTATTTTAGTCATTTTTATCTCTCGAGGGTATTTTTGTAATTTACAACCAAATACTTTTGTTACAACTAATCAGGTATTTTCAATCCCTACTAATTATTCATTGAACTTGGATTTCCTCATCAGTCATCAATTGCATATTCAAATCGATCGGTCTTAACTAGTTTATCATCATTTTACCGATAATAGTAAAATTTGAAAAATAAACAACGGTGATCAGATAGTCGATAGTTTTGCTCATGCATTAACCAATTAACTGAATATTTCATAAAGCATATAGAAGGTAGGAAGGTATTACCTTAACTCCGAGCTACATCGGTCGATTCGTAAATCCCTATTTGATTGCACTCAAACCTGAATTCGATGTCCATCAACAGTTCGTATTCAAGAAACCGAGAATACCTTCAATTACACAAATTTCAAAATCAGACCTTATTCACAAAGCTCTTAACTGGATAATTAAATATATATATATATATACAAGTTCGGGTTCAAGTCAGATTCGGAGGCCTTCGGGTTAGAATTTTGCGAAACATGCTTCAAAAACGGGCTCAGGACGTCGAAAAACATAAAATATGAGTTTTTGAATAAGTTGACTTTTTGGTCAACGGTCAAAGTCAACGCTGACGTCAGCAGGTCAACGCTAATATCAGCAGGTCAATTGAGTCGACTCGGACGGGTCGACTCAGTGAGTTAACTCGAATGGGTTGACTCACTAAGTTGACTCGAACAGTTAGACTCACTGAGTCGACTCGAACGGGTTGACTCGAACCGGGTCAACGGGTCGGGTCAACAGGTCAGGCGGACGGGTCTGGGCTCAGTTCGGGTTTGGGCTCAGACTGGGTTTGGCCGGTTTAGGCCAATTCAGACCGGTTCACTTACCCAAACTAAAGTGATCGTTGGAAGGTCGTCGAAAAACTCGCCGAAGTCACCTTTGGCATCGATTCTGCCAGATTTCAAAATCTCATTAGCACCACAGTTCAACCAAACCTATACATCCCAAAATAAATCTAAAATACAACCGAAAACTTACCAAAACGAACTAGGACGGTCAAAAAATAGCGTAGCTCCGATGTGGGCTTTGCCGAAATCGGACGGACATTCGATCGAAGGGGTTTTACTCCCCTCGCCGCACCGATCTCGCCTGGTCCGTCGACGAGCTAAAACCTTGACGAGAACGGCCGAAAATCAAAGAAAACCACAGAAGCTTAGGTGGGTGATTCGTCGAACCTCTGAGCCGTTCTCCTGGGCGGTTGACGACGTGATGGCGCGAGTGATCCCCAAGGACGTGATCAGCGAGCGACGGGGGTTCTGGTACGATAGACGGTGCGCACCACGGACGAACGGAGGCTGAGGTTGAGCCGGTGAAAGGTGGGGTAGGGGAACGGTCGTGGAGAGAGGAAGATCTTAATTTCTGAGTGGAGTTTTTTTTTTTAAACCGGTAGGTGGGTGTTTCAAACTTTTATTATTATTTGATCATATCAACTAAGACATAGCTAAAAATATGTTGACGTTGAATATAACCAAGAGTTGCCTTAGCCCAAGTAGTTAACACTTTATTTCACCAAGCTGAGGTTAGAGGTTTGAGCCTCTTTGATAGCACCTTCTCTTATTCTTCTTTTTCTCTTTTTTTTATCTTAAAACTTTTGGGGTGTTACACTCTCCGTCTAACTTTTACGGTGTTTCTGTTTTGGTCAACCAATAATGACATTTTTTTATATATTTCGATTCAACTCTGATTAGATGATGGGCTTACAGATCGAACCAAGATAAGACCAAACCTCTAGTTTGAGTTTTTTTATTTCGAGGAAAACAAAATTAAAGAAAAAAGTTTAGAGAAAGAAGAACATTATGTGTCAGTTATGTTGCAAACGACGATCAATAGCAGTTGAACGACAGTGCAAAAGAATGTTGGTTAGGAGAAACAAGAAAACTAATATATTAGGTTAATTTCATAAATGAAAGAGCCTAAAATGCAACATTACGACATAAAGAATTACCGTCCAAATAACTTAAAAACTAAAATTTGAAAGTTAGGTGATCGATCTGAATAATTAAATGACCAAAATAAAAACACGCTAAATATTAATGACTAAAAAGGCAGTTCACCCTTTATTGCCAAACAAGCACTTATATCACATAAAATGTCATAAAGAGAGGTGCGTGCATCTTAATGCTGCTAATAAGTATGGGTGTTTAAAAATATCTGATTCGGATGACTTGATCTATTGACCCAACGACCCGCTCAAAAAATCTGATAATTTTATAAATTTTTTCACCTATCGAGTTGGGCTCGAGTTACAAAATTTAAAATTTTCGGTTACCCATATTTTGTATATCAAAAAAATGATTCGCTAAGTTCAGGATTGATTTCGGATAATAAGTTAGATCATACCAATAAAAATTCGTTTTATTCTATTTATTCCAACGAAAGGATTCAGCAATCATTTAGCTAAAATCATGGAACAATTCATATGCTCTTGAACATAAATAAGGAATCCAAATCTTTGATAATTTTGTCATCATCTAATTGTTTTCGCATGGGCTCATTCAACAATGTAAAATATCACAATGTGATAAAACAATCAATTAAAAAAGATCATATAATTTCAATTAAGAATTTATTGGGTCCTTTAGAAACAATCCCTCAAATCGCGAATTTTTATTCATCATTTTACCCTTTAATAACTCATAATCAGACCTCGGTAACGAAATATTTACAGCTTGACAATTTAAAACAGATTTTTCAAGTACTTAACAATTATTTAATAACATCATTTTGAATGTAGTCAATTTGAATTGGTATTTTCCCATCATCATTATCATCATAATTGTTATGAAGAAACGTCCACATTAATTAGTGTACCCAGATATATTTGAAATTAAAATATTTTTATATACTAATTTATACATATATTTATATTAAACTAATAAAAAAATTCAATATTTTTATATTTTATATTAAATAAATACTACATATTTCTATATTAAACTAATAAATACATTAAAAAAACAAAAATTGATGTAACAATTAACATAACTAAATATTCACATTTGGTAAGAATATAACACAACAAAATATTCACATTTAACTTTTATTTTACGTTCAACACTACTTTGAATCTGGTAATCTCACCTTTTAGGTGGTCGAACTCGAATCACATTTTAAATCATTTTGACTTGGCACATTTATCACTCAACTTGTTAGTAGCTTGAACAACAGGGGAGGGCGTTGTTGGGCACTTCATTTTGAGTTAGAAATGGTGTTACAGTTTCAAAAACACAAATTTCTCGTTCAAATTTATGAAATGCAACAACAAGTTTAGCTTGAAATATATATTTTTATATTAAACTAATAAAATATTTTTATATTTAATAAATACATAATTTTATATTCGGGTAACTAATTACTCGGTTTTACGGGTACTCGGATGACCAATACGGGCCAGGACACGGGCTGACCAAACTACTACCCGAAGACCCGAGTACCCGAATTTGAACACCTCTACTGTAACGCCCGGGGTTTGGGGCCCGAGAGATAACCGGGTTTGGTTAAACCGGTTCGGATTAATTTAATTGAAAGAAAACATTTTTAATGAAAAAAAGGGTTTTAATGAATAAGGACAAAAAGAGGTTTTGAGAATTTTTAAAGAAAGGGTTTTTCTTTCAAAATATCATCATCTTCTTCTTTCCAACACTTTTCACATTTGCTTTTCTCAAAAACATCCATTGTTACTTGCAACCCCCTCACCCCAGCCTAGCCAACAGACTGGACCGAACGGGTTACACGAGGAAAATCGAAGCGAAACCCGTTAAGATCTCACCCAGATTAGCAACCCTATTTTTTTAATTATCTTGTATAAATGCTTTATTTGACCCTACATGAGATAAGCAAACAGCTGAAAAGAAACTACTAATTCGATCCAAACAAAACTAACAATTTAAGACAAATTATATCAACTTAGCTAAGGGAGTATCGATACTTCAAAGGACCGTATCGATACGCCTTCAACGGTCAACATTACCTAGAGTCAACTCTAAGAGTCTGTATCGATACCCTCCAAGGCTGGTATGGATACGCTCTCAACGGTCAAAATCTCAAAGTCAACCCTAAGACTGTATCGGTACGCCTAAAGCTCGTACCGATACCCCAGTTTCTCGTCAAAATCTAAAATTTCCAGAGAGCAATTTGGGTATCGATACGCTGGGCCTAAAAACAAGGGGTCGTCTCGATACCGCCCTTGGGCATATCGATACGCCATGCACAAAAAGTCTGTAGATTTGATTTTTAAGCATAAAGGAACTATCCTAAACAACTTAAGTAGGCTATAGATTAACATATAAACAAGCGTACAACTTTAGGCAAACAAGAAACATTCATTTAAGGCAATCAAACACATGCCAAGGCTCAATTCATCAAACAAGATATAAAAAACAATAAAACATGCTTAACATCCACCAAAGGAGTCAAATGCAAAAATAAAACATGCTTCAACATTTAAACAAGTTAACAACATCAACAACAACAAAACTTAGGAGTTTGAACACCAAAAATCCTAGCATTTCCATTGTCTAAGCATTATTACAAACATAAAAACCATACTTTGAACTTAGCAAGAACTCCAAGAATTTCTCACTTGCCCACTTGCCTCCCGAAACCTTTAACGATCCGCATTGTTGGAAAAAAAGGAGCGTAAGCTTAAAGCTTAGAGAGCGGAGCTCTAAAACACGACAACAATGCAGTTCAAAACATAAATCTTAATTTTGGAAACAAAACCATTTAAGTAAAAGATGTAATAACACAAGCATATGCTAGACATGGTTTGCACATGCACAACCATCTCGGTGGGACTACATATCACCGTATACAACAACTAAAATTTTTCAATGGGACTACACATCACCGTACTCATCTACTAGTCACTACTAGTGAGACTACACATCACCGTAAACAACGACAACCATCACATGAGGCTTGACATCAACTAAGACTACAAAACAACATTAGAACAGAGAGTAAAGGCAAATCCACATTTCACACAACAACACAAATAATCACACACCAACACTTAATGAAACAAGATAAATTTGGTAAACTTACATTTGGGTTTAGGTTAGCCCTTAAGGCTCCACCCAAAACCCCCACAAAACCACTTTGAATCATTTTAAAACTTCAAAACTTTTTCACTCACCAATAAAGCCCAAACGAAAGCCGAAACACCATTCTCAAGCATCCGCAACACCCGGTATCGCGCCCAAGGTACCTGAATCAATCTTCTCTACTTCAAGACAACCCAAAAGAAACTATTAGGATGCTAATACACTTGTAAACTAGAAACAACCCGGAAACTCACTCCTTGCAACCAAAACACATTGATTCGAACTCAAATTTTACCCAAAACTCCACCAATTTCGTTCTAGACAAACCCCAAACCGAATCCATTCATATCAACTATCAAAACACATCCAAAATCATCTAGAAACATCCCTCAATATCAAAGGAACCATCAGCCACGATTTCCACCCAAAACTAAGCCAAAAACTCAACCTTTTCAACCCAAAAATCTCATTTTTATACTCATTTCGGGTTTCCCACCATTAGCCATCATTTTAACATTTTTAAGACACCAAAGCATGATTAAAAACACCCTTAAACATGACATTAAAATACCAACACGAAAATCCCTACATTTTACTATTTTTCAAACTCAAAGCATTTTTGAAATAACCCTAAATAATGGATTTTTAAGGGAAAATCTAACTAGTGACAGCTTAAGGGAAGAAGAATTAAAACAATAAAATGCTTACCTTAAAAACTTGCTTGAAAGAGGAATTTGGGCAATGAAATAGTGAAAATAGGGTTTAGGGGAGGGTTTTGATGAAAAGGGGATTTTTGAAGAAGATGGCTTTTTTCTTTCTTTTTTTCTTTTCAAACTTTTATTTTTTTCCTTTATTTCATTCACCCCAAAATTTCCATTTTGCCCCTTTAATTAAAAAACCACATTTATGTCTATTAAAAATGTTTTCTTTTAATTGATTTAACCCGAACTAGTTTAACCAAACCTGGTTATCTCCTGGGCCCCAAACTCGAGCGTTACAACTCTCCCCCACTTAAGGAATTTCGTCCCCGAAATTACCTGATGGAAAAAGATACGGAAACTGTTTTTCCATGTCTTCCTTCCTCTCCCAAGTAGCCTCTTCCACACCTCGATGTCTCTACAAAACTTTGACCAACTCAATAGATCTCAAACGTAACACTTTCATGTCCTTAGCAAGAATTTCAACCGACTCTTCATCATATGATAGGTTGGGGTTCAACTCAATCTCTTCCACTAGCATTATATGTGACGGATCCGATCTATACTTTTGGAGCATCGAAACATGGAACACATCATGAATCTTCTCTAACTCTGTCGGCAGTCTCAATCTATACGCAACGGGACCTATCCTCTCAACTACCTCGTAAGGTCCAATGAATCTCGGACTCAATTTACCTTTCCTACCGAACCTCATCACCTTCTTCCAAGGTGAGACTTTCAAGAACACTTTTTCGCCCACGGCATACTCTATCTCTTTTCTCTTCAAATCGGCATACAAATTATGTCTATTTGAAGCGGCCTTCAAGCGATCACAGATCAGTTTTACCTTCTCGGTAATGCCCTTAAGCAAGTCTGGCATCGGTACAAGCTTATGTCCAGCCTCGGCCCAACAAATAGGTGTTCTGCACCTCCTACCATACAGAGCCTCATACGGTGCCATCTAAATACTAGCCTGGTAACTGTTGTTGTATGCAATTTCCACTAATGGTAGATGTATCTCCCAAGAACCCTAAAAGTTGATGATACAACACCTCAATATGTCCTCCAACACCTGAATAACTCTCTCCGACTGACCATCTGACTACGGGTGATACGAAGTACTAAAGTTCAACCAAGTACCCAAGGCACGATGCAAACACTCCCAAAATCTAGTTGTAAACCTCTGATCTCGGTCTGATACAATCTATTTTGGTACCCCTATGCAATCTCACTATTTCACTGATGTACAGATCGGCCAACTTATTTAAGGTGTAGGTAGTATGAACAGGTATGAAATTGGCACACTTAGTGAATATGTCGACTATCACCCATATTGAATTCTTCTTCAAAGGAGTCAATGGTAAACCCGACACAAAGACTATGGTGATATGTTCCCACTTCCATTCTAGAATCTTCAACGGTTGTAACAAACCTAAAGGAAACTGATGCTCAGCTTTCACTCGCTGACATACCATACACTTACTGACAGACTCGGCCACATCTTTCTTCAACACAATCCAGTACTACTCTTCTTTTAAACCAATGTACATCTTCGTACTACCCGGATGCATAGCAAAAAGATTGGTATGGGCTTCATTCAAGATAGTACACCTTAACTCGGCGTCTTCTGGGACTACTATCCTATCCTTGAAACATAGGATCCCATTCTCACCAAAGCAGAAATCTGTGGGTCTACCCTCGGTTATATCTTGCACGTGAGGTACCAAAGACTCGTCTTGCAATTGTTTCTCTCGAATCAACTGAACCAATAAAGGTTTAACATGTAGCTTGGCTATCAAACCGCCATCATTTGTCACACTCAATCTCGCAAACATGGCTCGCAACTCAATTGCCACTTTTCTACTCGAAGCATCGGCCACTATGTTTTCCTTACCCGGATGGTACTCTAACGTAAGGTCATAATCTTTAAAAATCTTTATCCACCTACATTGTCTAAGGTTCAGCTCCCTCTGAGTCATCAAGTATTTCAAACTCTTGTGGTCGGTATAAACGGTGCACTTCTCACCATAAAGATGGTGTCTCCAAATCTTCAAAGCAAACACTATTGCGGATAGTTATATGTCATGAGTGGGGTAGTTCTTCTCGTGAACCTTCAACTGTCTCGAAGCATAAGATACGACCTTACACTCTTGCATAAGCATACAACCTAAACCTGCATATGATGCATCACTGTAAATAACAAACTCTTTCCCCGGTTCAAGCTAAATAAAAATATGAGCTTCGATCAAAGATTTCTTCAACTTCTTAAACGCTTGTTGTCTTGCATCTGACCACTCATACGGAACATTCTTCTAAAGCAATTTAGTCAAGGGTGCCGCAATCTTCGAAAATCCCTCAACAAATCTTCGATAATACCCCGCCAAGCCTAGGAAACTATGGATTTCGGTCACCGGCTTCAGTTGCTTCCAACTTACTGTGGCTTCTATCTTCTTGGGATCTACACTAATTCCATTGGCTGAGATCACATGAACTAGGAAGACCACCTCCCTAATCTAAAATTCGCACTTACTCAACTTGGCATACAACTTATTTTCAAGCAAAGTCTAAAGCACTAGTCGCAAATGCTCATCATACTCTTCCTCGGTCCTAGAGTACACTAAGATATCATCTATGAACACTACCACAAACCTATCCAAAAACTCATGAAACACTCGGTTCATCATATCCATTAATACAGCTAGAGCATTAGTCAAATCGAAAGGCATTACCAAGAACTCATAGTGCCCATAACGTGTACGGAAAGCGATCTTCGGTATGTCCACATCTTTCACCTTCAACTGGTAATATCCCGATCTCAAATCAATCTTCAAAAACACTGAAGCACCTCTCAATTGATCAAGCAAACCATCTATTTGCGGCAAAGGGTACTTGTTCTTCATTGTTACCTTGTTCAACTGTCTATAGTCTATACACATCCTCATATTATCGTCCTTTTTCTTCACAAACAAGACCGAAGCACCCCCACGGAGAAATAATAGGCCTAATGAAACCTCTATCTGACAATTCTTGAAGCTGTGTCTTCAACTCTTTCGGTGCCATTCTATACGGAGCAATAGACACGGGTGCAGAATCAGAATACGTCTCAATAGCAAACTCAACTTCCCTATCTAGAGGCAAACTCGACAACTCTTCCGGAAAAACACTCGGAAAATCACAAATTGTTCTGCTATCTTGCGGTCTAACCTCACTCATATTTGGATTCATCATATAATCCAAATACACCTGACAACCCGAATCCATCAATCTCTAAGCTCTAGAGTAGAAACAACATTTAGACAAGAACTTAATGTTCTCGCACACCACAACTTCAAGATCATCCGTAAGCCTCCAGGAGACTCTCTTGGTCTCAAAGTCTACCCTAGCTCTATGCTCTACGAGTCAATCAATGCCCAAAATCACATCAAAACCATATAACGGCAATTCCATCATGTCAACCGGAAACACATGGCCCTGAATCATCAAAGGACACCTCCTATACATCTTCCTAACCACCACGGTATCACCGAAAGAACTTGTAACATTCACACCTACTTCTAACCACTCTGTTGAGTGTGTAAAAGTTCTATTATTTACACCCTTTTTAACCCATATTTCTGCTGCATTCAAGCATCATTGCATTGCATTTAGGTTAGTTTTCAGTAAAACATCACAATTATATAAAAGGCACGGATTCTACTAAAAGATGGTGTATTTTGCAGGTAACTGTCATGGTTGACGATGAAGGCAGGTGCAGGGCAGATAAGCAGGAAAGCTGAACTGAACAAGCAGCCGAAGAAGACGAACATGTCATGGACCTGTCGTGACAGCATGGTGACAGCAGACTTATGAAGAGGAAAAGTCAAGTGGACCTCGATAGATAGAGAAAAATCTGCTCGTCTGTCGTGTGAAAGCCAAACATTTTTCCAAGCCCCGGATCAAAAGATATGTCAAGCCAAAGCTCAAGGAAAGGAATTCCCACAAAATAAGGATGCGGCTGGAAAGTAGGAGACTTTAGAGATTTAGTCTTTATTAGAATCTTACTTTTAATTAAAGTTGAAATCCTTGTTACCTTAGATAACTTGAGCCCAAAGCTTATATAAGGGCATAGATTTAATCTAGAATGAATCCTCTTGATAACCGATAACCCCATAACCAAAACCAAACCCCTGCCGTCCACCCGTCACCGACATGTTCTAAATTCCCCCTAGGGCTACGGGTTGTTTTGTAAAGTAGTTGCAAGGGTTGCTTTGTTTTAGGATTTTTCAAGTTCAATAAAATAAACTTCAAGTTCTTTTATCTTGGTTTTAATATCTTGCAAGAGCATCGGGAGAGCATTGTGAGGTTATCCATTTACTTAGCATCGGGAGAGTTAAGTATACGAAAGAGATAAGAGCGCGTTCTCTAGTTTATAGTTGAACCATCTCGTGCCTAGGGATAGGGCGAGGTTAAGTGGCTAAGGAAGAATTCATACACATCGGTGTTCATCCTTCGATTCACGCCGGGAGGTATCATCAAAGACGTGTTCATCGACAGACTTGTGCCTAGGGATAGGGCAAGGCAGATCTGGGATTCTTGCCAAACTTGAAGTACGGAGTTGGTGTGTCTGCTGCCGCGACTGCCAACGGACAGACGTCGCGACAGGTGCTGTCGGCGACAGGAGCGACGACAGAACTGGAGATCCTAAGCAATTCAATACCTGCACTACCGAGCAATTCAATACCAGCCCATTCTCTCTATCTTGATAACTCAATCTTTTATTTTGTGTTTTATCTTATTATTCTCGTGACAATTTTCTAAACTAATTCCTTTACTTCGTGCAGTAAACAAAGGTGAAGTCATTAGCCCAATCCTTGTGGAGACGATATCCGATACTTAGTATCACTTTACTACTTGCGTCGTGTACACTTGCACTACAATTGCGATAGACTATTTTACACGCAACAAGTTTTTGGCGCCGTTGCCGGGGATTGGCAACATAACTACATCTTTCATTTATTGCACTTTTTGCTTTTATTTTTATTTTCGCTTTTTTTAGTTTTTCTTTAATTTTTCTTTTGTGTTTTCAACTCTTGCTTTTCACGAGGTTTGCTTGTTTATGCGCAGATCCAAAAGAGGTGAAGATCCTGAATATAAATTAGATCCGGAGATTGAACGATCCTTCAATCTCAAGAAACAACTTCGCCGACTTTTAGACAGAAACGAATATCTCGAAGAAATGCTAGAGAAAATGGGCCATAACCAACCTGCTGGTGGTTTCATACCACCCCTTGGCGATAATAACCCACCTGTCGTTGACCCGCCTGGGGCAGATAGACGACGGTCATGTCGTGACTACATGCTGAACGATCATGTAGAGCTGGAGACCACGCTGCCGGATATCGATGTTGACAACTTTGAGCTTAAACCTGTTATGTTTAGTATGATCAACAATGCCGGGCAATTTGGTGGTTCTGTGACAGAAGATGCTAGGGAGCATCTCAAAACGTTCCAGGAGATCTGTGGTTCGTTTAGACTGCCAGGAGTTAGTCCAGAGATACTGAGGCTTCGGTTATTCCCCCATTCATTGAGGGACAGAGCTAAAACTTGGTGGAATAAACTTACACCGGGTTCTATTATGACTTGGGCAGATCTAACTCGTGAATTTTTATCTCGTTTTAATCTTTCGCATTTATCTGAGCGATTGCGTAACGAAATTGCTACTTTTCAACAGGAAGATGACGAGCCGATGCACGAGGCCTGGGACAGATTTACTACTCTTCTACGGAACTGCCCAATGCATGGATTCCCCGTCTGGAATCAGGTAACGAAGTTCTATAATGCTGCTAACTTACAAACTCGTATTTGCATTGATTCTGCAGCAAATGGACTATTATTGGATAAAGATCCGGACGAGGCATTGCAAGTTCTGAAAAATCTAGCCAAAAATGAGGAGCAGTTTCCGACAGCTAGAAGAGGGGGTAAACGGGTACTTGCTGTCAAGGACTATGAGGCCGACAGCACTATGAAATCACAGGTAGCATTCCTCACTAAAGCCATGAAACACTTATTGAATGAAGAGGACTTACGAGGGTTTGCTGTCGAGGAAGTTTGTGCTACTTGTGAGGGAAACCATAGTAGGGATGAATGCCCCATAAATATAGAAGAGGGAAAATATGTTGGAAATTACAAGCCAAACTACAATTCCAACAACTACAACCCTAATTGGAGGAAGGATCCCAAATTTTCCTGGAGTAACCCTAACAATGCCCTGAATCCTCAAGCACATCATCAGAATCAGGGGGGTCCTAGACTGTTGACGCGACAGCAACTGCAGCCGCAGAACCTGCCGCAGCACCTGCCGCCGCAGCAGCAACAGCAGCCACCACCTGCCACGAGTAGTGTATTGGAGCAGACTCTGGCCACTTTTATGTCTCAGACTGGCACATACATGGATAATATTAATCAGTTTGTCAAGAAGACGGAAAATTTTATAGATGAAACCAAGATGAGAATGACAAACCATGAGGCTACCTTAAAGTCTTTAGAGACACAAATGGGTCAGGTGTCGCAGCATATTAAGCCGAGGCAGAATGGAGGTTTTCCTAGTAACACTGAAAATGCTAGACCACCCCCACATGAGCAATGTAAGGCAATTACTACTAGGAGTGGGAAGAAACTACCAGGGCCAGAAAAAGAAGCTGATACAGAAAAGGAACCTGCCTTGGATAAACCTGCCGAGGAAGCGACCCCGACAGGTAATAAACAGACTGCTGCCAATGAACCTGTCACGACAGCAGAAGCGACAGAGGAGAAAAAGGAAGATTATCGTCCTCAGATTCGCATGCAGTGGGAAGGACGCATTGCTGATTATCGACCCCCACCACCCTTC
Source organism: Hibiscus tridactylites (assembly GCA_958450335.1). Classification (NCBI taxonomy): domain Eukaryota; kingdom Viridiplantae; phylum Streptophyta; class Magnoliopsida; order Malvales; family Malvaceae; genus Hibiscus; species Hibiscus tridactylites. The sequence goes on along the minus strand of OY288274.1, from coordinate 29,840,995 downwards.
CCTCAACGGATACAGCAAGCTAAGCATGAATCTCAACTTAAAAAGATTTATGATATTTTTAAACAGGTTCATATTAATATTCCGTTGTTAGATGCTATTAGGGAGATGCCCGGTTATGCTAAATTTCTCAAGGATGTCATGTCTAAAAAATCTAAACTTGGGGAATTTGAAACGGTAAAGATGCAAGAAGGTTGCATGAGTATTCTTCATAGGCAACCACCCCAGAAAAAGAAGGATCCGGGGAGCTTCCTCATACCTTGTGTAATCGGCGACAAATTTGTGGGTAAGGCACTTTGTGATCTTGGAGCTAGTGTTAATCTAATGCCCAAATCTGTTTTTCAGAAATTAGGTATTGGGAAGGCGCGGCCCACGACAGTTACCCTACAGCTAGCCGACCGCTCTTACGTTCACCCCGAGGGAAAAATTGAAGACATTTTGGTGAGAGTGGATAAGCTTATTTTTCCTGCTGACTTTCTTATTTTAGATTGTGAGGCAGATGAGAACGCCCACATCCTTGCTGCCATCCTGAGGGTAGAGGAGCGCCAAATGGGTTTGATGACTTTTATCCGTGACTTCTCAAATGCTACGGTAAATTTCATTACTAATACTTTGAATTTTTCGGATGTCATCTTCCCCACCTTCCCCGCCCATTATTTCAATATCCCCTCCCCCACTCCCACACCACCTGTCTCTCCCCATACACAATCTGCCACCTCCACACCTTCCCCTGCCCAGACGGCAACCGGCAACTCTCCGGCAGACACCTCCCCTCGAGGAACCAAAAGACCTGCCACTGATGACAGCCCTCTTCTCCGGAGGAATTTGGAGAGAGACTTTACAAGGGTGAAAAGAATCAAGCACGTGGCAGACAAGAAACGGCTGCCCAAAGCCAGCACCACCACTGATAGCAGCTGGGATAGTGGCAGCAGTTCTGACGTCCGGCTAGTGGAGCAACCTGCCCCTCAACCTGCCGATGAGCATCCCCCTCCACCTACCGATGGTCCTGCTGAGCAACCTGCTATTGAACCTGCCCAGCCCCCTCCTCAGCGCAGGCGCCGCCATCAGATCCGCGTCAGCAGCAGCAGCGAGAGCAGCGCTTAAAAATTTAAGTCTTTATTTTCTCTTATTGCTGCCTGCCTTTATATTTTGTGATGTACTTTGTTTTTCTTTTTTCTTTCTCTCTTTTATTTTCCATTTCATTTTGCATTGAGGGCAATGCAACCCTTGAGTTTGGGGGTGGCAACCCTCCATATTTAATGGAGTCTTTAGCACATCTTTTAATTATTTGTTGTGTCTTATTATTTACTTATTTTTCGTAAAAAAAATCAGAAAATTAAAACTGTTGGCTTAAAACTGTGAAGTTAACTTACCTGTCATGACGGCTCTGTCGTGGCAGCATCTTTAGGACAGGTTAAGGAAAAGTTTAGAGCCTTTCTATAGTTCTGAAAACTTAAACACTTTTGTGACTGTTATATTGCTTAGATGTCTTTTAGCCAAACTAGAATAGGAAGCTTAGAACTTGAATAGCCCCTAGAGGTGCCTATCACTGGCTCTAGGAAAGAAGTTTAGTAAAAAGAAAAAGAAAAACCTAGAGGTGCCCGAAACCGGCTCTAGGAAGCTAACTAGAGGTGCCCGAAACTGGCTCTAGAAAAACTTAGCTTGAAAAATAGAAAAGAAGCATGAAAATGTGTCTTCAAGAAAGTAAACTTTGGCATAAAAATTCGAGTTAAGGAGTTGAATATTCTAGTGAAACTAAGAGAGTCTTAGCATATAACTGTTCACAAGCATGCACACACTGCACGAGAGCTATAGGGAGATTCCGGACAGATCCTAACCTTTCCGACAGGTTGCTGCCGCCATAGAGAATAAGCGACAGGTAAGGGACAGTTCACTGTTTGAAGGCCAACACAAAAATTTCATTTTTCTTTTAGGTTTAATTTGCTTGAGGGCAAGCAAAAACTTGAGTTTGGGGGTGTGTTGAGTGTGTAAAAGTTCTATTATTTACACCCTTTTTAACCCATATTTCTGCTGCATTCAAGCATCATTGCATTGCATTTAGGTTAGTTTTCAGTAAAACATCACAATTATATAAAAGGCACGGATTCTACTAAAAGATGGTGTATTTTGCAGGTAACTGTCATGGTTGACGATGAAGGCAGGCGCAGGGCAGATAAGCAGGAAAGCTGAACTGGACAAGCAGCCGAAGAAGACGAACCTGTCATGGACCTGTCGTGACAGCATGGTGACAGCAGACTTATGAAGAGGAAAAGTCAAGTGGACCTCGATAGATAGAGAAAAATCTGCTCGTCTGTCGTGTGAAAGCCAAACATTTTTCCAAGCCCCGGATCAAAAGATATGTCAAGCCAAAGCTCAAGGAAAGGAATTCCCACAAAATAAGGATGCGGCTGGAAAGTAGGAGACTTTAGAGATTTAGTCTTTATTAGAATCTTACTTTTAATTAAAGTTGAAATCCTTGTTACCTTAGATAACTTGAGCCCAAAGCTTATATAAGGGCATAGATTTAATCTAGAATGAATCCTCTTGATAACCGATAACCCCATAACAAAAACCAAACCCCTGCCGTCCACCCGTCACCGACATGTTCTAAATTCCCCCTAGGGCTACGGGTTGTTTTGTAAAGTAGTTGCAAGGGTTGCTTTGTTTTAGGATTTTTCAAGTTCAATAAAATAAACTTCAAGTTCTTTTATCTTGGTTTTAATATCTTGCAAGAGCATCGGGAGAGCATTGTGAGGTTATCCATTTACTTAGCATCGGGAGAGTTAAGTATACGAAAGAGATAAGAGCGCGTGCTCTAGTTTATAGTTGAACCATCTCGTGCCTAGGGATAGGGCGAGGTTAAGTGGCTAAGGAAGAATTCATACACATCGGTGTTCATCCTTCGATTCACGCCGGGAGGTATCATCAAAGACGTGTTCATCGACAGACTTGTGCCTAGGGATAGGGCAAGGCAGATCTGGGATTCTTGCCAAACTTGAAGTACGGAGTTGGTGTGTCTGCTGCCGCGACTGCCAACGGACAGACGTCGCGACAGGTGCTGTCGGCGACAGGAGCGACGACAGAACTGGAGATCCTAAGCAATTCAATACCTGCACTACCGAGCAATTCAATACCAGCCCATTCTCTCTATCTTGATAACTCAATCTTTTATTTTGTGTTTTATCTTATTATTCTCGTGACAATTTTCTAAACTAATTCCTTTACTTCGTGCAGTAAACAAAGGTGAAGTCATTAGCCCAATCCCTATGGAGACGATATCCGATACTTAGTATCACTTTACTACTTGCGTCGTGTACACTTGCACTACAATTGCGATAGACTATTTTACACGCAACAAGTTTTTGGCGCCGTTGCCGGGGATTGGCAACATAACTACATCTTTCATTTATTGCACTTTTTGCTTTTATTTTTATTTTCGTTTTTTTTTAGTTTTTCTTTAATTTTTCTTTTGTGTTTTCAACTCTTGCTTTTCACGAGGTTTGCTTGTTTATGCGCAGATCCAAAAGAGGTGAAGATCCTGAATATAAATTAGATCCGGAGATTGAACGATCCTTCAATCTCAAGAAACAACTTCGCCGACTTTTAGACAGAAACGAATATCTCGAAGAAATGCTAGAGAAAATGGGCCATAACCAACCTGCTGGTGGTTTCATACCACCCCTTGGCGATAATAACCCACCTGTCGTTGACCCGCCTGGGGCAGATAGACGACGGTCATGTCGTGACTACATGCTGAACGATCATGTAGAGCTGGAGACCACGCTGCCGGATATCGATGTTGACAACTTCGAGCTTAAACCTGTCATGTTTAGTATGATCAACAATGCCGGGCAATTTGGTGGTTCTGTGATAGAAGATGCTAGGGAGCATCTCAAAACGTTCCAGGAGATCTGTGGTTCGTTTAGACTGCCAGGAGTTAGTCCAGAGATACTGAGGCTTCGGTTATTCCCCCATTCATTGAGGGACAGAGCTAAAACTTGGTGGAATAAACTTACACCGGGTTCTATTATGACTTGGGCAGATCTAACTCGTGAATTTTTATCTCGTTTTAATCTTTCGCATTTATCTGAGCGATTACGTAACGAAATTGCTACTTTTCAACAGGAAGATGACGAGCCGATGCACGAGGCCTGGGACAGATTTACTACTCTTCTACGGAACTGCCCAATGCATGGATTCCCCGTCTGGAATCAGGTAACGAAGTTCTATAATGCTGCTAACTTACAAACTCGTATTTGCATTGATTCTGCAGCAAATGGACTATTATTGGATAAAGATCCGGACGAGGCATTGCAAGTTCTGAAAAATCTAGCCAAAAATGAGGAGCAGTTTCCGACAGCTAGAAGAGGGGGTCAACGGGTACTTGCTGTCAAGGACTATGAGGCCGACAGCACTATGAAATCACAGGTAGCATTCATCACTAAAGCCATGAAACACTTATTGAATGAAGAGGACTTACGAGGGTTTGCTGTCGAGGAAGTTTGTTCTACTTGTGAGGGAAACCATAGTAGGGATGAATGCCCCATAAATATAGAAGAGGGAAAATATGTTGGAAATTACAAGCCAAACTACAATTCCAACAACTACAACCCTAATTGGAGGAAGGATCCCAAATTTTCCTGGAGTAACCCTAACAATGCCCTGAATCCTCAAGCACATCATCAGAATCAGGGGGGTCCTAGACTGTTGACGCTACAGCAACTGCAGCCGCAGAACCTGCCGCAGCACCTGCCGCCGCAGCAGCAACAGCAGCCACCACCTGCCACGAGTAGTGTATTGGAGCAGACTCTGGCCACTTTTATGTCTCAGACTGGCACATACATGGATAATATTAATCAGTTTGTCAAGAAGACGGAAAATTTTATAGATGAAACCAAGATGAGAATGACAAACCATGAGGCTACCTTAAAGTCTTTAGAGACACAAATGGGTCAGGTGTCGCAGCATATTAAGCCGAGGCAGAATGGAGGTTTTCCTAGTAACACTGAAAATGCTAGACCACCCCCACATGAGCAATGTAAGGCAATTACTACTAGGAGTGGGAAGAAACTACCAGGGCCAGAAAAAGAAGCTGATACAGAAAAGGAACCTGCCTTGGATAAACCTGCCGAGGAAGCGACCCCGACAGGTAATAAACAGACTGCTGCCGATGAACCTGTCACGACAGCAGAAGCGACAGAGGAGAAAAAGGAAGATTATCGTCCTCAGATTCGCATGCAGTGGGAAGGACGCATTGTTGATTATCGACCCCCACCACCCTTCCCTCAACGGATACAGCAAGCTAAGCATGAATCTCAACTTAAAAAGATTTATGATATTTTTAAACAGGTTCATATTAATATTTCGTTTTTAGATGCTGTTAGGGAGATGCCCGGTTATGCTAAATTTCTCAAGGATGTCATGTCTAAAAAATCTAAACTTGGGGAATTTGAAACGGTAAGGATGCAAGAAGGTTGCATGAGTATTCTTCATAGGCAACCACCCCAGAAAAAGAAGGATCCGGGGAGCTTCCTCATACCTTGTGTAATCGGCGACAAATTTGTGGGTAAGGCACTTTGTGATCTTGGAGCTAGTGTTAATCTAATGCCCAAATCTGTTTTTCAGAAATTAGGTATTGGGAAGGCGCGGCCCACGACAGTTACCCTACAGCTAGCCGACCGCTCTTACGTTCACCCCGAGGGAAAAATTGAAGACATTTTGGTAAGAGTGGATAAGCTTATTTTTCCTGCTGACTTTCTTATTTTAGATTGTGAGGCAGATGAGAACGCACCAGTCATCCTCGGGCGACCTTTCTTAGCCACGGGAAGATCGTTGATTGATGTGGAGAAAGGAGAACTCACCATGCGCGTGAACGATCAAGAAATTAAGTTGAATGTTCTCCAAGCAATGAAACATGCCGATGTGGACGAGGAATGCAAAGCCATCGTCGTGGTGACCTTTGATTACCCCTGCATCAGGTCGGGCTGCCGAGATATAAAATTTGGTCACTGCTGCGACAGCCATCTAAAGACCTGTCACGACAGTGACGACGACAGCAACGACGACAGCACCGATGACAGTAACTCCTCTGCATCCGATACATCTGATACTGAAGGTCATGAGGAGGTAAACTGGATTGATCATCGTCCAAGTAAGTTATTCGAACCCTTAAATTACACTTCGGATAACCATTTAATCCAAAAGCCCTCTACTGTTGAACCACCTGTCTTAGAACTTAAGCCCCTGCCAGGGCAGCTTAAATATGCTTATCTTGGTTGTGACGACACACTGCCCGTAATCATCTCTGCTAAGCTGTCGCAGGAACAGGAACGACAGCTGATCGACATGTTGAGACAGCATAAAAGGGCGATAGGCTGGACGATAGCAGACATTCAGGGCATTAGTCCAGCAATCTGCATGCACAAAATCCTCCTAGAGGATGACCATAAGCCGACTATTGATGCCCAAAGGCGGTTAAACCTTGCGATGAAGGAGGTAGTGCGTAAGGAGATCATTAAATGGTTAGATGCTGGTATTATTTACGCCATCTCCGACAGCAAATGGGTAAGCCCGGTGCAATGTGTTCCCAAGAAAGGAGGCATGACCGTAATAACCAACGAAAACAATGAACTAATCCCAACCAGGACTGTGACCGGTTGGAGGGTTTGTATGGACTATCGGAAGCTTAACAAAGCTACCCGAAAGGACCACTTTCCTTTACCCTTTATTGATCAAATGCTTGATAGATTAGCGGGTAAATCTTATTATTGTTTTCTTGATGGTTATTCAGGTTATAACCAAATTGCTATTGCACCGGAGGACCAAGAGAAAACGACTTTCACATGCCCCTACGGAACATACGCATTTAGGAGGATGCCGTTTGGCCTCTGTAACGCACCTGCCACCTTCCAAAGGTGCATGATGGCAATATTCTCCGACATGGTAGAAGACTTCCTTGAGATCTTCATGGATGATTTTTCCGTCTTTGGAGACGATTTTGAGAGCTGCCTCGGCAACCTTAAAAAGGTACTTGAAAGATGTGAAAAAGCTAATCTTGTTCTTAATTGGGAAAAATGCCATTTTATGGTAGATGAAGGGATAGTTTTAGGCCATAAGATTAGCTGCCGTGGGATAGAAGTCGACAGGGAAAAAATAGAGGTCATTGAGAAGCTGCCGCCGCCAACCACTGTCAAGGGCATTAGGAGTTTTTTAGGGCATGCTGGTTTTTATAGGAGATTCATTGCAAATTTTTCCAAAATCACCAAGCCTCTATGCCATCTCCTAGAGCAGAACCGACCCTTTGACTTTAATGAAGAATGTACTGAAGCATTCAAGGTTCTGAAGGAAAAGTTAGTGACAGCCCCCATAGTACAGCCACCAGACTGGACACAACCGTTTGAAATCATGTGTGATGCTAGTGATTACGCTGTCGGGGCAGCACTTGGGCAGCGCAAAGACAGGCTATTTCATGTCATATACTATGCCAGCAAAACATTAAATGATGCCCAAGTGAACTATAACACCACAGAAAAGGAGCTGTTAGCTGTGGTGTTCTCCATCGACAAGTTTCGTTCTTATATACTTGGAACGAAGGTAATAATACACACCGACCATTCTGCCCTCAAGTATTTATTTGCAAAGAAGGATGCGAAGCCCAGGTTGATACGATGGATTTTGTTATTACAAGAGTTCGACCTTGAGATAAAAGATAAAAAGGGGACAGAAAATCAGGTGGCAGATCACTTGTCGAGGTTGGAGACGGGACAGAGTCTACCGCCAGATGAGACACACATACTGGAGACCTTCCCAGATGAGCAGCTCTTTGCTGCCGCAATAGCTGTCGCGACAGCCATGGCGGCAGGTAAGTCTTCTAACCTTCCTTGGTATGCTGATTTCGTTAATTTTATAGTTAGCGGAATATTACCTTCTGATCTTACTTATCAAGCCAGGAAGAGGTTTCAAAATGATGTCAAACATTATTATTGGGACGAACCTCTTCTTTTCAAAATGTGCGCAGATCAGGTTATAAGGACATGTATACCACAAGAAGAACAAGAAGACATTCTCCATCACTATCATGCTTCACAATATGGAGGACATTTAGGAGGCAATAAAACTGCTGTCAAGGTGCTGCAGTCAGGGTTCTACTGGCCGACACTATATAAGGATGCACAGGAATTTTACAAAAACTGTGACAGGTGCCAGAGGACAGGTAACATCTCGAGGAGAAACGAGATGCCACTGCAGAATATTTTAGAAGTTGAGATTTTTGATGTTTGGGGGATTGATTTTATGGGACCTTTTCCATCTTCGTGTGGAAATCTTTACATCCTCCTAGCAGTGGATTATGTCTCCAAGTGGGTAGAAGCAATCGCAACTCAAAAGAATGATGCCAAAACGGTCCAAAAGTTTTTGCACAAAAACATCTTTTCTAGATTTGGCATCCCTAGAGCGATTATCAGTGATGAAGGGAGACATTTCGATAATAGGGTAATTGCTGCCGCTTTGAAGAAATATGGTGTCAAGCACAGGTTAGCGACAGCATACCACCCACAGACCAATGGACAGGCTGAGATTTCAAATAGGGAAGTGAAGAACATCCTTGAAAAAATGGTTAAACCAACTAGGAAGGACTGGTCTTTACTTCTGAATGATGCATTATGGGCATACTGGACAGCTTTTAAGACTCCATTGGGCATGTCTCCATTCCGACTGATTTATGGGAAAACCTGTCACTTGCCTGTCGAGATCGAGCACAAAGCATATTGGGCAATCAAGGCAGTGAACATGGATTTGGACAAGGCCGGCCAGAAAAGGTTATTAGATCTGAACGAAATTGAAGAATTAAGGACAATGGCCTACGACAACGCAAGGATCTACAAGGAAAAAACTAAGAAGTGGCACGACAAGAAACTGCTGCCACGACAGTTCTGCCCAGGGCAGCTTGTGTTGCTATTTAATTCTAGACTCAAACTCTTCCCAGGAAAGCTAAAGTCTAGATGGTCGGGTCCATTTCAAGTAGTTCAAGTTTTTCCCCATGGTGCCATCACAATTCAATCATTAAAAGACGGGCACCAATTCAAAGTCAATGGACAACGCCTCAAGCATTATCAGGGGACTGAAGCCCCAGGAATTCAGGAAGTGGTTACTTTGGGAGATGCCCCACAAGGCATCCCTAATTTAACCTAATTTTTATTTTTATTTTATTATTATTATTTATTAGGAATTAGGTTTATTTAAATAATGTTTTGTTTTTTTTCAGTTTTTAGGAAATAAAGGAGTCAAGAAGAAAAGGAGAAGTGAACCGAGCCCACCACCCATCCACCAGCCCAATAAAGCCCATGTATGAGAACCTGTCGTTTCGGCTGCCGGCGCAGATGGACTTGACAGGCTGTCAACAGGCTGACTCTGCAGACGTAGAAGCGTGCGGCAGACGCACAGCAGACGCATTAATGCGTGTCAGACGCGTCAGACACGCTATATCCAATCTGCCGCCCCGTTATTCCCGCCTGCCGTTGCGGCATTAAATGGGCAGATCCTCGACCGCTATATAAACCCCTTCCCATTTTCATTTTTCATCACTTCTAATTTTTCTCTCTTGTTGTTCTCCTCTAGTTTTATCTATTTTCTCTTTTTTTTCAGCCCTTGCAACCAAAATGTCGTCGAGACAAACCCGTCAGACCGCTGCTGCCGCTTCTTCCTCAGCAGCAGCCTCACCGTTCGCTAAAAAGGAACTATGGGAGGAGCGTGGCTTCATTTACAATAGAGATGCCCCTCATATGGGACTCCGGCCGTTCATTGTCAAGGCCATAACAGCACAACTTTGGGAGGATTTTGCTGAGCAGCCGGCAGAGCTGAATGATACTTTGGTCCGAGAATTTTATGAGGCCATCGACAGCAAAACGGAGACATCTGTCACCGTCCGAGGAGTGGCAGTTCCCTTCACCGCTAACAGCATCAACCACACGTTCGGCCTCTTCTTTGGCCCCAATGATGATGCTCACCAACAATTTTGGGACACCCTCGATGCTGCTGGACATGATGCTGTCATGAGGGAGCTGACAGAGGCTGGAACGACATGGAGCACCAGTAAGAAGAACCCCCACTCTGTCAATAGGGGGCAGCTACTCCCTGAAGCAAAACTATGGAACGCTTTCATTAAAAAGCGTATCCTGCCCTCGTCCCACCATACGACAGTCAACAGACAGCGGTTGGCTCTCATCCACTCCATTATTCACGACAGGCCCATAAATGTGGGTAGATACATGAGGGACAGCATCCTCGATTGTGCTTTCCGCTCCGACTCACGACTCTGCCTGCCATTCACCATCACCGCCCTCTGCCGCTGTGCTGCCGTACCAGAGGAGACCTCAGACAAAATCAAGAAGGGCAGCGGATGGACAGACAACAACATCTCCAGTCTCATGGAGGTCATAGTCGTATCGCCCCTCAACGCCTTCGACCCAAACGCCCCTCCTGCTGATTCCGATGATGAACCTGCCACCGAACCTGCCCCAGAAGCTGCCACCAACACCGGTCCGACAGATCAGAACGCCCACATCCTTGCTGCCATCCTGAGGGTAGAGGAGCGCCAAATGGGTTTGATGACTTTTATCCGTGACTTCTCAAATGCTACGGTAAATTTCATTACTAATACTTTGAATTTTTCGGATGTCATCTTCCCCACCTTCCCCGCCCATTATTTCAATATCCCCTCCCCCACTCCCACACCACCTGTCTCTCCCCATACACAATCTGCCACCTCCACACCTTCCCCTGCCCAGACGGCAACCGGCAACTCTCCGGCAGACACCTCCCCTCGAGGAACCAAAAGACCTGCCACTGATGACAGCCCTCTTCTCCGGAGGAATTTGGAGAGAGACTTTACAAGGGTGAAAAGAATCAAACACGTGGCAGACAAGAAACGGCTGCCCAAAGCCAGCACCACCACTGATAGCAGCTGGGATAGTGGCAGCAGTTCTGACGTCCGGCTAGTGGAGCAACCTGCCCCTCAACCTGCCGATGAGCATCCCCCTCCACCTACCGATGGTCCTGCTGAGCAACCTGCTATTGAACCTGCCCAGCCCCCTCCTCAGCGCAGGCGCCGCCATCAGATCCGCGTCAGCAGCAGCAGCGAGAGCAGCGCTTAAAAATTTAAGTCTTTATTTTCTCTTATTGCTGCCTGCCTTTATATTTTGTGATGTACTTTGTTTTTCTTTTTTCTTTCTCTCTTTTATTTTCCATTTCATTTTGCATTGAGGGCAATGCAACCCTTGAGTTTGGGGGTGGCAACCCTCCATATTTAATGGAGTCTTTAGCACATCTTTTAATTATTTGTTGTGTCTTATTATTTACTTATTTTTCGTAAAAAAAATCAGAAAATTAAAACTGTTGGCTTAAAACTGTGAAGTTAACTTACCTGTCATGACGGCTCTGTCGTGGCAGCATCTTTAGGACAGGTTAAGGAAAAGTTTAGAGCCTTTCTATAGTTCTGAAAACTTAAACACTTTTGTGACTGTTATATTGCTTAGATGTCTTTTAGCCAAACTAGAATAGGAAGCTTAGAACTTGAATAGCCCCTAGAGGTGCCTATCACTGGCTCTAGGAAAGAAGTTTAGTAAAAAGAAAAAGAAAAACCTAGAGGTGCCCGAAACCGGCTCTAGGAAGCTAACTAGAGGTGCCCGAAACTGGCTCTAGAAAAACTTAGCTTGAAAAATAGAAAAGAAGCATGAAAATGTGTCTTCAAGAAAGTAAACTTTGGCATAAAAATTCGAGTTAAGGAGTTGAATATTCTAGTGAAACTAAGAGAGTCTTAGCATATAACTGTTCACAAGCATGCACACACTGCACGAGAGCTATAGGGAGATTCCGGACAGATCCTAACCTTTCCGACAGGTTGCTGCCGCCATAGAGAATAAGCGACAGGTAAGGGACAGTTCACTGTTTGAAGGCCAACACAAAAATTTCATTTTTCTTTTAGGTTTAATTTGCTTGAGGGCAAGCAAAAACTTGAGTTTGGGGGTGTGTTGAGTGTGTAAAAGTTCTATTATTTACACCCTTTTTAACCCATATTTCTGCTGCATTCAAGCATCATTGCATTGCATTTAGGTTAGTTTTCAGTAAAACATCACAATTATATAAAAGGCACGGATTCTACTAAAAGATGGTGTATTTTGCAGGTAACTGTCATGGTTGACGATGAAGGCAGGCGCAGGGCAGATAAGCAGGAAAGCTGAACTGGACAAGCAGCCGAAGAAGACGAACCTGTCATGGACCTGTCGTGACAGCATGGTGACAGCAGACTTATGAAGAGGAAAAGTCAAGTGGACCTCGATAGATAGAGAAAAATCTGCTCGTCTGTCGTGTGAAAGCCAAACATTTTTCCAAGCCCCGGATCAAAAGATATGTCAAGCCAAAGCTCAAGGAAAGGAATTCCCACAAAATAAGGATGCGGCTGGAAAGTAGGAGACTTTAGAGATTTAGTCTTTATTAGAATCTTACTTTTAATTAAAGTTGAAATCCTTGTTACCTTAGATAACTTGAGCCCAAAGCTTATATAAGGGCATAGATTTAATCTAGAATGAATCCTCTTGATAACCGATAACCCCATAACCAAAACCAAACCCCTGCCGTCCACCCGTCACCGACATGTTCTAAATTCCCCCTAGGGCTACGGGTTGTTTTGTAAAGTAGTTGCAAGGGTTGCTTTGTTTTAGGATTTTTCAAGTTCAATAAAATAAACTTCAAGTTCTTTTATCTTGGTTTTAATATCTTGCAAGAGCATCGGGAGAGCATTGTGAGGTTATCCATTTACTTAGCATCGGGAGAGTTAAGTATACGAAAGAGATAAGAGCGCGTGCTCTAGTTTATAGTTGAACCATCTCGTGCCTAGGGATAGGGCGAGGTTAAGTGGCTAAGGAAGAATTCATACACATCGGTGTTCATCCTTCGATTCACGCCGGGAGGTATCATCAAAGACGTGTTCATCGACAGACTTGTGCCTAGGGATAGGGCAAGGCAGATCTGGGATTCTTGCCAAACTTGAAGTACGGAGTTGGTGTGTCTGCTGCCGCGACTGCCAACGGACAGACGTCGCGACAGGTGCTGTCGGCGACAGGAGCGACGACAGAACTGGAGATCCTAAGCAATTCAATACCTGCACTACCGAGCAATTCAATACCAGCCCATTCTCTCTATCTTGATAACTCAATCTTTTATTTTGTGTTTTATCTTATTATTCTCGTGACAATTTTCTAAACTAATTCCTTTACTTCGTGCAGTAAACAAAGGTGAAGTCATTAGCCCAATCCCTGTGGAGACGATATCCGATACTTAGTATCACTTTACTACTTGCGTCGTGTACACTTGCACTACAATTGCGATAGACTATTTTACACGCAACACACTCATACGGTAAATCTAGAGACCTTACATGTTCACCCAAAATATATGAATTTGTCGAACCCGAATCTATCAAAGAAAGCAAAGTCAAAGACTGTAACGAGAAATTACCTGCAATGACATATGTGTCATTCCCAGCCTCTCGCTGCGCATACACCCTAGCCGGTTCTCCACCTTCGGGCTAAACTGCAACCACATGAGCTAAGTTCCTCTGACCATCGTTCATCGGCTGGAAATTACCTCGACCGCGCCCAGAGCCTCTCTGATGCTCAAACCCCCTAGATTGAGTCGGTCCGCCCCTAGCCGGGTATGGACAGTTACGCCTCAAATTATCTCAGGAACCACAGTTCCAACATACCCCAAAGGTACCCATACACTTGCTCGGATGGCGTCTCTCGCATCTAGTGCACTCAGAAGTGTGAACAAAAGCTCCTTGGCCCTAATGGCCCCGTCCATGGTTACCGCCCCTATGTCTCAAATCTGGCTAATACCTCTTATCCCTATGCCTCTTGACATGATCTTTGTCCCAATCCGCATGTCTCTTCCTAGAATCAGACCCACTCGCACGGGTACTCGAGTCTAAGTTTAGCTCAATATCCTTGGCCTTAGAGACCAAAACATCAAACTCGGCGTACTCAGAGGCAAGCATATAAGTCTTCACATCTCTAGTCAAACCATAACGGAAGCGCTCACATCGTTTCCTCTCACTGGGAACCAACTCGGGAGCATACTGGCTCAACCTCACAAAATGAACCTTATACTCGGACACCATCTTACTACCCTGAACCAAGGTAATAAACTCTCTCTTCTTTTCATCCTGAAATCGGACTCCGAGATACTTTTTCTTAAAAGTTATTCTGAAGAGTTCCCTGGTGACATCTGCTTATGACATACCCGAAGTAACGGTAGTTCACAAGGAGACAACACAACCCAACTTACGAGTGTTTGAGCACTCCATCTGACCTAAGTTGTGTGTAGTACTCTCGAGCCAAGCCTCTGAACCCTCGGGAGTTAAACCAAGGAACTCGACTCCACCCAAGCTACGAAGCCTCTCACGGGGTAAACCAGTCCCCGCACCTTGAGGTGGTGTTGCATCATGCATACCAGCTAAGGTTGTCTGAAAAGCCTCGGCTATAGTCTGAATCAAATGAGTCATGTTCGCACTTGCCGGACCCTGACCTGTCTGAGCTCCATTACCCCCAACATTTGCACCGGCCTGAGGTCCATTACCATCACCTCCGGCATTCGTACCGGCCTGAGGCACATTACCTTCGCCACCCACCCCATTACCATCGGGAGCAAGAGGAACAAGAGGCACATCCCCAGGTTCCTGGTCACCCGCTCTAGGTCGTCCTCTCAGTCTTACCATAACGAAGATAAAATATAAAATAACAAACACGCCACACACAAGAAAACATGATGTTAGCAAGGGCAAGGATCCAAGTTATCAAGCTCTTTAAACCAAAACCATTTTCCAATAACAACACATAGCAATGGGAACACTCGACTAGACTTCAACCAACAACAAGAACAATAAAGCATGCTTTCATACACCGTGCAATGGCAACCAATCCAAATAAACCAACTTACCTGACTTACCTTCCCAGAAGACCTCGTAAACCGAGGCTTTGATACCACCAAATGTAACCCCCTTGCCTCGGCCTAGCCAACAGACCCGACCGAACGGGTTACACGGGGAAAACCGAAGCGAAACCTGTTAAGATCACACCCCAATTAGCAACCTTATTTTTTTAATTATCTTGTTTAAATGCTTTATTTGACCCTACATGAGATAAGCAAACAGCGGAAAAAGAAACCACTAATTCGATCCAAACAAAACTAAAATTTAAAACAAATTTTATCCACTTAGCTAAGGGTGTATCGATACGCCTTCAACGGTCAACCTTCCCTAGAGTCAACACTGAGAGTCCATATCGATACCATCCAAGGCTGGTATCGATACGCTCTCAACGGTCAAAATCTCAAAGTCAACCCTAAGACGTATCGGTACGCCTAAATCTCGTACCGATACCCCAATTTCTTGTCAAAATCTTAGATATTTCAGAGTGCAATTTGGGTATCGATACGCCCACGCATATCGGTACGCTAGGCCTAAAACCAAGGAGTCGTATCGATACGCCCTGCACAAAAAGTCTGCATATCTGATTTTTAAGCATAAAGGGACTATCCTAAACAACTTAAGCAGGCATTAGATCAACATATAAACAAGCGTACAACTTTAGGCAAACAAGAAACATTCATTTAAGGCAATCAAACACGTGACAAGGCTCAATTCATCAAACAAGATATAAAAAGCAATAAAACATGTTTAACATACACCAAAGAAGTCAATTGCCAAAATAAAACATGCTTCAACATTTAAACAAGTTAACAACATCAACAATAACAAGACTTAGGAGTTTGAACACCAACTCCATACCAACAAGCCTAGCATTCCCATTGTCTAAGCATTATTACAAACATAAAAATCATACTTTGAACTTAGCAAGAACTCCAAGAATTCCTCCCCTTCCCACTTGCATCCTGGAACCTCTAACGATCTGCATTGTTGGAAAAAGAGAGCGTAAGCTTAAAGCTTAGTGAGTGGAGCTCTAAAACACGACAACAATGCAGTTCAAAACATAAATCTTAGTTTTGGAAACAAAGCACTTTAAGTAAGAGATGTAACAACACAAGCATAGGCTAGACATGGTTTGCACATGCACAACCATCTCAGTGGGACTACACATCACCGTACACAACAACTAGCATTTTCTAATGGGACTACACATCACCGTACTCATCTATTAGTCACTACTGGTGGGACTACACATCACCATAAACAACGACAACTATCACGTGAGGCTTGACATCAACTAAGGCTACACAACAAGATTACAACGGAGAGTAAAGGCAAATCCACATTGCACACAACAACACAAATAATCACACACCAACACTTAATGAAACAAGATAAATTTGGAAAACTTACACTTGGGTTTAGGTTAGCCCTTAAGGCTTCACCCAAACCCCCACGAAACCACATTGAATCATTTTAAAACTTCAAAACATTTCCACTCATCGATAGAGCCCAAACGAAAGTCGAAACACCGTTCTCAAGCCTCCGCAACACCTGGTATCGCGTCTAAAGCACCTAAATCAATCATTTCTGCTTCAAGACAATCCAAAAGAAACTATTAGGATGCCAATACACTTGTAACCAACAACAACCCGGAAACCCGCTCCTTGCAACCAAAACACATTGATTCGAACACAAATTTCACCCAAAACTCTACCAATTTCTTTCTAGACAAACCCCAAACCGAATCCATCCATATCAACTATCAAAACACATCCAAAATCGTCTAGAAACATCCCTCAACGTCAAAGGAACCACCGGCCACGATTTCCACCCAAAACTAAGCCAAAACTCAACCTTTTCAACCCAAAAATCCCATTTTTATACTCATTTCGGGTTTCCCACCATTTTAACATTTTAAGACACCAAAGCATGATTAAAAACACCCTTAAACATGACATTAAAATACCCACACAAAAATCCCTCCATTTTACTATTTTTCAAACTCAAAGCATTTTTGAAATAACCCTAAATAATGGATTTTTAAGGGAAAATCTAACTAATGACAGTTGAAGGGAAGAAGAATTAAAACAATGAAATGCTTACCTTGAAAACTTGCTTGAAAGAGGAATTTTGGCAATGGAATAGTGAAAATAGGGTTTAGGGGAGGGTTTTGGTGAAAAGGGGATTTTTGAAGATGATGGCTCTTTTCTTTCTTTTTTTCTTTTCAAACTTTTCTTTTCTTCATTTATTTCATTTACCCCAAAATTCCCATTTTGCCCATTTTAATTAAAAACCTCCTTTGTCTCTATTAAAAATGTTTTCTTTTAATTGATTTAACCCGAACCGGTTTAACCAACCCTGGTTATCTCCCGAGCCCCAAACTCAGGCGTTACAATACTATTCCATTGCTCCCACCTTTCCCACAAGCAAGTTTTCAAGGCAAGCATTCCCTTGTTTTGATTTTTCCTTCCTTAAGTTTGTTATTAGTTAAATTTTCCTTAAAACTTATTGTTACTATTCCATTGTTCCCACCTTTCCCACAAGCAAGTTTTCAAGGTAAGCATTCCCTTGTTTTGATTTTTCCTTCCTTAAGTTTGTTATTAGTTAAATTTTCCTTAAAACCCATTATTTAGAGTTATTTCAAAAATACTTTGAGTTTGAAAAATAGTAAAATGAAGTGATTTTCGTTTGGTTCTTTTGATGTCATGTTTAAGGGTGTTTTTAATCTTGTTTTTGGTGTCTTAAAAATGCCAAAATAGTGGCTATTAGTAGGAAACCCGAAATGGGTCTAAAAATGGGATTTTGGGGTTGAAAAGGTAGAGTTTTGGCTTGGTTTTGGGTTGAAATCATGGCTGATGATTTCCTTGTTGTTGGGGTGATTTTAGATGATATTTTGTGTGTTTTGATGTTTGGAAATGACGGGTTCAGCTTGAGGTTTCACTAGAACGAATTTGGGTGAAGTTTGGGTTGAATGTCGATGTGTTTTGTTGCAAGATTATTGAGTTTTGAGTTGATACTATGTTTGTGGGTATATTAGCATCTTAATGTTATATTTTGGGTTGCCTAAAGCAGAGGGAATGGATTTGGGCTTCGTGGGCGTGAATCCGGGTAGTTTAGAAACTTGAATCGGGGATTTGGCTATCGTTTGGGCTCTATCGGTGAGTGGAAATTGTTTTGAAGCTTTAAATTGTTCAACGAAGTTTTCTTAGGGTTTGGGTTGAGCCTTAGAGGCTAACCTAGATCCAAGCGTAAGTTTGTCAATTCTTGCCTTGTTTGGTTGATTGTTAGCGTTCGTGTTTATGTGTGTTGTAGTGTTGATTTTGGAATGCTTTTATCCCCGTTTTAATGTTGTTGTGTTGTCGTAGTTGATTCCAAGCCTCATGTGATGGTTAGTCTTTGTGTACGATGATGTTAGTTCCACCGATAGTGACTAGTATATGAATACGGTGACGTGTAGTCCCACCAGAAATATGCTAGTTGTTGTGTACGGTGATGTGTAGTCCCACCGAGGGATGGTTGTGCATGTGCAAACCATGTTTCGTTTATGCTTCCATTTCATTGTATCTCTTTCTTAAGTGGCTTCATTTTTAAAACTAAGATATATGTTTTGAACTGCATTGTTGTTAGATGCTTTTGAGCTTACGCTCTCTTTTCCCAACAATGCAGATCGTTAGTAGCTTCGGAGGCAAGCGGGGCAAGGGAGGATTTCTTGGAGTTCTTGCTAGCTTAAAGTATGGATTTTATAGTTGAAATAATACTTATGCAGTGGGAATGCTAGACCATGTTAGGGAGTTGGTGTTCAAACTCCTATGTTTGACTTTTGTTAATGTTGCTAACATGTTTTAAATGTTGTTACCTTGTTATGTTGAGGCTTGTTATGGCCTTGAGTTTATTGTTATGTGTATTGACTTGTTAGTGTTTTTGAACAAAAGTGTTCTTATGAGCTTTTGGGTTTGAGATCCATTTTCGTGTGTATGCATGTTTGAAGCTTGTCTTTAGGGTGTTTTGCCTCTAGATTGTTTGTATAATAAGTTGTCATGTGGACTGTGATGTTTCAGGGTAAGTTTGGGAATGTTTGGAGATGCCGAAAATTATTTTCGGGCCAAAATGTGTTCAGGCGTTTCAGAACGTCTAATATGGTTTCAGGACGGCAAAGCTCCAGGGACACCCGTATCGGAATGGGGGTGGTGTCGTTTTGATACGATTTGCCACTGGAGGCTCTTGTTTCAAAACCATGAGGGATCGTTCTAGAACGACTTGATGTTGCTTTTTGAATGAAGCTCGCGTTTCGGAACGAGTAGCCCTGTTTCGAAACGCGTGTAGTTAAAACGGTTAAGGAGCATCTTTGAAGGTTTCCAAATGTTACGGTTTAGTCCTTAATGCTTGTATGCTTCCTAACTGAGTTTATATGAATCCTTTGTGATGGTTTGGCCTCGTGAGCATGGAACTTGACTAATAACTACTTGGTAAGGCTAAGTTACCTTTATGCCTCTGCTCAGTTCGTATATGTGTTCATTTTTTCGTTGTTTACCTTCACACATAGGATTAAACGTGACATTTAGACAAGATTAATAAAACGAAAAAATAGGGTTGCTAATCGGAGTGAGGCCATAGCGGGTTTCGCTTCAGTTTTCCTCGTGTAACCCGTTCGGTTCAGTCTATTGACTAGGCCGGGACGAGGGGTTACACCTATAATAAATTTAGGCTAAAATTCCACCATTAATATCGTTTAAAGAGGCAAATTACACCATTAATATATTAAATAATAATTTATAACAATATAATATCCTTTTGCATCATGTATTTTTTATGCTAAAAGGGTACTTTTACCCCTGAGTTCGACCTAAAAATGCAATTTCGCCCCTTGTCGAAAAGTGCACTCAATGTAGCCCTCCCGTCCATGAAATCGATCAAATTGACCCTTTGACCGACGTTGACCATTACGGTGCTGACGTGGCAGTTAACGGTGTTGACGTGGTGGTCAACGGTGCTGACGTGACAGTACACGTGGGATGATAATGTGGTAGGAGGGGCTGAATTGATTATTTTAACCGAATTCGAGGGCATAATTGATTTTTTCCCGAGTTTAGGAGAGTAATTAAAAGTTAAACAACTTATTTAATCTTTAAGCTAAAAAAATAAAAAGTATTAATATTTAAATATTCATAAAATATTAAAAAAATATATAAAACACCATAATGAATTAAATATAAGTAAAACCATTAAAGTTATAAATATAAAAAATTAAAAAAATATTTATAAACCATTAGAGAATCTTTCGATTGTTTCTCGTTATGCTACGCGTACTAATGTACCTTGCACATATTTTTAATTGAGACATCTTTGTATTAAAGTATTAATAAAGCCAAAATTCTCTTTCATTTCTCTACATCAAATATTAATGAGCATCAATTTGATGTAAAAAAAACGAAAAAAATTGAATTATATTGTTACTCTAGTACAATGTTGATTCCACTAAAAAAATTTAACGAATAGTAATACTCAAAGTGACGAAGTCAAATTTTTTTCTATAAAATATTTAATTTTTTAATACTTTATAAAAAAAATTATTGAGTTTTTACATTAAATTTTATCATTTTTTAGTTTATAATATATTTTAATTTTTTATATAATTTTTATTTTCAGTAACTTTTAGAATATTTTAATTATTTTTATTAACTTTATAGGTTTTTATAAAATAAATTGAAGAATATTTTGATCTTCTCGGAGAATCTTCACTTTGTTTATTTTAAATTATCCTTACTTAAAAAAATTATTTATCTAGTTTTAAATTTTTAATAATTTCATAAATTCTTATTTTTCAACTAAAATATTAAATAAGTTATCGAACTTTTAATTATAATCAATTATGCCCCTAAACTCGGGAAAAAATCAATTATGCCCTCGAATTCGGTTAAAATAATCAATTCATCCCCTCCTGCCACGTCAGCATTGTTGACCACTACATCAGCATCATGGATTGCCACGTCATCATCGTTAACTACCACATCAGCACCGTAACGGTCAACGTCGGTCAAATGGTCAATTTGATCGATTTCATGGACTGGAGGGCCACATTGAGTGCACTTTTCGGCGATGGGCGAAATTACATTTTTGGGTCGAATTCAGGAACAAAAGTACCCCTTTAACTTTTTGTAAGTTCTACATTTTTTGGATCGTTATATGAGGTTAATTGGATGACAAAAAATTGTTCTAAAATTTCACGAATTTTACAAAAGTAGGATAATTTAGATAACATTTTAAAATTAAAAGGACATAACGTCTTAAAAAATAATTAAAGATTCATCTTGATAATAAAAAAAAAAGCATATTATTTAAGGGGAAATTGTGCCTTTAAGCCAAGTCCACTAACTATTACTACTTTAAGGTCAATATTCAGGCGGAACTTTTACTTTCTTCCTTTTTGAATAAGTCCCTAAACTTCCTTTTAAACATTTTTCGTTATCAATTCAATTCCAAATTGAACTATCATATACTCAATCAAACTGAACCGAATATAACACATTTCTCAATACTTCAAAATTAATATAACGCAATCCCGAACTCAACAAGTGTTCTAGTGAAAAAAATAGATAATATTTATCTTAAGAGACATATGTTCAAATCGCTTTATTTATATGGTGTATGTCCATTGAATACATAGCAGCCTCGTTTCTTAGGTATTAAACTCCAACAGAAAATGATTACCTGCGAGTTTCAGTATAGAGACATCTTCAATGCCAATATGAGGAGGCACCGAAGAAGAAAAATAAAGACAACGAACCAAGGTGATCATGACAGATTTAGACGGTTTACCCTAGGAAAATAAACTACAATTGTGGACCTCCTTTAATATTATGCAGAGGCTGAAGATTTGAGTGTAACACCGTTAAAACTTTAATATTGTTGCCCCACAACCAAAAAACCACCAAGTCTAAACCATTCTTAATGTTACCACCAACTTAGCACTTTTATTGACCAAGATATTTGTACATGTATCTGCATCTGATATGAAAGAAAGAAAAAAACATAGTAAAATAGCTACAATAACAGTTTTTGTTGCTGTTTTGAGAATTGACAGAAACGCACCAACATATCCAAAATATTAGCAGAGAAGAAAAGTATGGTCATCACCAAACCTTCATTTTCTCTCATCTTTTGTTGCTTCCTCATGGCATTGGTCGTCTTCTTCCCAGTTCCCACATTAAATAGCCTGTCGGAAGGCGCCGCCGCCTCCTGTTGTAGTTAAGTTTTTATTTTTAATCATTTAAAAAAATCGTTAACCACTTAAATAGCATTACGTTTAAATTTACTACATGATTTTCTATTAAAAAAAGTTTACTACATCTACATGTTTCGGGTACCGGCTGGGTGTGCAGATGTAATTCACGGACAGGACCTGGTTGGTGTCTGGGTGCCAACGAAACCTCAAACACCTCAGGTCAGGTGAATTCAGCCACATCAAACAATTCAATCAAGCCTGAAAAGCACCCTCAAGCTTCCAACAACACTGTCAATTATTGAACTATTATATTAAATCCATCCTTTGAAAAAAGCTCAATTGAAGAATCTCCATACGTCCTACAATAAAATTTGGATGGCCAATAGTATTTTTTGTGTTCCTACTTTTTTTTTTTAAATAATAGTTTCGTTGTTGGTCCAACATATAAGAGGATGTGTGGTCCAACATGTTTAAACCCTCAACATATTTCAATTTAAGGATGGTGAGGGGACAAAATAGTCCGAGTATTGTATAAAAGAGTAATCTCTTGTGGAGTAATTTTATTGTTATGAAACAAGTCTATTATTACATAGTAAATTATTTTTTTAGTCATCCAACTTTCAAAACATTTCTGTTTTGTTCAACTAATGATAAAAAATTCTTATATATCTCAATTCAACTATGGTCAGACGGTGGAGATTGCATATTGAATCGAAATGAGATTAAACTAATTTGAGATTTTTTGATTTAAAAAAAATAAACTAAAAAAAGAAAGAGTGGAGAAAGGAGAAAATTATGTGTCAATTAAGTCGGAAATAATGACCAATAGTAGTCGAACAACAATAGGATGTCGCCTAAGGGGGAAAATAATATATTAGGTTAATTTTATAAATAAATAAAAAAGTTCAAAATGCAACATTTTGGTGCTGCAACATCATGATGTTAAAGAATTGCCGTCCAAATAACTTTAAAACTAAAATTTGAAAGTTTAGTGATGGGACTAAATAATTAAATAACCAAACAAAACCCCGCTGAATATTAATGACTAAAAAGATTGTTCACCCTTTATTAATTATTACCACATAAGCTCTTATATCACATAAAAATGTCATGAAAGGGAGGCGCGTGCATCTTAACGCTGCTGTTTTATTCATGGGTGTACTAATTTGTCTGCAGCTAGTAGGTTTAGGCCAAAAATTCCACCATTAATATCGCTTATAGAGTTAAGATTCCACCATTAATATATTAAATAATAATTTAAAATGAGATAATATTATCTTACACCATATAATTTTTTTTATATTTTATATTTTTTGGATTGTATACAGGAATAGGATCAAAATTAGAGGCAAATATTAGTATTTAAAAGTGGGGGCAAATTTATAATTAATCTATTTTTAATTTTTTATATATATAATAAAGGTAAAAAAGAGGATGGGAGGACATGGGACTCTCCCACTCCCACATACCTTCGTCCCTGATCATGTATGAATTTAAATGGAAGATTGAGATAAACGATATGAAAGAAAAAAAATACATGAAAAAAGAGATAATATCATCTATCTATTTATTCTCTCCAACGGTCAAAAGATACAAAATTAAATGATTTTTTTTGGTAATATACATGTCCGTCTTATAGTTCATGTTCGGGGTGCGTGGCTGCCCCTCCCAAAAATGTCATTTTCAAGGTTTGAACTCACATCCTCTCCTTGGGAGTACAATGTGACTTACCAATGCACCCAATCCTTAGTGGTAAACTAAATGAATTTTTATACGATGTAATTGGATCCCTACTCATTTATACTATTTTTTATATAAAATACTAAAATGTTACCAATTAAGTATAATCAATATTATATATATATATATGGCGTAAGTGGATCCTACCTATTTATAATATTGATTATTGTTAATTAACATTGTAGCATTTATTTTGTTTTCCAAACTAACCTTAATTAACAAATTAATGGCATTAATATGTTGTCTTTAAAGTAACACACTTCAATTATTTAGATTGTTTAACCCAACGAGTGGTTTCAGTGAGAAAAAAAAAAGATGTTATTTATCTTAGAGATTTGAGTTTAATTTACTTTATCTGCAAAGTATGTGGCGCATCGAATGTTAAGAAAAATATGAAAAGATACTACATTGTAATCACCTTATAACTATTTAAAAAAAGTTATCTAGGCTGCTGGAGGTTGTTTGATTGATTCTTTAAGAACAAGGCCCAATAATACAAAACGCAAAAAAAATCTTCCCTCATACCCAAATATAAAAAGCTATTACTACGGTCCATCAGACCCTGATAATAATAAAATCAGCCCAAGTGAAAACACAAATTAACATTACTGATGGATAACATCATAATTAGAATTTTATAATCCTATAAACAACTTTTAGGTAATTTTTAAAATATATATTTAATATATAATATGATTTTTTGACCAAATTAATATGATTTTTTTTAACAAAAAGTAACCTTTTTGCACTTTGGATGAAATTGAAAAATTCTCTGAGTTAAAATAATCCTTTGGCTGAGGGAAGAGTAATGGCGGGCGGAGAGTTTAGGAAGAGGAACGGTCCCTTCAAAGCTAGGAGTGCTTTTCACAGGGATCCAAAGAGAGCTTGGGATGCAAGTGAGAGTAGAAGCAACGACCGGGTATCTAGGGGTGGCGACTGGGTGATCTTTGTGGAAAATCTGAGCAAAAGGGTTCTAAGAGGAGCTCTGTGGGAGATGTTTAACTTCTATGGTAAGGTAAGAAAAGTTTTCATTCCATATAGGAATGAGAAACCGAGATACAAACATAGCACTTTTGCATTCATTCACCTGGAAAGCAAAGATGATATGAGGAGGGCGATAGAAGGAGTAAACAACACGATGATTGATGGCAGGAGAGTAACAGTCTCTCAGGCTAGATTCCCGAGAGGTTCTAACGTCAGACTTCACCGTGATAATATTCCGGACAATAGGAGGGGCGTATGGAAAGAAAAAACAGTGAACAAGCCGTCGACAAAGGAGGGTTGGAATGGCAATCGGAGGGATGAAAGGTCTTTCAAAGAGGCCTTACTTGACAAGAATAAGGATTTGCCTGGTAGAAATCAGGATGGTCACGCGCAAAAGGAGAATATCAATGCCCTGGAGATGACGCTACAACGAGATGAGTTGGAATGGATTAATCGATCGTGTACCGGAATAATCAAAAAGGATTTTGACAGAGTCTTTGTCATGAAGGCTCTCGCAAGTGATGGAATAACTGTCAAAATCGCAAGTTGGGGTGCTGCTGTGAACGCCTGCATTATAACGTTCAAATCAGTAGAGGATAAAGATGAAGTCTGGAAAATGAAGCACACAGAATTAAATTTCTGGTTCGACTTCTTGGATGAACATGCTTTGTTGGAAGGATTCCCCTCTCCCTTCTGCTCTATTTCTCTTTATGGCGTTCCCTTAGTCTGTTGGTCGGATGAATTCTTTCGTTCGCTAGCAAAAAATTGGGGACATCTCGTGTGCATTCATCAACAAACCATAGATAAAGAAGATTTAGAGGTGGCCAGAATTCTGCTGAGGGTCACTAATCAGTTTTGTATCCCGGACAAGATAATGATTAATGTCTTAGGAAAAAATATCATTATGAAAATTAGAATTGGCGAGGAGTTTTGGTCTGAAACTGAGGTGATGGAGGGGTTCGAAGAAGGCAACTACGCTGATGTTTGGCCGGAAACAAGGCCGCCGGCGGAGCAGAGGGAGTTCGTTGATAACTTTGGCGATGTTTCGAATTCCCGTGCAGGGGAGGAGCTGGAAAGTTCGCATAGGAACTCGAACCTGGATGTTAATGGCAGGTCAGAGAATGTTGTGTTGGATATTCCCGAGGGAGGGAATGTTGGAGATATATCGTGTGGGGCTGATGCAGTGAATCAGGAGTTTTTTGGCGGCGCAGGAATATCTTGTTCGAACGATGAGCAGGGCTTATTATCAAAGAATATGGATCAACAGAATGATAGTGAAATGGGCCAGCATTATAATGGTGTTATGGGCCAGAACGGGCTGGGAAGCGTTGGTCACGATTCAACACATAATAGGGAGAGGAGAGATGAATTCAACACGGTTAATCAATGTCCTGATCAGATTGAGATTAACGCGGCAGACACGAGGCATGAAAATAGAGAGATTGGTGGCCAACTCTCGACAGGTGGTAACCTTGATAACGAAGTGGTTCCTGATAGCCTGATAGAAAGCTCTTGTTCTGGGGCTATATCCCAACGATTATCGGAGGAGGGTAATCCTATTTCGGAGAACAGATTGCAAGTCGGTATTATCCAAGCTTCGTCTCCTGTTCTTCTTCAAGGGAAGGAGTTTTTCAATTCGGAAAAAAGGAGAATCTTCAGAGGCAAAATCCGAGCTTCGATCGATATGGGGTCGAGAGATCATCTTCCTGCCCAGTACTGCTTCTCTCAAGAGTCTACACATCTCAGTCATATAGAGGAGGCCTTGGCCGTTTGGGGAGTGAGCACGATTTTGGGTGTTTCCTTTAAAGGTGGGAAAGAAGCTTTAGTCGGCAGAGTGATGGAGATTGAAGCGGAAGGTCAGTAAATCCCCTCTTAAATCCTTGGTGATAGTGGTAATTTAGTGATATATGGATTTTTCGATCATCTCTTGGAATGTGAGAGGGTTGGGCAAGGCTGAAAAGCTGATTGCAGTGAGGAGATTAATTCGAAATGAGAAGGCTAAATTCATTCTTATACAAGAAACTAAATTGGAACAATTCTCACCGGCGATTTTAAGGAGTATGGGTTGCTATCAAGGTTTCAATAGTATTTCGCTCCTGCGGCTGGTTCAGCTGGGGGGCTGTTGAGTGTTTGGAGAAATGATTTCTTTTCTGTCACAAACACTGTGATTGATAGAAGATTTATCGCCATTTTCGGGAAAGCCCAGGGCAGTGATCTTAATTGGGGAATTGTTAATGTATATGGCCCTACAATTGAAGCAGAGAAACATGAGTTTTTTCAACAACTACTGAATTTCATTCATTCTCACAAAGTGGCTTGGATCGTGGGTGGCGATTTCAATGCCTACCTTTGTCGCGAAGAAAAAATTGGTATGGTCTGCAACTACAAAACTATGGAAATTTTCCGGAATTTTGTGAATGAAGCACAATTGGTTGATCTTCCGATGCATGGAGGGAGTTTTACTTGGTCGAGCAATCGAGAAATACCCACCTTTGTAAGATTAGATAGATTTTTGATTTGCGAAGAAATTCTGGCTGTTTGTCACAATTTGAATCAATTTCTCCTTCCTACTTCGGTGTCCGACCACAACGCAATTATGTTAAAATGCGAAGGTGATGGGTGGGGACCAAAACCGTTCAAGCTATTCAACTATATGCTGGAGATCGAGGGGTTTGAAGATCTTATATCTAATTCGGTGGTAGCTGCGAAGAGAAAGAACGGGCGTGTGGGTATTTTGAATATCCTGCGTGGTGCTAAATCTGACATTAAGGCATGGACTAAAGAACAAAAGTTGGCTAACAAGGATCTTATTTCGGAAACAGAAGCTGATATTAGCAGGCTGGAAGTGGAATGTCTGAAGAGTGGTGATTGTGCAGATGCGTGGAAGTCTTTGAATCTTCTTAGGCAAAAATTATGGGAGTTATTAAGAAGAGAAGAACGGGCTTGGCGACAAAAATCAAGAGTTAAGTGAAACTTGGAAGGGGATCGCAACACGCGTTTCTTTCATCTGATGGCTTCTAACAGGAGGCGTATTAATCTGATTCCGGCAATTTTACATAATGGCGAGAGAATTTCAGACCCGATTAAAGTGAAAGAGGGCATTAGAAAATTCTTCTACGATGCTTATAACAACAAAAACACAATTGAAGTAGAAGAACTAGACTTGGAATTTCGGAAAATTTCCAAAGATCAATCAGATTTGCTGGAAGCTCCATTCGGCGAAAAGGAAGTTCATGATGCAATAGAATCAATGGGGAATGCCAAAGCCCCTGGGCCAGATGGGTTTAGCATGGAATTTTTTAAAAAAATTTGGCCATTGTTGAAAGAGGATCTAATGAAGCTATTTCGAGACTTTTATCGCAACAAAGATTGGGAGTGTGGGATCAACCACTCCTTCATCACTCTTATTCCGAAGAAGTTGGGGGCAGTGGCTTTGGAGGACTTTCGTCCTATTAGTTTGGTCGGGGGTATATACAAGATCGTTTCCAAAGTATTGGCACGTAGGTTGAAAGCTTGCATGGACACTTTAATCAGTAATTCACAATTTGCTTTTATCTCGGGCAGACAAATTTTGGATTGTGTCTTGATAGCTAATGAAGGAATTGATTTTATGAACAAGTCTGGTCGCAAGGGTGCAGTATTTAAGATTGATTTTCAACGTGCCTTTGATTCGGTAGACTGGTTTTTTCTAATCAGAATTTTAAAAGAGATGGGCTTCGGGGAAAAGTGGTGTCATTGGATATTTCGATGCATTTCAACTGCATCGATCTCCGTTCTGGTGAATGGTTCTCCTACCTCGTCTTTCTCGATGGCGAGAGGTTTGCGACAAGGTTGTTCGCTCTCTCCTCTCTTATTCAATCTGGTGGGAGAAGTTCTACATTTGATGTTTGTTAAAGGATCGAATAAAGGTCTGTTTCAAGGCTTTTTGATAGGCGACAGTGGAAGTAATTATGAGCTTTCCCATTTACAATTCGCGGATGATCTTATGATCTTCTGCGGAGCTTCAGTTAGGGAAGTACTGAATGTCAAGAGAATCCTCAGAATATTCGAAATAGCCTCGGGTCTTCATTTGAATTTAGCGAAAAGCAGAATTTATGGGCTGAATACCGAAGAATCAACAGTTCAATCTTGGGCGGATAGAGTGGGTTGCTTGAAGGGTAATTTTCCTTCGGAGTACTTGGGTTTGCCGTTGGGAACTAAGAGGAATTCATTATCTTTGTGGGAACCAGTTATTGAGAAGTGCCATCGCCATCTTGCGAATTGGAAAGGTAAGAACCTGTCTCCTAGCGGGCGTCTTGTGCTCATTAAATCAGTCCTTGCGTCCCTGCCATCTTACTTTTTATCACTTTTTAAATTGCCTGCTGTAATTGCACGTAAACTTAATAGCATATTCGCCAATTTTCTTTGGGGTTTCTCGGATGAAAGAAGGAGAATGCATTGGGTTGGTTGGCAATCGATTTGTCAACCCTTGGAGGCCGGTGGGTTAGGAGTCAGAAACTTAATTACCCAAAACAGGGCTCTTATGGGCAAGTGGATGTGGCGATTTGCTAATGAGAGAGATGGTGAATGGAGGAAAGTATTGTGCTGCAAATTGGGGCTGGAATTGAACATTTTATTACCGGACTCAAATCCGAATAGATGGGAGTCTTGGATTTGGAAAGGAATGTCGAGGTCCTTTTTTGCCGATGATCCCTTTGGCAACGCGGTGCGTGGAAATTTTAATCTGCAGGTGGGTGACGGGAAGACAATTGCATTTTGGATCGATGCATGGTTTGGTAGAATTCCTTTGAATGAAAAATTTCCTAGGATCTTTGCTTTATCCGAGAACAAAACTGGGAAGCTATGTGAGTTTGGCAGTCAGGCAGACGGTGTTTGGTCGTGGAGAATCCCGTTACGACGGCGGCTTTTTGACTGGGAAAAAATTCAATGGGATTGCTTGATTAATCTTCTCTCCAGTGTAAAGAAGGTTGGGTTTGATAGGGACTGCATTGTATGGAAGGGTGATGGCGATGGGGTTTACACAGTTAAAGCTGGTTACAAATGCTCCTTTAACATGGATCCTCAACCTTGGAACTGGAAACGTCTCATTTGGTCCGGAGTCGCCCCTCCGAGGGTCGAGTTTTTCCTTTGGCAAGTGGTGAAAAAGAAGGCGGCACTTCGCACTGAGTTAATTAAAAGAGGTTTAGAGGGCACGCAACTTTGTCCTCTTTGCAAATCTGCCGACGAAGACTTTGCACATCTCTTCTTACATTGCAGGGTAACATGGAGACTATGGGTTTTCTTTACGGATCTGGGTAAATGGCTATGGTCGATTCCGAAGGAGGTTGATGCTCTTCTTATATCTTGGCAAGAAGGTTGCCCTACACAGAAGAACGAATTGATGTGGAGGATGATTCCTCACGCAATTATTTGGTCGGTATGGTTATTTCGGAATGAAGTGGTATTCAAGGATGCAAAAGTCGATGAAATGCAACTCCTATACTTGATTAGGTGTAGACTAGCTCATTGGTTCACTGCTAAGAACCCGAATCTTCCCTTGATGCTGGAAGATATTATCTCTAATCCATTGTTAACAGGTACTTACAATGGCGTTGGGTGTAGGGCTGCCGTATCGGAAATCTGGTCGCCTCCTCTGGTGGGGTTTGTTAAGATTAATGTAGATGGTGCAGTCACTAAAGATGGCAGTAAAGGTGGAATCGGGGGGCTTGCGCGGGACTCAAATAAGAAGCTCATTTTCTCGTTTTCTAAGCCAATCGGAGATGGACTCCCAGTTTTAGCAGAATTGTTGGCGATTAAAACTGGGCTGGAGATTGCTTTGAAGCATGCAGAGTGCGACCGTGCTAGACTGATACTGGAGAATGACAGCAACACCGCGATCAATTGGATTCTCAATCCGGTGTCTTGCCCAGATATCTTCACCAATTTAGTTAGCAAGATAGGTAGTTTGGGGAAAGGGAGATGTTGTATATTTAGGCAAATTCCGAGGAGATGCAATGTCGAGGCCGATTCCCTTGCGAAAGCAGGGATAGGCTGATCTAAATTAGGTTGATAGGCTTGGTGGCGACATGATTTGTTGATTATTGTAATTTGCCTCCGAACGTTGTATTAAGGTTGTGTTGTTAATAATATTCGTGACACTCTTTTCCTCCTTCCGCTACTCTTCGATGCCTTCGGCATCGAAGGTATGAAGGGGGTTTTTAACGAGGTCACCCATTCTCATCAAAAAAAAAATATGATTTTTTAAAATATTAATATTTTAAAAAATATTTGATGCACAAACAATAAATTTTATCCACAAACGTATCTATTTAAGTTTAAAACTATTAAATATAAATTTATAATCTTAAACCGCTAAATGTCAAACCTTAAATTCTAGAAGCATAGTTTCTAGAAGCTATTAGGGTTCCACATAAATTCAGGGATTGGATTTAGTCCTGTATATCTACTTTTAGATTTTCTGATAATTTCAATGGCAGTCTCGTGGGATTTTTCAGAGGGACTAGAGAGATTCGACAAGGTGACCTTTTATCTCCCTACATCTTTATGCTTGCTATAACTCCTCTTTCTAGATTACTTGATGTTGTTGCTTCCAGGGATATTTTTAAATTTCACCCTAAGTACAAGAAAATAGGCTCAACACACCTATACTTTGCAGATGACTTGCTTACTTTCTATAAGGGATTCGTTGACTCCATTATGAGTATCCAAAATATGTTGGACCTTTTCTATGAATTATCTAAGCTAAAACTCAATGCCTCTTAAAGTGAGCTATTCTTCTTTGGTTTACCACTCTTTGAATTAGAGGTTACCCACAATGTTACAGGGTTCAAAAAAGCCATCTTCATGTGCGTTATTTTGGTGCACTATTAATTACAAAAAAGTTCACTATCAAAAACTGTCAATCTCTAATTAAAAATGTAACCCCCTAGTCCCGGTCCGGACGTTTGACCGGTCCGAGTAGGGTACACGGGGAAAATTGATGTGAAACCCGTTAAGGTCCCACCTCGGTTAGCAACCCTAGAAAATTTCTTTTATTTATATCTCGTCTAAATGCATTGTTAAGTCCTATGTGAAACACGACGGCGGAAACACAGGCAACATATCAACGACCATCCAAAGCAACACATTAAAACATCTCATTTTTCCTTTTTAAGCAGGCCATATCGATACACCTGTTAAGGGTATCGATACGCCTTGACCAAGTTAACTGCCCTCAGTCAACTCAGGGGAGACCGTATCGATACAGCCCTTGAGCGTATCGATACGCCCTTCTCGGTCAATATCTCGTGGTCAACGAGACAACCCCGTACCGATACGCGTAGAGCCCGTATCGATACGCCAAAGTCTCACCAAAATATCAGATTTCCAATGAGCTTTGAGCGTATCGATACACTCCCGTGTATCGATACACCAAGCCAAAACTGAGTCCTGGAGGGAAAATTGTATTGATACGGCCCTTAGGCGTATCGATACGCCCTGCACTGCAAGACTCCAAAATTTCAGCCAAACAACTTAAACTCGACTCTAAATGCGATTTACGACTCCCCTAGCCCCGGACAACATACATACAACCTTTAACTACCAAGATATCAACATACATGCCATTCAAACGTACAAGGATCATGCAACGAAAGGATTCATACATTTATCAAAAAGAAGACAGACTTAACACATAAAGGTTCGTGCCTTAGAAACAAACATATAGGCATTCATGACATGCAACATAAACAGGGTTTATAATTCAAACAAAACATCTAAAAGCCAAACCAACATCACACACGTCCAAGCTCAATTTAACAACACCTATCTCATTGCTTGACTATTACAATCTACAATTTAAAGTTCATACTTGAGCTAACCAAAAGCGACACTTGGAGACCTTTCCTTGCCCTTGCCACCCACAAGCTACTATTCTGGATTGTCGAACAAAAAGAAGCGTAAGCATAAAAGCTTAGTGAGGGTAAGCTCGTAAAACAAACCTTCGACAATGCAAGGTCCAAGCACGAGCAACAACCAAGAAGAAATGCATGATCTTACCTCCGATCCCCGAGAGATAAAATATACATGATGCATGAACATATAATCAACACTATGCCATAATCAACAATTCATAATCCCAACACACGAAAATAAATATATAAATGTATTAACAACAACATATATCAATCCATATTGGAATCACATTTCGCATCATATTGGCACCTAGCTATGACTCGAATACGCGGATAATACGTTGGAACGCACTTCCAACACAACCATTACCTTCGGTGGGATTACACTCATAATCAGTTCTTGCGGAGAGGATTCCACTCATCCTTGGGCCACGCACGAATTTGACTCTCGTGTGTATACTAAAATAGTCTATCGCAATGGTAGTGCAAGTGTACACGACGCAAGTAGTAAAGTGATACGAAGTATCGGATATAATCTCCACAGGGATTGGGCTAATAGCTTCACCTTAATTCACTGCACAAAAGTAAAGGAAATATTTGAGAGAATTG
The DNA here is from genome assembly GCA_958450335.1 of Hibiscus tridactylites. NCBI lineage: Eukaryota > Viridiplantae > Streptophyta > Magnoliopsida > Malvales > Malvaceae > Hibiscus > Hibiscus tridactylites. Next base: position 29,807,568 of record OY288274.1, on the reverse strand, counting down.
TCACGAAAATAATAAAGAAAACGTAAATAAAAGAGTAAAGATATTAAGATAGAGAGAATGGGCTAGTATTGAATTGCTCAGTAGTGCAGGTATTGTAGTGTTTAGGAAATCTAGTTCTGTCGTCGGCACCCGTCGCGGCAGCGGTCCGTTGATCGTTGCGGCAGCAAACGCTCAACTCAGTACTTTCAAGTTTGGCAAGAATCCCAGATCTGCCTTGGCCTATCCCTAGGTCCAAGTCTGTCGATGATCACGTCTTTGATGATACCTCCCGGCGTGAATCGAAGGATGAACACCGATGTGTATGAATTCTTCTTTAGCCACTTAACTTCGCCCTATCCCTAGACACGAGATAGTTCAACTATAAACTAGAGAACTTGCTCTTATTTCTTTCGTATACTTAACTCTCCCGATGCTAAGTAAATGGATAACCTCACAATGCTCTCCCGATGCTCTTGCAAGATATTAATAACCAAAATAGAAGAACTTGAAGTTTATTTTATTGAACTGAAAATTCCTAAAACAAAACAACCCTTGCAACTACTTTACAAATCAACCCGTGGCCCTAGGGGAATTTAGAACATGTCGACGGCGGGTAGACGGCTAGGGGTTTTTGGTTGTCGGTTATGGGGTAATCGGCTGGGATATGAGCTATGCCCTAGGTTAAAATACATGCCCTTATATAAGCTTTGGGCTCAAGTTATCTAAGTTAACAAGGATTACAACTTTAATTAAAAGTATGATTCTAATAAAGACTTAATCTTCAAGGAACCTACTTTCCAGCCGTCCTCCGCGTTTCTTGGGATTTTCTCTCCTTGAGCTTTGGGCTTGACATATCTTTTGATCCGGGGCTTGGAAAAATATATGCTTTTCACACGACAGATGAGCAGAATTTTCTCTATCTATCGAGATCCACTTTGCTTTTTGTCCACTAACTTGTTGTCGTCCTCTGCTGTCACGGCAGCACCATGGCAGCATCGTCCTTTTTGTCTGCTTGTCCAGTTCAGCTCTTCTACTTATCTGCCTTGCGCCCGCCTTCTTCGTCTACTATGGCAGCAACCTGTAAAATTAGCCATCTTTTAGTAGAATCTGTGCCTTTAGTATATTTGTGATGTTTTGCTGTAAACTAACCTAAATGCAATGAAATGATGCTTGAATGCAGCAGAAATATGAATTAAAAATGGTGTAAATAATAGAACTTTTACACACTTAACACACCCCCAAACTCAAGTTTTTGCTTGCCCGCAAGAAACTAAGAAAAAATGTTATTTTTGTTTTGGCTTTCAAACAGTGAACTTTCCCTTACCCGTCGTTCATTCTTTGTGACGGCAGCAACCTGTCGGATAGATTAGGATCTGTCCGGAATCTCACTATAGTCCTCGTACAGTGTGTGCATGCTTGTGAACAGTTATATGCTAAGACTCTCTTAGTTTCACTAGAATATTCAACTTTTAACTCGAATTTTTATGCCAAAGTTTATTTTTTTTAATGCACATTTTCATGCTTCCTTGATTTCTTTCTTTTGACTCGATTTCTAAAGTTTTACTAGAGCCAGTTTTAGGCACCTCTAGTTAGCTTCCTAGAGCCGGTTTCGGGCACCTCTAGGTTTTTGAGTCTCTTTTGCTAAACTTCTTTGCTATAGCCAGTGTTAGGCACCTCTAGGGGCTATTCAAGTACTATATTTCCTATTCTAGTTTGGCTAAAAGAAATCTAAGCAGTATAACAGTCACAATGATGTTTAAGTTTTTCAGAACTATAGAAAGGCTCTAAACATCTCCTTAAATTGTCCTAAAGATGCTGTCACGACAGAGCTGTCACGACAGGTAAGTTCAATTCACAGTTTTAAGCCAAAATTTTCAGTCTTTTCTGATTTTTTTTTAGAAAAAAATAAATAAGACACAGCAAATAATTAAGATGTACTAAGACTCCATTAAAATGGAGGGTTGCCACCCCCAAACTCGAGGGTTGCATTGCCCTCAATGCAAATGACAAAAATAAAAATGAAGGCAGTACATCACAAAATATAGATAAGGCAGGCAGCAATAAGAAGAAAATAAAAGACTTAAATTTTAAGCATTGTCTTCACTGCTGCTGCTGAGGCGGATTTGGCGGCGGATTCTGGGTTGTGGGGCAGGCTGGGCTGGTTGCTCTACGACCTGGATGTCAGAGCTTCTGCCGCTGTCCCAAGTGCTGCTGCTGGTGGTGGTGGTGGTGCTGGCCTTTGGCATAAGCTTTCTGTTGGCCATCTTTTTCTGCCTCTTGAAAGGTGTGAATTCTTTCTCCAAGTTCCTCCGAATAGAGGGTTCTGCCTCACTTTCTGCCCAGACGGAGGAAGAAGAAAATTCAGCTACGAAGGCAACAATGTCATCCGAGAGCGGTCGCTTTGTTCCTCGGGCAGATGTGTCGGCCTGAGGGCTGCCGGCCGCCGTCGGGGCAGGTGATCGGGTGGAGGCAGCAGATTGTGTATGAGGTGTGGCAGCAGGTGTAGGTGTGTGGGCAGGGGTGGGGACGATGAAATATTGGGCAGGGAAGGTGGGAAAGACAACATCAGGATAATTCAAAGTATGGTGAATGAAATTTACCGTGGAAGCGGCAAAATCCTTGATGAATGTCATCAGACCCAGCTGTTTGTCCTCCATCCTCTGAATGGCAGCAAGAATTTGAGTGGACGGGTCTGTCGGAGCAGCTGCTGCGGCAAGTTCAGGGGCAGGCTGCTCTAATGATTCTGCTGGGGTCGCAGCAGGGTTGAAGGAGGAGAGGGGGGTTGCGACTGTCAGCACCATGAGGCTGATGATATTCTTGTCTGTCCAGCCCCGTCCCTTTACTAGTCGATTGGTGGTGGTTTCCGGTACGGCAGAGCAGCGACAGAGAGATGTAATAAGGAAGGGTAGGCAGAGGAGGGTCGTCGATCTCTTGGTGCAGTCCAGGATACTTTCCCGCATATATCGTCCCACATTTATGGGTCTTTTGTTCATGATTGAGTGGATTAGGGCTAACCTCTGCTGCTCCACTGTGGTGTGATGGGAGGACGGCAGAATCCTCTTCTTAATGAAGGCTTTCCATAATTTAGCTTATGGCAGCAGCTGCCCCCTTCTTACGGTGTGGGGATTTTTCCTACTCGTGTTCCATTAGTTCCTTCTTCTGTCACTTCTGCCATGACAGCATCGAAGGCAGCGTTGTCTAGGGTGTCCAGGAACTGCTGGTGAGCATCGTCGTTGGGGCCGAAGTAGAGGCCATAAAGATTGTTGATGCGCTCTGCTGTGAATGGCACTTCTGTCCCTCGGACAGTCACTGTTGTTGTCGTCCTGCTGCCAATGGCAGCATAGAATTCCCTCACCAGCGTTTCATTCATTTCTACTGGTTGCTCTGCAAATTGCTCCCACAAGAGAGCTCTAATCGTCCTTGCGATGAAAGGCTTGAGGCCCATGTTAACGGCCTTTCGAGCGTAAATAAAGCCTCTTTCTTCCCATAGATCCTTAGTTGCGAAGGACTGCGGGGTGGGTGCTGTCGGTGAAGAGGTTGAAGCAGCACTGCGGAGGGTTCGTCTGGAAGACATGTTAGTTGCAAGGGTTGTTTGAAAGTAAAGAAAGCAAAGAAAAACTAAAGGAGAGAGCAATTAAGAAAAAAACAGAAGTGAATGAAGTGAAAATGAAACGGGGTTTTATAGAGGAGTTGATGCCAGTTGAAGCTGTAACGGCAGGCGTGAATAATGGGGTGACTGTTGAGCTTTAGCGTGTCTGACGCGTCTGACACGTATTTAAGCGTCTGTTACGCGTCTGTCACACGTTTTTGCGTCTGCCGTGACAGTCTGGTGACAGCCTCTCTTTTCCGTGCCTGCCACGGCAGCTGGAACGACATGCTTCAATATTGGGCTTTGTTAGGCTGATGGATGAATGGTGGGCTTGGGTCACTTCTCCTATTCTTCTTGCCTCCTTTATTTCCTAAAAACAGTAAACATAAAAGCATTATTCGAATAACCTAATTTCCTAATAAATAATAAAAATGAATATAAAATTTAGGTTAAATTAGGGATGCCTTGTGGGGCATCTCCTAAGGTAACCATTTCCTGTATTCCTGGGGCTTCAGTCCCCTGATAATGCTTGAGGCGCTGTCCGTTGACTTTGAATTGGTGCCCGTCTTTTAACGATCGGATTGTGATGGCACCATGGGGAAAAACTTGTATGACTTGGAACGGGCCAGACCATCTAGATTTTAGCTTCCCTGGGAAGAGTTTCAGTCTAGAATTGAACAACAACACAAGCTGCCCTAGACAGAACTGTCGTGGCAGCAACTTCCTGTCATGCCACTTCTTAGTTTTCTCCTTGTAGATTCTTGCATTGTCGTAGGCCATTGTCCGTATTTCTTCAATCTCATTTAGATCCAACAGCCTTTTCTGGCCTGCCTTGTCCAAGTCCATATTTACTGCCTTGATTGCCCAATATGCTCTATGCTCTATCTCGACATGCAGGTGACAGGTTTTTCCATAAATCAATCGGTATGGAGACATGCCCAATGGAGTCTTAAAAGCTGTCCTATATGCCCATAATGCATCATTAAGGAGTAAAGACCAATCTTTCCTATTTGGCTTAACCATCTTCTCAAGAATGTTCTTAACTTCCTTATTAGATATTTCAGCTTGTCCATTGGTCTGTGGGTGATATGATGTTGCGATCTGATGCTTGACACCATATTTCTTTAAGGCGGCAGTAATAACCCTATTGTCAAAATATCTCCCTTCATCACTGATAATCGTCTTAGGGATGCCAAACCTCGAAAAGATGTTTTTGTGTAGAAATTTTTGGATTGTTTTGGCATCATTCTTTTGTGTGGCGATAGCTTCAACCCACTTAGAGACATAATCCACTGCTAGGAGGATATATAAATTTCCACGTGAAGATGGAAAAGGTCCCATAAAATCGATCCCCCAAACGTCGAAGATTTCGACTTCTAGAATGTTTTGTAGTGGCATCTCGTTTCTCCTCGAGATGTTTCTTGTCCTTTGGCACCTGTCACAGTTCTTGTAGAAGATTTGTGCATCCTTATACAGTGACGGCCAATAAAACCCTGACTGCAGCACTTTGGCAGCAGTTTTGTTGCCTCCTAAGTGACCTCCATAATGTGAAGCATGGCAGTGATGAAGTATGTGTTCTTGCTCTTCTTGTGGTACACATCTTCTTATAACCTGATATGCACACATTTTGAAAAGAAGAGGTTCGTCCCAATAATAATGCTTAACATCATTTTGGAACCTCTTCCTGGCTTGATAATTAAGATCAGAAGGAAGAATTCCGCTAACTATAAAATTAACGAAATCAGCATACCAGGGGAGTTCAGAAGACTTACCTGCCGCCATGGCTGTCGCGGCAGCGATTGCGGCAGCAAAGAGCTGCTCATCTGGGAAGGTCTCCAGTATGTTTGTCTCATCTATTGGCAGACTCTATCCCTTCTCCAACCTTGACAAGTGATCTGCCACCTGATTTTCTGTCCCTTTTTTGTCCTTGATTTCAAGATCGAATTCTTGCAATAGCAGGATCCATCGTATTAATCTAGGCTTTGCATCCTTTTTCGCGAACATATACTTCAGGGCAGAGTGGTCTGTGTGCACTATTACCTTCGTCCCAAGTATGTAAGAACGAAACTTGTCAATGGAGAACACCACAGCTAATAGCTCCTTTTCTGTGGTGGTGTAGTTCACTTGGGCGTCATTCAATGTCTTACTGGCGTAATATATGACATGAAATAGCTTGTCTCTATGCTGCCCAAGTGTTGCCCCGACAGCATAGTCACTAGCGTCACACATAATCTCAAATGGTTGTGTCCAGTCTAGTGGCTGTACTATTGGGGCTGTTACCAGTTTTTCTTTCAGAACCCTGAATGCTTCAGTACATTCATCATTAAAGTCAAAGGGTCGGTTCTGCTCTAAAAGATGGCATAAGGGCTTGGTGATTTTTGAGAAATTTGCAATGAATCTCCGATAAAAACCAGTATGCCCTAAGAAACTTCTAATACCCTTGACTGTGGTTGGCGGCGGCAGCTTCTCAATTACTTCTATTTTAGCCCTGTCGACTTCTATCTCACGACAGCTAATCTTATGGCCAATGACTAACCCTTCATCCACCATAAAGTGGCATTTTCCCAATTTAAGACCAGGTTTGCTTTTTCACATCTTTCAAGTACCTTTTGTAGATTGCCAAGGCAGCTCTCAAAATCGTCTCCAAAGACTGAAAAATCATCCATAAAAATCTCAAGGAAGTCCTCCACCATGTCAGAGAATGTGGCCATCATACACCTTTGAAAGGTGGCGGGTGCATTACATAATCCAAATGGCATTCTCCTAAAAGCATACGTTCCGTATGGGCATGTGAAAGTCGTCTTTTCTTGATCCTCCGGTGCAATAGCAATTTGGTTATAACCTGAATATCCATCAAGAAAACAATAGTAAGGTTTACCTGCTAATCTATCAAGCATTTGCTCAATAAAAGGTAAAGGAAAGTGGTCTTTTCGGGTAGCTTTGTTAAGCTTCCGATAGTCCATACAAACCCTCCAACCGGTCACAGTCCTGGTTGGGATTAACTCATTGTTTTCATTGGTCACAATGGTCATTCCTCCTTTCTTTGGAACACATTGCACCGGGCTCACCCATTTGCTATCGGAGATGGCGTAAATAATACCAGCATCTAACCATTTGATTATCTCTTTACGTATCACCTCTTTCATCGCATGGTTTAGCCGCCTTTGGCATCTATAGTCGGCTTATGATCTTCCTCTAGAAGGATTTTGTGCATGCATAACGCCGGACTAATGCCTTGAATGTCAGCAATCGTCCATCCAATCGCTTTTTTGTGCTACCGTAGCATGCCTATTAGCTGACGTTCATGTTCCTGCGGCAGCTTAGAAGAGATGATTACGGGCAACGTATTATTTGAACCAAGAAAAGCATATTTTAGCTGCCTTGGCAGGGGCTTAAGTTCTAAGGCAGGTGGTTCAACAGTAGATGGCTTTTGGATTAAATGGTTATCCGAAGTATAATTTAAAGGTTCGAATAACTTACCTGGACGATTGCCTAACCAGTTTACCTCCTTCTGACCTTCAGTGTCAGATGTATCGGATTCAGAGGAGTTGCTGTCGTCGGTGCTGTCGTCAGTGCTGTCGTGACAGTCCTATAGGTGGCTGCCACGACAGTGACCAAATTTAATATCGTGACAGCCCGACCTGATGCAGGGTTGATCAAGGGTAACTTCAGTGATAGCCTTGCATTCCTCGTCCAGATCAGAATGTTTCATCGCTTGGAGAACATTCAACTTAATCTCTTGATCGTTCACTCGCATGGTGAGTTCTCCTTTCTCTACATCAATCAGTGATCTTCCCGTGGCTAAGAAGGGTCGCCCAAGGATGACTAGTGCGTTTTCGTCTACCTCACAATCTAAAATAAGAAAGTCAGCAGGAAAAATAAATTTATCCACTCTTACCAGAATATCTTCAATTTTTCCTTTTAGATGAACGTAAGAGTGGTCTGCCAGCTGCAGAGTTACTGTCGTGGGCCGCGCCTTTCCAATACCTAATTTCTGAAAAACAGATTTTGTCATTAAATTAACACTAGCACCAAGATCACAAAGTGCCTTACCCAGAAATTTATTTCCGATTACACAAGGTATGATGAAGCTCCCCGAATCCTTCTTTTTCTGGGGTGGCTGCCGATGAAGAATACTCATGCAACCTTCTGTCATCTTTACCGTTTCAAATTCCCCAAGTTTAGATTTCTTTGACATGACATCCTTGAGAAATTTGGCATAACCGGGCATCTCCCTAACGGCATCTAATAGCGGAATATTAATATGAACCTGCTTAAAAATATCATAAATCTTTTTGAGTTGAGATTCTTGCTTAGCTTGCTGAATCCGTTGGGGAAAAGGAGGTGGGGGACGATAATCAGCAATACGCCCTTCCCACTGCATACGAATCTGAGGAGGTTTAGGTTCATCAATGTTCTCCTCTGTCGCTTCTTCTGTCGTGACAGGCTTATCGGCAGCAGTCTGTTTATCACCTGTCGGGGCAGCTTCCTCGGCAGGTTTGTCCAAGGCTGGTTTTCTTACTGTCTCAGCTTCCTTTTCCGGCCCTGATAATTTCTTCCCACTCCTAGTAGTAATAGCTTTACACTGCTCATGTGTGGGTTGCCTAGCATTTTCAGTATTACTAGGGAATCCTCCAGTCTGCCTCGGCTTAATATGTTGGGAAACCTGACCCATTTGTGTCTCCAAAGATTTCAAAGTAGCTTCATGATTTGTCATCCTCATCTCTATTTTATCCATGAAATTCTTTGTCTTCTTGACAAACTGATTCATATTCTCAATATAAGTACCTGTCTGAGACATAAAAGTGGCCAGAGTCTGTTCCAGTATACTGCTCGTGGCAGCTGGTTGTTGTTGTTGCTGCTGCGGCGGTAGTTGCTATCGCGTCAGCAATCTAGGTCCTCCCTGATTCTGATTGTGTGCGTGAGGATTCAGGGCATTATTAGGATTACTCCAAGAGAACTTAGGATCCTTCCTCCAATTGGGATTATAATTTTTGGAATTGTAATTAGGCTTGTAGTTTCCAACATATTTTCCCTCTTCTAACTGTATTGGGCACTCATCCCGATCATGATTTCCCTCACAGATGTCACATACCTCCTCAACAGCAAATCCATGTTGTCCATCATCATTCAATAACCTTTTCCTTGCTTTAGTAAGGAATGCTACCTGTGATTTCATCGTGTTGTCGGCCTCATAATCCTTGACAGCAAGTACCCGTTTACCCCCTCTTCTTGCTGTCGGAAACTGCTCCTCATTCTTGGCCAGATTTTTCAAAACTTGCAATGCCTCGTCAGGATCTTTATCCAATAATAGTCCATTTGCTGCTGAATCAATTTGAATACTAGTTTGTAAGTTGGCAGCATTATAAAACTTAGTTACGTGATTCCAGACGGGGAATCCATGCATTGGGTAGTTCCGTAGAAGAGTAGTAAATCTGTCCCAGGCCTCGTGCATCGGCTCGTCATCTTCCTGTTGAAAAGTAGCAATTTCATTACGCAATCGCTTAGATAAATGCGAAGGATTAAAACGAGATAAAAATTCACGAGATAAATCTGCCCAAGTTCTAATTGAACCCGGCGTAAGTTTATTCCACCAAGTTTTAGCTCTATCCCTCAATGAATGGGGAAATAACCGAAGCCTCAGTATCTCCGGATTAACTCCTGGTAGTCTAAACGAACCACAGATCTCCTGGAACGTTTTGAGATGCTCTCTAGCATCCTCTGTAACAGCACCACTAAACTGCCCAACATTGTTGATCATACTAAACATGACAGGTTTAAGCTCGAAGTTATCAACATCAATATCTGGCAGTGTGGTCTCCAACTCTACATGATCATTCAACATGTAGTCACGACAGGACCGTCGTCCGGCGGTGGCAGGGTTACCGGCAGGCGGTATAACATCGCCAGCAGGCGGGTCGTCTCCAACGTGGGCCATCTTCTCTAGCTGTTCTTCAAGGTACTCGTTCCTGGCTAAAAGGTGACGAAGTTGTTTCTTGAGATTGAAGGAACGTTCAACTTCCGGATCTAATGGATACTCAGGATCTTCACCTCGTTTCGATCTGCGCATAAACAAGAAAACCTTGTGAAAAGCAAGAGTTGAATGCACCAACGAAAAACAGAAAAAGAAAAATAAAAACAAAAACAAAAACGAAAAGTGCAATAAAAGAAAGGTAGAGTTATGTTGCCAATCCCCGGCAACGGCGCCAAAAACTTGTTGCGTGTAAAATAGTCTATCGCAATGGTAGTGCAAGTGTACACGACGCAAGTAGTAAAGTGATACGAAGTATCGGATATCGTCTCCACATGGATTGGGCTAATAGCTTCACCTTAATTCACTGCACAAAAGTAAAGGAAATATTTGAGAGAATTGTCACGAAAATAATAAAGAAAACGTAAATAAAAGAGTAAAGATATTAAGATAGAGAGAATGGGCTGGTATTGAATTGCTTAGTAGTGCAGGTATTGTAGTGTTTAGGAAATCTAGTTCTGTCGTCGGCACCTGTCGCGGCAGCACCTGTCGCGGCAGCGGTCCGTTGATCGTTGCGGCAGCAAACGCTCAACTCAGTACTATCCCAAGTTTGGCAAGAATCCCAGATCTGCCTTGGCCTATCCCTAGGTCCAAGTCTGTCGATGATCACGTCTTTGATGATACCTCCCGGCGTGAATCGAAGGATGAACACCGATGTGTATGAATTCTTCTTTAGCCACTTAACCTCGCCCTATCCCTAGGCACGAGATAGTTCAACTATAAACTAGAGAACTTGCTCTTATTTCTTTCGTATACTTAACTCTCCCGATGCTAAGTAAATGGATAACCTCACAATGCTCTCCCGATGCTCTTGCAAGATATTAATAACCAAAATAAGAGAACTTGAAGTTTATTTTATTGAACTGAAAATTCCTAAAACAAAACAACCCTTGCAACTACTTTACAAATCAACCCGTGGCCCTAGTGGAATTTAGAACATGTCGACGGCGGGTAGACGGCTAGGAGTTTTTGGTTGTCGGTTATGGGGTAATCGGCTATGGGATATGAGATATGCCCTAGGTTAAAATACATGCCCTTATATAAGCTTTGGGCTCAAGTTATCTAAGTTAACAAAGATTACAACTTTAATTAAAAGTATGATTCTAATAAAGACTTAATCTTCAAGGAACCTACTTTCCAGCCGTCCTCCTTGTTTCTTGGGATTTTCTCTCCTTGAGCTTTGGGCTTGACATATCTTTTGATCTGGGGCTTGGAAAAATATATGGTTTTCACACGACAGACGAGCAGAATTTTCTCTATCTATCGAGGTCCACTTTGCTTTTTCTCCACTAACTTGCTGTCGTCCTCTGCTGTCACGACAGCACCATGGCAGCATCGTCCTTTTTGTCTGCTTGTCCAGTTCAGCTCTTCAGCTTATCTACCCTGCGCCCGCCTTCTTCGTCTACTATGGCAGCAACCTGCAAAATTAGCCATCTTTTAGTAGAATCTGTGCCTTTAGTATATTTGTGATGTTTTGCTGTAAACTAACCTAAATGCAATGAAATGATGCTTGAATGCAGCAGAAATATGAGTTAAAATGGTGTAAATAATAGAACTTTTACACACTCAACACAAACCACATGCATAACAATGCATCAAATCATGCCTCATCAACATGTATACCACAATATACATATCTACCATAAACACAAGTAAACAAGAGGCATAATGAGCAATTAGGAGTTCAACCAAAAGCTTCCTAAACTAAGCTCAAGATCAGGCTACAACTCTAATCTCAACTCTAGGTGGGTTTACCAAGCTCAACCTAGGTCCACATGCTTGAACCAATATTTAAAAACCATTTAAAAACAATAACCACTCACCAACCACTCCATTAGTACAAGCTGACTAGCCTACCAAGCATCCAAGTTCCGGATTCGAGCCCGAAGCTTCTTCATTGTCTTCTCTTGCTTCTAACCATTCAAAAACAATACATTAGCCCCAAAATCAGCCACAAACTCAAAGTTTAACACCAACACACAAATCCACTACAATTCTCACAATTCAAAGTCAAGTTCATTCTTCAATTTCTCATTTTCGTACTTCCACAATAACCCATCAAAAATCAGCAATGTAGTCATCCAAAGCACCCTTAAACAAGTTCAAAACACTACCCAAACATAGTGTAACCATCAACCCTTCATTTCCCCACATAGACACCTTAAAAACTCCTATTTTCCACTCCCAAAAATCACTTACAACAATAGCTACGGGAATCCATTCAAACCAACATTATAACTACTCAAAAATCATCAAATAACATCTAAAGACACCTACCCAATGTTACTATAACATCAGCCCAACAATTTTTCACAAAACCGTCCCAAAAACACAAATTTTGACACTTTAAATATACCCCTAAAAACCCATTACGGGATTCATCATAAAACCTTGCAAAAATCGGATATGTTGGACCTTATAGGTAGTAAACAACTCGCATAACACTAATAAATTAAAAGCTTTAGTTAAAGCTAACAACGATAGCATTTTTAACTCAAAATCCCAAAACTCTAAAATACAAACTAGTGAGCTTTAATGAAAACAAATTATATGGGGAGAAAGAGGAAGATGAGGGAAATAAGAAAATGTATTGGTGATGGAATAGTGATGGGAGGTGGGGAGGAGAAACTCACGTTCAAAATGGGGAGGAAGAAGATGGGTATGATTTTTGGGTATTTGAAATAAAATGAAAATGAGTTTTATTTTACAAGACCAAGAAATTACAACTTTGCCATTAATGAGATGGCCATCTTCCAATTCTAAAATCCATGGAATTGGGTTTTAAATTAAACAAGTCCAACATAAAATATTTGTTTTGAAAACCCGAGGCCCAAAATAATATTTTATTATTTTTAAATTTTAAAACCGAAACCAGACCATTATTTTAATATTATTTTCATCCGACCCCCAAACCCAAGTGTTACAACTTTCCCACACTTAAGGAAATTTCGTCCCCGAAATTTACGGACAGGAAGAGACACAGAAACTGCCCCTCCACACTCCCATTTCCTTCTCGCCACAACATTCTAACCAACTTGGTAGACTTACCACGCAACATTAGCTATCTGATGCTAAGATCTCAACGGGTCCTTCATTGCATGTCAATTTTAAACTCAACTCAATATCTTCTATAAACATAGCACGGGACGGATCTGACTCACATTTCTGAATCATAGATACACGGAACACATCACAAACCCCTTTCTAACTCTGGTGGTAACCGCAACAAATAAACAATAGAACTAGCCCGATTTACAATCTCTTACATCACTGTTTGAAAACTTGACCGATAACTTTTCTGACTAACCATCTGACTTCAATAGGTAATCAAACATTATACAGACGTCTTCAAAAATCTAGTTGAAATCTCGAATCTCTATTACCCACTTTCAGTCAGAACCTCCCACGGATGTAACAAACTAGAAGAAAACTGATGCTCGCCCTTGACACGCTGGCAAATTATACACTTACTCTCATACTTAACCACATTATTCATCAACTCAATCCAGAAGTACTCGTCTTCAACCCACGATACGTCTTCATACTACTCAGATGCAATACAAATGAACTGTCGTGTGCTTCGGCCAAAACAATACGTCTCAGAACACTATGTCAATCGACATAACTATTCTGTCTCTAAAATGCAAAACTCTATCATCTTTGAAATTGTATTCTAAAAGTTGTCCTTCTGGTATGTCTTGCACGTGAGGTGCCAAGAACCTGTCTTGCAATTGTTTCTCTTTAAGTATTCTGACTCAATGTGGGCTTAACATGAAACTCGGCCACAAAACTACTATCATTTGGTAAACTGAATCCGGCAAATATAGCTCACAACTCAACTACTAATCTTACAACAAATATAACTCGGAACATCGGTTACTATGTTGACTCTCTTCGGATGGTACTCAAACTTGAGATTACGGTCTTCAAGCGGTTCTAACACTTTATGCTATTCAAGTTTCAACCCTTCCTAAGTCGTCAAATATTTTCAAGCTTTGATGTTAAATATATATTGTGCATTTCTTACTGTACATGCTTTGTCTCTAAGTCTTCGAAGCAAAATTTAACTGTAATTAACTCTATGTCTAGTGTCGGATAATTCTTTTCAAGGTCTTTAAACTATCTCGATGAATAAGCCACAATCTTCTGTCTTGCATAAGCATACCACCTAACCCTACACGTAACGCATTACTATGGTTCACAAATTCTTTCTCTGATATAGGCTGGATCAAGGTCGAAGCTCTCTTCAAAGTTTCTTTCGGTTTCTCAAGGGCTCGTCGTCTCGCATCTGACCACACAACTGAGCATTCTTCTGTAGCAACCTGACAATGGAGCAGCTATCTTCGAAAGACCGTTTACAAACCTCCGATAGTAATAATGCTAGACCTAGGAACTATAGATGCATGTCATTGTCTTCGATTTCTTCCAACTCACATCTTCTTCTGCCTACTTAGGATTTACTCTAATACACTCGGCTGATCTACATGTCCTAGGAGAACATCTTCCTTAACTCGGAGTTCACGTTTGCTCAACTTGGCATACAACTGATTCCCTAATAGGATCTACAACACTAACTCCAAAGCTTGTCATGATCTTCCTCGGTACATGAATATACACATGTCATCTATGAGAACTACTACAAACTGATCAAGGAACCCAGGAAATATTCTGCTCAACATCTCTATAAAAGTAACTAACACACTAGTTAAACAAAGCAGCATAACTCGCAACTCAAAGTGATCATATCTTGCCCCAAAAGTTGTCTTCGGTACATCAACTTCTCTCACTTTCAACTGGTAGTAATCGGATCTCAAATTAATCTTCAAAAAGACTGGAGCGCACCCTAACTGATCATCAAATCACTGACGCTCGGAAATGGTTACTACTCATTTACTGTCATTGGTTTCAACTATCTGTAATCTAAACACATTCTCGTATTGTCATCTCTCTTCTTCACAAAATACATTGTCGTACTCTAAGATGATGTACTAGGCCTAATGAATCTACGGTCTAACAAATCTCGAAGTTGATTCTTCAACACTCTCAATTCTTTCGGGAACCATAAAATACAGAGCAAACAAAACATGAGAAAACTCGGAGACGGTCTCAATAACACACTCTTCTTCCCTATCACGAGATAAATCGGGCAATTCCTCTAAACACTTTTAGGAAAAACACAAACTATTCTAACATTCTGCAGTCCAATCCTCATTCAAAAATCAAATCTATCGCATTTTCTAGGCAAGCCTGTCAACCAAACGCAATCAATCTTTGACCTCTAAAGTCGGATCAACATTCGATAAGAAATTCACATCTTCACCTACCACTACAGTCCCACAGAAATCTGCAACTTCAAGGCAACTCTTTCTTTGTCTCAACGTATACCCTAACTTTGTACTCTACAAGCCAAACCATATCCAATTTTACATCAAAACCGTAAAAAGACAATTACTTCACATCTACTGGAAACACGTAACCCTGAACCATCAACAAACATCTTCCGTACATCTTTCTGACCGCCGATATCTTACCAAAAGGACTAGTCATATGTGTCCCTACGTCTAAGATCTCAACATGTATATCAAATTTCTTTGCATGCTCACACAAAAGGACGAATCTGCAGAAATTGCAACTTCACCTGTACACAACTGATAGTTTTCGGTTCTCTTGTTTTCAGGTTGGTCCATCAACATAACCTAACTCTTCAAAATCGTTCTTAGAGCATCTCGAAACTTCAAAATGTAGTTCTGATCACACACAAACAATCATGCTTGAACTTGTTCTATAACATCAGTCCTGACGACTCAAAACATCCTACTACCAAACAATCTGAAGTTAAAGCTCACGACTTCCTTCTCAGCTCAACTATATCGGAAGTGACTTCTTCTCTCCTTCTTGCTGGAAGGCAACTCAGACGCACACTGGCCCAATCACACAAACTGATTCCCACTCACGGATACTGACTGGTTATCTTGTATTAAAACCATAGGCCGAACCCCAACGATTACCAACAAACATTTCTAAATTTCAGATTACTCACACGAGACCCTTACCTTGATCTCGCTAAAAGAACTAAGGTACTCGTACCTACCTCTAACACTTCACCGGGCACATCCAAACTTCGCATGTTTGCTAACAATATACAGAAGTACAGATTCAGGATCAACCCACATACATTCTGACTCAAACAGACAAATTGTACCTCAAATCCGGTACAACCATATCTCCCTGACTAAAGCGATGAACTCCCTCAACATCATCCACATTTTCAAAGACCACAGCTTCCACTTACCGATTCACGGCCCACGCCTTGGCCTCAAACTTACTAAAAGCATTAAATCAACAACAACTACAAATTTACATACAAATTGGGTTAGCAAAGGAAAGGGTCTAAGTGGCTCAAGTATGATTCCCTCACTTAAAAATCTCTTTTTCCGATGTAATAGAAGCAATGCGGCTCTACTCAACATGCTTCAAGCAACACACACGCACGATCAAACAACATACATTCACAATCAAACAATAACACATCACAGCATACTCGAATAACAAGCAATATGCTTACATGGCAAGCAACCATCGTGCAATTTCAATACAAGAATTAACCTTACCTCACTTACCTGCCCAAGGTCTCGGAAACCTTAGGCTATGATACCAACAAATGTAACCCCCTCGTCACGGTCCGGACGTTTGACCAGTCCGAGTAGGCTACACGGGGAAAACCGATGTGAAACCCGTTAAGGTCCCACCTCGGTTAGCAACCCTAGAAAATTTCTTTTATTTATATCTCGTCTAAATGCATTGTTAAGTCCTATGTGAAACACGACGGCAGAAACACAGGCAACATATCAACGACCATCCAAAGCAACACATTAAAACAGCCTATTTTTCCTTTTTAAGCAGGTCGTATCGATACACCTGTCAAGGGTATCGATACGCCTTGACCAAGTCAACTGCCCTCAGTCAATTCAGGGGAGACCGTATCGATACAGCCCTTGAGCGTACCGATACGCCCTTTTCGGTCAACATCTCGTGGTCAACGAGACAACCCCGTACTGATACGCGTAGAGCTTGTATCGATACGCCAAAGTCTCACCAAATTATCAAATTTCCAGTGAGCTTTGAGTGTATCGATACACTCTCATGTATCGATACACCAAGCCAAAACTGAGTCCTGGACAAACCGTATCGATACGGCCCTTAGGCGTATCGATACGCCCTGCACTGCAAGACTCCAAAATTTCAGCCAAACAACTTAAACTCGACTCTAGATGCGATTTACGACTCCCCTAGCCCCGGACAACATACATACAACCTTTAACTACCAAGATATCAACATACACGGCATTCAAACGTACAGGGATCATGCAACGAAAGGATTCATACATTTATCAAAAAGATGACAGACTTAACACATAAAGGTTCATGCCTTAGAAACAAACATATAGACATTCATGACATACAACATAAACAGGGTTTATAATTCAAACAAAACATCTAAAAGCCAAACCAACATCACACACGTCTAAGCTCAATTTAACAACATCTATCACATTGCTTGACTATTACAATCTACAATTTAAAGTTCATACTTGAGCTAACCAAAAGCGACACTTTGAGACCTTTCCTTGCCCTTTCCACCCAAAAGCTACTAATCTGCATTGTCGAACAAAAAGGAGCGTAAGCATAAAAGCTTAGTGAGGGTAAGCTCGTAAAACAAACCTTCGACAATGCAAGGTCCATGCACGAGTAACAACCAAGAAGAAATGCATGATCTTACCTCCGATCCCCGAGAGACAAAATATACATGATGCATGAACATATAATCAACACTATTCCATGATCAACAATTCATAATCCCAGCACACAAAAATACATATATCAATGTATTAACAACAACATTTATTAATTCATATTAGAATCACATTTCGCATCATATTGACACCTAGCTATGACTCGAATACGCGGATAACACGTTGGAACGCACTTCCAACACAACCATTACTTTCGGTGGGATTACACTCATCACCGGTTCTCGCAGAGGGGATTCCACTCATCCTCGTGCCCCGTCGATGGGATTCCACTCATCACCAACTAATATATAAAGATTTTCGGGCGAAGCATTACTCCTCCTTGGTGACTTAACATAACCAAGGCCACGCGCGAATCTGACTCTTCTGTGCACACTAACATCCTAATGATCGATCATTATACTCAAGCATACTAGTGCCAATATTAAACAAAAACCATAACCTTTCACAACATCGTTTCATATCAACTTCCGTGCTTAGCACGTACTCACCATGAACACTATCATGCATAATTCACAATCCAAACCACATGCATAACAATGCATCAAACCATGCCTCATCAACATGTATAACACAATATACATATCTACCATAAACACAAGTAAACAAGAGGCATAATGAGCAATTAGGAGTTCAACCAAAAGCTTCCTAAACTAAGCTTGATATCAGGCTACCACTCTAATCTCAACTCTAAGTGGGTTTACCAAGCCCAACCTAGGTCCACATGCTTGAACCAATAATTAAAAACCATTTAAAAACAATAATCACTCACCAACCACTCCATTAGTACAAGCTGACTAGTCTACCAAGCATCCAAGTTCCGGATTCGAGCCCGAAGCTTCTCCATTGTCTTCTCTTGCTTCTAACCATTCAAAAACAATACATTAGCCCCAAAATCAGCAACCAACCCAAAGTTTAACACCAACACACAAATCCACTACAATTCTCACAATTCAAAGTCAAGTTCATTCTTTAATTTCTCATTTTCGTACTTCCACAAGAACCCATCAAAAATCAGCAATGTAGTCATCCAAAGCACCCTTAAACATGTTCAAAACACTACCCAACTATAGTGTAACCATCAACCCTTCATTTCCCCACATAGACACCTTAAAAACTCCCATTTTTCACTCCCAAAAATCACTTACAGCAGTAGCTACGAGAATCCATTCAAACCAACACTATAACTACTCAAAAATCATCAAATAACATCTAAAGACACCTACCCAATGTTACTATAACATCAGCCCAACAATTTTTCACAAAACCATCCCAAAAACACAAATTTTGACACTTTAAATATATCCCTAAAAACCCATTTCGGGATTCACCATAAAACCTTGCAAAAATCGCATATGTTGGACCTTATAGGTAGTAAACAACTCGCATAACATTAATAAATCAAAAGCTTTAGTTAAAGCTAACAAAGATAGCATTTTTAACTCAAAATCCTAAAACTCTAAAATGCAAACTAGTGAGCTTTAATGAAAACAAATTATATGAGGAGAAAGAGGAAGATGAGGGAAAAAGAAAATGTATTTACCTTTGAAAAGCCCTCAAAACAAGCAAGATTGGTGATGGAATAATGATGGGAGGTGGGGAGGAGAAACTCACGTTCAAAATGGGGAGGAAGAAGATGTGTATGATTTTTGGGTATTTGAAATAAAATGAAAATGGGTTTTATTTTACAAGACCAAGAAATTACAACTTTGCCATTAATGAGATGGCCATCTTCCAATTCTAAAATCCATGGAATTGGGCTTTAAATTAAACAAGTCCAACATAAAATATTTAGTTTGAAAACTCGAGGCCCAAAATAATATTTTATTATTTTTAAATTTTAAAACCGAAATTAGACCATTATTTTAATATTATTTTCATCCGACCCCCAAACCCGGGTGTTACAAAAAAAATACAAAGCAAGCTAGCCATTGGTTTACAAGGCATTTGAATTATGCAGACAGACTTCAATTGATAAGCTCGGTACTATATGACATCATTACTTATTGATGCAAACAAACATTTCTTTCTAAGACTGTTTTGAAAAAGGTGAGCGAATTTTGTTCAAGATTTTTTTGGAAAAAGAAGGTCTCGCCTATTGTTGGTGCTCAGATTAATTGGCACACAATTTGCTCTCCTAAATTTTGGGGGATGGGACTTAAAGACCTTACTTGTTGGAGCAAGGTATGTTGTTGTCAACTAATTAAAAGCTTCTTTGACATTGATGGATCTCTTTGGGTAGCTTGGGTCAAGGTTTATGCATCCAAAAATAAAAATTTATGGTCAGTGGGTTGCCAAGACACTATGAGTTGGACTCTAAAAAAGCTCATCAAACTCCGACCTGAAGTTGTTGCTTTATTTTCTAATTTTTCTAATCATAATGTATCGATTTCACATCTTATTTGGTATGATATAAGAGATAAAAAAGAAAAAGTTGATTGACATAATATCGTTTGATTTTCCCAACGAGTCCCAAAACATACTATCATAACTTAGTTTGCGTTCCATGACAGGCTTCCTACCATGGATAGATTAATCAAGATTGGAATAGCGTTTGAAGGCTCCTGCAAATTTTGTTATGCCTTTATGGAGGCTCGAAGTCATCTTTTTTTCGATTGTCCCTTTCTACAGGTATATAGGGTTCTCTTTTATCTACGTGTTCCTTATATAGACACATTAGAGCATGGGACTCAGAAGTGATCTGGGCAATTTGGCACATGGAGGGTAAAACACTAATGACTTTTATCCTTAAACTCGTGTGAAACATTGTCATTTACTTCATTTGGGATAAAAGAAACAAGAGAAGATACACAAATCAAATTAGAACGGTTGACGAAACTACCCATTCAGTGAAAGAGATTGTACATATTAAAATTACAAATTGTTTTAAAAAATCATGAGGACTATAATTTTAATTAAAATTTATTTTAAAAAAAATAAAAATTAGATTTAATAAAATTGTTATGTTTTTTATTGTATTAAAATTTGATTGTTTTGAATCAAATATACCCAAATTTCATAAACCTTAAAATTCTCATTCATGTTGCCGGCACCGCCTCTTCTACCACTGTGATCTATCGACTTGTCTTGTCGGCGTTAATACAAGTCGCTCTGTCATCCTCATGTGCGCACCGTTCTAGCATCGAAAGGTCAATTTTCTGCCCTTTAATTTCCCGCCGATCTTGGTCGGCCGTTGTAACCGTCGCCAGCTGTGTCCGACAATCACCCGTCGTTCGCGGCCTGGCCACGACAAACCAAACCCATCGCCGGCGACCCCAAATCCCAAATCAAAAACACTAATTTTTTATTTTCTCCACTTTTATAAACCAATTATAAACCCTAATCCCCAAATCAAAACACTAATTTTTTAATTTCCCCAATTAACAATTTTATTAAATCTAATTTTTATTTTTTAAAATAAATTTTAATTACAATTATAGTCCTCATGATTTTTATTTTTTAAAAAAAATTAATGGTGTTCAACAGTGTTCATCGTTAGTGATGATCAACAATATTCGTCAACCGTCGTAGAATTTTCCTAAATATAAATACAACTTATCTAAAAAATTCTAAACATAATTAATCAATTCAAAATTATAATCCCAAAACTAAATTTTTAAATCCTAAAATAATTTGCTTGTGTATTTATTTTTACTGACGGTATATCAATTTTCTATTTTAAAAGAAATTATAAAATATAAAATTGGATACGAATGAAATAAATTTTTCTAAGGTAAGGTTCCATTTGTATATGGGGTTGGTTTAAATATGTATAAAGAAACGTATGGGAAGAAAATTGAGGAAATTAAGAGATATTAATAGAGGAAAATTTGGCACAACAGGCACATAGCTTATAAGGGTAATCATTTTATTGCACGGTGGAAATTAAAAGTTTTTACAAATACTTTAACTTTAGGGGTTTAGATATTTAGTTTAGGGTGTAAGATTTATGGGCCTAAGTTTAGGGTTAAGAATTTAAGATTTAGGGTTAGAATTTAGGGTTTATAAGTAAAACATAAATCTCTAATCATATTAGTCTAAACCTTAAACTAAACCCTAAATTCTAAAAACTTAAAACTAAAACGATTATTAAAATTTTTAATTTCTACCGCCAATGTAATAAATATAAATCTAACTTACGATCAAGAAGTTGTTGAAATAACCATAAGATGTTTAGATTTTATGAATCGAGAAAGTAAAAAGATAATGGATGGTTTTACGAGGATGGCTTTAGTGCAATCTAAAACTGCTAATAGTTTTTAGGGTAAAGTACACAGACAGTCATTAAATTATACCCGAAAAAACAAAATGGTAACCAACCTTTTAAAAATCACAAAATGGCAATTAAACTTTATGTTTTATAACAAAACGGTAACTAGACGTTAAATTCCGTTAAGTTTCTGTTAAAACTTTGGTATAATAACATATTTAGTCCTTCAACTTTATACAGTCAATTAATTTAGTCCTAATTTGAAACAATTCACTAAATTTAGCTCTTTTTATTTAAGCATTCTTTCAAATTGGTCATTAAAGCAAAATTTCAAAGTATGGTACATGATAAATAATTACAATTAAATTCTTATAGGAACTCGAAAACTCGACTCGACTTGGCTCGAATCGAAAAAATTCAAATAAAGTTTGAGTTGTAAAATATGACGCGTCAACTCGAATAACTCAAAATTTTTTGACTCGACTCGATCAAACGCCCACCTCTATCTTAAGATATGACGTGTCAAGTTGAATAACTCGAAATATTCTTATATTTTAAATCATTTTTTCTTTTAATCGAATATTTTTTAAAATATAATATTTAATATTTTCATATTTAAATCACATCGAATATTTAATAACTACTTTAAATATTTGATTTAATTTAAAAATATTCGATTGAAAAGAAAAAATTGATTTAAAATATTCGAATATTTAATTAAATTTTTATAGGAACTCGAAAACTCGACTCGAATAAAAAAATTTCAAATAAAGTTTGAGTTGTAAAATATGATGCTTCAACTCGAATAACTCGAAAATTTTGTACTCAACTCGATCGAACGCTCACCTCTATCTTAAGATATGACGCGTCAACTCGAATATTCGAATATTTTAAATCATTTTTTCTTTTAAATCACATTAAATATTTAATAAATACTTTAAATATTTGATTTAATTTAAAAATATTCGATTTAAAAGAAAAAATTAATTTAAAATATTTGAATATTTAAAGTAGTTATTAAATATTGGAATATTTAAAAGAAAAATATTTAATGTAGTTATTAAATATTCGAATATTTTAAATCTATTGTTTTTTAAATCGAATATTTAAAGAAGTTATTAAATATTCGATGTGATTTAAATATGAAAATATTAAATATTCTATTTTAAAAAATATTCAATTTAAAAGAAAAAATGATTTAAAATATTCGAATATTTCGAGTTATTCGAGTTGATGCGTCATATCTTAAGATAGAAGTGAGCGTTCGATCGAGTTGAGTCAAAAAAATTTCGAGTTATTCGCGTTGACGCATCATATTTTACAACTCAAACCTTATTTGAAATTTTTTCGATTCGAATCGAGTCAAGTCGAGTTTTCGAGTTCCTATAAAAATTTAATTAATTATTCAAATATTTTAAATCAATACTTTTCTTTTAAATTGAATGTTTTTAAATTAAATTGAATATTTAAAGTAGTTATTAAATATTCAATGTGATTTAAATATGAAACATTAAATGCTCTATTTTAAAAATATTCGATTTAAAAGAAAAAAATAATTTAAAATATTCGAATATTTCGAGTTATTCGAGTTAACACGTTATATCTTAAGATAGAGGTGAGCGTTCGATCGAGTCGAGTCAAAAAATTTTGAGTTATTCAAGTTGACACGTCATATTTTACAACTCAAATTTTATTTGAAATTTTTTCGATTCGAGTCGAGTTTTCGAGTTCCTATAAAATTTAATTGTAATTATTTATCATGTTACCATACTTTGAAATTTTGCTTTAAGGGCCAAATTGAAAGAATGCATAAATAACGAGGGCTAAATTTAGTAAATTATTTCGAATTAGGACTAAATTTATTGATTGTATAAATATGAAGGACTAAATGTGTTATTATACCAAAGTTTTAACAGAAACTTAACGGAATTTAACGTCTAGTTACCTTTTTGTTATAAAACATAAAATTTAATTGCCATTTTGTGATTTTTGAAAGGTTTGTTACCATTTTGTTTTTTCGGGTATAGTTTAGTGACCGTCTGTGTACTTTACCCTAGTTTTTAATATCCGATGATACTGAGCTAGCTGTTAAATCATCTATTACTTGGTCGCGATCACCTTAATCGGCGGCACCATATGGAGTATCTCGCTAACTGGCGGCGAACATGAGCTATCCTGAACCAACAAATGTTTTAGCCTTGACACAAGAGTAATTATAAATGAATAAAGAATTTTACATACGAGTTAATAAAATTAATCTCTATTTCAAAATAAAGGCAAACCAATCTGGCAGCGATGTTTTCTTCTGCTGAATTTGGAAATACCCATCATTGTAATCTGAAGATGTTAGACCAGTCAAGGCTGCCCTTATGATTGTGACCCAACTTAAGACAAACTCTTACGCTCACCTCATTGTCTTTACTTCAAGACATGGACTCGAATCCGATTCAAAAAAAAATCTGATCTTATTTATTAATAATATTTAAAATCATTCGACTCAATAGATATGGATATAGTACTAAAAGTGATGATGATGACCAATAGTATGTGAAGGGAGAGCTATGGTGTATGCCATTGGCTACATTTGGACAGTTTTAAAAATCAAGAGTTTTTATACATATGCTCGTGAGGTTCAGAGATTTTTGAGTATTTTGTGTTTGGCACTTTTGTCGAGGATTAGGACCACTGATCCAATTTGGATATGGAGATCTGAGTTACAACTTACATGTCTGTCTTGGATTTTACATCATCATATACATTACTCCAAGGTCTAAACAAATAACCCTAAAACCAACAACAAAACCCTGACACCCTTTACTAAAAAACATTGCAAATATGAAAAAAAAAGGTTTTACAATGATGCACACGATTTTTATCGGATGAATTTAAAATTTTATGATTTGTTGAAGGGCTATAAAGTAATTTCCCCATTTTAGAGGACCAGTGTCATTGTCTACCCCTCTTGGTTTCACCCTTGCCCACTTGTAGATGTGTAAATCTTAAATATCATATTTATACTATTTGATTTGTATTTAAATATTTATATTCATATATTGATTTGTAATAATTTCAAATAAATAATTAAAAGAAATGAATGATTCCCGACGTTGTGCAATTAAATGTAGGTTAGTACACGAGCATAATTGCAAATTATAAAACCTTCCCCATGCAAATGGTATGGCATTTGCATGCTTTCGTTCTCAAAACCAAACACGTATCCAATAATGCAATGATTCTCTACTTTGTGTCGGGGCTTTGTTCCACTTAGTTGACTACTACTCTACTAAATACATCTTTCAATCATACAAGAAAGCAAGCAAGCAAGATCAACCAATATTTTCTAAGATATATTAACATGTGACATTTCGAAAATTTATCTATAATCATAAGTAATTGTGGAATATGTTGAAATTCTATATATATAGTGATGAAATTTTTGGTATACAACATGTTTAGTTACACGGTATTCAATATGTTTCTATTTTAGTCATTCAACTATAAAAATATTTAAATTTGTCACTATAATTTTAAATTGTGCTCGTTTAAGTCACTCCAACATTAAATATTTTAATACCACCACCAAAACGTTGTGTGATGGTTTATTTATGAAATTACCTAAAAGTTTAACTTTCTTCTCCCCACCAATGGCATCCTTCTTCGTCAGCGTTTGATTACCATCAATTGTGGTTTGGGACATAACTAGTATACTCTTTCTCCCTTATTTCTTCTTCTCAGTCTGGTTTTCAACGAAAGATGAAACTCAAATCAAAGCTTCAATTTTATCTTAATCTGATATGCAATCACCATAGTTTGATCAACGTAAAATCAATATATGTTGTTTTCCTCTTCATTCTTGAACTTTTTGACGTTTGAATTTGGAAGAAAATACTCATGTGTTGATGAAGCAAAGGGATTCTAGAAATTTGGGTTTGGAAGGAAAGTTTAAGGGGTTTTGGCAAACATTTACCAAAAATATTTACACAGGGTTAAAAAATTAACAGTTGTGTGGCCTAAATGAACGGAATTTGAAAGTTCAATAATAAAACTAAAAAAATTATAGTTGAGAGACTAGATCAGAAATACGTTGAACGTTGGGTGACCAAACATGAAGTTTACGATCCAAATTTAAGTATATGTGAGTAAATTTGTTTATAGTTAAATTTAAGAATTTTTAGAAAAAGTGTATCTTCATTTGCTACTCAGGTGGGTAAAAGAAAATCTTTGATGTGTGGTGTGAGTTAAAGAGATCCAAGAAAAATGGCCTCGAATCCATGATATGGTATGGGCAGGCACATGTAGTGCTGGTGAGGCACATTTCACTGCTTGATTTGATATAATTAAATATGAAATATAAATGAATATTATATGATAGAGTTGAAGCATGGAAGTAATGCTCCATGCTTATACAAAGACATGAGCTGCCTGGATGGGGGCCGGTTGTTAGTGCTTCAATGAGTTGTTTCCCAACTGGAGGTATTTGCTTATCGCCAGATGCAAAACTGTTCAATGTTTAGTACTTGAGAAACATGGATTTGATTGAATACTTGTTGCTTTCTTTGCATTCTCCAACTCACCTTTAATCTTCATTGGATACCCATAATTACTGTATCTTCAAGGATATAGATTTTAATGCGTTTAAGCGTAATTATTTTTGATTTAAGAGTTTGGAGAAATTATGAGCCATTCAAGTTAATGTCTAGACACCATACAAGGGAGGTCAAGAAGAAGACTATGGTGGTTGACGACGTTTCATCCTGATTGATTTAGAACGGAGAGTTGCAGACAATATGACACACAGAAAAACAGAAGAAGATAATAGAGAGAGGGGTATTACTCTCTTGGTTCAACCTTTAGTCGACCCCCTTAATTGTTGATGATGTAGGGTATTTATAATAGGTAGTAATTTTTGATCGGTGGAGGAGTTAAGCTTAGCATCATGATAGATATTGGTGGGTTGACATAATAGACTCGACAATGAAGCAATATACTAAGTTACTGATTCAAGTGGACTTGATAGATATCATGTCAAGACGCGATAACTAATTATAATGAATGGTCCGAAGAATAAGAACTCTAAAGGCTATAGTGTCTCACATATTAGATGATGGATATAATAAGAACTCCGAAAGAATTGTAACTGAGACTTACGAATTTCATAGACGAATACTGAAGGTAAAAGCTTTTGAATTTTGAAGGCATTATATCGGAGGTATAACATGCATAAACTTTTAACCTTTTTAGTTTTTAAGCTCAGCATGATTTTGTAAGAATATTTTAAAGCTGAATTCATAATTAAAATTTACATAAATACATATTTATATTTAAATATGATCCAACACAATTTTTTTTGAAAAAAAAAACAAGCAACATATGGTTATAATTTTCTTTCTTCTTTTTGACATGGCCATTTGTTTTCAGGGTATTATTCAAACTTGTCATCAGAAGTTTATGAAATGAAGGGCGAAGTTGCAGGCTTAGGAGTCCCCACCAAGGAAAATGAGAAGAATAAAATAATCGCATTCCATCGCTTGCCTCTAGCTTTCACCTTTAAATATCTCTTTTATGATTTAGGTGCATCTACCTTATTTGTTATATGACATGATAGGTTAATATTTGATGTACTAAAAATGTATCGTTTTATACATTGTTTGGAAAATAAGAAAGTGATATTATTAAAAATAATATTAATTTAAAAAATTAGTAATATATCATCATTCGATTAACTGATAATGAATAAAACTATACAGTGTAAATACGAACATATGCAAAAATTTATATTAGGGTGTATAAATTTTTATACTTAATAAAATTATATGAAAATTTAAAAATTTCAAGAATGTGGGCCTTTTGGGTTTTCTCTATCTTTTACCGCCGCTATCACTTTTTTACCTTTTGTCTAATATTATGGCCGACGGCAACATTAGCCTTAGTGCTGTTGTCGACCGTCGATCACTCTCTTTTTATTTATTTATATCGTTCTTTTGATTTTAGTTTTTTTAATTTAATAAGAATAAAAAATTCCTGCCCCTTTCTGGTGCCCCTATTTATGCCCCACACTAAAAATTAGATTTAGGGTTTATGATTCAATGTTAGGGTTGTAGTTAGGGTTTATGGAATTTGGGGTAGGGTGTATTTTTAGGGTATAGGGTTTAGGATTTAGAATTTAGGGTTATAGCTTGAAATTTAATTCTTTATAGTTTTTTTAGTATTGGGGCAGAGGATTTTTATCCATTCAATAAATATGTCTTCATGACACGTTTTTTTCTACCTTTTGGTATGCATTTTTTGCTTCTTAGCACGCTGTTCTGCCTCTTGGCATGCTTTTTTGTTGTTTGTTTTTCTATCAGGGTTGGATTTGATGTCGCCACGACTGATCAAGATGGCGCTCTTTTGATTATCTTGTTGATCTCCTTGTTTTGGACCCTCAAACTGAATCTAGAAGCAAGTTTAGTTATTGCTCTTGTTAGCGATTGAGTTGTGGTAATAAACGTGTTGTCAATGTGCTTCAATTCTTTAATATGCATCTTTTAATGTTGTTTGTTGATGATTTTTACCTTCATCGTCGAGCTTTGTTCATGTTTTGTATCTACTTTGTTTCGAGTCTTTGAATTAGATTTTTTTACCTTTTCTTTAGTCATGTTTATGATCTAGAGACGTCAATTTTCATGTTTTTAAGAATATGTTCGGATCGTGTCTGTTTACCTGCATTGTAAACTTTCATCTTAGATTTTTCCTTTAATAATAAAATTGACGTACTCATATTCAGAAAAATTTAAGAATGTAAAATTAGATCACCAATACGAAGTATAAGAAAAATTCCAAAATAAATAAAAATTTAAATTTTTAGAAAGTGTGATTGCCCTTAACATCTCGACAGTCCATCTCGGTGATAAATTCATCAAATGTAATGCCCGGGTTCGGGGGTCGGGTGAAATTAATAATTTAAAAATGGTTCGGGTTTCGGTTCCAAATTTTTAATAATAAAATAAAGGTTGGGCCCCGGGTTTTAAGACATGTAAAATTTAATTGGGCCATTTCCTAAACAAACCCAAATAACTATGGGTGTCATCCATTGTAGTTATCTCAAGTCATTAAGGGTGTTTTGGTCATTTGACTTCCCCATTTTAAACAAACATAAAATAAACCCTTTTGGCTCATCTTCTCCATCTCACCCTCCCCATTTGACGTCAAAGAGCTCCCCACCCCTCCTAGACACTATTTCATTCCATAACTCATCCAATCGTGAAGATTTTTCAAAGGTAATGTCGTTTTTGACTTGCTCTCATTGTCCTCTACGAGTACGTACCCTTATTTCCTAGAAAACCCATGATTTTTGTAACTTGGGTGTTTTGAAATATTGATTAAAAATGTCATTTTTAACATCCTAAACTTAGGTTTTTGATTTATGAACGTTATATGAGTTGTTTTAAGTCTAAAGGGGTCCAAAGGGTATGTTTTTTTACAAGGTTTGGGGTGATTCCCGAAATGGGGTTTTGGGGAGGTTTCGGGTTGAGATATGGGGGTGTTTTATGTAGAAATGAGAAGGCTAATGGTTAGGGTATATGTAAGCATTGTTTTGAAGGCTTTATGGAGTATTTTGAAGGTTGAAATCAATGGTTTTAAGGGGTGCTTGAGGGCTGCTCGGATTTTGGAATTTTGAGCTTGTTTCAATGGAAAAATTTGATGTTTATGCTTGGTATGTAATTCGGGCTGATTAGTTTGGAATATGGACTGATTTGAGATTATTTGCTTGGTGTTGGAATGGCTAGAAACGAGAATTTTGGTTGGAGAAGCTTCGGGGACAAATCCGGGAATTTCGGAGTTTTGAGCTTGGTCTTCAATCTTCTCTTGGGTAGCAACGGTGAGTAGAATTATTGGTTTTTACATTGTGCTCGATATGGATTCCTTTGGGGTTTGGGTGGAACCTTGAGAGGTCACCTAAACCCGTGTGTAAGCCTCTCTACTCTCATGTGTTGTGATATATTTATTGTGGATGCGTTGTGATTATTTGATTGCATTTTAAGTTGTTAATGTTGTAGTCGTGTTGAGTTCATGCCTCACGTGATGGTGGTTTAACTACGGTGATGTGTAGTCCCACCGATAGTGACTAGTAGGGTAGTACTTTGATGTGTAGTCCCATTGGAAATCCACTAGTCGAAACGGTGATGTGTAGTCCCACCGTAAGTGTATGTTGGTTGTGCTTGTGCAAACCAAATGTTATAGTTGAGATAGACCCTTATGCATCCATTGCTTTCTTGCATATAAATCGTGTTTTGGAAAACTGCATGTTGTGAATTGTAGAGCCTCTCTCACTAAGCTAGATTGCTTATGCTCTTTTGTTTCCAACGTGCAGATCGTTAAAGTTCGGGAGGCGAGCGGGCGAGGGAGGAGCTTTAGGAGTTCTCAAGCAAGTTTAAGTATGGTTTGCTTTTGTAATAATGCCTAGACAATGGGGTGTAGAGTGTTAGGAGTTGGGGTCAAACTCCTTAGGAGGTTATGCTTGAAATTGTTAAACTCATGTTGTGTTATGCTTTTGCTTCTTAGATTATGTCCTATGTTTCTTATGTGGTTTATTTGCATATGCCTAAACTTGTATGATGTTGGCCTATGTATGCCTTTTGCTTGACTACATTGTGAATGATGTCTTGTGCTTGCTAAACATGCTTCTTCGTGAAATTGTATGGAGTCTTGTTTGTACGTTTCCGTTAGATTAAATGCCCCACATGCTAAGTCTCAATTGTGGTTTGATGCATGTATGCTTGTTTACGCTTATGAGTGCCCAAAAGTGCATCTAGAATCGTATGTGAAGTTACCAAGTAGTGAAATGAGAAGTTGCAGAACAGAGGTATCGATACGGTTAGACCCGTATCGATACGGCCTTCTTATTCCAGGCCTTTCGTTTCGATACGCGGGGAGACGTATCGATACCATTTTGGACACTGGAGCTATTGTCCAACTTGGTATCGATACCGGTCTCAGTCGTATCGATACCATTTTGGTCACTGAAGTCACTGTCTAAACTTGGTATCAATACCGGTCTTTGGTGTATCGATACGGTCTCCACAGGCTGACATTGACTTTTTGACCTAGTCAAGGTGTATCGATACACCCCTTAGCTGTATCGATATCGCCTGCAGTTAAGTTAAAAATTGGGATGTTAAACGTTGTTTGGGGTTCGTTTGATTGTCTCATGTGTGTTGCTCCGCATAATTGATCACTTAGGACTTTAATACTCCTCTAGACAAGATTAAATTAAAAAGAAAAAATAGGGTTGCTAACCGAAGGGGAGCCTTAACGGGTTTCACTTCGGTTTTCCCCGTGTAGCCCACTTGGACCGGTCATCCGGCCAGACCGGGACGAGGGGGTTACATTTATTGGTATCAGAGCCTGAGGTTTCCGAGACCTCGGGCAGGTAAGTGAGGTAAGTTAAAGTATTATGAGTGTTTTACCATGTATGTCTAAATTTTGTTTTTAGCACGGTGTATGAATGCATGCTATGGTGACCTTGTTGTTATTTTGAGAGTTGGTTCGAGTCTCCATTGTCAGGCATTGTTGTCAAAATAAAAAGGGAAAATTTTTTTGGTTTAAAGAGCTTGAGAACCGGAGTCCTTTGCCCCTTGCTAACCTAGCGTTTCTTGGTTGTTGTGTGTTTGTTGTTTTAGATTACTTTAATTGCTATGGTGAGACCGAGGGGAAGGCCTAGGGCGGGTGACCGGGCACCCGCGAACGCGCCTCCTGCTCTTAATGCTCCCGGTGGTAATGGAGGGAACGTCGGAGGTGATGGTAATGGGCCTCGGACTGAGGCTAACGCGGGAGGTAATGGGGCTCAAGCGGGCCAAGGTCAAGCAGGCCCGGATGTGGCTCATTTGATCCAGACTATAGCCGGAGCTTTTCAGACAGCTTTGGCCGGTATGCAAGCTGCAGCTCCACCTCAGGGTGCGGGGACAGGATTACCCCTAGAGAGGCTTCGAAACTTGGGGGTAGTTGAGTTTCGTGGATTGTCTCCGGAGGGTTCGGAAGGGTGGCTTGAGAGCACTACTCGCATCTTGGGCCAGATGGAGTGTTCGGATGCCCGTAAGTTGGGATGCATTGTCTCATTGCTTCAGGGAGACGCTTATACTTGGTGGACCACTGCTATTTCTGGTATGGCCGAGACGGATATCACATGAGAGTTTTTCAGGAATGCTTTTAAGAGGAAGTACCTCGGAGTTCGGTACTTAGATGAAAAGAAAAGAGACTTCATGGCTTTGGTTCAAGGCAATAGGACCGTGTCCGAGTATGAGATCCAGTTTTATGAGGTTGAGCCAGTACGCGCCAGAGTTGATTTCGAATGAGAAGGAGCGATGTGAGCGTTTCAGATATGGGTTGAATACTGATGTGAAGACCTACATGTTAGCCTCCGACTACACTGAGTTCGATGTTTTGGTTTCTAGGGCCAAGGATGTAGAGCAAAACCTAAGCTCTAGAGCACGTGCTAGTGGGTCTGACTCTGGGAAGAGACATGCGAACTGGGATAGAGATCATGCCAAGAGGCATAGAGATAGGAGGTACCAGCCGGATACGAGGTATAGGGGTGGTAACCATGGTCAAGGCCGTCAGGGCCAAGGGGCTGTTGGGCACATTCCGGAGTGCACTAGGTGCGGGAGACGCCACCCAGGTGAGTGCATGGGTATGTTTGGGGCGTGTTGGAACTGTAGCTCCCGAGACCATTTGAGGCGTGATTGTCAACACCCAGTTAGGGGAGGACCGGCTCCAGCGAGGGGTTTTGAGCATCAGAGAGGTCGTGGGCGCGGCCGTGGGAACTTCCAGCCAAGGAATGAGGGTCAGAGGAACATGGCTCATGTGGTAGCAATCCAGCCCGAGGGAGGAGGACCGGCTAGGGTGTACGCTCAGCGAGAGGCTGGGAATGACACTGATGTCATTGCATGTAATTTCACATTACAGTCTTTGAGTTTGCTTTCTCTAATAGATTCGGGGTCAACGCATTCGTATATTCTGGGTGAGCATGCAAAGTCATTAGGACTACCTTGTGATTGGCTAGAGGTAGGTGTAAATGTCACTAGCTCTTTTGGTGATACAGTGGTTGTTAGGAAAGTGTATAGGAGGTGCCCCTTGATGATTCAGGGCCAAGTATTTCCGGTAGACATGATGGAGCTACCCTTTTATGGCTTTGATGTGATTTTGGGCATGGATTGGCTTGTAGAGCATAGAGCTAGGGTTGACTTTGAGACTAATAGAGTCTCTTTGAGGCTTGCCGATGACTTTGAGGTTGTGGTAGTTGGAGAGAATGTTAAGTTTTTGTCCAACGTGGTTTCGGCTTTGGAAGCTCAGAGGTTGTTGAGTTCAGAGTGTCAGGCTTACGTAATGAACCCGGATATGAGTGAGGTGAGACATCAGGACATCAGGACTGTGTGTGACTTTCCGAGTGTTTTTCCGGAAGAGCTACCAGGCTTGCCTCCAGATAGAGCAGTTGAGTTTGCTATTGAGACCTATTCTGATTCCGCACCGGTGTCGATTGCTCCGTATAGAATGGCACCGAAAGAGTTGAAAGAGTTGAAGACCCAGCTTCAGGAGTTGACTGACAGAGGCTTTATTAGGCCTAGTGTTTCCCCGTGGGGTGCTCTGGTCTTGTTTGTGAAAAAGAAGGATGGCAGCATAAGAATGTGCATAGACTATAGACAGTTGAATAAGGTGACGGTGAAAAACAAATATCCCTTGCCAAGGATAGATGACTTGCTAGACCAGTTGAGGGGTGCTTCCGTGTTTTCAAAGATTGATTTGAGGTCTGGGTATTATCAGTTAAAGGTAAAGGATGTGGACGTACCGAAGACAGCTTTTCGTACACGATACGGGCATTATGAGTTTTTGGTGATGCCTTTTGGGTTGACCAATGCTCCAGCAACCTTCATGGATATGATGAACCGCGTGTTTCATAAGTTCTTGGACAGGTTTGTGGTAGTGTTCATTGATGACATCCTAGTGTACTCTAGGACCGAAGAGGAGCACGATGAACACTTAAGGTTAGTGCTTCAGACCCTACTTGAGAATCAGTTGTATACCTAGCTAAGTAAGTGTGAGTTTGGATTAGAGAGGTGGTCTTCCTAGGTCACGTGATCTCAGCTAGTGGGATTAGTGTAGATCCCAAGAAGATTGAAGCCATTGTGAATTGGAAGCAACCGAAATCAGTGATAGAAATCCGCAGTTTCCTATGCTTGGCGGGGTACTATAGGAGGTTTGTTGAGGGATTCTCGAGGATAGCAGCTCCGTTGACTAAGTTGTTACGGAAAAATGTTCCGTACGAATGGTCAGATGCAAGACAAGAAGCGTTTGAGAAATTGAAGAAAGCTTTGACCGAAGGTCCCATTTTGATTCAGCCCGAGCCGGGGAGAGAGTTTGTGATTTTCAGTGATGCATCTTACGTGGGGCTAGGTTGTGTGCTTATGCAAGAAGGTAAGGTAGTGGCATATGCTTCCCGACAGTTGAAGGTTCATGAGAAGAATTACCCTACACATGAGATAGAGTTGGCTGCAGTGGTGTTCACGTTGAAAATGTGGAGACACCATCTTTATGGTGAGAAGTGCACTGTGTACACCGACCACAAGAGTTTGAAATATTTGATGTCCCAAAGGGAGTTGAATCTTAGGCAACGAAGGTGGTTAGAGCTCCTTAAAGATTATGACCTTACCATAGAGTATCATCCGGGCAAGGCAAACGTGGTGGCCGATGCCTTGAGTAGGAAGGTGGCCGTTGAGTTGCGAGCAATGTTTGCAAGGTTGAGTGTGTCTACGGATGGTGGGTTAGTGGCCGAGCTTCAAGCTAAGCCATCATTGGTTCAGTTGATCTATGAGAAACAGTTGCGAGATGAGTCCTTGGCACCTCACGTGCAAGACATAGCCGAAGATAGGCCTACCGAGTATTGCTTTGTAGAGAATGGGATCCTATGTTTCAAGGATAGGATAGTGGTTCCGGAGGATGCCGAGTTGAGGCGTACGATTTTGAGTGAGGCTCACAATAGCCCTTTTGCTATGCATCCGGGTAGCACGAAGATGTATCAAGGATTAAAGGAAGAGTATTATTGGGTTGGTTTGAAAAAGGATGTAGCCGAGTTCGTAAGTAGATGCATGGTTTGTCAGAGAGTCAAGGCTGAGCACCAGTTTCCCTCAAGGTTGTTGCAACCGTTGAAAATTCCAGAGTGGAAGTGGGAGCGCATCACTATGGACTTTGTGTCAGGACTTCCGTTGACTCCTTCGAAGAAAAATTCA
Organism: Hibiscus tridactylites; assembly: GCA_958450335.1. Lineage (NCBI taxonomy): Eukaryota > Viridiplantae > Streptophyta > Magnoliopsida > Malvales > Malvaceae > Hibiscus > Hibiscus tridactylites. Next base: position 29,772,686 of record OY288274.1, on the reverse strand, counting down.
GTGTGGGTGGTTGTAGATAGATTCACCAAGTGTGCTCATTTCATACCGGTTCATACTACCTATACATTAGACAAGTTGGCCGAATTGTATATTCGTGAGATTGTGAGACTACATGGGGTACCGAAGTCGATTGTGTCAGATCGAGATCCGAGATTTATCTCTAGATTTTGGGAGTGTTTGCATCGTGCCTTAGGCACTTGGTTGAACTTCAGCACTTCGTATCATCCGTAGTCAGATGGGCAGTCTGAGAGGGTAATTCAGATATTGGAGGATATGTTGAGGTGTTGTATCATTGACTTTCAGGTGTCATGGGAGAAACACCTACCATTAGTGGAGTTTGCGTATAACAACAGCTTTCAGTCGAGCATACAGATGGCTCCCTATGAGGCTTTGTATGGTAGGAAGTGTAGGACCCCGATATGTTGGGCCGAGGCCAGACAGAAACTTGTGTCGATGCCCGAGTTACTTAAGGGAACCACCGAGAAGGTGAAATTGATATGTGATCGCTTGAAAGCGGCTTCAGATCGGCAAAAGTCCTATGCCGATTTAAAGAGGAAGGAGGTGGAATACTTTGTGGGGGATAAAGTGTTTTTGAAAGTCTCACCATGGAAGAAGGTGATGAGGTTTGGAAGGAAAGGCAAGTTGAGCCCAAGGTACATAAGGCCTTATGAGATAGTTGAGAGAATTGGTCCGATTGCGTATAGATTGAGACTCCCAGTTGAGCTAGAGAAGATTCATGATGTATTTCATGTGTCGATGCTGAGGAGGTATAGATCGGATCCGTCCCATGTCATGCCAGTGGAAGAAATAGAGTTAAATCCGGACTTATCTTACAACGAGGAACCAGTTGAGATACTTGCTTCTGATAGCAAGGTATTGCGTGCAAGACTATAGAGTTGGTCAAAGTCTTATGGAGACATATAGGTGTGGAGGAAGCCACGTGGGAGAGGAAAGCAGACATGCTTGAGAAGTTTCCGTATTTGTTTCCATCAGGTAATTTCGAGGACGAAATTCCTTAAGTAGGGGAGAGTTGTAACGCCCGGGTTCGGGGGTCAAGTGAAATTAATAATTTAAAAATGGTTCGGGTTTCGGTTCCAAATTTTTAATAATAAAATAAAGGTTGGGCCCCGGGTTTTAAGACATGTAAAATTTAATTGGGCGATTTCCTAAACAAACCCAAATAGCTATGGGTGTCATCCATTGTAGTTATCTCAAGTCATTAAGGGTGTTTTGGTCATTTGACTTCCCCATTTTAAACAAACATAAAATAAACTCTTTTGGCTCATCTTCTCCATCTCACCCTCCCCATTTGACGTCAAAGAGCTCCCCACCCCTCCTAGACACTATTTCATTCCATAACTCATCCAATCGTGAAGATTTTTCAAAGGTAAGGCCGTTTTTTACTTGCTCTCATTGTCCTCTACGAGTGCGTACCCTTATTTCCTAGAAAACCCATGATTTTTGTAACTTGGGTGTTTTGAAATATTGATTAAAAATGTCATTTTTAACATCCTAAACTTAGGTTTTTGATTTATGAACGTTATATGAGTTGTTTTAAGTCTAAAGGGGTCCAAAGGGTATGTTTTTTTACAAGGTTTGGGGTGATTCCCGAAATGGGGTTATGCGGAGGTTTTGGTTGAGATATAGGGGTGTTTTATGTAGAAATGAGAGGGCTAATGGTTAGGGTATATGTAAGCATTGTTTTGAAGGCTTTAGGGAGTATTTTGAAGGTTGAAATCAATGGTTTTAAGGGGTGCTTGAGGGCTGCTCGGATTTTGGAATTTTGAGCTTGTTTCAATGGAAAATTTTGATGTTTATGCTTGTTTCAATGGACTGATTTGAGATTATTTGCTTGGTGTTGGAATGGCTAGAAACGAGAATTTTGGTTGGAGAAGCTTCGGGGACAAATCCGGGAATTTCGGAGTCTTGAGCTTGGTCTTCAATCTTCTCTTGGGTAGCAACGCTGAGTAGAATTATTGGTTTTTACATTGTGCTCGATATGGATTCCTTTGGGGTTTGGGTGGAACCTTGAGAGGTCACCTAAACCCGTGTGTAAGCCTCTCTACTCTCATGTGTTGTGATATATTGATTGTGGATGCGTTGTGATTATTTGATTGCATTTTAAGTTGTTAATGTTGTAGTCGTGTTGAGTTCATGCCTCACGTGATGGTGGTTTAACTACGGTGATGTGTAGTCCCACCGATAGTGACTAGTAGGGTAGTACTTTGATGTGTAGTCCCATTGGAAATCCACTAGTCGAAACGGTGATGTGTAGTCCCACCGTAAGTGTATGTGGGTTGTGCTTGTGCAAACCAAATGTTATAGTTGAGATAGACCCTTATGCATCCATTGCTTTCTTGCATATAAATCGTGTTTTGGAAAACTGTATGTGTTGAATTGTAGAGCCTCTCTCACTAAGCTAGATTGCTTATGCTCTTTTGTTTCCAACGTGCAGATCGTTAAAGTTCGGTAGGCGAGCGGGCGAGGGAGGAGCTTTAGGAGTTCTCAAGCAAGTTTAAGTATGGTTTGCTTTTGTAATAATTCCTAGACAATGGGGTGTAGAGTGTTAGGAGTTGGGGTCAAACTCCTTAGGAGGTTATGCTTGAAATTGTTAAACTCATGTTGTGTTATGCTTTTGCTTCTTGGATTATGTCCTATGTTTCTTATGTGGTTTATTTGCATATGCCTAAACTTGTATGATGTTGGCCTATGTATGCCTTATGCTTGACTACATTGTGAATGATGTCTTGTGCTTGCTAAACATGCTTCTTCGTGAAATTGTATGGAGTCTTGTTTGTATGTTTCCGTTAGATTAAATGCCCCCCATGCTAAGTCTCAATTGTGGTTTGATGCATGTATGCTTGTTTACGCTTAGGAGTGCCCAAAAGTGCATCTAGAATCGTATGTGAAGTTACCAAGTAGTGAAATGAGAAGTTGCAGAGTAGGGGTATCGATACGGTTAGACCCGTATCGATATGGCCTTCTTATTCCAGGCCTTTCGTTTCGATACGTGGGGAGACGTATCGATACCATTTTGCACACTGGAGCTATTGTCCAACTTGGTATTGATACCGGTCTCAGTCGTATCGATACCATTTTGGTCACTGAAGTCACTGTCCAAACTTGGTATCGATACCGGTCTTTGGTGTATCGATACGGTCTCCACAAGCTGACATTGAATTTTTGACCTAGTCAAGGTGTATCGATACACCCCTTAGGTGTATCGATACCGCCTGCAGTTAAGTTAAAAATTGGGATGTTAAACGTTGTTTGGGGTTCGTTTGATTGTCTCATGTGTGTTGCTCTGCATAATTGATCACTTAGGACTTTAATACTCCTCTAAACAAGATTAAATTAAAAAGAAAAAAATAGGGTTGCTAATTGAAGGGGAGCCTTCAAGGGTTTCACTTTGGTTTTCCCCGTGTAGCCCACTTGGACCGGTCATCCGGCCAGACCGGGACGAGGGGGTTACATCAAATATATAAATCTTTCAGGTTATTTAAATATCGCGAAAGCCGTGACTTTTACCCTACTTAGCAGAACGGCAATTTTCCAGCCCTCGTCTTCCCTACAGTTAAAGGTATTTTTTAAAAATAATTCAAGCCTCGTTAAAAAAACCCTCTACAGCTAGCATTAGAAGATCTAATGTAAACCCCTAAGGGGGAAAAGAGTACCGACTTAATCATCCATTAATTGCATCGTCAATTACATAATGTTCAATACATGAAGGACATTAAAAAAATAAGTACATTGAGGTTCCCTAAATGCCAAATGCGCTAATGTATGTGCAGACTAGTTTGTTGATCTCGGAATTTAAGCAACTGTGATGTATGGATGAGCGTGCAACATGTCCTTTGCCTCGGTCAAGCTCTGTGCTAAGATGGAGCGTCATGCATCACGTGAAAATAATTGATTGACGACACTAGTCGCATCACCTTCAATCTTCATGCTCGACCAGCCTTGATCCAACGCGAACAAGATTGCCGCGTAAAATGCATGTCCTTCTATCGTCTCTACCGAATTTGCTCTCGGAAGCGATCGTGCACAACCCGTAATTACAAGTCCATGATGGTCTCGAGCAAGTAATCCCAGCGCTCTAGAACCTGTTTGCAAGTGGAACATGCCATCAACCGTTAATGAAATCGTACATGGTTGAGGTTTAGACCAACCCACCAAAACCTTCTGATGTGGATTTTCCATAAGGCAATGGTGTAATAGATGCTCCATTGAACTCCTTGTGTAGATGATGAGCATTTTCAACAATAAGGAATGTCGGCTATAGTTTTTTGTCATGCACAATTGTATTTTGCCGATTCCAGATATTTCATAGTAGAACCACAAAGCTAGCAACCATATTAGAATTTAGTATAGCTGCACAGTGCTCCAACCATAGAAAATAAGAAGGTGACTAATCTAATATGGCACGACCCGATAGCTTAAATAAGTGATGTACTTCCTCAGTAGCAAGACAATCCCTCAAAGCATGAATCATTGTTTCTATTTTTGACTGGAAAAGAGGACAAAGTCCATCAAATGAGCTAAGAACACCAATACGCCTATTAACCGGCAATGCATCATGAGCCACCCACCAAATAAATACCCTAATTTTTGGTAGAACCTGAAGTTTAGACAAGGTAAAGCAAAGTTTAGGTGGAAGAGATGGATCATGGTATTGACGCATCAACCATGCATATCTTGATCTTGTGGAGTATGTACCACATGAATGATTGCCCCAAATCAATGTATACGATGCCTTATTTGCAATCACACATTGCAATATTGCATTAGCATCGACAGGATGGAAAACTTGGCGAACTTTGGACACATCCCACCCATTATAAGATGGAATCATGAAATTCCCGCAAGTAATGGGAGAAATCATACTATCCATATAGTGAAGATGGATCTCCAAGCGTAAGAAGGCTTGTCTCCTAGTCTGGCATCAAGAACATTCTTTCTTGCAAAGCATTTACAAGAGAGAACACGAGATACAAGGCAATGTGGGCCAGTTAATAATCTCCAAACCTGTTTACCCAATAGAGCAATATTGAATTGATGGAGATTTTTTAATGCAAGTCCCCCTGCACGTTTGAGAGCACATAATTTCTGCCAAGCAACCATGGGCCATCTTTTACCTGACATCCTCCCAGACCACCAATAACTACGCATGACACTCACAATCTGGGAGACAAGACAATCCGGTAATAGATAACAAGTCATGGCATAAGTGGGCAAAGCTTGTGCAACGGCCTTGAGAAACACCTCTCGGCCTCCGTAAGAAAGGAGATTCTTTGTCCATCCACGCACTCTTTTTGCAACACGGTCAAGTAAGAAGCCCAGCTTGTTTGACTTATTTTGCCAATTACCAAAGGCATGTGTAGATAATGACTCAGGTCTTCCACCTCATTAATCGAGAAAGTGATCTGAAATTGATCCTTGTTCAACTGAGAAGTGGAGGGGCTAAAATAAATGAGTGACTTATCATAGTTTATTTTTGTCTCGATGAAGAAGAGTACAAATCCAATATCTCCTTCACCCGAGTGATTTCGGCAACAGAATTTTTAACAAATAATAAGATGTCATCAACATATAACAAATGAGTGATGTTGGGTCTATTCATACTCGTGTGAATTCCGCGAATCAAACCTTGACCTTTAGCATGATGGAATAATGCAAACAAACTCTGTGTACAGAATAAGAATAGAAAAGGTGATAATGGGTCACCTTGTCTTATACCCTGAGTCGGCACAATAATCTCCGATAGAGCTTCATTCAATTGGACAAGTGATGGTAGTAATGCAACACATAATAAGGTTCACCCACTGAGAGACAAAACCTAACTTAAGCATCACAACCTCTAAGAAATTCCACTCAATTCGGTCATATGCCTTTTCAATATCAAGCTTCAGAGCCGCACCCTTGTTTGGACCATTCTTTGATGATTGCATATAGTAAAATATTTCATGAGCAATCAAGATATTGTCTGAGATATGCCTTCCCAGAATAAACGTTGCTTGCTCCTCATCTATACATACCAGCATCAATGGTCTTAAACAGTTGACAAGCACTTTGAAAATGGCTTTCTACACAACGGTACATAAGCTAATATGAAGATATTGCCACATAGACACCAGATCATCTATCTTTTGATTCAAAACAAAAATTGCCCTGTTGACCTCTACCATACTAACACAGTCATTGAGAATATCAAGACATAAGTTAAGGATATCATCCCCAACTATATCCTAATACTTCTTGTAGAAGCTTGATGGCAAACCATCAATTCTAGGAGCTTTAGATGGATGTATCTGCATTATTGCCTGGTGTAGTTCCTCTTTTGTAAAAGGAGCAAGGAGACCATAATTCATATCCATGGTGATTGTTGGTTGAATACAATCAAGAATCTCTGAGGAAGGAATGCAATTATCCGAGCGATAAAAACCTACAAAATAATCTTGGGCAATGCCAAGCATATCATCCATTCGGTCATACCACTCACCATCCGGACCTGTAAGGCCATGCACATGGTTCTTCTTTTTCCTACCAGTAGCACGAGCATGGAAGAATCGAGTATTATGATCCCCATCCCTTAGCCATTGAACCCGGGAACGTTGAGCCCAATAGGCCTCATCTTTATCAAGTAGTGCTTTCAATTCCGCCTTTGCATCAGTCAACTCTTGCAACGAAATATCATCCGTAGCAGTAGAGAGGATGGTTGCAATTTGCTTGCATAACTCTTTAGTTCTTGCATTAGATTGTGAGCGCCTTTCACGCTGCCAATTATCAAGCACACAACCCACCTTATCAATTTTAGAAAGGGTCGACCCATCCAAGAATGACTTGCTCTCAGCAAGCCTCTTCTGATCCCCAGCAGGCATCAAACTTAAAGTAATCACCATAGTGGTGATACGATGGTGAATGGGCAACATGATCCGTCTCCATTAAGAGAAAACAATGGTTTGATACATCAGCAAATTTAGTGATTACAGGATGATTACCATACCGCTCAAGCCAAGATGGTGATGCGAGAAACCGGTCAAGATGTTTACAGATGATTGGTGAACTCGTCTTATGCCAAGTGAACCAACCTCTTGCCGGTCGAATATCAAAGAGGTTTGTGTCATCTAAAATGTCCTGGAATTGTTGAATGTTAATTCGAGGCCGTCTTCTACCCTCTTGTTTTTCATTATCCGTCAAGAGTTCATTGAAATCACCTCCGACTAACAAAGGCAAGTCGGATTGGGCATGCAATTGTTCAAGCATTTCCCATGTATGGGACTTAAGCTATCGGTCACAATATCCATGTACTCTAGTGAATCGAAATGTGGCATCAGTATAGGAAATAATGACATCAATATGGATATTCGAGTAAGATGAAAGCACAAACTGGATATTATTATTCTATTGTAGGGCCAAATCAGTACATGAATGACCATTTTCAACATAAAGACACCCATCTAGTTTAATACTCGTTTAACATGATCAACACAGGATTTTTTCATACGAGTTTCACAAAGGAAAACTATATCGGGAACTTTAATAGCCATGTAGCGCTCAAGCGCTCGAATTGTCGAAGGGTTCCCAAGCCCTTGACAATTCCAAACTAGAAGCTTCAATGTGTCGAGCGGGGTTGTCAAACAGCATCCGCCGATTCTATGCCATGAACGCTCGGATCAGCAATAGTTGTCGCCAAATCAGCCACCGAGCGAGACCATTTGGTCAAAAGAAAATGTGTGATGCTTGCCATACCCTTTGTGCTTGTGCACTCGACTTGCCGAACCAGTATCCTCCCTTGTATGGTCATTCCCAAAATTAGCCTCATCGGCTTTAATCTCGGCAACAATAGCTGGACTAGTATCCACTCGACCGGGAAACGACTTACGGTGGAAAGTATCGGGCACATGTTGGGTGGTTACATCAACAACAATGCTACTAGGCTGGCCCTTTTTCCCTACGTCAACACCGTCCGAAGCAACATCTGGTACACCCTTCTTGGCACCCTCGGTCCTTCCTTTCATGACTTGTGCTATTGGTATATGATCATCATCCGTAGGCTTCCCCACAACACGGTCGACACGATCAACCCTATGCACATCATCGTTCCCTTTGCCCCGGCTGGCTGGTTTTACAATTTTCTCGCATCATCATGTTTTAAAGTCGGCTCCTTCATAGGCACCTCTTTAAGAAAAGTGGCACGATCCTCCGTTGGCATAAAATCAGTTTTTACAGTGGAAGATTGTCCCAAATCAGCAGCCAGACCATGTGAGCCCGTCATAATAGGAACATTGGGTTGAGCATCAGTCACATATAAAATATCACCCGAATTCAGCTCATCAATCATCTCCGAGTGCTGGCCAAAGTCCACCCCAAGCTCCGATGCAACAGTTTCAAGATCATCGAGATCCTTCTCGAACAGCCCCCCGTTGCATTCGCAACTGGCAAATCAGCACCCACATGCACTTCCACTTGAGGCTGGACATTACTAAAGGATGGTACATCACTCGGTGCGGGCAAGGGGTGCATGTCACGTGGTCTCGGCTGACTCGGAGCCGAACCAGCTCGAACACAGATTATTCCCCTACGCCGAGTTTGTGTCGGCATCTTGGTCTCAATAGGAACACGCAACCACGATCCATATGGCAATGTCGCCTCTTTATTCACCTCCCTCGGACATAATTCAATTTTATGGCCAAGAACACCATAATTAAAACAGAACTTGTTTAGCTTTTCATATTGAATTGGACAAATCCGGTTAGTGTCAACATTAGTCCCAATCATGACACATCTCAACAAAGGTTTAAGCACGGGAGTTCTACCTTCAATCGGAAGTAGTCACCAAGATTACCTGAAATTATTCAGCCATCAATCGAATTAAGTTCCCCAAAGCACGATCCAATCTTGTATGCAATATCCGAAGTCATCTTGTCAAGAGGCAACCCACACACTCGGATCCACCATGTCATTTTTTTCAAACACATACACTCCTAGTGCCATCTAAAGAACAAACCAGACCAGCACCAACGGCTCCCCATCAAATATCCAAGGCCCTCTCTTAATCACACTATTAACATTGCTTTCAGCCGGGAATTTGAACTGGAAAATTCCAGTTTTGAGAGGGAATATCTCAACTCGTTCATCAGCCAATATATTAGAGAACACACACATAAAAGTAATTTCACTAATCAAATGGGGAGATAAAACCTTACCAACCAGCCCAAACTCAACATCGGCGGCCATGGATGTGTCTTGTTGTTGCGTGTAAAATAGTCTATCGCAATGGTAGTGCAAGTATACACGACGCAAGTAGTAAAGTGATACGAAGTATCGGATATCGTCTCCACAGGGATTGGGCTAATAGCTTCACCTTAATTCACTACACGAAAGTAAAGAAAATAATTGAGAAAGTTGTCACGAGAATAATAAAGTAAACATAAATAAAAGAGTAGAAATATCAAGATAGAGAGAATGTGCTGGTATTGAATTGCTCAGTAGTGCAGGTATTGCAGAGTTTAGGAAATCCAGTTCTGTCGTCGCGCCCGTCGCGGAAGCACCTGTCGCGGCAGCAGTCCGTTGATTGTCGCGGCAACAAACCCTCAACTCCATACTTCAAGTTTGGCAAGAATCCCAGATGTGCCTTGGCCTAGCCCTAGGTCCAAGTCTGTCCATGATCACGTCTTTGATGATACCTCCCGACGTGAATCGAAGGATGAACACCGATGTGTATAAATTCTTCTTTAGCCACTTAACCTCGTCCTATCCCTAGGCCCGAGATAGTTCAACTATAAACTAGAGAACTTGCTCTTATTTTTTTCGTATACTTAACTCTCCCGATGCTAAGTAAATAGATAACCTCACAATGCTCTCCCGATGCTCTTGTAAGATCTTAATAACCAAAATAAGAGAACTTGAAGTTTATATTATTAAACTAAAAATTCCTAAAACAAAACAACTCTTGCAACTACTTTACAAATCAACTCGTGGCCCTAGGGGGAATTTAGAACATGATGTGGGAAGGAAAACGACTAGAATTTGGGAAGGAGGCTAGGGTAATCGCTTATGCCCTCTAGATTAAAATACATGCCCTTATATAAGCTTTGTAATAAATAGAGTGTATTAAGGCTAACCTTTGCTGGTCAACGGTTTTATGGTGCGACAACGGCATGATCCTCTTTTTGATGAAGGCATTCCATAGTTTTGCCTCCGGCAACAGCTGCCCCCTCTTCACCGTGTGTGGATTTTTCCGGCTGGTATTCCATTCAGTCCCATCTTCTGTCAGTTCTGCCATGACAGCGTCATAGGCAGCATCATTCAAGGTGTCGAGGAACTGCTAGTGTGCATCATTATTGGGGCCTATGTAGAGGCCATATAAGGAGTTTATGTGCTTGGCTGTAAACGGTACCTCTTTCCCTCTAACACTCACTGCTGTCGCCGTTTTGCTTCTGATGGCAGTATAAAATTCTCTCACCAGTGTCTCGTTCATCTCCTCTGGTTGCTCCGCAAATGTTTGCCATAATAGAGCTCTAATCTTCCTGGCTATAAAAGGCTTAAGGCCCAGATTCTTTGCCTTTGGGGTATAGATGAAACCTCGTTCTTCCCACAGATCTCTGGTTGCAAAGCATTGTGGGGGAGTTGCTACCGCTGAGGAAGTAGAGGCCGCATTGCGGCGGGTTTTTCTGGAAGACATGTTAGTGCAAGGGTTGTGAAAAGTAAATGAAAGCAAATGAAAACTGAAGATGGAGAGCAAGTAAGAAAGGCAGAAGTGAGTGAAAATGAAAATGGAACGGGGTTTTATAGAAAAGGAATTGCTGCTCGATGATGCTGTAATGGTAGGCGCGAATAACAGGGTGGCTGTCGAGCTTTAGCGTGTCTCACGCGTCTGACACGCGTTTCCGCGTCTGTCACACGTTTCCGCGTCTGTCGTGACAGCATGGTGACAGCCTGTCTTTTCCGCGTCTGTCGCGGCAGCTGTAACGACAGGCTTCAATATTGGGCTTTGTTGGGCTGATGGATGGGTGGTAGGCTGAGTTCACTTTTCCTGTTCTTCTTGACTCCTTTATTTCCTAAAAACAGTAAACATAAAACATTATTTGAGTAAAATAAACCTTATTTCCTAATAAATAATAAATAATAAAAATAAAATTTAGGTTAAATTAGGGATGCCAAGTGGGGCATCTCCTAAGGTAACCACTTCCTGCATTCCTGGGGCTTTAGTCCCCTGATAATGCTTAAGGCGCTGTCCGTTGACTTTGAATTGGTGCCCGTCTTTTAATGTTTGGATTGTGATGGCACCATGGGGAAAAACTTGTACGACTTGGAATGGGTCAGACCATCTAGATTTCAGTTTCCATGGGAAAAGTTTCAGTCTAGAATTGAATAACAATACAAGCTGCCCTGGGCAGAACTGTCGTGGCAGCAACTTCCTGTCATGCCACTTCTTAGTTTTCTCCTTGTAGATTCTTGCATTGTAGTAGGCCATTGTTCGTATTTCTTCAATTTCGTTCAGATCTAACAGCCTTTTCTGGCCTGCCTTGTCCAAGTCCATATTCACTGCCTTGATCGCCCAGTATGCTCTGTGCTCTATCTCGACAGGCAGATGACATGTTTTCCCATAAATCAATCGGTACGGAGACATGCCCAATGGAGTCTTAAAAGCTGTTCTATATGCCCATAACACATCATTGAGAAGTAAAGACCAATCTTTCCTAGTTGGCTTAACCATCTTCTCAAGAATGTTCTTAACTTCCCTATTAGATATTTTAGCTTGTCCATTAGTTTGTGGGTGATATGTTGTCGCGATCCGATGCTTGACACCATATTTCTTTAAGGCGGCAGCAATAATCCTATTGTCAAAATGTCTCCCTTCATCATTGATAATCGCCTTAGGGATGCCAAACCTAGAAAAAATATTTTTGTGTAAAAACTTTTGGACTGTCTTGGCCTCATTCTTTGAGTGGCAATAGCTTCTACCCATTTAGAGACATAATATACTGCTAGGAGGATGTATAGATTTCCACATGAAGAGGGAAAAGGTCCCATAAAATCAATCCCCCAAACGTCGAAGATTTCGACTTCTAGAATGTTCTGTAGTGGTATCTCATTTCTCCTTGAGATGTTTCCTGTCCTTTGGCACCTGTCACAGCTCTTGTAGAAGATTTGTGCATCTTTATACAGTGACGGCCAATAAAATCCTGACTGCAGCACCTTGGCAGCAGTTTTGTTGCCTCCTAAGTGACCTCCATACTGTGAAGCATGGCAGTGATGAAGAATGTCTTCTTGCTCTTCTTGTGGTACACGCCTCCTTATAACCTGATCTGCACAGATTTTGAAAAGAAGAGGTTCGTCCCAATAATAATGCTTAACATCATTTTGGAACCTCTTTCTGGCTTGATAATTAAGATCAGAAGGAATTATTCCGCTAACTAAGAAATTAACGAAATCAGCATATCAGGGGAGTTCAGAAGACTTACATACCGCCATGGTTGTCGCGGCAGTGATTGCGGCAGCAAAGAGTTGCTCGTCTGGGAAGGTCTCCAGTATGTTTGTCTCATCTGTTGGTAGACTTTGTCCCTTCTCCAACCTTGACAAGTGATCTGCCACCTCATTTTCTGTCCCTTTTTGTCCTTGATCTCAAGGTCGAATTCTTGTAATAGTAGGATCCACCGTATCAATCGAGGCTTTGCATCCTTTTTCGCGAACAAATACTTCAGGGCAGAATGGTTTGTGTACACTATTACCTTCGTCACAAGTATGTAAGAACAAAACTTGTCAATGAAGAACACCACATCTAATAACTTCTTTTCTGTGGTGGTGTAGTTCACTTGGGCGTCATTCAGTGTCTTGCTAACATAGTATATGACATGAAATAATTTATCTCTCCGCTGCCCAAGTGCTGCCCCGACAGCATAGTCACTAGCATCACACATAATTTCAAATGGTTGTATCCAGTCTGGTGGCTGTACTATTGGGGTTGTTACTATTGGGGTTGTTACCAGTTTTTCCTTCAGAACCAGCATGTCCCAAGAAACTTCTAATACCCTTGACTGTAGTCGGCGGTGGCAGCTTTTCGATCACTTCAATTTTGGCCCTGTCGACTTCTATCCCACGGCAGCTAATCTTATGGCCAAGGACTATCCCTTCATCCACCATAAAGTGGCATTTTTCCCAATTTAAAACTAGGTTTGCTTTTTCACATCTTTCAAGTACCTTTTGTAGATTGCCGAGGCAGCTCTCAAAATTGTCTCCAAAGACTGAAAAATCATCCATAAAAATTTCAAGGAAGTCCTCTACCATATCAGAGAATATGGCCATCATGCACCTTTGGAAGGTGGCAGGTGCATTGCATAATCCAAACAGCATCCTCCTAAAAGCATATGTTCCGTAGGGGCATGTGAAGGTCGTCTTTTCTTGATCCTCCGGTGCGATAGCAATTTGATTATAACCTGAATAATCATCAAGAAAACAATAGTAAGGTTAACCCGCTAATCTATCAAGCATTTGATCAATAAAGGGTAAAGGAAAGCGGTCCTTTCGGGTAGCTTTGTTAAGCTTCCGATAGTCCATACAAACCCTCCAACCGGTTACAGTCCTGGTTGGGATTAACTCGTTGTTTTCATTGGTCACCATGGTCATTCCTCCTTTCTTTGGGACACATTGCACCGGGCTCACCCATTTGCTGTCGAAGATGGCCTAAATAATGCCAGCATCTAACCATTTGATTATCTCTTTACGAACCACCTCTTTCATCGCATGGTTTAGCCGCCTTTGGGCATCTATAGTCGGCTTATGATCTTCCTCTAAAAGGATTTTGTGCATGCATAACACCGGACTAATGCCTTGAATATCAGCTATCGTCCATCCAATTGCCTTCTTATGCTGCCGCATCATCCCTATTAGCTGCCGTTTCTGTTCATGTGGCAGCTTAGAAGAGATGATTATGGGCAACTTATCATTTGAACCAAGAAAAGCATATTTTAGCTGCCCTGGCAGGGGCTTCAGTTCTAAGGCAGGAGGGCTCAACAGTAGATGGCTTTTGGATTGCATGGTTATCCGAAGTGTAATTTAAAGGTTCGAATAACTTACATGGACGATCACCTATCCAGTTTACATCCTCCTGATCTTCAGTATCAGATGTATCGGATTCAGAGGAGTTGCTGTCGTTGGTGCTGTCGTGATAGCCCTGTAGATGGCTGCCGCGGCAATGACCAATTTTGATGTCGTGACAGCCCGACCTGATGCAGGGTTGATCAAAGGTAACTTCAATGATAGCCTTGCATTCCTCATCTGCATCAGCATGCTTCATAGCTTGGAGAACATTCAACTTAATCTCTTGATCGTTTACTCGTATGGTAAGTTCTCCTTTCTCCACATCAATCAGTGATCTTCCCTTGGCTAAGAAGGGTCGCCCAAGGATGATCGGTGCATTTTCGTCTGCCTCGCAATCTAAAACAAGAAAGTCAACAGGAAATATAAATTTATCCACTCTTACCAGAATATCTTCGATTTTTCCTTCCGGATGAACGTAAGAGCGGTCTGCCAGCTGCAAAATTACTGTCGTGGGCTGTGCCTTTCCAATACCTAATTTCTGAAAAACAAATTTTGGCATTAAATTAATATTAGCACCAAGATCACAAAGTGCCTTACCCACATATTTATCTCCGATTACACAAGGTATGATGAAGCTCCTCAGATCCTTCTTTTTCTGGGGTGGCTGCCGATGAAGAATACTCATGCAACCTTCTGTCATCTTTACCGTTAAAAATTCCCCAAGTTTAGATTTCTTTGACATGACATCCTTGAGAAATTTGGCATAATCGGGCATCTCCCTAACGGTATCTAACATCGGAATATTAATATAAACCTGCTTAAAAATATCATAAATCTTTTTGAGCTGAGATTCTTGCTTAGCTTGTTGTAACCGTTGAGGAAAAGGAGGTGGGGGACGATAATCAGCAATACGTCCTTCCCACTGCATACGAATCTGAGGAGGTTTGGGTTCATCTTTTTTCTCCTCTATCGCTTCTGCTGTCGTGACAGGCTCATCGGCAGCAGTCTGTTTATTACCTGTCGGGGCAGCTTCCTCGGCAGGTATGTCCAAGGCTGGTTTCCTTACTGTTTCAGCTTCTTTTTTCGGTCCTGGTAATTTCTTCCCACTCCTAGTAGTAATAGCTTTACACTGCTCATGTGTGGGCTGCCTAGCATTTTCAGTATTACTAGGGAATCCTCCAGTCTGCATTGGCTTAATATGTTGGGAAACCTGACCCATTTGTGTCTCCAAAGATTTCAGAGTAGCTTCATGATTTGTCATCCGCATCTCTGTTTTATCCATGAATGTCTCTGTTTTCTTGACAAATTGATTCATATTCTCAATATAAGTACCTATCTGAGACATAAAAGTGGCCAGAGTCTATTCCAGTATACTGCTCGTGGCAGCTGGTGGCTGATGTTGCTGCTGCGGCAGTAGTTGCGGCGGCAGTTGCTGTCGCGTCAGCAATCTAGGTCCTCCCTGATTCTGATTGTGTGCTTGAGGATTCAGGGCATTATTGGGATTACTCCAAGAAAACTTGGGATCCTTCCTCCAGTTGGGATTATAGTTGTTGGAGTTGTAATTCGGCTTATAGTTTCCAACATATTTTCCTTCTTCTAAATGTATAGGACACTCATCCGAACTATGATTTCCCTCACAGATTTCACATACCTCCTCAACAGCAAATTCATGTTGTGCATCATCATTCAATAACCTTTTCATTGCTTTAGTAAGGAATGCTACCTGTGATTTCATTGTGCTGTCGGCCTCATAATCCTTGACAGCTAGTACCCGTTTACCCCCTCTTCTTGCTGTCAAAAACTGCTCCTCATTCTTAGCCAGATTTTTCAATACTTGCATTGCCTCGTCCGGATCTTTATCTAATAATAGTCTGTTTGCTGCTGAATCAATTCGAATACGAGTTTGTAAGTTGGCAGCATTATAAAACTTAGTTACCTGATTCCAGACGGGGAATCCATGTATTGGCCAGTTCCGTAGAATAGTAGTAAATCTGTCCCAGGCCTCGTGCATCGGCTCGTCATCTTCCTGTTGAAAAGTAGCAATTTCATTACGTAATCGCTCAGATAAATGTGAAGGATTAAAACGAGATAAAAATTCACGAGACAAATCTGCCCAAGTTCTAATTGAACTCGGCGTAAGTTTATTCCACCAAGTTTTTGCTCTATCCCTCAATGAATGGGGGATAACCGAAGCCTCAGTATCTCCGGATTAACTCCTGGCAGTCTAAACGAACCACAGATCTCCTGGAATGTTTTTAGATGCTCCATTGCATCCTCTATAACAGCACCACTGAATTGACCGGCATTGTTGATCATACTAAACATGACAAGTTTCAGCTCGAAGTTGTCAACATCAATATCTGGCAGCGTGGTTTCTAGTTCTACATGATCGTTCAACATGTAGTCACGACAGGAGCGTCGTCTGGCAGCGGCAGCAGGGTTGCCGGCAAGAGGTATAATATCACCGACAGGCGGGTCGTTTCCATTGTGGGTCATCTTCTCTAGCTGTTCCTCAAGGTACTCGTTCCTGGCTAGTAAGTGACGAAGTTGTTTCTTGAGATTGAATGAACGTTCGATTTCCAGATCTAATTGATACTCGGGATCTTTACCTAGATTCGATCTGCGCATAAACAAGTAACCTTGTGAAAAGCAAGAGTTGAATGCACCAAAGAAAAGCAGAAAAATAAAAATAAAAATAAAAACAAAAACAAAAAGTGCAGTAAAAGAAAAGGTAGAGTTATGTTGTCAATCCCCGGCAACGGCGCCAAAACTTGTTGCGTGTAAAATAGTCTATAGCAATGGTAGTGCAAGTATACACGACGCAAGTAGTAAAGTGATACGAAGTATCGGATATCGTCTCCACGGGGATTGGGCTAATAGCTTCACCTTAATTCACTGCACGAAAGTAAAGAAAATAATTGAGAAAGTTGTCACGAGAATAATAAAGTAAACGTAAATAAAAGAGTAGAAATATCAAGATAGAGAGAATGGGCTGGTATTGAATTGCTCAGCAGTGCAGGTATTGCAGAGTTTAGGAAATCCAGTTCTGTCGTCGCGCCCGTCGCGGCAGCAGTCCGTTGATTGTCGCGGCAACAAACCCTCAACTCCGTACTTCAAGTTTAGCAAGAATCCCAGATGTGCCTTGGCCTATCCCTAGGTCCAAGTCTATCGATGATCACGTCTTTGATGATACCTCCCGGCGTGAATCGAAGGATGAACACCGATGTGTATGAATTCTTCTTTAGCCACTTAACCTCGTCCTATCCCTAGGCCCGAGATAGTTCAACTATAAACTAGAGA
This sequence comes from Hibiscus tridactylites, assembly GCA_958450335.1. Classification (NCBI taxonomy): domain Eukaryota; kingdom Viridiplantae; phylum Streptophyta; class Magnoliopsida; order Malvales; family Malvaceae; genus Hibiscus; species Hibiscus tridactylites. Next base: position 29,755,343 of record OY288274.1, on the reverse strand, counting down.
ACTTGCTCTTATTTCTTTCGTATACTTAACTCTCCCGATACTAAGTAAATAGATAACCTCACAATGCTCTCCCGATGCTCTTGCAAGATATTAATAACCAAAATAAGAGAACTTGAAGTTTATTTTATTGAACTGAAAATTCCTAAAACAAAACAACCCTTGCAACTACTTTACAAATCAACCTGTGGCCCTAGGGGGAATTTAGAACATGATGTGGGAAGGAAAACTACTAGAATTTGGGAAGGAGGCTAGGGTAATCTCGGTTATGCCCTCTAGGTTAAAATACATGCCCTTATATAAGCTTTGGGCTCAAGTTATCTAAATTAGCAAGAATACAACTTTAATTGAAAGTATGATTCTAATAAAGACTAAATCTTCAAGGAATCTACTTTCCAGCCATCATCTCCTTGCTTGGGTTTTCTCTCCTTGAACTTTGGGCTTGACATATCTTTTGATCTGGGGCTTGGAAAAATATAAGGTTTTCACACGACAGACGGGCTGAATTTTCTCTATCTGTCGAGGTCCACTTTGCTTCTTCTCCACAAAATTGTTGTCGTCCTCTGCTGTCACGGCAGCAACCATGGCAGCATCGTCCTTTTTGTCTGCTTGTCCAATTCAGTTCTTCTGCTTTACTGCTCAGCGCCTGCCCTTTCCGTCTGCTACGGCAGCAACCTGCAAAAACATCCATTCTTAGTAGAAACTGTGCCTTTTAATATATTTGTGATGTTTTGATGTAAACTAACCTAAATGCAATGAATAATGCTTGAATGCAGCAGAAATATGGGTTAAAAAGGGTGTAAATAATAGAACTTTTACACACTCAACACTTGCGAATTAGAAACATCAATCAACACAGCTTGTTCTTCGTTCGTGAAGCAAAGGATCTCCATCATTTGGTGAAGATTGAGAGCCATTTCAGAGATTGTAAATCGCAGAAATAATATACTCAGCAAGAATGAGGAAAATTTTGTGCTAACAATTCGAGATGAATATATAGGCACAAGTAGAATAACCGACAATTGGATAATTTCCACCAACTTCCCAACATCTCCACTAACAAATTGTCCATAACTCCCCATGATCTGCCCGCCTCAAATAACTATCGATAACCATTTCAATACAAAGATCCAGACCGTTGCATTTTGAATAAGAGGCGTACATATCATACGGTGCAAAAATTCACTTATAACATCCTAGAAAATAATCCATCGGTGCAAGATGTGTAGAGACATAGATCATAATGCAAATGACGTGTTCGTTGCCACACGAAGCATGAATGAAGAAAAATTGTAAATTATCACTATCAATTTCATTAGTCAGTAACGACCAATCCACAATTGATTCAGATAATTGAAACAATATTCCAAAATAACGTGTTTGTTGCCACGCGAAGCGTGAAGGATGTAGAATTGGTAACCGTCATAAACTAAATTTCTAATTACAGAAAATCCACAATTTTTTAAACTCATTGAAATAAGTTGTAATTTCAACCGAAAAACATGGTAGACTGCCATGAAAATTCAATAGCTTGATGAAGACCGGCAAAGTAACCGTCTCCACCTAGCGGTTATTAGCATAATCGTCCTTGGCAACCTGAGTAATGGAACCAATGAACTCGGAATACATGCTGGATTCAAAGATCATACGTAAAAAAGGATTTTTCCTTTGGAGATAAGATGAAAGCCCCGAAAATTAAAATTCCAGCCATGAAACAACATACGACGGCCATTGGAAAATTCTTCCAATGATAATTTTCCAAAAGGGACAGTAAAAAATAGTTGAAATCCATCGTCATCAGGGGCGGATCTTGGGGTCGGAGTTTAAGGGGCCTACTTAAAATTTTTAAAATATTTGAATGTTAAATTAAAAAATTTAAATATTTTAATGGGTTTAATATATTTTTTAAAATTTTTAGAGTCGACTAAAATTTTCAAAAAAATAATACTTTAAGAGAATTTTTTTAAAATTTTAAGGAGGGTACTTAATTAAAAATATTTATAAAATAAAATATAATAAAAATATTATAAATTTTGAAGGGGCCAAATTGAAAATTTTAAAATATTAAAGACTAAATAATAGAATTTCAAAATTTTGAAGGGGCTAGGGCTCCCACTGGCCCCATTATCATCCACCTCTGATCGTCATAATCATAAACATAATTAATGCAAATATCATTGTAAAATAATTCTAATCCAACATCAAAACATTTCGTGAAAATTAAAAAGTTTTTAAGGTTGCCTTTTAGGGTACGAAGTTGCCTTTTAGGATTGTATTGTTTTTAGGAATACTCCATTCAATTGCTTTACTTAAAGGTTTAATGGAGTATCATTAACCCTTACATTTTTGAAAAAAAATTAATTATGTTTCTAAATATTTTTGTACCTAATTAAGTCGTTATTTTAAAGATTCGTCAATTCACTTCTTTGACTAATATTGTCTGTTAAATTTAACAAATTTTTCGGATCAGATGATACAATGTATTGTGTTACAGTGTTGCCATTTAATATTTTTTTTTAAATTATTTTATTTAAAAAATCTTTAAAACTTCTCAAAGTTATAAAAAATAATTTTATAAAAATTGTAAATGTCACATGACAGAGCTGTAGTATGTCACGTGGCAGTAATATCTTAAGAAAAAAGGCCGTAAATAATTTATGATCAAAATTGATCAAAAATTTAATTAATTCAAGAGATTAATTGATTTAATTTATTAGTTAGGGGTTTAACTGGGTGCACCAATGGGCACATAGCTAATAATGATATGTAGACAATAGGAGAAACTAAGCTAAGTTACATGGTTAATATGTACATAATAGGAGAAAGCTAAGCTAGGTTACATGGTTAATCTGGACCATCAATGCTATCCTGGAATAACCATTAGTCTAACCATTAATTAGAGGTGGTAAACGCGTCATTCGGTTCAGTTTAAGTTCGAGTCAGTTTAGGTCTGATTACATTCGATTTAAGGCCGGTTCGGGTCTGGTTCGATTTTAGTTCAGGTTTATAGTGATTTTGGTTCAGGTATCGGCTTGGTTGATTTTCGTTTCGGTTGACTTTCGGTTCAGATATTTTTGGGTCGATTGATTTCGGGTTAAGTTAATAGGGGATCGATCGGTTTTAGTCGGGTTTTCAGGCCAAGCTAGGTTTTTTCGTCCTATATATGATTTTATATAGCATGTATATTTGATTTTTTGGTGAGTTGTGCGACACTTCACATCTCATATTTATTTATTTATTTATTTAAATATATTTTCTTTATTTCGGGTTGTCTTCGGTTCGGGTTCATTCGGTTTGGTTAAAAATCGGTTCGAGTTCATTCGGTTCAGTTAAAAATTGGTTTGAGTCCATTTTCGGTTCAACTGAACTGAAATTCGGTTCGATTTCGATTCGTTATTTCGGTTTCGGATCATCGTGTTCGGATCGATTCTGAGTCTCAATTCGGTTCTCAAGTCTTGGGTCAAGTTTGCCGGGTATAGCATTAACTTAGTTAAATCTCTTTTAAATTTTTGTAAATATGTTTATTTTTTAGCCGATATCGTTTTTAATAACTATTGTTCAAAATTAATTTAACTAAATCATTTTTTTATGGTCAAACACTATGTGATGACTAATTGACAACTTGTATAAATATTTTACAGAAGAAAAAATACTTTGAAAATGGGAAAAAAAGAGAGGAAAAAAGATTCAAACTTAGACAAGAATAAATCTCCATCACATGAGTGTTAGAAGCTTTTTGAATCACTTGGTAGACAAGCAAGAACAGATAATGCATAAAAAGCCTAATATATTGCAATTATATATTAGTATAAAATATTATTATATATGAGAGTATACCATATTCCCATTTAACTTGGAAATGATGATCCTCGCTTTTTGCCCCCCCATTAAGACGTACGTACAAACTCAAATGTTGTATACTTTATTTTATATTAAGATGCTCACGTAAACCAACATATATAAATATATATATGCGTGAATTCAACGAGTGTACTAGTGAAAAAGTGAAGATGTTTATTTTAGGAGATATGAGTCCACATTTATTTACGAGGTGTATGCGCATTGTCAAAGTATTAAAAATATATACTACCTTGTCAAAATAGGCTTATATTTAAAGGTGGAAAATGTAATCACTTTTAGACTATTCAAAAAAATATAAATATATATGGGCTTATATCATAAATAAGTATCTAAAGTATACCAACTTTTTCATTTAGGTACTTAAAGTATTTTTGCCAAATTAAGTATCTAAAGGTATATTTTTTTGTCAAAATAAGTACATAAAATATTTTTTCGTCAAAGTAGATATCGAAAGCATTTTTTTTGTCAAAATAAGTACTTAATGTATTTGTTGATTAATGTCACATGACAACTTTTAGGGACTTAGATAATATATATATATATATATATATAAGGCTAGGATCCACTTACACCGTGTAAAAGTTTTTAAGTTTTACACGTTTTTTAGATCGTTGGATTCAGGAAATAGATGGCTGAGATTAACTCCTTACTTTTTTTCCAAGTGATAATCTTCATATATTCTATTGTTAATCTCAGTCATCTGTTTCACTCATCCAACGATCCAAAAACATGTAAAACTTAAAAAAAATTACATTGTGTAACTGGATCTTATATTTTAGGCACTTGTTTTGGCCAAAAAATATTTTAGGCACTACTTTGACCAAAAAGTATATTTTAAGTACTTCTTTTGAACAAAAATACTTTAGGTACTTAAATGAAAAAGTTGATATACTTTAGATACTTATTTGTAATATAAGCCATATGTATATATATATATACAACAAGAATTTATAAACATTTTTCTTCTAAAAAGCCCTTTAATATGAATAAATTTCGTTTGTCCCTAAACCCTAAAACGAAGACAATTGTGTTAATGATATACTTTTTATAGGTTTCGTTAATGATTTTATGTCATGTGTGTTAATAATTATTTTTCATTATTTTATTGATATTTTTATTTTATTATAATACATGTGACATAAAATTATTGATAAAACATATATATGAAAAAAAATTCAATTCATTTAAAATCAACACTAAACCATAGCCACAATTCTCGCTTTTGCTTTTTTTTCAGGTTTATTTATGATTTTTTTGTAATTTTGTTTTCAAGATTTGAATATACTCCCTCTGTCCCACTAAAACTGTCACATGTTGATTTTTTTTGGGTCAAATTTTTTCAACTTTGACCTCTTATAATTTAAATTTTATTATTGATAAAAATATGAAAAAATATATTTTAAAAACCGTGAATCAACTAGTTTTTAAATATATTTTTATAATTTTTAATTAATTAAAATATTTAAATAAATTATAGTCAAAGTTGAAAAAATTTGACCAGAAAAATGTCAACATGTGACAGTTTTATAGAACGGAGGGAGTAATTTTTTTCTTGAAAATACAATATATCTTACTCCAACAACCAACACGATTAAATATAATTATTGATTTTAGCCCCTCTATTTTTGTTGAAATTTGTGATTTAATCTCTCTATTTTGATTTGATATGATTTGGTAGCTCTACTTTTATAATGTTATTAGTATATTTAAAAGAGTAATTATTCCATGCATAAATGCTTGTGGAAAATAAGAGTGTTCATGGTCGGTTAATTGTACTGTCTAGCTTAAACAGTCGGTTAACCGTTATAACAGTTATTAATTTTGTTAATCGTAACCTAACCGTTAAGAAACGATTAACCATTAAGACACGGTTAACCGACGATTCAGTTATAGGTCAACGATTAACCATAAAGTATTTTTAACACGATAACATTGTTCGTTACTACACAAAAATGTGATATAAATCGATCTTTTAAAATTTTATTTCGCCGCGTAGTCAAAGTAGGTGGAAATTCATTAATCATTAATTATATTTAATCGACAGCATAGACAGAGTCAAGATTTGGAGTTGAGGGACAAAACATAAATATTTAAAAGTGAGAGCAATTCAAAAATAAATCAATTTCTAAAAAAATTTACCTCCGTCACTGACCGACAGGAAATTTATACATCACTCAAATTTCTAGTCAATTTTAAAATTCATGTCATTACTTTAGCCTTTTTGAAGTATACTTATTATATTTAAAGTGAATCACACCGTAAACATTGAAAATTCAATGCGTAAAAATAAATAAAATAAATTTTAAGGGTGTGAAATACATTAAAATACAAAACCCATCACTTTCAGAAGGACTTGAACAATTTTCTGAATGAAATCCAGCAAACAACTACTTTGACCAGAAAGCTCTAAGAAGAAAGCAAACTCTTTCGCTACTTGTTTTTGGCATATCAACAAAACTATAAAAGGAAATTAAAAGTATCATAAACCACCGATCTTCGCTGCTATGAACGCTTGATTGATATCGTCATACGAACGTTAAATTGCCAAAAAGCATGCAACATTGTCACAAAAACATATTAAAACTGTCATAAAATCAGACGAATGAGCTGCTATAAAAGCATAGAAAAAAATTATAAAAAATAGATATGATATGAATCTATCAAAACAAATTAAAAAAAACAGCAAAATAAACGTAAAGATGTGAAAAAAAATATTCATCAACAATGATAAATTTTTATCTATTTATATTTACACATAAAAGTTTAGCCGCCGCCAACAACAAAGAAAGAAAATAAAATTTTCTTAAAAACTGCTAAAAACTACTACAAAGAAAAAAAATAAAAAAAAAGGACTTATGTGATTACTTAAGTTGTATCAACTAATGGTGGTCTTAATTTGAGACTACGAATAATATTATAAAATATAAAACTAAATTATGTTAAATTAAAGTTAATGATTAAAACCACAATTAAACCCATTAATTATTTGGAAAAAGTATTAAAAGATTACAATATCAAAAAACATAATTAAAATGTATGTGGATCCCCACCAAAAATTTAAAACCCTTAATTATTTCAAAACTCTTTTGAATAACACAAACAAATTTGTTTCCACAAGTGTTGAGTACACTATACTTTAATAATATATATATATATATTTAATTTTAAAAATGATATTATTGGAATGAAAAACTGCAAATTTAGGGGTGCAAATGAACCAAGCTTGAATGAACAAGATTTTGTTCGTGTTCTTTTATTTACTATTGAAGATTTTCATGTTCAGTTCGTGTTCATTTAAATTTTAATATAGTATTCATCTATTTAGCGTTCGCGAACATGTTTGTTTATATGTTCGCCAAAATGATGAACTTACATCACTATTTCGTAAGCTCCCTATGCTTCAGAATGTGAATTCTAAAGTCCACTATGTGTTCAATTTAGTACCTACCTCTATCAATATTTAAAATGTAAAAAAAAATAAAAGGAATGGGAGAACCAGTTAAACGAGCCGATAAGCGAGTTTGTTCGTGAACACAAAAGAACTGAAGACACCTCTGTTTGTGTGTGCTCGTTTATTAAACGAACATAAAAATTCGTTCATACTTATTTATTTAGCTTAATAAACGAACATTATACAAATAGTTTACGAACAGTTCATCGAACGCTCTGTTCATTTACACCCATATGCAAACATCAAGGATTTTTCTTTTATAAATGGTAAAACCGGCATTAAAGGAAAAAAGTTGCACATTTCAATCAACGAAAAGCTAAAGAAGTTGTGCCTTTCAATTAAATTAAAACACTAAATTATATGCAATATTTTCAAAAGGATAAGATAAAAAGGGGATAAGTTATGCACTTTTTTATACATCAAAACAAGATTCAAAGTGGGGTTTTAGATATTTATAATGTCCCCTTAATAATTGTGACAATGTTTCAAAGGGTATAAAGTTAAGCTATTTTGCTTGCTTATTAGAAGCGACTTACGATTGGGACAATGTTATGCCCTCTCCATCAGGTGGGCTGTGGGCACACATCAACTAGGGGATTAACGTGCCCTAATACAAACATCTACATGCATATATGGTCTCTCCAAGACTTGACACCATTACTTTTAGGGTTGTTTGTTTGTGATTTGATATGCTTTAGCTCCCTAGCTTCATCTTATTACTGTTTTTGCTTCTTTATTCAACTATTCCGTTGGATTATTCTTTTTATAATGTTTTCGGTCCGTTGACCCGTTTGATTTGATTTGGATCGAATTTGAAATAACGAGTTTCTAAATGGTAATGTACGCTTTCCTAGTTCGTAGTATGCTTGGATATTATAGGGTGATTGTATGAAAATGTAACTGTGATTATAATAAATTCAACTGTTTCATTGGATTATTCTTTTTATAACGTTTTGGTCATGTTGTTTTGTTTGATTTGAATTGGATCAAATTTGGGATAACACATTTTCATATAACTGTTTCATTGGATTATTCTTTTTATAACATTTTTGGTCATGTTGTTCTGTTTGATTTGAATTTGATCAAATTTGGGATAACACTTTTTTCAGATAGTAATGTACGCTTTCCTAGTTTGTAGTGAGTTTGGATATTATAGGGTAATTGTATGAAAATGTAACTGTTATTATAATAAATTTAACTATTCTATTGAATTATTCTTTTTATAATGTTTTTGGTTTTGCTAGTCTGTTTGATTTGAACTGGATCAAATTAGGGATAATGCATTTTCAAATAGTAACGTATCTGGATAGAGGGACTAAGCCCCCGGGAGGGGCTCATGCCTCCAACCCCCAATTCTTTTTCTTTATTACAAAGAACTTAAAAAAAAATAGAAGTTTGTAACACATTGGTCAATATTGTATCGGTCTTAAATCAATACCAAATAATTGAAGTATTGTTTTGATTAAAAATTAGAGAGTGTTGATCATTTCAGTGTGTTTCAATCTATTTTTGGTCAATATTGATCAACCTCGGTTGATACATGATAATTAATTTTTTTTACATAATTACATTTAAAAATAGAATATAATCATTCAATTCAACAAATGCCAAATGAATTTTCATGTAAAAAATCAATTAAAAATTCATATTTGGAATTAATACATTTTTTGACAATGAGATTAATACATGAGTAATGGGAAGTTCCTTATACAACATACAACACTTCTTTATTCAAATTCCCTAAATATGTGAATTAAGGCTTGAAATTTCCATGTGAATTACAACAAACAAACCTAATTTTGTTGCTTTGTTTATCTTCTTTTCTTGCCAATAATTGCTTAAGAAAGAAAACAAACTCAATCATAGAAAATTATACACATTGTCTTCCTCAATGATTAGCAACATATAATATGAAAAATAAAGGTGATACGTTTAAAAAGAAAAAGAAAAATAAAGGTGATGAAATTGCAACCTAATTAATTATTGGACCAATAATTTATTTCCTTCTTACCAAACATCCCATATTTAATTACTTTATTAGCTAACTCGTCGAACAAGTTATGTAGATAAGAGATAAGTGACTAGAAATAAATTAATGATTTTTTCATGTAAACTAATTAACGAATGAGAAAATTAGGATATTTTATATTATAATATAGATATAAATGTTAAATTATACACTAAATATGATTCAATGTGCAACGTTATATATAAACTTTGATTTAGTGTAATTGAGCACACAAATTTTTTACTTTTGTTCAATTGTACACATACACTTTAATTTTGATTCAATTATAGACATTCTAAAAAATAAACACATACATTTATTTTCATATTGGATTAATAAAAACATTTACATTTGCAAACATATACTCGTAAAATGATACTATATTAATAATTGTAGTTGTAACTTGTAAAAAAATGAATTAGATCACAATTATATTATATATATAATACACAATATCAAAGTTTATACCTATAGTTACACATTAAAAAACTTAATAGATTTAAGATTCATCCCTATATTATATTACATAAAGAATTTATAGTAAACTTGTTTATAGTAAACAAAGGAATGCCAAAGATATATGATTTTTTTGTTCTAATTAATGAAAAATAAAAACATTAATTGACAAAATCCATTAATTACTATTCCAGTAATAGAAATGATGAGTCGGTCAATAACTCAAGATTTTGTTTCAAAATAATTAATTGTAGGCATTGATTTGTCACTTTCAAGACTGAATTGTTTCTTCATTTATTTAATTGAAACTTCTTAAGAATTAATTCGCAAAGAGTCCCTCAAATTTTGGATCACTCGACAACTCCCATTGAAAAGTCAAAAGGGAAGTGATCCAAGTTCGAGTGATTTCTGAGAACGGTGCGCAGTGCTTTCAAGCTTATAAATGCATTCTCAGGCTCAGCACCGCTAATTCCCAGAGGTCCCCTCACTCTTATGAATAGCTGAGTAATTCGAATTTAAACGATTTTGTCTATCAAATATTATTTACCTATTAAAGAGTTAGAAAAATATAAATATGTATCATCTTTTAATTATCTCAAGGTAATTGGAAAAATATTGTACAATTAGACTTTGGTTTATTTTTAAGGTAGGATTATATTGAATAGCTAATATATTCATATAAAATAACAAAATTTGAGAGTTTGGCTACGTAAAAATGCACACATAACTAAGGTCTCATTGGCGACCTCTTAATTGCAAGTATAAAAAGATGTAAACAATCCTACAACAATATTTATCATAGTTGTAAGTCGGAGAATGTTTATAATTTCCAATCAAGTTAGTATACTAGTTGACTTATGATGGAATTTTCTCAAACAGGTGTCCTATAATGATATTTTCTTTGTATAATTATATGTATCTGATTTATTGACCGACTAATTCAAATCAGATATTGTTAAAATTTATTATGGGGACGACTCTCACAACTTACTTTTCTCCATTCATAATGTCATGATTCAAACTTACGACCTTAGTTAAAATCTATGTGCAAACGTTACAAGTCTAATACTAATGTAGACTAAGAAATCTATAGGTCTAAAGCTGATTATAATGTAGTTTTCGAACTTGAGGTCTTTATAAGAATGTTCCAACACGGGGATTAAAATCAGTGAAGTAAAATCACGAGCTGAGGTTGAGATTGAACTAAAGTATAAGCTTCATGTATTTTGCAAATAGCTAGCGATCGGTAACGAAGAAAAGAATATGAACGTAAGATAGAAATGATGATGGTCGGATTGGAAAAACAATGTTTTAGAATTAGGTCGAATCTGATTCATTTGACCACTAGTATGAGGTCCCAAACCATTACCAACCTTCCCAGGCTTGGCTATTTTTAGAACATCGACCAGTGACCAGTCGATATAAAAATAAAAGCAGCATATTTCGGTCAGAGCTATGGCGATTCGCGAACAGTCAGACTTTCAAATCTAAAACTTCCGGCTTTTGTCCTTCCGATGACGAAAAAGCCGGAGGCAGAGATGAGCATTTTGGTACCGGCGTTGATAGGATGATTTTTTATTTAAACTGATGTATTAGTTATAATGTAAGGGGATAAATTAGAAACTGATTTTTTTGTTCATGTGGTATATTATTAATGTGACGAAATCCAGCAATCAAACAATTATTCTATAATGAGCCGGTAATATTAACCACGATAAAGTAAGTTTTAATTTTTGAATTTAAGTATGTATAATATATAAGAAAGTGTAACATCGAACCGGTTTGAATATTTAATATTTTTTTTATTTATAGTTAGGAAATAGAGATGGTCATTTGACTCTCTCTTTTTTTCGTTCGGCTTCAAGTTGGATTTTGTAGAGAATAAGGCCGGATTAGGTATTATAGAGGATAAGGTCGGGTCGAGATCTAGTTAAAAGTGAAAATACCAACTCGACTTGACTCGATATGATAGTATATTTTTATTGTAAATATATAGGAATAATTATTATAATGCCACTGTTTTGTCGAATAAAAATGAGATAATTATTATAATGTATCATATTTATAATTTTTTTTCAATTATCTTTATATTTTACTGAATAAAAATGAAAATTTTTTTATTTGTTTCGGGTCTAGTTAAAGTCAATTTTTGACCCTAACATTCAAGTCGGATAGAGTATTATCAAACTCAAACTCGGACGGGTTCAAATGGAGACTTTGGATTTCGAGTTAAGTGTTTGTCATTAAAAAATCTAACCCGACCAAACCGGTCCTAACCAACCCATAACTATCCATAATGAAGAGAAGTCTGTCTAATATAAAGTATAAACATTATATTAAACTATTTAAAATAAATAAATTTTGAGAGATGACTTATACCTACCGTAGATTTACCCGAATTTATTTTTCATACCGATATCTCCCGTCCCGATAAAAAGCTCTTCTCTATTTAATTACAAATCTGCCACTACCTTTTTGGAAAAAAATTAACTATTTTCTTAGCAAAAATAATATTATATAAATAGGTTCTTTAATTTTTTCCTTTATGGATCTCTCAGTTTCAGAGCTCAAAACACAAAGCTTAAACTCTCAATTAAGCTGTATCGACCACCAAGAAGAAAAATCTCTTCTCTGAACCCTAAAACCAAATTTACTGCATTTCTTTGTAATGATTTTTTCCTTTGATTTTCAAGTTAATAATTGATATTTTGATTTGTTTGTTATAACCGTTTCTGTTTGTTGATTCAGTTGTGATCGAGATCGGAGGAAGGAAAAAAACAATGCGGATGAAGGAAATGCATCCGCTCTGTTGTATATCGTTGGAGAGTCCCGGCATCGGCGACCAGTCACCGGAGGTTTCGTTGACTCGGGCTCGGAGTATGCCGGCGGAGGCTTTCTCCGGATCTGAAATGGGCAATGCGGCGAGGTTGACGACGGGAGGATCCGAAGGTACTGTCGCTGGAATTCTCTACAAGTGGACTAATTATGGGAAAGGATGGAGATCCAGGTGGTTTTTGCTTCGTAATGGAATGCTGTCTTACTCGAAGATTCGCCGGCCGGAGACTCTGAACATCCCCTCTCCCGATGACGTTAGATGGATCGGTGATATCTCGACCAATCGGCTTTCGAGGATCGACAGTTGTAGCGGTAGACGGAGGAACCAGAAAACCGTTGGCATTGTTCATTTGAAGGTATACATATCAGAAAATTCAAAATCTAATTTCAAAAGTTCCATCCAAACTAAAAAGAAAAAGAAAATTGAGCAGACTGATGATCGGAGCGATCCATTTTGGCGGTAATATAATTTTTTTTTTCTAGAAATAATTCCTAATGTATTTTGATTAAAAAATGAACCGAGTGTCGTTTTACACTAATTTTATTAACCCTGAAACTTTTCATCTGAAAAACAAAATAAGTCATCAGTGAAAAAATAGGCATTGATATGAATATCTGAGCTAAAGCAACGAAAAGGGGAAAATAGAAGTGCAAGAACCGCAAGTTTCTTGCATTATTCGGCATGTAATTTACTGTTTGATCTGTAAAAAGGATCTTAAATCTATAGACTTCCATTTTCTCTCTCCTTATTTGAGTATCTCTTTTCTGATATTCAATTTCCATGTTTAACTTTGGGGGGAAATAGGAAAAAATAGGGAAAATATATTTTAATATAATCTTTACTCTTTTTAACTGGTTGTTTATGTATAGTGGGTCACATCAGCAGGTGGGCTTGGAGGGCTGTGATAGCGTATGCTTTAGGTCTAGGAATTAAGCTCTGGTCAGTCACATCATCGTTTAAATTGGTATTCAATGGATGGTTGAAGGTTTTTAAAGCCATCAACGTCGATTCAAACTACTTGAAGTCTGATGTTTTTTCCTCTTCCCCCTCCCCCTTTCTTTCTTTCTTTTGCTTTTGATCTCTTCCCCTTCTCTTCCTTTAGCTCCCCACGTTTTATCAAATAGATTCCCTTTGCTTTCCAGCTGATGTAGTTTTGGCCATTTGGGGTCTCAAAATACGGTTTCCCCCCTAAGGTGATAGTGAAAGAGATTACGAGACTTCAAATGATTCTCATTGAAATCAAATTTACATTACCAGAGACCATGTGCAAGTAAAAATGAGGATATTTAGGTGTGTTTCTCTGAAATGTCGATTTGGGTTTTGTTTATAGTCGTCCTTTGTTTGAGTTTTGTATTATCTGTCTTGTAATAGAGAGGTAACTTCTTTTTCTTTATTATTTTTTACGTGTTCTTCTCTAGTTTGTAAGCATTGAAATAAACAAAGACGAAGTGGGGTGCTTGAGGCTAGTTGGTGGGCTTTCCTCGTTAAGGTTGTATAGAATTTTTTGGTGAGCACTGTTTAGAAACCCGTGAAAACTGAAAGGATATAATAGTATTTCTTTCCCTTATTGTTTTGAAGTATATTTTCTCCTATGCAAAAGTAGATCCAAATGGTGATTCATCGTCTTTGTTTGACGTCCCTTGACAGTTGTAAGACTTAAGAGGTAGATATTAGCTTCGGCTTCTGTGATCAACTTTTTAGTTTTGTTTTTGTTTCATGCGGTGTTATTATTTTATTTGTTGCTAAAACAATTTGCTTCTTGTTTCAAAAAAAATAAAACAATTTGCTCCTGTTAGAGACTTAAAAAGTCGGGTTATTTTGTGCAATCATCTGGGGCTTGATGGTAAATGCGGTTTGGCTCCTGCTGAGGTTACAGCTTCACAGATATTTGTTTTTCTTCAGGCGGTTTTAGAAACTTTTCAGCAATAATGCTACCTCAGCGAGTGGCCCAAGGCTTTAATTTTGAACCTTTCAAGTTTCAACTTGCATCATCATGCATTGATAGCATTTATTCCTTTTTGTTTCTGGAAAACGACTTTAACAATATGTATCATTCATGTATTTCTTCTGTGAATTTATTTGATGTGATCATGAAATGAGGCATTAAAGATTTTGGTGGTCTATGTGATTATACCACTGTAATGGAACTCTTGCATTACTCATGGTGGGGTTATTTGAATTCTTGTAGCAGATTTCATCATTCCGGGAGAGCAAATCTGATGATAGACGGTTTTACATTTTTACTGCTACAAAGACCCTTCATTTGAGAACTGATTCAAAGAAAGATCGGGTTGCTTGGATACAAGCTTTGGTATCAACCAGGAGCATCCTTCCGCTTAGACCATTAAACGATAATCTCTCCCTTGTACCCTATGATTTGTCTATATCGACTGATAGGCTCAAGAAACGTTTGCATGAGGAGGGAATCAGTGATAACCTTGTGAAGGATTGTGAGCAGATTATGCTCTCAGAGTTCTCAGAGATACAAGGGCAACTTAAAGATCTTCATGAAGAAAGATCTAATTTGCTGGACACATTAAGGCAATTGGAGGTAGTGTGAGCTTAGTAATTAGTATGTGTCTTTGAATGAAAATGCTTGATCTTTAGTTATTCACACCTTTTAATAATTTGGAATCTGAATAGTTTGGTGAGCTAAATTAAATTTCTTCCTTTCTGAATTAGAGTGAAGATCATTTAGTTAAAATTGGATGAGTATCAAGTTCCACTTAATGAAGTTAAATGATAAAAGTGTATTTTTTTAATCCTATGGTGTATTGTACTAAGAGGGTGTCAAGCCTCTGCCAGGCTCAGGTTGGTAATTAGCCCAACTGGTGGAGCCTTGAATTCAAAGTGAATAATGTTTACTTCATGGGAGTAACAGCTACTGTTCACAAATGAGAGTATAGAGGCCTAGTAAAATTAGTATCAATAATCTTTATATGTAATATGATGAAAAACTTCCTTGATTGTTTTGATGTCTGGTGGAAATGAATGCGATATGATGAAAACTATCCTTGATTGTTTTGATGGCAAGTGGAAATGAATACCAAAGCTTTTGGTCAATAGTAAAACAAATGTATTCTGTTATTTGATGCATTAGAGCTTATGGGTTTTCTATAGGCTTTACAAGTGATTGCTAATGGAGGGTAATTAGTGTAGTGATAAATTAAAAATGGTTCTTTGTTTGCAACTCTTTATCATTGTCGAATGTTTTATTGAAACTTTGGCAGTATAATTTAATACCATTTTTATGTTATAAGCTTTATTGAGTTTTCCGTTTTTTCTAATCCACATTTTTTCTCATGTGGTATCCTTTGTACTTGGATTATTGGTTTATTGCATTTTGTAACATCATAGTAATATATTTTGGTTGCACTTTTAACCTTCCTTTTGGTAAGGATTATGGTAACTTACATTAAATCCTTACTGACAATGTAAACCCTAGTTGATCAATAAAACTCTAATAATCATATTGGTGGGATTGCTAAACAGTGTGTTCTAATTATCTCATCTTTTAAAATGCTGTCTTATTGTTGGTTTTAGTAATCTCATCTTCTAAATTGTTGATTCTTTTATGAAATTGCATGATACCACATCAATTTAACTGACTTATCCTATGCATTATTTTGCTAAGCTATATTGTTTATGGTAAACTGATTTTTTTTTTTTGTATCTTTTTTTGCATGTTCAGGCAGCTAATATTGAATCTGAAACCTCTGGATTTCATGGAGAATACCAGTTGACGAAGCATGAATATTCCAGTTTGGGCCGTGGAAATAGTGGTACATTAACATCTGTAACTCTGGCTGCATCTTACTTATGCAAGAATGTCAGACTCCTATTTGGATTGTTAAAATTAAATTGTGTTAGCAAAGGTAGTCTTTGTTGTTTTGTATTGACCAGTAGTCATATCCATGCTGGAACTTCATGGGTAAACTGATTCCATAGTGTTTTAGTTATGCATTCTTGAGTAAGAAATTTGTTCTCATCATCCAAAGTTTCAGTGGCAATTTCCTGTCTTCTTATTTTCCATCATCATTCTTGCTTTATTTAACTTGAATGCCAGTTTGTTTCGAAATGCTGTGATAACTGATAAGTAATTATATTATATTAAGCTGTGTTTCTGGTTACTAATTCTTGTCCTGTTCTCTTATTGCCCGACACTTATTTGGGTTCTCAGAATGCAGCACAACTGAATCATCTGATGATGTAGAGAAGCAAGAGCTTGAGGAAGTTTCTCATGAAGATGGGACCTTGTTCTTTGATACAAAAGAGTATTTTACTGAACCTGCAGTAGATCATGCAGATAATCTGAAAGAAACTGAAAATCAATTTTATAATGTGGAAAAGATGCATGCTGATAAAGGAGATTGTGATTCCAGATATCCTCAAATTGAGAGACGAAAAAAACTTCCTGATCCAGTCGAAAAAGAGAAAGGGGTTAGCCTTTGGTCTATGATCAAAGACAATGTGGGAAAGGATCTCACACGAGTATGTCTCCCAGTTTACTTTAATGAACCGATATCTTCCCTTCAGAAATGTTTTGAGGACCTAGAATATTCTTATCTTTTGGACCGAGCATACAAGTTTGGAAAAGAAGTATGTTATCCATACATTTCATCTTTAATATTTTGTGCTTCTATTGATAAATGCACTATTTATCTCCTGGCATAGCAAATTTAGTTCAAATTCAATTTGCGACATGGGAGTACATCTAAAATTTGAGAAATTGCTGTTCACTCTTAACTGATAACGAATAATGTCTAGAGTGAAATTTGAGAAATCTCACTCCCTCAGACATCTCCTGTCCCAAATGTTTTTGGACTTTTTGCAATGCTTTTAAAAATTCTGTAAACATAGCACAGATGTTCTTGCTTTATTTCAGTTCAATAATGACTGGGTTTTCTGTACATTTTCAGGGTAACAGTCTCCAGCGGATTCTTAATGTTGCTGCATTTGCTGTTTCTGGGTATGCTTCCTCTGAAGGCCGACATTGTAAGCCCTTCAATCCATTACTAGGAGAAACTTATGAAGCAAACTATCCTGACAAAGGAGTTCGTTTCTTCTCTGAGAAGGTCAGTATTCAGGAGCATCGATGACTAAACTTTATATTAAGAAATTTGCAGCTTTATATTGAAATGCAGTTCCATAGCACACATGACTTACCTTTCACGTTGAAACAGGTTAGTCATCACCCAACCCTTATTGCCTGTCATTGTGAAGGCAGAGGGTGGAAATTCTGGGGTGACAGTAACCTCCGCACAAAGTTTTGGGGGCGGTCAATTCAGCTCGACCCTGTTGGAGTTCTGACCGTAGAGTTTGATGATGGTGAAATATTTCAGTGGAGCAAGGTGTGCACTACTGGGCTTTGTGTTTACTGGATGTGCCATTTAGGCGTCTTAGTATACTGGACTTTCTATTTGTGTGGTATGAATTATTTGGACCTCATTCTCTGCAGGTAACAACTAGTATTTATAATCTTATCCTTGGTAAAGTATATTGTGATCACCATGGCTTGATGCACATTCATGGGAATCGCCAGTATTCATGCCAACTCAGATTCAAAGAGCAATCTATTCTTGATCGGAACCCTCACCAGGTTAGTTGTCAATATAATTGTTTTATCCCCCTTGATTGCTTCATATCCATAGTTATTCCATCTTCTGTGTCTTAAAGAGTTATTATATGTAGTGTCTTATCCTGCCCTTCATTTAAATAGGTCAATGGGTTTGTCGAAGACCTTTCAAGTAGAAAAGTTGCAACATTATTTGGCAAATGGGATGACAGCATGTATTACATCAACGGTGATGGCAGTGGCAAACCAAAGGACTGCAGCCCTTCTTCAAGTGCCACCTTGCTATGGAAGAGGAACAAACCACCTCCTAATCTGACTCGATACAATTTAACATCATTTGCAATTACACTAAATGAACTAACGCCTGGACTGCAGGTAGAGATGATGTATTACATCGGTTTTTTCATAAGCAATTTCATTTCCCTCTTATGCATATCTAATTGTTTTCTATAGCTTTGTCTGACTTCGGGTATTTGATCACGGATTAAGGAGAAGCTCCCACCTACGGATTCAAGGCTTCGACCAGATCAACGGCATTTGGAGAATGGGGAATATGATAGAGCAAATGCAGAGAAACAGCGGTTAGAGAGGAGGCAGAGAATAGTATGTTTCCGCTGCCATGATTTTTATGTTTCTATGCTCATGCATTTATTTGTGGACAAGGACAAATTGTTTTTTGCCTACATTTGCAATTTCATTCAAATTTAGTTATATCTGATTTAGATGAATTACCTATTATATGACATACTGTTATACTCTATATTATTGCTTCTATTGCTTGATATTCATGCTGTCTCTGGTTCTGCACAGTCGAGGAAACTACAAGAAAATGGGTGGAAGCCTAGATGGTTCCAGAGAGACGGGGAAAATGGATCCTTCCGTTATGTGGGCGGTTATTGGGAAGCAAGAGAACAGGGAAAATGGGATGACTGCCCGAATATATTTGGGGAATTCGAAGAACTTGTTGATTCCTCTGAATAACGCTGATTTCACTTTAAGGTTAGTAAATTCATTCACCATAAGCGTTTGTTTTACCCGAATATCCATATTCTAGCTGCCATATCTTTTGTCATTTAGAGATCTGACCAGGCATGAATTTTTTAATCGTTTAGAATTGGAAAATACTCCGGACAATGACGGAGCAAATGGAGTCGATAAACACGTAAGTAGCTTTGATTCCTGATTGCCGTTTCTAGGCTTATGGGAAGATCGCAGACAAAAGATTCAATCTGGTTCGTCCGAAGAGACAGCCAAGTTAAGAATATGAATCTGTAAGCGGGTTGAGTAGGTATAGTTGGTATAGGTGAGTGAGCCTGAAGAGTGGGGATGGTTTGTGTAATGCAACGTCTCAATAGTTCATTTATTCTATATAGCTCCTTCACCTCAAAATTTAATTTCATAATTATTTGTATTTCCATTCTATGAATAAAAGAAATGAAAAAAAAATTGCACCAAAAAAGAGAGACAAATGAAAAGAAAAAGGCCCTTATTTTCTTTCTTCATGTATTGTTGTTCGAGGTATGAAAGTGTGGATTATAGACATTAAGATCGCGACTTCTTACGAGGAAAGAAAAGACAGGTTGTTGAAGAACTATAGATTTGAACCGAATATGTTTAAGTACCGGGTTGAAATTGAACCGAATACTTCCGACTCGGGTTTTTTTTTCTTGCAGTCCCAAATTTGAGGTTGAAATTTGTAGATGAAAATGGTTAGCTTGGTACTTGGAAGAGTTTATGTTTCAAAAGACCCTTCCAAATTCACTCTCTTTAAACTTAGACTTAATGTAATGCAATGTATCTCTAAAATAAAATAACATTCGATGTTTTAACATTTAATTTTCAACATTTACAATCTGTAAGTTAATGACAAATCTTATGTTATATCTATTATATCTTAGGGTTAACTATATCATTATCACCGAATATTTTGACCACTGAACTAATGAACTTGTCAATCAAACCACCAAACTTATAAAATCAACCTATTTTGACCACCGTTGTTAAAAATTTAACAGTGGAGTGACGGAACTGCCACATCGCAATTAACAGGAAAATTTTAAAATTATACATTTGGTTCCTATTATTTACACATTCTTTCAATTTAGTCTTAATTTTAAATTAATAATATAACAACTTATTTAATTATGTGATGACACGTGTTACCGCCGATTTAGAGGAGGAAAATAAATTCCCTCAACATGTGTTAAGGACGAATCAAACCTGGGCAATGCTTGGTAAAGGTAGTGGCTTAGCCACTGCACCAAGCACAACTTTGTGCTTTAAATTACCAAAATTAATATATATCTCTTATTGGTTTCTACATTTATAAGCCAAAAAGCTCAAACTCTAAACACTAATTTCACATATATAACCTTAAACCTTAAACCCTAAATATTTCAAATTAATTTTACACTAAACATTTCAATTTAATTTGACATATATACACCATAAACACAAACTCTAAACACTAATTTTAAATATATAACTCTAAACACTAATTTCACATATATACCCTAAACCTTAAATATTTCAAATTAATTTCACATATATAACCTTAATTAGTTTGAAATATTTAGGGTTTAGAGTTTAAGGTTTATATATGTGAAATTAATTTGAAATATTTAGGGCTAGGATTTAGGGTTTATATATGTGAAATTAATTTGAAATGTTAGTGTAAAATTAATTTGAAATATTTAGGGCTTAAGGTTATATATATGTGAAATTAGTGTTTAGGGTTTGAGCTTTTGACTTATAAATGTAGAAACCAATAAGAGATATATATTAAATTTGGTGATTTAAAGCAAAAAGTCGTGCTTGGTGTAGCCACTGCCTTTACCCAAGCATTGTCCAGGTTCGATCCACCCCCAACGCATGTTGAGGGATTTTATTTTCCTCCTCTAAATAGGTGGTGACACGTGTCACCACCTGATTGGAGGAGGAAAATAAATTAATAAAATCAAATATAAATAATTAAAGTAAAGTGCTCCAATAAGGTGTTGACACGTGTCACCACCTAATTAAATAATTTATTATTTTATTAATTAAAAATTATGACTAAATTGAAAGCATGCGTAAATAATAGGGACCAAACGTGTAATTTTAAAATTTTCCCGTTAATTACCACGTGACAGTTCCGTCACTTTACCGTTAGATTTTTAACGGCGGTGATCAAAATAGGTTGATTTTATAAGTTCGGTAGTCTGATTGACGAGTTCGTTAGTTCGATGGTCAAAATAAAAATCCTCAATTAGTTCAGTGGTCAATGGTATAGTTAACCCTATATCTTATATATGCTTTACTGATAATATACATATTTACAACATAATAATATATCAAATATTTTAAAAAATATCGACCGGGTCTAATTCAATTGACGTAATTGTTATTGTAATACCCGACAGTTTAAAACTCTGTGTTATTTGGTATTTTAATTTAGCTTAGGGTTCAAATTAGTACTTATATTTTTTTGGTCTAAATTGATTACATGAAGTTAACTTCTATCACATTTTGGTACTAAGTTGAGTATCAAAATATGTGAAAAAGGCAAAATCAATTATAAATTTTGGAAAAAAAAGAAGTATTAACTTCCAATTTGAACCATACAATTAGGTTTAGGTACAAAAAGGTATTAATCCTATTTTAAATGTATTTAGCATTAATTATCACTGTACCTTGGTTGAATTAAATATGAATATGAGAATACAAATCATAAATATCTATGGGAAATCCACATAAATTTAGTCAGAAACAGAAAGAGACAAGCAAGCATTAATCAGTCATTAAAAGACACTTAAAATGCAACTACAAAATCCACCCTGAAGTACGAAAATCAATTGAAAAATACAACACTAGTCAATACTCAATACCATAGCAGAAAATCACTTTGGTTTGAACCTAATAATGGGGGAAAAGTACACATTATTTTCAGTTTTGGGGTAGTTAACGAAGAATGGAAGGCTGAGGTGGGCACGAAAACCGTCCATGGAAGCCGAGCTCTGTCGTCAGTTGCCTTGTTTATTTCGACAAACAAAACCAGGAGGAGGGTTTTTCCCACAAGTGATTAAAGCTTGAAGAGCAAGGGGAATGATTACATTAATGTTTAGGAGCTTAAGTCTTATAGCAGTACAAAGACAAACGGCAGCTTCGAGTTCAACCAGACCTCCGAGAATTGGACAGCAAGCATTTTCAACCGGGTTTCCTAACCCAATGTGCACCAATCCACGAAGCACATCCACACACAGTCCTAGCTTAAGTGAATTGACGGGGCAGGTTGGTTGAGTAGTTGGCGGAGCAGGAGAGCTACCTCCACTTCCACCGCCACCCTCCTCCGGTAGAAGGTGGGTAAGGAGAAGGTGTTGGGATGGTAACCGGAGGGGTTATTACAGGAGGGTTGGTGATGGGAGGGACAATAACAACAGGTGGCAACGGAGGCTTTTCCGATGGTACGGTGGATGCTTGGTGGTTGGAGGGTTCGGGTGGGGAACTTTAGGGTGAGTCAGGTGGTGGTACGGCAGAGGATGTGGATTTTTACAAGGGACACAAGCATACATGGGTGGCAATAACATTAACATGAAAATCAACAAGATGAAAACTATTGCTGTAAACTTGGATCCCATGGTTTAGGGTTCCAAAGATTATTCACCTTGACCTGTAACTTGGGATCAAAGAAATTATACACACACATATATATGCAGCTGAATATGCCTAAAAGGGTATCAAAGGACCTTAAAATAAAAAATAAAAAAGTGGAGGATTCCAAGATAAATAGTGAAATAAATTGAAGATGTTGAAGTGGTGTAGGTAGATTTGCAAACTTCAATGCCTATCCGTGACTCTTGCTCAGTTTCATACTTTCAAGTACGAATCCGTGAATATTTTCACAGATTCTAAAAAAAATAGACATACACTTATCAAAGTACTTGTTCTCGAATCCGAACATGCATGCATAGATACATATGCTAAGTTGCGACCATCTCTCAGAAACCTGGAGAAATCGAATTCGGGTGATAAATTCGATTAAAAAGAACTTATTAACAAGTGGTAATCTTAAAATTTATATACAATATTCGGCTGTACACCATATTGTCACCCGGTCTTTAAATAATACCAGCCATAACGAAATTACTGGTACAAAGGCAATGGAAATGGTGATGCTATAGGAAATACACGGGTCTGGTGAAACGAGGGGAAGATAAAAGCAATGTAGGGAACGAATTTACCAAAGGCTACTGAGAAATCTGATCCCCGAATGTGTTCTCCCCACTATAAGTAACATAAAGAAATCCATCTTCATCCTTCTTCTCTTCGTATATGGCAGACATAATGGCACCTGCAAAAAAAAGGAGATTAGCCCTCTTTGAATCAGAAAGCAAAGGTAAAGAATCGAGCAGTGATGGATGTAAGTGCAAGGGATTACCAGTTGGAGGGAGAACATTGTCCACAAATATGAATATTGCTTTTTCAGCACTCAGTTTGATCCTTTTACGGATAACATATACGAATTGTCCGACAGTCAAATCAGCTGGGACAAGGTACCTGTAAATTTCAGAATCATATTACATAAAGATAATCACCACACCGGGAAACAAGTAAGCAATTTGAACAAATTTCATATGTCCAAGGCAATCCATTGGTGTAAATGACACGGAACATCATTGACATTAACACGAGAATAAACTAGGGCTGTCGATCATCGAAACCATTGTGTAAAGAGAATGAATCAAGAGAATCCAAAGCCACAAATAAGATATCAGGGACACTTACTTCTTCTTGTCAATGTTCGGGATATCACTCCTCTCTGCTTTCTCCACAATCACCTTAAACATAAAAGAGGATAATAAACAAGTCAAGCTTGGAACACTTATAATCACCAACAAATATACAGGCTGATCAAAACAGCATACCATATTAGATGAACACTAAGAATAGATATCAAGATCGAATCCTTACCGGAATCCTATCCGGGTATTTCTCCCTAATCCTAGCAGCCTCTGCCCTCCTCTTCTCTGAAGCCAGAACCAAGCACAAAAAATCATTAGCTTCCGAAAAATATAAATAATTGGTTTCACCATAATAGCATAATCCACACTGATTCAACATAAATAACATAGAAATTAACAATATTATAAGTTCAGACCATGTTCATAACAAATATACAAAAGATTTCAGTACATACCCAGATCATGCTCTTGCTTGAAGTAACTCTTTGCCATTCCTCCTGAAATTACTAACCAAAAAAGCCAAAAAAAATCTGTTCTTTATGAATTTCCAAAGAATTTAAAACCAAAAAAAAAAGTTGCAAAATTAAAGATAATACAAGCAATCCAAAGCCGCCCAAATCTTATCCCGATCAGACTGTTGTTTCCTTTTGCACAATTGAAGAAAACAAAAAAGAAAAGCCCCAAATTTCAACTAAAACTATCCTTTCTAATTGCCCAGAAAACAAAACAAAAGAAAAGAACTATCGAATATACATGAAACAGATGAAAATATAAGAAAAGCCCAGAAAGGCAAACCTTGTGAAGATGAACCCAAAGCAAAAAAGAGAGAAAGTTTTGTTTTTTTTTTCTTGATCAAAAGAAATCTTCTAAGGCTTGAAGCTCGTGGCTTGGTTCACAAGATAAAGTATAAGATTAATATAGGCAGAAGCCTTTGTCTTTGCCTACTTTTTCAACTCTCAGCCGAACTTGTGTTAGTTTGTTATTAGCTTAATACCCAAATAGGTGTACAAACTATGTTTTGTATCACTTTTGCTGTCTAAATTATTTTTAATTTTAAATAATTACTTAAAATTTCAATTTTAATTATTTTAGATGCTAATCGTTAATAAAAAATTGTTAGTCAATTAAAATGTGACAAGTGGCATATTTTAATTTTTAATTTTTTTAATTAATTTTTAAATAAAATTTAAAATTTATTTTTTTAAAAATAATAATTTTAAATCTTTACAAAACAGTCTTAAATCCCTAACTCAAAACCTAAAATCTTCAAATTACCGTCGTTGTCGCCGTTTACTGCCTCACCGGAGACTACTACTGCCGCCAGATTACAACTATTTTTCCCCAATCACCCATCGCCGATAACCGATGGTAGGTGTGTCGTCGACTTTTTTTTTTGTGATTTTGACTTCTTTCGACGTTAGGAAGCAGATCGACACACCTACCGCCGGTTATCAACGATGTGTGATTAGAAAAAACGATCGTGGTGGTCCGACGGCGTGACTACCAGCGGCGGAATCGACTGAAAAAGTTAACGACCCATAATTATTGACTAAAATCAAACTACATTGTTGGTCCATTTTATTTTTGGATCGTTTGATTTCAGTCAATAATTTAAAAAAAATTGTATTTTCGTCACTTACATTTCAATTTATAACATTTTAGCTACTAAGCTGTTAACTACTATTAATACAGTGACCTGACATGTTAGTAAAAAGGTTTATCTTTAATATGACCTATTAATTTTATATAATATATCAATTTAATCTCTAAACGTTAGATAAAATATTATTTCAACTCATGCAGTTTGAATAAAAATATCAATTTGATTTCTGAAATTTAGCTACATCTCCCAACGCCAACTGACCCCAACCCCACCTAACTTTCGCTCACCACTAGGGCCAGCCACCGCCGACAATAATAGTTGGACTCAAATTTTTTTAATTCACCTATTTTTTGACCTCCTTAATTCGAATGATATGTATGTTTTATTGAAAAATATTCATGCTCCACAAATAATTTTATTGAAATTTATGGCCCAAATTAAAAGTATACCTTTTTGACTAGCGTGTCATGTTCACATTGATAGCTTAGTGATCAAAATATTATAAATCGATAATGTAAGTGTTTAAAACGTAACTTTTAAACATTGATGACAAAAATCAAACAACCCAATAACAAAAGGGACAAACCATATAATTTACCAGGTTTTCAATTAATGATTGTTGAAAGATTTTACAAATAGGTTTTGGAAGGGACTAATATGTAATTACAGGTGGGTGTTATTTACACGTGGTTTGATATTATTGGTTTTTTGGTTTAGGTGTAGGTACGAAATTGGCTAATCCTTGTTGATTACGGTAAGACGGGCAGATCATTTTCATGTGTCGCTGTCCTCTTGGATAAGGCTGAAAAGTATGAGAATCGGACGGCTACTAATGTGATGATGACCATCTCACATTTCTTAAATAAAGTGTGGGGTCGGGATGGAAATCCTCTACCTCTTTTCGGTGACTCTATATATGGCACACGCTTAAAATTAAGATTGGGGTCTAGAATTTAGAATTTAGAGTTTTAGGTTAAGGGTTGTGGTTAGGGTTTAGGGAAGTTAGGGTATGGTGTATTTTTAGGGTATAGGGTGTAGTGTTTATGATTTAGAATTTAGAGTTAGAGCTTAGAATTTAATTTTGTAGTGTTTTTTAGTGTTAGGACATAAGTAGGGGCACAAAAAAAGGACAGACAAATTTTATCATGTGGGGTCGTGGGAGAGTTCCCACCTGATAGTACATTATAACTTATAAGAATATGCTCATCATGATAGTACACATGGACGAATACATAATTTTATATCATAAATATGATTATTTTTTGAATAGTATAAATGTGAATATGAACCCAACAAATGTTTCAGTGAAAAAGCGAATAATGTTCATCTTAAGAGGCATAAATTTAAATTGCTTTTATTACATAGTGTATGTTTTTTTAAAATGAACATCACCTGCTTTCCCAATAAAATTATTTGTTGAGTTCATAAGTGTGATTCTTTTAAAGGAAGAAATTATAAAAATGTATAGGCATGCTATTTAAGAATTTTTGAGTATTTATACTTAAAATATTAATTAATAAAAATTTTATATTATAGGAGAATTTAAAAATTTGATCGGTCCATCCCCGATATATATGCATGATATATCCACTTAAAAGAACTGATTTTCAACTTTCTATTTATAAACTTTGATGACTTGCAAGTTGCAACTCTATACGTCTCATTGAATGTGTTCCTAAACATTTCCGGATCGGGACAGATCGAGGGGATGGAGGTAATTAAAATCTTTTTTTTATATATCTTTATTTATGGCTTCACATTAAAAAAATTATGTTTAGAGTTTAAAGTTAAGGTTTAAAATTTATGATTAGGGTTTAAAAAATTAGAGGTAAAGTGCATTTTTAAGGTTTATGATTTAGAATTTAATGTTAGGACATAATTTAATTTTTTTTAATCTAGAAACATAATTTTTGTTATGCTAGAGGGGACAATCCCTTGAAATTTAAAATTCATATATGATTTAGAAATTTTTTATTGAAAATATATTTTCGGCTCCTAAAGTTTTATAAATTCGTCTCTACTATAAAGTTCTACGTCCGTCCATTTTTTGAAACCCAGGATCCTCCAGATTCTGGGATGTTTTAGAATTCCCTTCTCATCATCATCTGAATAATAATTTCAACTAGACCGGACATTACCGCGCAGATCCCTGAAAAATCTGATTATGGAACAGGTCTAATTGGAAGATTATATAGTCATTATTCATTCAATAATCAATAATCAATACCACTTGTGGTATACCAGTATCTGATATGAGAAAAAGAGGGGGGGAAATATGATAATTACAGAAAGAATGCAACAAGTTAATGAATTTGCAACTACCAACAGCATACCCAAAGGATCTTAGCCTTAAACAAGTTTTGCTAATTCGATAAAGCTAACTAATGGAAGTTACCAGCAGAAGACCCTCTGTTTACTTCTCCAGATGAAGGAAAGTAGAGGAAGAAGATGAGCCGACCGGAGCAGTAGCTGTTTACGATCTCTTCATGATGTATCCCATAATTAATCCGACCAAGCCAATCAATACAACAAGCATGAATGACAGACCACCACCACTTTTGCTGGTTTCGCGCTTCAACACTTCCTAAACATTTGTAGTTTTTACATGTGAGAATTTTGCATGGCTCAAAAATAGATCAAGAGAACATAGTAAACCGGTCGGAGACAAGTATATCAGGTGATGGAAATTTTTAACTGCATTTCATAAGCAACTATAGAAATTATAGAGAGTCGTATGCGGAAAATAAAGTGTCAATGAATTTACTGACTTGGTCATCCATAATGAAAGAAAACTGCAGGTGGAAGCATAGAAAAAGACCAATAGTTATAACTACGATTCGTATGGTTTAGTCACGGCCAGTTCCACTCACCAGCTCTTGGCGAAGCTTGTTATTCTGTTGAATTGCTTTATTTTTTTCTTCAGTCAGCTTTGTTATGAGAGCTTTTGCCTGCAATTATAGGAAGTATTATTGAGGATTATTATACCTTCAATATATCAACATCACATACAATAAAAGAGCTTCAGGCACCAATCTAGAAGAGTTGAAAGCAATGCAAATATCTGACTAGAAAATATGGATGAACTATGTTACTTTGCCTAGGGTGTGATTTCTGGAATACGGGTATGTTTCCAACGCAGATAAGTCCAATTTTTTAAAGTTCATTCATGTATTGGGAGGCTACTGGAGGATCATATTTTCATATTCATATCGAATACAGTGTTGGACACAAGTATTTCAAGAAAATAAAGAGTTGAAGCAACGTGGATCCGAAATGACAAAATAAATGAATAACAAATCACACATATGCAGCAGTATAGGGTGACACAGAAGATACATAATCCAGAACTTACCTCGGGATGTTTATATTGAACTTCATCTGTGTAAATATCTAACTAGAAAAATATGATTCTTACTATACTCAGAAAGAACTATGTTACTGACTCTGATGTTTGGATAAGCATTGGAGGATCATATTTTTCATTCCGATATTTGGATATGCATTGGAGGATCATAACCGGAGTAAGTTCTTACCCAGACTGGAGGATCATATTTTCATACTGAATCAGATATGCATTGGATATTGGTGTTGGACACGAATATTTCAAGAAAAATAAAGAAACAGAGCAACACGGATCCGCAATGCCAAAACAAATGAAGAACAAATCATGCACATGCAGCAGTATAGGGTGACACAAAAGATACAGAATTCAGAATTTACCTCAGGAGATTTATCTTGAACTTCATCTGTAAATGTTCTTGCAGCCTGCATTCACCAAATGCAAACTATTAGCATTCTAGAAAACATGGTGCAAACAACAGAAACAATAACAAAAATATTCACAGCAGGATCTCGGTTTCGGTACCATAACAAACTCAGCAGCATTTGCCTGGCCATTGTCCGAAACAGATCCTCTCATCGAAGACCCTGCTTCAGACCCGTCCTGTGCAGGTGTAAGTTGAGGTGAAAAAACATAAACCACTCTCAACTTGCATTCCTCAACCACATTCCCAGCTTCTCTGTTGAACTAGAAAAACGAACATTTCCGCAATCAATCAAAACCATACATCCTAACCCTCAAAAGGAATTATATAACTATATTACTCGAATACAAATGTGAATATCGGAAATGGATACTTATAGCAAAATGAAGGGTCGGAATAATAATATCATATCATACCATTTCCGCAGTTATATCCTTTGGGGTTGCACCATCAGGGGCTTTTACACCTTGAAGGAGGAATTTGTCCTTGCATTGCATATCAGCAGGGACCTCCTTTTGCGCTTGCATGGTAACTAAAACAAAAACCATTGATTCTTTTGAAGATTACCCAGAAAACAACAATCATAAAAATCTGGGAAAAAATGTGATTTATTCATTGCATTTGTACATTGTACCTGTAACCTCGCATGTCGATTTAGGCAAAACGATCCCCGTGTTGGGACGAACACAGTACTTTTTCGGATTTGTTGTTTTCACCTGAAAAACAAAATCCAAATAAAGTAATGATTTTTCGTTGCTAATCATTCATTCCTGTTTTTATTTTTCTCAGCTACCAAACAGATCATTACAAATCGACATTGATGAACGATACCTTGAAAGCTACATAATCATCAGTTTTATTCGACAATTGAAGAGAACATGCGATCTGCTTCTTCAGCTCAACTATTGAAACACCATAACCAACAACAACGAATCAAAACTAAAATCCCAGAAATCAAAGGGAAATATAATCCCAGAATGAAAATAAAAAACTTACAAGGAAACTTGAGCTCTACAGGGTCGACGTTGAGAAGTTCTCCCGTGCTCATTTCGAAACAATGGGATTTAATCGAGGACTTGATTAATCTCTAAAAAGAGAGAAAAAAGAAATGAAAATGAGAAGGAATCCAATCTCTCCCTTTATTATTGGGATCAGCAACTGCTCTGCTCCTACTCGATTCCCCATTTTTTGGTTTTTATAAATTAACCGGTTCAAAAAAATTCATTTTTTCTCCTTCTTATTATTAGTTAATATCACTTGAATCGACCAAAATTATTGGATTGGTCGCTTTTACATCTCCATCGTTAATTTGGGTCAGTTTTATATTTAGATTGTTTATAGTTGCTTATTGAGTAATGGCCATGGATCTTAAAAAAAAGGCTCGAACTTGATGATGGTTGGTTTATGAAATTAGAAAATATGAATGGATTCTCTCAAATATTAGAAGGGGGCAAGATTCAATTAATCCTTTAAATATAAAATTTAAAAAGATAAAAGTTTTATTTGACTGGTATTTAAACTAATAAGAACCTCAAATGTTATTATACTAAAATATTTTAGGAAGCCAAAAGCCCCTCCCAACCTATATATAATTCCGTCCCTAGCTTCCATGGATTTTACGTACGTTTGATTCAACGAGCAGTGTGAAGTAATGAAAGACTAAATGTATGTAAACGAATCGTACGAACACGAGCGAAGGTATGTACATGGATGAAGTTATATGTTTTGTTTATGAATTTGCCCCTCGCTCTTAAATATTTATGTTTTCCCCCAATCCCAGATCCTTCCCTGGGTATGTACATGTTCGTTCGTTTAACTTTAACCGAACAAACGAACGGACATGAACAACTAAAGGAACAAAATTTCTTGCTCATGTTCGTTCGTTAGGGAATGTAGTTTGTTCGTGTTCGTTAATGTTCGTTAAAATGATAAACGAATGTAAACAGACATAAACCATGATAACATTAACCGCATATAACATGTAGCTTCAGAGTTAATACATATGTGGATAAATTTAAACGAACATAAACGAAACGAAATGATATTGAGCTGCTGAGTGGAAAATACATATGTGAATACATTTAAACGAACATATTACCGATTATTCACGAACAAATACGAACCTTCATTTTATTCATATTTGTTCATTTAATTAAGCGAATAAAATATTTCGTTTAATAAACAAACGAACATAGACAAACTTTTCGTAAAACGATCCACCAACAGTTGGGTAAACATTCGGTTCCTTACTTCCCTAACAACTGGGTACTTGAAAACCCAAGAGCCAAGTGTTTTGGACCATACTATGGCTTTGGGTTGGGTTTGTTTTTTACTGACGACATCATCTGTTTCTGATAAGAAAAAGATAAAAATGGGAACTTTATGCACCTACGGTCGGAATCACTGAAGTGTAAACAAAGAGCCCAATCCAAGCGAAAGCAAAGAGTGGCGCAAAAATGGCGGCTGCTCTAACACCCGCCACTACTCTCCGATTCAAACCGTACTCTACCCTCCGTTTCCTTTCATTTTATTCCAAAAATATAACAAGCCCTCGCCTTTTCCCACCGCTTACTCACCGGCCGGTCTACTTTCACTCAACTGGTCATCGGAAGCGATGCTTCTGCTCCGTTATCTCAGCCGCGCTGCAGTCCGGTGAGATGAAGAAAACGGAATTCCCAGAGAAGAAAGTTGGCGAAATGGGGAATAAAGTAGGCGAATTTAGGAAAAAAGTGAAGATAGCTGACATAAAAGGAGGGCCTGATGAAGGTTTGAATCGGGTCGGGCAGACTCTGGTGGTTATGGGTTGGGTTCGGACTCTCCGTGTTCAAAGCAGCGTTACATTCCTTGAGGTAAAATTGAAAAAAAAGAAAATAATGCCTTTCCTTTTGCTTGCAATTAATGTATGTGGTTGATATTATATTTGTAGGTAAATGATGGTTCATCCCTTTCAAACATGCAATGCGTGATGAATTTGGATGCTGAAGGTTATGATCAGGTAATTCAACATTAAATTGTTAGAGTTTCTTAGCACCATTTTCTGTGTGAAAGTGGAAAATGGAAATTTTCAATATATATATTATATACTTGCAAATTATTTATATGTTTCAAGCTTGTAGGTGGAATCTGGCTTGATTACTACTGGTGCATCTATATGGGTGCGAGGGACTTTGGTGGCTAGCCAAGGATCAAAGCAGAAGGTGGAATTGAAGGTTGAAAAAGTTGTTTTGGTACGGTAGATTGCCCCCCTTTTTTGTTTTGTTGAAGTTGATTATTGTGATATGTAGGAATTTATTCATCCATTTTGCCTCGAGAATTGGCTTGAGTGGTCTCCATTTGATACCATCGAAGCTGTTTCATGAAATCAGAACATTATTTTCCTTCTTGTACTTTTGTGGAGAGAAAAGATAGTTTTTAAGTTAATAACTTTTAACCTATCATTCTTGCTTTCTGTATTGCTGTCTTGTGATCCTAAATTGGTTTCTGTAGTTACTCGTTACCCTTTTTCATGGTACTATATTTCATGAGTGTCAATGTATGTTCCTCTATCGGGTCATTGACAGAAATTTCTTCCCCAAATTGAAGGACACAATTTAAACTTCTAGTGTTTGAACTAATTGTATTTAATATGAATCTTTTGTTTTTCGGCAGGTCGGAAAAAGTGATCCTTCCTATCCCATTCAAAAGAAAAGGGTCAGCCGAGAATTTTTGAGAACTAAAGCTCATCTTCGTCCTAGAACAAACACATTTGGTGCGGTATGGTTCTGATGCTTGTTCACTATCATCTACCGTTGCTATTATATTCATTTATTTTTAGTCTTGCCATAGTTTATGCAAGACATCATCTATTATATTGGTTGTAACTTTTACTTGCTATTTGCCAGCATGGTTATTTTGCAGTCTTTGTGCTTTTATTTGTTTGTCTTCCAAATGAGATCATGATGATTTTCGTTGCTTGTTTGTTTATCTATGTGTGTATTCTCTTTTAATGGTTAGCTTCTCTTTAGGTTGCACGAGTGAGGAATGCTTTGGCTTATGCAACGCATAAATTTTTTCAAGAAAATGGTTTTGTATGGATCTCAAGTCCTATCATCACAGCTTCAGATTGTGAAGGAGCTGGAGAGCAGTTCTGTGTTACTACCTTGGTATGAACACTATCTATGGTGGATCTATTTATGTCTTCTAATAGCTATTTTGTTAGGTTTTGATCATTGGAAGTTAATCTACGGCTCCATGCCTCCATATTTATTTTAAATAACTTTGTATAAAGTTAAGCTACTGTTGACCGATCTACTTGGAGCATCTAGACTTAGTGAATTATTATATTTTGCATAATTTTCTGGCATCCTTATTGCATTGTTAAATTTGTTTCTCCTTGGGGGTGTTTTAGACTATGTATGGGCTTGTTGATTTAAACGTAGAATCCCGATGTGTGTGAAGTGGTTTCAGTAAGAACTCATTAGCAATTACGTCCCAATTATGTTTGGGCTTTTCATTTAGCTTTTTGACTTATATAAAGTTTTTTTTTTGTAAATTCATAGATTCCAAGCTCCAGAGAAGCTGCTGATTCTCCTGTGAATGCCATTCCAAATACAAAGGGTGGGTTAATAGATTGGTCACAGGTGAGCTTGTTTTACTTCACAACGCTTCCAATACTACTACATGGAGTTGCATCCCTATTTAAAATGTTTAAAATTTTATAAAATAAAAGTGCTCTCTTTGCATTTCAAGGTACTTCAACTGCAGAGAGGCAGCCAACTGCATGTCGTTTTATAGCTTTGCTCCATTCTTCATCCATGCACTTGATGGATTAGTTCATAAGATGTTTTATATGGAAATGAACTTGTAAACTTTTCTTGTGCTGCAATTTTTTCATTGTCCATCATTATATGTCCGAAACTAGTGGATGTAGTTTTAACTCTCTCAGGAATTAGTATGTTTCTGAATTCTACTAATGTCTATGTGGCAGGATTTTTTTGGCAAACCTGCATTCTTGACAGTTTCCGGCCAACTTAATGCTGAAACATATGCTACTGCTCTTTCAGATGTATGTTTCCACTTGTTCTCATAGTAATTCAAAATATGAACCAATCAAGAAATAATGCATACTTATACTTTGTTAGGTGTATACATTTGGACCCACATTTCGAGCAGAAAATTCAAACACATCTAGGCACTTGGCTGAATTTTGGGTAAGCATTTGTGGTTTATCCTTGTAAACTTTTAACATTCTCCATGTCTCTACCTATTTTTGTGCATTTGGTCTGACCTTCCTAAACCTTGTGTTGAAGAACTTATACCCTCTTTTATTTAGATGATTGAACCAGAGCTGGCTTTTGCTGATCTGAATGATGATATGGCCTGTGCTACTGCATATCTCCAGTATGTAGTATGTTACTCTTCACATCTATTATGAATCATCTTTGTTGCTAGAGTGAGAAGCTCATAGGCAAATACATTTAAATTCTTTTAGTTATACTTTTCTGAGTGATTTGCTGTAATGTATTCTCTTTTCCTTGGAAGGTGAGACATGTGCTCGATAATTGCAAGGAAGACATGGAATTTTTCAACACTTGGATCGAGAAAGGGGTCATTGATCGACTGAATGTATGAGCTCATTGT
This sequence comes from Hibiscus tridactylites, assembly GCA_958450335.1. Taxonomy (NCBI): domain Eukaryota; kingdom Viridiplantae; phylum Streptophyta; class Magnoliopsida; order Malvales; family Malvaceae; genus Hibiscus; species Hibiscus tridactylites. Next base: position 29,720,453 of record OY288274.1, on the reverse strand, counting down.
GTATCTTAACCTTACAATTTTTCTTCTGAATTTGGAGGGGGTTATACATTATTTGCTCTTCTAGATTGTGACCAGTTCTTTTGAGCTTGAAACTATTACTGGCAATGTTATTGACTTATTGTACTGATAAAGGGTAACTTTTATTTGGTTAACAGGATGTGGCTGAGAAAGACTTTGTGCAGCTGACTTATACTGATGCAATTGAACTTCTTCTAAAAGCAAATAAGAAATTCGAATTCCCGGTATTGCATTCTCACTTTTTTGGTTTCAAACCTATAAAAATTTCTCCTCTTGCATTAGCCTTATAAAAATTAACCATTTCCAGGTCATGAATATGCCATGCTTAAATTTATGATTGTTAACCATGCCTTTCACAGATAATCCCATCACAGGTTTGTATGGGTATTCGTTTCTATCGGAGATTTCTAACTCTTGGTTTCTTTTGTAGGTGGAATGGGGATGTGATTTGCAAAGTGAGCATGAACGATACATAACTGAACAAGCATTTAACGGATGCCCTGTTATAATCAGGGACTATCCCAAGGCATGCAATTTGTCTCTATCACTCTTCTCCATGTCAGATTTTATTTGCTTTCTCTGTTCCATGCCTAAAAGTTTTTAATGTAAAACTCTCAGGAGATCAAGGCATTCTATATGCGGGAAAATGACGACGGAAAGACTGTAGCGGCAATGGATATGTTGGTACCTCGGGTAAATATTAAGTTTCTTCATTTATGGCGGCCAACAAATTGGTTATGAATTTAAATCCATGCTACAATCTGTTTATAGCCGTACTTCATTGGATAAGTATAGATGATTTTCATGCTCATATTTTTTGCACAAACATGTGTAGCACTTCTATAAGGAATCTTATTGTTATATTCTTTTTTCCTCGGTTGGCGAGTTCATTCTAGTTCTTTGTCTACATTTGGTTAGGTTGGTGAGCTCATTGGTGGAAGCCAAAGGGAAGAACGGCTTGATTATCTGGAAAATCGTTTAGATGAGCTGAAGCTTAATAAGGAGAGCTACTGGTGGTACCTCGATCTCCGTCGTTATGGTTCAGGTTAGGGATCCTTCTCATAAACTATAACAATAGCTGCTGATCCCGAAAAAGTTGTTATCATGGTTTCTGTTTAATGACCATGTCATGGCATTTACCATTTTAGAAAGAAAAAAAAACTTGTTCTAGGATATTCATCAACATCTCTTTGATTATCCTTTGCCAGTTCCCCATGCGGGTTTCGGTCTCGGCTTCGAGAGACTCGTGCAATTTGCTACTGGAGTTGAGAATATAAGAGATGCAATACCTTTCCCAAGAACACCCGGGTCTGCTGAATTTTAGTGGTGCAACCATCCATAAGTTTTCATATTTCTTTAAGCTGTTTTTTCAGGCTCTTTCTCTTTTCTCAATAAATTTGTTTTATACCAAGAGATCCCAATCAATGTTGTAGAGCACTGAAGACTTCCCTCTCCTTTTGCCTTTTATTTTTTTAAAGAATTTTAAAAAGGGTATGTTGAAGTTTATAGTATTTACTATTTAGATCTGTTGTAAAATGAATTTACCCTAGTGGTTTCTCTTTTTTTTTTAAATTTCTTTTAATATATATGATACTTATTTGTTACATTGACGGTGATATCTATTCAAATTTATAATTATAACATGATTATGCAATGATGTTTATTCAGAATTATGGTGATTTATCTCTATAATATAGGATTATCATTTATCATTCATCATTTAGCAACTTAAAAACTTGTAGTTGAGCAAGCGTTGAAGGCCGATTGGTCAAAATTGCTTACTTGCTCCATTCCCTTCCTCTTAAAGTTTCGGGCTTATGACCCAACAGAAGCATTCATTCCTCTAGAATCTTTCCCCTTTTAGGTAGAAATAGAAGTATTTATCAAAAAAAAAACTCGTAGTTATCGTTTATTCTTTATATGAGCTAACATAATGTAAAAAATTAATTAGGGCTCGCTCTAGTGGATAACTTGAGAATGACGTTTTATTAATTAATTAATGGTTTTCTTCCTAAGATTAAAATTATGGAGAACTATATATGTGTATTGAAAAAGTCTTTCATATTGGGGTAGCTGCTTGGACCCATTCTGGATTACTTGAATAAGTTAATTCTGATTAACAAATACAGAATATAAAATATAGTATTTATTGGCCTCATTTGCTTGTTTTGTTTAACCAATGTGTTTGTCCTAACATTAATTAATTTAAAACTTCTAAACACTGATATATATTATTCATTGTTATTACCTAGACCGTAACATGTTTATTATTCTGTCGTTTTACATGTGATCACATCTAGTTTTCTTACGAATCAAAATCAAATTAAATTTAAATAATTAAATCGAGTTTTATAAATTCAATTAATTATATTCTTTAACATAAACTAAAAAAGCAAAATGAACTAAATATATCAAAGTATTACTAAAACCGAAACCGAATGGAATACCATATTCAAATCAGTTTGCAGTTTTTCTTGGTCCATCAATCATTCAATGAATTACTCTAATTTATCAGATTTGAAAGCAAGAGATTGGTAAAGCATAACCCTTTTCCCCACTTATTTCAAGGGGAAAATATAATGATTATTACCCAGAAGAAGAAAAAAAAACTATATATACAACAAATCCATGTTCCAATAGTTCCTACAATGAACATTTGATTGCCAATTAAAAATAAAAACAGCTACTTAAATTTCATCACGAAAGCAAAATATGGTACGTATCTTTTAGCAACCGGTCACACATGAAAACATCCTGTGGCTCCTAAACCTCGTAAGTTTCGGCCCGGCCGGTGTCGGAGCATCTCCGGTAATTTTCAGCCCGTCCACCGACGAGGAGATATCTCCCGTGGACATCCGTCGGCGGTGACCGCGGCCGGCGATATTCTTCTCAGCTACAGAAGTATTATTTGGTTCCACATAGATATGACTACGACTCTGAACGTAGAAATCCGCAATGTTGTAAGGTTGAGCAGCGCCGGACGAGAGACACTCGTATTGCCGGCGCGTTTTGGTCTTCTTCAGTGTTCGGTAAACCAAAGGGATAAGACCCTCCATTTTTTGTGGTTTGTGACAGAAGAAAATAGAGATGAGGAAGATAGAAACTGTGGGGGAAGACTTTTGGTGGTGATGAACTGATCACTAAGACTATATGTACAAATATATAATTTGGTATATTTCTTGTGGCAATGAAATGGCAAGTCTAGCACGCCATCTTTTTGACTAAAGGCATTCAATATTTCATTCATATAAATAATGGGAGTTGTTAATTAAATTTGAAACAGATTGGGTTAGGAAACATTGGTGATCCGGATCATATATACATACATACATATACACATAGAACAGTGCAGCCGACTGACAGATGTATTCTCATATTAAACAATTCTTTTTTTAATAATACTTGATGAATGATTCGGCAAGGGCTGCATTCTTCATTCTTGAGTAAGCAAGTTGAAATGTCTGCTAGGAATTTTCTTATCATCCTATTCTTTTATCGATTAATTCGGATCAAATACAACCGATCAATTTTCTAATACTAAAGTCAGTTTAATAAAAACACAATCAATTGGTCACTCCTTATATTAAAGTTGGTCAATCGAATCAAGCCACTGATCTTGCTAAAAGAATTTAAAATCTTATTTCATTTGATCAACTGATTATTGATTTTATTGGATTATTTTAATGCTTCTTATGTAATGGATCATGTTCGTTTTCCTGCTACTAATGAATAAAACATGTCTCTGATTTTTGCTCATTTTGTCATAAAGTATGTCATAACTCTGTTTATGTCCTGATAAAGCGTGTTTACTTTTATCGTTAAACTATTATCTCTATGTGGCTTTGACGTGTAGTGGAGGATTGAGTAGTTGGACTTACTAGCTTGGATAGGCATGCCATTTAGTTCTGCAATTTTGTATCGCTAAATGAAGGAATAGAGATAGAAAATTCAGATTGTGATATCAAAATTTTGAAGTGTTAACTCATATTTTATTAAAAATAGGTGAAATCAAATGACATTAATTTAAAAAGTTTTTATACTTTTAAACTGATGTCAATTTTTTAAATGATGTTAAACTTTTTTATATACAATGTCACAATTTTTTGCCTGACTCCGTCAATGAAAAACAAGTGCGGGCACTATACTCAAATTATTTATTGCAAGAAAGAAGACTAGCGCTCAAGAATCCAGAATAATCAGCAGTAAATATGCCAATCACTAAGGACAGAGCCAATATTAAATCATGAGGGGTAAGGTGTTTAACTTTGGAATGATTGAAATCTTAAAAAGTAATTAAACCATAAAAAATTAAAGGTTTAAATGTCAAATAAGTGCCCAAACTATATCATTTTTTTTCTATATAGGAGCCCAAAGTTTTTTTTCACAAAAAAGGTCAAGTAGGTGCCTAACGTTTTCAAAGTTACCCGTTTAGGTTCCCGCCGTTAACTTGCTTTAAAAAATCCCTATATATACCAAAATTCACAAAATAACCATAAAATCTTTAGATCCCTACATCCAGCCACTGTCGTCGCTGTTCATCACGCTATCGCGACGGAATGAAGTTTTTTTTTCTCTTGTTGCAAGACGAACGTCGTTCATCGACCAATCAACCGCCATTTGTCGTCGACTTTTTTTTTTTCTTTTACGAGTTCGACTTTATTTCGAAGATATGCACATCGCCCGTCAACTATCGATGACGAGAGAATGAGAGAAATGATCATGGGGTCCGGTGAAGAAAGTGGTGGGCACGCCGTCGGTGATTGATGGCGATAACGACTAGAATTGAGATTTGGGTCTTAAGAATTTAGGGATTTGGGGACTACTTCGTGGAATTTTGAGGATTTTAGGATAGTTTTGACAATAAAACATGCCATGTGTCATGTTTTTATTGGCTAACAGAATTTTTTAATGGTTGTTAACGGCAAGGCACCTAAATGGAAACTTTGAAAACGTTAGACACCAATTTGGCCCAAAAAATATTTTGGGAACCTATTTGAAAAAAAAGGTATAGTTTGGGCACTTATTTGACACTTAAGCCAAAATTAAAGGAGATAAGATTTAAATTCGTCAATTTTAAAATTAAAAGGTCTTAAAAGCAATTAAATCATAAATATTTGAGGTGAATACTTAATTTAATTAATTTTAAAACTAATAAGGTCTTAAAAATAAATTATACCGGAGAATTTTGGGAGAGACTAGGACTTAATTGAAATAGTTTCAAAACTATCAATGACCTAAAATATATTTAAACCATCAAAGTTGAGGGAGAAATTGCCCCTCTCACCCTTAACATAGTTTTGTCCCTTCCAATTACGTAGATAGTCTATAGTAATTTTCAACAATTTTACAACACCATTATTAGATGCGGCAATCGGGTCGTTCAGATCGGTTTCAGTTCGGGTCATTTTGGGTCTATCTAGAATAGGTTTAGATTCGGGTTGGTTTGATTTGGGTCCGGTTCGGGTCTATGATAAATCGAGTCTGGTTCGGGTATTGGATCGAGTCAAGACCAGATCGGTTGTTTTCGGGTCGGGTCAATATCAGATCGGTTACTTTTGGTTCGGGTCAAAATCAGGTTGTTCGAGTCGGTTTTGGGTCTGGTCAACCTCTAAATTTTTGGGTCAATTCGGTTTGAGTTGGGTATGATTCACAAAGACTTTGTTGATGTAGAATATTGTATCGATGAAGGATAGAAAGACTTTATAAAGTTTAGAGTTTATGATATAATTTATAGGGTTTGGAGTTTATGATACAATTCATAGGTTTTGGACTAAATTATAATAATAAGAGATAAATATAGGTCAATTTTGGATAAAAAATAAAATTTTAGGGACTAATTTGAACCAAAATATCACCATATTAAAAGTATCAGACTAAATTACAAAAAATAGAAATAAATAGGCGTTAATTTCGACTAAAAATTAAATCACATTGACTAAAATGAAAAAATATCATCATATTAAATTTATTAGACTAAATTACAAAAATTAGAAATAAATAGGGGTCAATTTCGACTAAAAATAAAATTTTGAAGACTAAAAATCACCGTGGGGGCGAGGATTGCTATATATGAAGTCCGAATCGTAGAGATACTTATGACTAAATTGAATTAGACTAAAACTTAAAAATAAATATTAGAACTAAAATATAAAATTGTAAACACAACAAAATCTAAAGGGTAATAATCTCTAACCTAAAAAAATGGGCGGCTTCTTTCCCTTTAAAATCTGTCATCTCAATTAATATGTTTCAAAGTTGGCAATTGATAACCGACTTTTTCTCTCTTCTTTTTTACTCATTGTCATTTTTTTATTAAAATGAAAGGATGCATTTGGTGGGAAACAATCCTGCTTATTATTTTAGGTCAGGGAAGTTAATTTTTTTAGCCCTTCCAACTTTAAAAGTTTTTTTATTTAAGTCCTAAATTTTTACTTTTAAGTTTTAGTTTAATTCAATTGAGTACAAATTTAGGTTAATTTAATTGAAATTCGATATTTAGTTTTAGAATTCTTTTAAGGGTAAACTACACAAATGACCACCTAACTATGGAGTTGGTGTCGATATGACTATACTTTCAATTTTGGCAAATATACTACTAAACTATTTAATGTGTTCCAATCAGGCCACCAACCGTTAAAAAACGGAAAAACTAATTTGGGTGTTAAATAAAATTAGTATAATCACACATTTGGTCCACGTTATTTACATAGTACATCAATTTGGTCCTAATTTTAATTTAATAAAATAAACTAATTCTTTTATTAGGTGGTGTCACCACCTTATTGGAGCACTTTATTAATTTTTATTTAATTCAATTAATTTATTTTCTTCATCCAATTAGGTGGTGACATGTGTCACCTGATTGAAGGAAGAAAAATCAAAACCAAGTAATTGCTGCTAGAGGGGATTCAAACCAAGGACTCCTCCAATGCATGTTGAATATGCTTGCCACTAGGCTAAGCACAGTTCAATAATATAAAACCTCAAATTTTATATATGTGTTAGTTACTCGTTAATGCAAGGAAAAATAAAAAACTAACAACTGATGCTAGGGGATTCAAACCAAGGACACCCCTAATGTATGTTGCTTGTGCTGGCAAGCACAATTTAGTGATATAAAACCTTAAATTTTATATATGTTTTAGTTACTTGTTAATGCAAGGAAAAAGGAAGTGTGGTTTTAGGGGACTCAAACAAGACACACTTATGATATATAAAAAAACATCTAACCTAATTAAATAAATCTAATAAATAAATTAAACTTAACAATATTTTGTATATATTTTTAAATTATAGTTAGTGTACGATTTAAAATAAAAAATTTAAAATTATAGTTTGGATTCACTAAATGAATCATTGAACTCACCAAATGAATTTGATATAATTTTAAAATTTTAATATAATTATATATATAATCATTGAATTAATTTTTTAATTTGATTAATCATTTTAATAAATTTAACTTAATTAATCATTTTATTTTCAGGTGCTGTAGCTGAGTAGAGGAGGAGAGGACAGGAAAGTTGGGAGCAAAAGAAGCTGTACTGAAGTAGTTCCAAGTGCCACCAAGGACGTCGCCGTAGCAGCACTGCCGCCGAGTGCCGCCCAGGCAAGAGTTAAACCGACTTAGCCAAGATGGGTCACGATTGAAAGAGGACAATTTCCCTAGTCCAATGAGCCCAGTCTTGAAATTATCTGAAGCTTGTAGCGGCCTGAAAAACTGATTAAAGATTGATAAATAAGATGACTTATCTTTACTTGCTGGAGAAGGCAACGTTCAAAGAGTCCACAAGATCCCAAATTTTCCTGGAGTAATCCTAATAACGCCCAATGGAGTCTTAAAAGCTGTCCTATATGCCCATAATGCATCATTAAGGAGTAAAGACCAATCTTTCCTAGTTGGCTTAACCATCTTCTCAAGAATGTTCTTAACTTCCCTATTAGATATCTCAGCTTGTCCATTGGTCTGTGGGTGGTATGCTGTCGCGATCTTGTGCTTGACACCATATTTCTTCAAGGCGGCAGCAATAACCCTATTGTCAAAATGTCTCCCTTCATCACTGATAATCGCCTTAGGGATGCCAAACCTCGAAAAAATGTTTTTATGTAGAAATTTTTGGACTGTCTTGGCATCATTCTTTTGAGTGGCGATAGCTTCAACCCACTTAGAGACATAATCCACTGCTAGGAGGATGTATAGATTTCCACATGAAGATGGAAAAGGTCCCATAAAATCAATCCCCCAAACGTCGAAGATTTCGACTTCTAGAATGTTCTGTAGTGGCATCTCGTTTCTCCTCGAGATGTTACCTGTCCGCTGACACCTGTCACAGTTCTTGTAGAAGTCCTGTGCATCTTTATACAGTGTCGGCCAGTAGAACCCTGACTGCAGCACCTTGGCAACAGTTTTGTTGCCTCCTAAGTGACCTCCATATTGTGAAGCATGACAGTGATGGAGAATGTCTTCTTGCTCTTCTTGTGGTACACACCTCCTTATAACCTGATCTGCACACATTTTGAAAAGAAGAGGTTCGTCCCAATAATAATGCTTAACATCATTTTGGCACCTCTTCCTGGCTTGATAATTAAGATCAGAAGGAAGTATTCCGCTAACTATAAAATTAACGAAATCAGCATACCAGGGGAGTTCAGAAGACTTGTCTGCCGCCATGGCTGTCGCGGCAGCAAAGAGCTGCTCATCTGGGAAGGTCTCCAGTATGTGTGTTTCATCGATTGGTAGACTCTATCCCTTCTCCAACCTTGACAAGTGATCTGCCACCTGATTTTCTGTCCCTTTTTTGTCCTTGATCTCAAGGTCGAATTCTTGTAATAGCAGGATCCACCGTATCAATCTAGGCTTTGCATCCTTTTTCGCGAACAAATATTTTAGGGCAGAATGGTCTGTGTGCACTATTACTTTCGTTCCAAGTATGTAAGAACGAAACTTGTCGATGGAGAACACCACAGCTAGTAGCTCCTTTTCTGTGGTGGTGTAGTTCACTTGGGCGTCATTCAATGTCTTGTTGGCATAATATATGACATGAAACAGCTTATCTCTGTGCTACCCAAGTGCTGCCCCGACAGCATAATCACTAGCGTCACACATAATCTCAAATGGCTGTGTCCAGTCTGGTGGCTGTACTATGGGGGTTGTTACTAGTTTTTCCTTCAGAACTTTGAATGCTTCAGTACATTCATCATTAAAGTCAAAGGGTCGATTCTGCTCCAAAAGATGGCATAGGGGCTTGGTGATTTTTGAGAAATTCGCAATAAATCTCCGATAAAAACCAACATGCCCTAAAAAACTTCTAATGCCCTTGACTGTGGTCGGCGGCGACAACTTCTCGATCACTTCTATCTTAGCCCTTTCGACTTCTATCCCACGGCAGCTAATCTTATGGCCAAGGAGTGTCCCTTCATCCACCATAAAGTGGCGTTTTTCCCAATTCAAAACAAGATTTGCTTTTTCACATCTCTCAAGTACCTTTTGTAGATTGCTGAGGCAGCTCTCAAAATCGTCTCCAAAGATGGAAAAATCATCCATGAAAATTTCCAGGAAGTCCTCTACCATGTCGGAGAATATAGCCATCATGCACCTTTGGAAGGTGGCGGGTGAAAGTCGTCTTTTCTTGATCTTCCGGTGCGATAGCAATTTGATTGTAACCTGAATAACCATCAAGAAAATAATAGTAAGGTTTTCCCGCGAATCTATCAAGCATTTGATCAATAAAGGGTAAAGGAAAGTGGTCCTTTCGGGTAGCTTTGTTAAGCTTCCGATAGTCCATACAAACCCTCCAACCGGTCACAGTCCTGGTTGGGATTAACTCATTGTTCTCATTGGTTATCACGGTCATTCTTCCTTTCTTTGGAACACATTGCACCGGGCTTACCCATTTGCTGTCGGAGATGGCGTAAATAATACCAGCATCTAACCATTTAATTATCTCTTTACGCACCACCTCTTTCATAGCATGGTTTAGCCGCCTTTGGGCATCAATAGTTGGCTTATGATCTTCCTCTAAAAGGATTTTGTGCATGCATAATGCCGGACTAATGCCTTGAATGTCTGCTATCGTCCATCCAATTGCCTTTTTGTGCTGCCTTAGCATGCCGATTAGCTGTCGTTCCTGTTCCTGCGACAACTTAGAAGAGATGATTACGGGCAGTGTGTCATTTGAACCAAGAAAAGCATATTTAAGCTGCCCTGGCAGGGGCTTAAGTTCTAAGGCAGGTGGTTCAACAGTAGATGGCTTTTGGATTAAATGGTTATCCGGAGTATAATTCAAAGGTTCGAATAACTTACCTGGACGATTTCCTAACCAGTTTACCTCCTCATGATCGTCAATATCAGATGTATCGGAATCAGAGGAGTTGCTATCGTCGGTGCTGTCGTCAGTGCTGTCATGACAGTCCTGTAAGTGGCTGCCGCGACAGTGCCCAAATTTAATATCGTGACAGCCCGACCTGATGCAGGGTTGATCAAGGGTAACATCAGTGATAGCCTTACACTCCTCGTCCATATCAGCATGTTTCATCGCTTGGAGAACACTCAACTTAATCTCTTGATCATTCACTCGCATGGTGAGTTCTCCTTTCTCCACATCAATCAGTGTTCTTCCCGTGGCTAAGAAGGGTCGCCCAAGGATGACTGGTGCGTTTTCGTCTGCCTCACAATCTAAAACAAGAAAATCAGCAGGAAAAATAAACTTATCCACTTTTACCAGAATATCTTCAATCTTTCCCTCTGGATGAACGTAAGAGCGGTCTGCCAGCTGCAGAGTTACTGTCGTGGGCCGCGCCTTTCCAATGCCTAATTTCTGAAAAACAGGTTTTGGCATTAAATTAACACTAGCACCAAGATCACAAAGTGCCTTACCCACAAATTTATTTCCGATTACGCAAGGTATGATGAAGCTCCCTGGATCCTTCTTTTTCTAGGGTGGCTACCGATGAAGAATACTCATGCAACCTTCTGTCATCTTTACCGTTTCAAACTCCCCAAGTTTAGATTTTTTCGACATAACATCCTTGAGAAATTTAGCATAACCGGGCATCTCCCTAACGACATCTAACAGCGGAATATTAATATGAACCTGCTTAAAAATATCATAAATCTTTTTAAGTTGAGATTCTTGCTTGGCTTGCTGTAATCGTTGAGGAAAAGGTGGCGGGGGACGGTAATCAGCAATACGTCCTTCCAACTGTATACGAATCTGAGGACGAAAATCATCGTTTTTCTCCTCTGTCGCTTCTGCTGTCGTGACAGGCTCATCGGCAGTAGTCTGTTTATCACCTGTCAGGGCAGCTTCCTCAGCAGGTTTATCCAAGGCGGGTTCCTTTACTGTTTCAGCATCTTTTTCCGGCCTTGGTAATTTCTTCCCACTCCTAGTAATAATTGCCTTACACTGCTCATGTATGGGCTGCCTAGCATTTTCAGTATTGCTAGGGAATCCTCCAGTCTGCCTCGGCTTAATATGTTGGGAAACCTGACCCATTTGTGTCTCTAGAGATTTCAAAGTAGCTTCATGGTTTGTCATCCTCATCTCTGTTTTATCCATAAAATTCTCTGTCTTCTTGACAAACTGATTCATATTCTCCATATAAGTACCTGTCTGAGACATAAAAGTGGCTAGAGTCTGTTCCAATATACTGTTCGTGGCAGCCGGTTGCTGCTGGGACGACAGTTGCGGCGGTAGTTGCTGTCGCATTAGCAATCTAGGTCCTCCCTGATTTTGATGATGCGCTTGAGGATTCAGGGCGTTATTAGGATTACTCCAGGAAAATTTGGGATCCTTCCTCCAATTGGGATTATAATTGTTGGAATTGTAATTTGGCTTGTAGTTTCCAACATATTTTCCCTCTTCTACTTGTATTGGGCACTCATCCCGACTATGATTTCCCTCACAGATGTCACAAACTTCCTCAACAGCAAATCCTTGTAATCCATCATCATTCAATAACCTTTTCATTGCTTTAGTAAGGGATGCTACTTGTGATTTCATAGTGCTGTCGGCTTCATAATCCTTGACAGCAAGTACCCGTTTACCCCTTCTTCTCGCAGTCGGAAACTGCTCATTCTTGGCCAGATTTTTCAAAACTTGTAAGGCATCGTCTGGATCTTTATCCAATAATAGTCCATTTGCTGCAGAATCAATTCGAATACGAGTTTGTAAGTTAGCAGCATTATAGAACTTAGTTACCTGATTCCAGACAGGGAATCCATGTATTGGGCAGTTTCGAAGAAGAGTAGTAAATCTGTCCCAGGCCTCGTGCATCGACTCGTCATCTTCCTGTTGAAAAGTAGCAATTTCATTACGTAATCGCTCAGATAAATGCGAAGGATTAAAACGAGATAAAAATTCACGAGATAAATCTGCCCAAGTTATGATTGAACCCGGCGTAAGTTTATTCCACCAAGTTTTAGCTCTGTCCCTCAATGAATGGGGGAATAACCGAGGCCTCAGTATCTCCAGATTAACTCCTGGCAGTCTAAACGAACCACAGATCTCCTGGAACATTTTGAGATGCTCCCTAGCATCCTCTGTCACAGCACCACTAAACTGCCTGACATTGTTGATCATACTAAACATGACAGGTTTAAGCTCGAAGTTATCAACATCAATATCTGGCAGCGTGGTCTCCAACTCTACATGATCGTTCAACATGTAGTCACGGCAGGACCGTCGTCCATCTGCGGCAGGCGGTATACCTCCACCAGCGGGCGGGTTACGGGCCATCTTCTTTAGCTGTTCCTCAAGGTACTCGTTCCTGGCTAAGAGGTGGCGAAGTTGTTTCTTGAGATTGAATGATCGTTCGATTTCTGGATCTAGTGGATATTCAGGATCTTCACCTCTTTTAGATCTGCGCATAAACAAGAAAACCTCGTGAAAAGCAAGAGTTGAAAGCACCAAAGAAAAATAGAAAAAGAAAATAAAAGAAAGAAAAAAAACAAAAACGAAAAGTGCAATAAAAGAAAGGTGTAGTTATGTTGCCAATCCCCAGCAACGGCGCCAAAAACTTGTTGCGTGTAAAATAGTCTATCGCAATGGTAGTGCAAGTGTACACGACGCAAGTAGTAAGTGATACGAAGTATCGGATATCGTCTCCACAGGGATTGGGCTATAGCTTCACCTTAATTTACTGCACGAAAGTAAAGGAAATATTTGAGAGAATTGTCACGAAAATATTAAGGAAAAACGCAAATAAAAGAATTGAGATATCAAGATAGAGAGAATGGGCTGGTATTGAATTGCTCAGTAGTGCAGGTATTGCAATGCTTAGGAACTCCAGTTCTGTCGTCGCGCCTGTCGCGGCAGCTGTCCGTTGGTCGTCGCGGCAGCAAACACACCAACTCAGTACTCCAAGTTTGGCAAGAATCCCAGATTTGCCTTGGCCTATCCCTAGGTCCAAGTCTGTCGATGATCACGTCTTTGATGATACCTCCCGGCGTGAATCGAAGGATGAACACCGATGCGTATGAATTCTTCCTTAGCCACTTAACCTTGCCCTATCCCTAGGCACAAGATAGTTCAACTATAAACTAGAGAACTTGCTCTTATTTCTTTCGTATACTTAATTCTCCCGATGCTAAGTAAATGGATAACCTTACAATGCTCTCCCGATGCTCTTGCAAGATATTAATAACCAAAATAAGAGAACTTGAAGTTTATTTTATTGAACTTGGAAAATCCTAACAAAACAACCCTTGCAACTACTTTACAAATCAACCCGTGGCCCTAGGGGTTTTTTTTAGAACATATCGACGGCGGGTAAACGGCGGAGGGGTTTGGTTGTCGGTTATGGGGTATATGTTATGCCCTAGGTTAAAATATATGCCCTTATATAAGCTTTGGGCTCAAGTATTCTAAGATAACAAGGATTACAACTTTAATTAAAAGTAAGATTCTAATAAAGACATAATCTCCAAGGATCCTACTTTTCAGCCGCCTTCCTTGTTTCTTGGGATTTCCTCTCCTTGAGGTTTGGCTTGACATATCTTTTGATCCGGGGCTTGGAAAAATATATGGTTTTCACACGACAGACGAGCATAATTTTCTCTATCTATCGAGGTCCACTTTGCTTTTCCTCCACTAACTTGATGTCGTCCTCTGCTGTCACGGCAGATCCATGGCAGCATCGTCCTCATCGTCTGCTTGTCTAGTTCAGCTCTTCTGCTTCTCTGCCCTATGCCCGCCTTCTCCGTCAACTATGGCAGCAACCTGCAAAATTAGCCATATTTTAGTAGAATCCGTGCCTTTAATGTATTTGTGATGTTTTGCTGTAAATTGACCTAAATGCAATGAAATGATGCTTGAATGCATCAGAAATAAGGGTTAAAAAGGGTGTAAATAATAGAACTTTTACACACTCAACAAAAATGTTTAGAGAAATCTTGAGAATAAGCTAAAGTAAAAGATAAAGTAATCAGATTTTGGAAATAGGCTGGTATTGATTTGCTCATTAGTGCAGGTGTTGCACTCTTCAGAAGGCTTTCTGTTGCAATTGTCGTCGTGCTTGTCGCGGCAGAGGTCTGTTGTTGTCACGACAGAGATCAACAACTCTGTACTTCAAGTTCAGCAAGAATCCATGTTGTAACTTGTCCTATCCCTATGCCCAAGTTCTGTCAATGAACACGTCTTAGACGACAACTCCCGGCGTGAATTGAATGATGAACACCGATGTTTGTGAATTCTTCCTTAGCAACTTAACCTTGTACCTATCCCTAAGCCAAGATGGTTTAACCATAAACTGGAAAACACATATTTACTCCTTTCGTATACTCAACTCTCTTGATATTAAGTAAATGGATAACCTCACAATGCTCTCCCGGTACTCTTATGAGATGTTGAAACCAGAGTAAATAAACTTGAAGCTTTTATTAATTGAATAGAAAAATCCTAAAAACAGTACAATCCTTACAACTGCTTTACAAGATCAACCCGTAGCCCTAGGGAAGGTTTAGAACATGATGGAGAAAGAGAAACAACTAGGGTTTTGGGGGAAGACGGCTAGGAGCTAGATATCCCCTGCCTAGTCGAATTACATGCATATATATAGGCATTGGGTCCAAGTTTTCTAATATGGCAAGAATACAAGTTTAAATTAAAGTACAATTCTATTAAAGACTAAATCTTCTGAGTAGATGGCTTTAATTCGTTCTATTTTCTTGCTTTGACTTTCTTCCTTGAACTCTGGACTCGACCTTCCTTATACTACAGGGCTCAGAAAAATATGGGAGTAGTTCACGATAGATCGGCTTGAAATCCTCTCTCTATCGAGCTCCACTTTGCTTTTCCACCTTAATGTCTTTACTGTCATCATCTCTACCATGACAGATGTCACGACTGGCGGTGTTCTACGTCCTTCTGCTCCATCTCCGCAACTCACCTCTGCTTCTTTCCTACTCTGGATGCTGCCGCGGCAGATACCTGCAAAAAGTGATTGAAATCAGCAACATCTGTGAAGTTTTATCTAATTGTGATGTGTATGCAAAAATCTATCCTAAATGCAACTAATCATGCTTGAGTACAGCAAAAATATGGGTAAATGAGGGATAAAATATAGAACTTTTATGCACTCAACACACCCCCAAACTCAAGTTATTGTTTGTCCTCAAGAAAATGCAACCTAACTAAGAATGAAACTTGTTTTTGGCTTGGCTTAACTCAATGAACTATCATTACCTACAACACCTTCACTATCAAGAGCAGTACCTTTTCGAGTGTTTTATGGGCTTATCCGGAGCAATGCTATAATTCTCGTGCAAGTGTGTGCGAGTGTGTTTTATGGGCGTTTCCGTGTCTGTCGAGATAGCTTCGTGACAGGCTAGATTTTGCGTGTCTACCATGATAGCTGTTGACTGGTTGTCACGACAGCCTTGTTCTATTGGGCTTCTTGGGCTGTTGTGAGTGTGGTGGGCTAGTTCATTCATTCTCTTTGTTTTGCTTCCTTTATTTACTTGAAAACTAAAATAAACAAAATATTAAATTCTTATTTCCTAAAACAATAAAAATAAATAAAATAAAATAAGATAAATAAAATAAAGCTAAGTTAAATTAGGGATGCCTTAAGGGGCATCTCCTAAAGTAACTACTTCTTGCACCCTAGGGGCTTTAGTCCACTGATAGTGCTTTAGCCTTTGTCCATTGACTTTGAATTGGTGCCCGTCCTTGATTGATCTGATTGTAATGGCACCATGGGGAAAAAGTTGGACTACTTGGAAGGGGCCAGACCACATAGATTTAAGCTTTTCTGGGAAGAGCTTCAACCTAGAGTTGAAGAGCAACACCTTCTGCCCTGGGCTAAACTGTCGTGGCAGTAGTTTTCTGTCGTGCCACTTTTTTTCCCTTGTAGATTTTGGCGTTGTCGTAGGCCATGGCTCGAATTTCTTCAATTTCATTTAAATTCAGTAGCCTTTTCTGCACTGCCTTGTCCCAGTCCATGTTAACTGTCTTGATAGCCCAATATGCCTTATGCTCTATCTCGACAAGAAGGTGGCAAGTTTTTCTGTAGATGAGTTGGTAGGGTGACATTCCCAATGGCGTTTTAAATACAATTCTGTAGGCCCATACTGCATCATTTAGGTGAAGAGACCAGTCCTTCTTGTTGGTTTGACCATCTTTTCTAGGATGTTCTTCACTTCTCTATTTGAGATTTCGGCCTGCCCATTGGTTTGAGGGTGATATGCTGTTGCGATCCTGTGCTTTACTCCATACTTCTTTAATGACTAGCAATTACCCTGTTGTCAAAGTACCTACCCTCATCACTAATGATCGCCCTTGGGATGCCAAATCTTGTGAAGATATTTTTGTGGAGGAATCTTTGCACGGTCTTGGCATCGTTCTTTTGTGTGGCGATAGCCTCTATCCACTTGGACACGTAGTCTACGGCCAACAGTATGTTCATTCCCACAAGAGGATGAGAATGGTCCCATGAAGTCGATTCCCCAAACATAAAAAATTTCGACTTCGAGAATGTTCTGTAGGGGCATCTCATATCTTCTCGAGATGTTTCCATTCCATTGGCACTTATCACAACTTTTATAAAGGCTTGTGCATCTTTAAACAGTGTAGGCCAATAGAAACCAGATTGCAGAACTTTGGCAGCAGTTTTGTTTCCTCCAAAGTGTCATCCATAAGGGGTAGCATGGTAGTGGTGGAGCACTTCTTCATGTTCTTCCTCTGGTATGCATCTCCTGATGATTTGATCTGCACAATGCTTAAATAGAAGAGGTTCGTCTCAATAATAATGTTTTGCATCATTTTGGAACCTCTTCCTTGCTTGGTAGTTAAGTTCAGGGGGTAATAAACCACTAACAAGGTAATTTACTATGTCAGCATACCAAGGGATTTTAGGAAGCTTACTTGCTGCCATAGCTGTCACGGCATTGCTGGTGGCAGCAAACAACTGCTCGTATGGGAAGGTCTCCTGTATGGTAATCTTGTCTTTGTCTTTGTCCTTTCCCATCTCCAGTCTTGACAAGTGATTAGCTACTTGGTTCTCTGTCCCCTTCTTGTCCTTGATGTCAATATCAAATTCTTGCAAAAGCAGAATCCAACGTATCAACCGAGGTTTTGCATTCTTCTTCGTGAACAGATATTTCAGTGCTGAGTGATCCGTATGGACCACCACTTTTGTTCCAAGCATGTATGGTCGGAACTTGTCAATTGCAAACACCACTGCTAGAAATTCCTTTTTTGTTGTGGTGTAGTTTATTTGGGCATTATTTAAGGTCTTGCTGGCATAGTATATAATGGGGAAGAGTTTTTCTTTCATCTACCCTAGTGCCGCCCCGACAGCATAATCACTGGCGTCACACATTATCTCGAATGGTAAGCTCTAGTCTGGTGGCTGCACTATAGGGGCTGTTACCAGCTTCTCCTTCAGTATCCTGAATGCTTCAGTACATTCAGAGTTAAAGTCAAATGGCTTGTTTTGTTCCAACAAGAGACACAAGGGTTTAGTAATTTTAGAAAAAAATTGCAATAAATCTTTGATAAAACCCAGCGTGTCCCAAGAATCTTCTTATGCCCTTGACAGTGGTTGGTGGCGGCAATTTTTCAATAACTTCGATTTTGGCTCTGTCAACCTCTATGTCGCAACAGTTGACCTTGTGTCCCAACACTATGCCCTCATCCACTATGAAGTGGCATTTTCCCAGTTTAATACGAGGTTTGCCTCTTCACATCTTTCAAGCACCTTTTACAAATTGCATAGGCAATCGTCGAAACTATCTCTGAAGATGGAAAAGTCATCCATGAAGATTTTCAGGAAATCTTCCACCATGTCAGAGAATATTGCCATCATGCACTGTTGAAAGGTTGCTGGTGCATTACACAGTCCAAATGGCATTCTTCGAAAGGCGTATGTTCCATAGGGGCATGTGAAGGTTATTTTCTCCTGGTCCTCTGGTGCAGTCGCGATTTGGTTGTAACCTGAGTAACCATCAAGGAAACAATAGTAAGGCTTCCCTGCTAATCTAAGTATTGATCAATAAAGGGTAAGGGGAAGTGGTCCCTCCAAGTAGCCTTATTAAGCTTCCGGTAGTCCATACAAACCCTCCAATCGGTCACAGTCCTGGTTGGGATTAGCTCATTGTCCTTGTTTGTTACCACAGTTATGCCTCCATTTTTGGGTACACATTGCACCAGGCTCACCCACTTGCTATCCGAGATGGCATAAATTATCCCAGCATCAAGCCACTTGATGATTTCTTTTCGTACCACCTCTCGCATAGCTTCATTCAGTCGTCTTTGGGCATCAATCGTCGGCTATGGTCATCCTTCAAGAGGATCTTATGCATGCACAATGCCGAACTGATGCCTTGGATATCGGCAATGGTCCATCCAATCGCCTTCTTATGTTGCTGTAGCATTCTGATCAGCTGCTGTTCCTGTTCCTGCATCAACTTAGAAGAGATGATTACAAGCAACGTATCATTAAGACCAAGGAAAACATATTTAAGTGTCCCTGGCAGGGGTTTAAGATCTAAAACAGGTGGCTGCTCAATGGAAGGCTTTTGGATCACATGTTCATTCGAGGTATAATTCAAAGGCTCGAAGAACTTACCTGGACGTGTGCCTATCTAATTTACCTCCTCAGGACCTTCAGTATCAGATGCTTCATTATTTGAGGAGTTGCTGTCGTCAATGCTGTCATGGCAGTCCTCAAGATGACTGCGGTGGCAGTGGCCAAATTTTCTGTCAGGACAGCTATATCTGATGCAGGGTTGATCTAGGATGACTTCTGATATTGCCTTGCATTCTTCCTCTGCATCAGCTTGTTTAATAGCTTGGAGAACATTGAGCTTTATCTACTGGTCATTCACTCTCATGGTCAGTTCTCCTTTTTCTACATCGATCACTGTTCTACCTGTGGCTAGGAAGGGTCACCCTAGGATGATCGGTGCATTCTCATCTGCTTCACAGTGTAAAACAAGAAAGCCAACAAGAAATATAAACTTATCCACTCTTACCAAAATATCTTCTATCTTCCCTTCCGGTTGTACGTAAGAGCGGTCTGCCAATTGCAGCATGACTGTCGTGGGTCTTGCTTGTCCAATACCTAGCTTATGAAATACAAATTTGGGCATTAGATTAATGCTAGCACCAAGATCACAAAGTTCCTTACCCACAAACTTGTCACCAATTATGCATGGTATGATGAAGCTTCCAGGATCCTTCTTCTTTGGGGGTGGACGCTTATGTAGGATTGCCATGCATCCTTCTGTCATCATCACAGTTTCAAACTCCCCAAGTCTGGATCTCCTGGACATTGCATCCTTAAGGAACTTTGCATAACCAGGCATATGCTTAATGGCTTCTAACAGTGAGATGTTGATGTGTACTTGCTTAAAAACATCATAGATTTTCTTAAGCTGGTACTCCTGTTTCTGTTTTTCAACCGTTGCGGAAAAGGGTAGAGGACGGTAGTCTTCGAGGCGTCCTTTACATGGGAATCAAATTTGAGGAAGCTCACATTCTATAGTTTCCTCTGTCTGCTCCTGTCTCTTCTGTTGTCGTGGCAGGTGTGGCGACAATAGGTTGTTTTGCTTTTACCGGGGCAGTGTTCTCGACAGGTGTCTGTGGGGTCGATTCTTTATCAAATGTTTCTTTAATTGTCGATCCTTGTAATTGTTTCCCACTCCTCGTTGTAATAGCTTTGCACTGCTCATGTGTGGGTTTTCTAGTGACCTTAGTATCACTAGGGAATCCTCCATTCTGCCTTGGGTTTATGAACTATGAAACCTGACCCATCTGTGTCTTTAGGGATTTTAGGTAGCCTCATGGTTTGTCATTCTCATCTCTGTCTTATACATAAAGGATTTAGTTTTCTTAACAAAGTGATACTTGTTTGCCATATATGCTCCTGTTTGAGACATGAAGGTTGCCAGGGTCTGTTCCAGTATGCTCGTTGTGGCTGCCAGCTGCTGTTGTGGATGCTGCTGTGATTGCTGTCGTGACAGAATTCTGGGCCCCCCTTTGGTTCTGGTTATTCTGGAGTAGAGGGTTCAATGTATTGTTTGGGCTACTTCAGGAAAATTTGGGGTCCTTTCTCTAGTATGGGTTGTAGCTGTTGGAATCATAGCTTCTGTTCTAGTTATAGTTTCCAACATACATCCCTTCTTCCAGCTATAAGGGACACTCATCTGTACTATGGTTTCCGCTACAGGTTTCACACACCTCTTCGGTAGAAAATACAACTTTAGATTCCTTCTGTTGCAGGTTTTCAACTATCTTAGTGAGGTATGCAATCTGAGTTTTGACCGAGTTGTCAGATTCGTATTCCTTTACAGATACTCCTCGTCTACTTCCTCTTCGAGCTATAGGAAACTGCTCATCATTTTTAGCTAACTTTTTCAACACCAGCATTGCATCTTCTGGTTCCTTGTCCAATAACAAGCCGTTTGCTGCTGAATCAATCCTCATCCGAGTGTGTGCATTGGCAGCATTATAGAATTTGACAACTTGATTCCATACAGGGAATCCATGCATTGGGCAGTTACGTAAGAGAGTTGTAAATCGGTCCCATGCCTCGTGCATTGGCTCATCATCTTCCTGTTGAAAAGTGACAATCTCGTTACGTAATCTTTGAGATAAGAGGGAATGATTAAAACGAGAGAGAAATTCGCGCCAAAGGTCCGCCCAAGTTCTTATTGAACCCAGCGTTAACTTGTTCCACCACATTTTCGCTCTATCCCTCAATGAATGAGGAAATAGTCAGAGTCTCAGTACTTCCAGGCTTATTCTTGGCTGTCTGAATGATCCACAGATCTCTTGGAAGGTTTTCAGATGCTCACGCGCATCCTCAGTAGCAGATCCTCCAAATTGACCAGTGGAATTTATCATGCTGAACATCACAAGTTTCAGCTCAAAGTGTTTAGCTTCCACATCTGGCAGCGTGGTTTCCAGTTCAACATGGTCGTTATCCATGTACTCTCGACAAGTTTGTTGTGCTGCTGGGGCTGCAGGCAGCGACCGATCGTTTCTAGCATCATTAGAAGGATCAACATCACCCCTAAGGTAATTGTTGTTGTTGTTGTCATCTTCCCCATTGCATTGTCTTCCGTTCACCATTGCTTCTAGTCTTTCCTCAAGATAGTTGTTTCTTTCTATCAAGAGTCGAGCTTGGTTTCTGAGTTGATATGTGCTTTCGATTTCTGGATCTAATTCGTACTCAGGTTCTTTACCACGTCTCGATCTGCGCATAAGCAATAGAGAAATCTTGTGAAAAGCAGAGGGAAAATAAAACAACTAAAAACAAAAAGGAATACAAACAAAAATAAAAAGTTGCAGTAATAAAAGGTAAAGGTATGTTGCCAGTCCCCGACAACGGCGCTAAAAACTTATTGCGTGTAAAAGAGTCTATCACAAATAGGTGCAAGTGTGCACGTCGCAAGTAATAAAGTGATACGAAGTATCGGATATCCTCTCCACAAGGACTAGAAATACTTTTATCCTTAGATTGCTGCACAAGAAAAGAAATAAATTTATTAAAATGTTTTAGAGAAATCTTGAGAATAAGATAAAGTAAAAGATAAAGCAATCAGATTTTGGAAATAGGCTGGTATTGATTTACTCAGTAGTGCAGGTGTTGCACTGTTCATAAGGCTTTCTGTTGCGGCTGTCGTCGTGCCTGTCACGACAGAGATCAACAACTCTGTACTTCAAGTTCAGCAAGAATCCTTGTTGATACCTCCCGGCGTGAACCGAAGGATGAACACCGATGTTTGTGAATTCTTCCTTAGCTGCTTAACCTTGTACCTATCCCTAGGCCAAGATGGTTTAACTATAAACTGGAAAACACATATTTACTCCTTTCGTATACTTAACTCTCCCGATATTAAGTAAATGGATAACCTCACAATGCTCTCCCGATACTCTTATGAGATGTTGAAACTAGAGTAAATAAACTTGAAGCTTTTATTAATTGAATAGAAAAATCCTAAAAACAGTACAATCTTTACAACTACTTTACAAGATCAACCCGTAGCCTTGGGGAAGGTTTAGAACATGACGGGGAAAGAGAAACAACTAGGGTTTTGGGGGAAGACGGCTAGGAGCTAGATATCATTTGCCTAGTCCAATTACAAGCATATATATAGGCATTGGGTCTAAGTTTTCTAATATGGCAAGAATACAAGTTTAAATTAAAGTACAATTCTATTAAAGACTAAATCTTTTGAGTATATGTCTTTAATTAGTCCTCTTTTCTTGCTTTGACTTTCTTCCTTGAACTTTGGACTCGGCCTTCCTTCTGCTACAGGGCTCAGAAAAATATGAGAGTAGTTCACGATAGACCGACTTGAAATCCTCTATCAGTCGAGCTCCACTTTTCTTTTCCACCTTAATGTCTTTACTGTCGTCATCTCTGCCACGGCAGATGTCACGACAGGCGGTGTTCTACGTGCTTTCGCTCCAGCTCCGCAACTTGCCACTGCTTCTTTGCTGCCCTGGATGCTGCCGTGGCAGATACCTGCAAAAAGTGACCGAAATCAGCAGCATCTGTGCAGTTTTATCTAATTTTGATGTGTATGCAAAAATCTATCCTAAATGCAACTAATCATGCTTGAGTGCAGCAAAAATATGGGTAAATGAGGGATAACATATAGATCTTTTATGCACTCAACATAAGGATCTAAAGTTCAATAAATAATTAATAAGACAACTAATCTCCAAACCCGATTATTAGTGTCAAATGATTAAATGTTAAAAATAATTGGATATGAAATTACAAACACACCCTTATGGTATGTGAATGATCAAAATATCCTTGGAATTGGAAGCGATATAAGAATCTACATTAGATATGGTAAAACAACCTGATTCATCTGATAACCTCGAACTACTGGGAAAGTTATGGTAACAAGATTTAAAACCTTCGAGATTTTAAGGTGTTGGGTTTCCTTGAATTTGGAATGACTCTTCAGATATATATTTACGGGAAACGACTAAAAGTATTGGAAATACTGTTATGGTTAAATTTAATCAGAAGGATCGTATTGACCAAAAAAGTTGAAGTATCCTCAGGCACCGAGGTTTGCAAATTAACTAGAATGATGGATAAACCTTTGAGTTCTGAAATGAATGAAGTGGTTGGAGGTACCGAAATTACTTGAATTGCTGAAACACTCACGGGTACTTAAATGATTGAAATGCTATATATGGTTCAATTGACAGGAATGATGGATATCCAGAGCTTCAAAATAACTGAAATACCCATTTGACTAGAATAAGTAAATTTTCTCTGATAAAATTCTAGAAATGCAAATAAAGCTAAAAATGACTCTAATGCCCCTAAGGGTTGAAGTATTACTCATTTATGACAATCACTCATGATATTAATATAAGATTGGAAGTTTTTCCGCACAGAATATAAGTTCGACTACTCCGTGGCAAGTCCTGTGGTGAAATATGAAAGCAACCGTTCAGATATACGATACAACCGGATACATTAGAAGGGTTGGTTAGTACTGCAAGGTTGGGATATGTTAGTTCGAATGGTTTTAGAGGCTCGATAACTTTTGGAAATCTTAAATATTGTAAATCGTCATTTTATCATTATTGGGTTAAATTATAAAATCATTCCTGATAGTTAAATGACCAAAATATCCTCGTTAGCGAAAGTAATCAAAATAGCCCTGAATGTATCTGATATCGTGAAAGATCTTGACATAGAGATATCTGAATGCCTGGTTGGAAACCCGATGAGCAAATAGAATTGTCGAGCCGATGTTTATGCCTTGTTGGTTTAAATTACCAAAATGCCCATGTATGATAACCATAATGCCCTTGTAGGCTTAAATGACTAAATCACTCATGATATGTCTAAACTCTCAAAGATCTTGATGTATCATCTCCTGAATATCTGGTTTGAACCGTTAGTACGAACCCCCTTTTAATAGGGACCTCATTTCAAAAATCCGTTCAAATTGTCAAAAGTTTAATGTGTTCCCTTCCATAAATGCCAACTATTTCAAAGAAATAAATTGTTCCACCTAGTGTGTTCCATGTATGCTACATGACTGTTTTTGCATACTGATTTACATGTTATAATACCGATCACGTGCACATGACTGACATACTTGAATTCATAGGAACTTGACATGTTTTATAAATTAAGCATGACCGTACTGTATTTCTGATATATGCCTATGCACCCGTCATAACAAACATGCTATATGGATGATGTATTATTGAAAATACTGTTATTGATTAATGAACTGTTGATGATCTAATTCACTGGGGTACTTGAGATATGATATGAAGTTACTGACGGCTCATCCCTGATCCAACTGGTAAGTCTACCCATTTTCGGCTCTATGCTTCGGCTAGGTCCACCCGTATTCAGTTCCTATGCTTCGGCTAGGGCCGCCCGTATTCTAAGGTATTCCCTTAGGATGGTACCCACGCTCAATGGACTTGGGTTAATGCATGTACATGATACCACACTGGGGAAACTATATACTGGAGTATGGTTGGAGGGTAAATAAAGAATTAAAATGAACTTTTCTGCTACTTGAAAGAAATGTGTTTGGAATAAAAAGGTTTACTACATTGTTACATTTCATGCATTAACGCTGCACTGTTGGAACACACTAGACACTAAACTCTTTGATTCCACCTCCGTATGTTATCAGCCTATATAATTCCCGTCTAATTCTTGATTTTTGAATAAAGGAAAAATATCATTATTCTCGAGTAATGCTACTTCGAAATAATAGAATAGAAATAGAGACTATTACTACATGGGACATCATGAAAATGTTATGCCTACCCTATATCTTTATGAGCTTATAACATCTTTTGGTGGTTTTGTATTACCGAACTTTCTCAAGCTCACGTTATTTTTACCATCGCATGTTAAAAGAATATAACATGGTATAATGTTTGACATCAGTGTTCGAAGTTCTCTCGGCGCTGCTTTTGGAGTACGATACTGTATAGTTAGTGGGCATGTATGTTATGTAACCCCCTCATCCCGGTCTGGACCTTTGACCGGTCCGAGTAGGCTATATGAGGAAAACTGATGTGAAACCCGTTAAGGTCCTACCTTGGTTAGCAACCCTAGAAAATTTCTTTTATTTATATCTTGTCTAAATGCATTATTATGTCCTGTGTGAAACACGACAACGAAAACACAAGCAATAAAACAACGACCATCCAAAACAACACTTTTAAAACATCCCATTTTTCCTTTTTAAGCAGGACGTATCGATACACCTGCAGAGGGTATCGATACGCCTTGACCAAGTCAACTACCCTAAGTCAAACCAGTGAGACCGTATCGGTACAGCCCTTGGGCGTACTGATACCCCCTCCTTGGTCAACATCTCGCGGTCAACGATATTAGACCGTACCGATACACCTAGAGCCCGTACCGATACGCCAAAAACTCGTTAAAATCTCAGAATTCCAGAAAAGATTTGGCGTATCGATACACTCCCGCGTATCGATACGGTAAGCCAAATTCGATTCCCAAAGTGTAGGACCGTATCGATACGGCCTTTAGGCGTACCGATACGCCCTGCACTACAATACCCAAATTTGCAGCAAAACAACTTAAGACTCGACCCTAGATATGATTTACGACTCCCCTAGCCATAAACAACATACATGCAACCTTTAACTACCAAGATATCAACATACAAGACATTCAAAACGAACAAGGATCATGCGTCGAAAGGATTCATACATTTACCATAAAGATGACATACTTTGCATTCAAGATTCATGCCTTAGAAACCAAAACATATAAGCATTCATAACATGCAACATAACCAAGGTTTACGATTCAAACAAAGCATCCAAAAGCCAAACCATCATCAACATACATCAAAGCTCAAATCAACAACACCTATCCCATTGCTTGACTATTACAATCTTTCAATTTAAAGTTCATACTTGAGCTAACCAAAAGTGACACTTGGAGGCCCTTCGTCGCCCTTGCCACCCACAAGCTATTGATCTGCATTGTCGAACAAAAAGAAGCATAAGCATAAAAGCTTAGTGAGGGTAAGCTCATAAAACAAACCTCGACAATGCAGGGTCCAAGCACGAGCAACAACCAAGATATAATGCATGATCTTACCTCCGATCCACAAGAGCCGAAAATATACATGATGCATGAGCATATAATCAACACCATGCCATGATAAACAACTCATAAGCCCAACTCACGAAGATACATATATCAATGTATTAACAACCACATATATCAATCCATATTGGCACCTAGCTATGACTCGAATACGCGGATAACCGTTGGAACTTACATCCAACCACAACCATTACCTTACATTGGGATTACACTCATCAACGTTTCTCGCGGAGGGGATTCCACTCATCCTCACGCCCCGTCGGTGGGATTCCACTCATCACCGACTAATATATATGAAGATTTCCGAGCGAACCCGTACTCCATCTTGATGACTACCGTCGCCAAGACCACGCGCGCATTTGACTCACGTGTGCACACTAAATATCCTAATGATCGATCATTGTACCCAATCATACTAGTGCCAATATTAAACGCAATCCATAACCTTTCACAACATAATTTCAAAACAACTTCCGTGCTTAACACGTACTCACCATGATTACTATCATGCACAATTCACAATCCAAACCACATGCATAGCAATGCTTCAAACCATGCCTCAACAACGTGTATAACACAATATACATAACTACTATAAACACAAATAAACAAGAGGCATAACAAGTAATTAGGAGTTCAACCAAGAGTTTCCTGAACTAAGCTTGAGATTAGGCTACCGTTCTAATCTCAACTATAGGTGGGTTTACCAAGCCCATCCTAGGTTCACATGCTTGAACCAATATTTAAAAACCATTTAAAAACAGTAACCACTCACCGACCACTCCATTTAGCACAAGCCGACTAGCCTTCCAAGCATCCAAGTCTCCGAATTCGAGCCTGAAGCTTCTCCATTGTTTTCTCTTGCTCCTAACCATTCAAATACAATACATTAACCTCAAAATCAGCCACAAACACAAAGTTTAACACCAACACACAAATCCACTACAATTCTCACAATTCAAAGCCAAGTTCATTCTCCAAATTCTCATTTTCGTACTTCCACAAAAACCCAACAAAAATCAGCAATATAACCATCCAAATCACTCTTAAACATGTTCAAAACACTACCCAAACATAGTATAACCATCAGCCAACAAATCCTCACCCAAAGCAACCCCAAAACCTTACCAAGCACACTCCAAAACCCCCATTAAACCCAAATCCGGGAATCCTTATAAAACCTTTTAAAATTCATATATGTTGGACCTTATAGGTTGTAAATAACTCATATAACCTCAACAAATAAAAAGTTTAGGTTTAAGACAACAAAGATAGCAATTTTAATCAAAAACTCAAAAACTTCAAATTCTAAAATCATGAACAATAATGAAAACTAAGGGTATTAGCTTGTAGAGGGAAAGGAGGACAAGTCAAAAACGAGATTACCTTGCAAAAATCACCAACAAAAATCAAAGGAGATGATAGAATAGTGAGTTGAAGGGGAGTTTGGGTTTTCATGTGAAGAAGAGAAATGAAGAAGAAGAAGATAACTCTCTCCTTTTGGTTAAAAGCTCATCTTTCTCAAACTTTGAGTTATTTACAAAAACACCATTAATGAGATGGCAAATTCTCATATCCTAAAATTCATGGGGTTTGATTTCCAAATCAATTTAAGTCCAACATAAATGTTTGCTTTGAATATATGAAGCCCAAAATAATATTTTATTATTTTAATTATAAAACCGAAACCCGAACCATTATTTTAATATTATTTTCACCCGACCCCCAAACTCGGTTGTTACATGTCATGTATTGTTTTATGATAGTTTCTGTAAAACACTTTCTGAAATTTCTGTTATATGTTCAAATGACTTCCTGAAATAGTATTTTAAATAGAGGTTGATTTTACAATTTAAAAGTGTTTTAAGGAAAATGATTTTATGTGTATTTTTACTGTGGGTCGCTCTTGTGACCCTAATGTGACTTCCTAAGATCATTGGAACGCATAGGCGGGTCTAGGGGGTTACAGAAAGGGAGCATAGAACGTCTGTCAATTTTGGACTGATTTCACAATGAGGTCCCTGGGCGAGGGAGTTCGGTACTAACAGCTCAAACCAACATTCGGACGTTGACACATTGAGAACATTGAGATTTCAAATGTATCAAGAGTGATCCAATCATTTAAGCCTACGAGGGCATTTTGGTCATTTAAAACTTCAAGGGTAATTTGGTAATTATACTATCGGGTAATAGCAGTGATGTTCGGGGTTCAGAAGTTCTGGTTACTTATCAGGTTTTCGAGTCCCTTGAACTAATCGTAAACTATCACATAAGGTTTATTGTTTAACCGGATCAAAACACCGCAAGTACTCACTTCTTAGAACTGACTACATTGTATAATAAAAACTTGTCTTTGCCAAGCAACCACTGAACATCCAACGAGAAAATGAACATGTATTCAAATGGTATATCCCAAGTAATCGAGCATGTGCAATGCATCTAAACTCGATCCATAGCATCAAATACACACGAGAACATGTTGCTCTTACCATTGACCTATGTACTTTCTCCAAATAACTTGAACATGCCTTTATATGGTATTCTTCCTACATCACAAAAGTTCCCGAAACGACCAACCAACAAGGGTCGTGTATTACCACTTTCAGAGTTATGGCCTTTTCTTGGCTTTATTGATATTTCTCATTCCATGTCTTAGAGGTATTTTCAGTCATCTCGATGTCCAAAGATGTTTCAATTATTCTGAGCCATTTCGGTTCTTCTAACTATTTATTCGCACTAGATCTCGAGGGTATGTTCAACATTTCAGTCAATTGGTAAGTAGTGCCTGAGGATATTTCGGTCTTTTAGTTATTACAGACATTCCGACCACTCTAGCTTTATTAGCATTTTCAATCCTTTTTTGTCACTTCAATCAATTCAGTCTTTTACGCCATAATGATTAATTCTGACATAAGTTAATTTTTGTAGATTTATCTTAGGAGATTTATTCAGAATCTAGCAAACCCAAGTACTTTACAGTCTCGAAAGTCCAAGACTTGTTATCGAAACATTCCAAGTAAATTTTGTTTTAAAGATTTCAGATGAATCAATTATTCTACCATATCTAATGTAATTCTCGGGATCACTTTCATTTCTGGGGTATTTTAGTCATTCTTATCTCTTGAGAGTATTTTCGTAATTTATAACCAAATACTTTTGTTGTTGAATCTTTTAACACAATTAATCGGGTTTGGGGATTGACTGTCCTACTAATTATTCATTAACTTGAATTTCCTCACCAGTCATCAATTGCATATTCGAATCGATCGGTCTTAATTAGTATCATTTTACCGATAACAGTTCAATTTGAAAATAAACAAAGGTGATCAGATAGTCGATAGTTTTCCTCATGGATTAACCAATTTCCCAAATATTCCATAAAACATGCAGAAGGTAGTAAGGTATTACCTCTAATCCTTGCTATACCGGTCGACCCCTTGAAACGACATTCGAACACTCTTAAGCCTGAATTCTATATCCCCAACATCTCGAGTACGAATATACATGAATACCTTCAAATAATCAAAACCCAAATTTAGACCTCAACTGCATTGTTTTAAAAGTGAATCATGAAACACATAAACATGATTAGGTTTCAAGGTCAGATTCGGAGACTTTCGAGTCATAATTTTGCGAAACGAACTTCAAAATTAGACTCAGGACGTCAAAAAACATAAAGTAGGAGCTTTCGGAAAAAAGTTGACTTTTGGTCAACGGTCAAATGGGTCAAAGTCAACAGATCAACTGAGTTGACTCGGGCGGACTCACTAAACTGACTCAGACTGAGTTGACTCAGTGACTGACTCGGGCTGGGTTGAGTTGGTGACTGATTCAGGTTGACTCACTAAGTTAACTCGGACTGAGTTAACTCGGTAGACGGGTTGGGCTCAGATATGGGCCAGACTCGAGATTGGGCTCGGGTTCGGACCAGGTTAACAAACGGGATTGGCCCAAAGGTGGCCGGTTCAGGCTCTTGGGCCAACACCTGAACCGACCCACTTACCCAAAGGTTAACCTTGCCGGCCGATCACTTGAATTGCTCGCCAAAGGCCCCAAATAGTCAGAATCTGTTGGAAAACAAGGGATCTCAGAATCAAACACTTCAAACAATTCGGAAATACCCTAACAAAGTCGGAATCTAACTGGAACTTAGCAGATCCGAACCAGTAATGCTAAGATCGACATAGCTCCGACGACCCACCAACTGGCGACGGACAGACAACCTGAGGGTAGGGTTTTGATCACGACGGTGCAAGGGGCTCAACGACGGTGACGATGAAATGAAAGGATGACGGTAAGGGTTCAAAAATGTTGAAAACTCTTGAGTTTCCATCGAACTTTTCAACCCGACTTTTACGAAAAAGGGCCGACGATGTTGAGCGTGGTTGTCGAGATCGAGCTCGAGGTGGCGCTGTGATTCGACCGGTGAGGTTGGTGGCGGCCACGACACGACGAGGGAATGGAAGACAGCACTGGAAAAATTGTTGAAACTGAAATGAAGTTCCGACGAACCTTTGACCCAAAACTAGAGGCAAACGGCGGCTCCGATGCACGAGTGGTCAACTAGGTCGTGACCAAGGCGAGACGACGATCACTCTGCCAACGGCGGTGATGACCACGAACTGGCAATGGAGCATATTGGAGTTGATAATAATGGTGGTTAGGTGAGAACGTTTTGTATTCTTGAAAGTTCCGATTTTCCCCCTTCCTTTTTTTTGATTCCAATAGGCATTCAAACGGTAGGTGAAAAGTTGGATCTGGCTTTAATTTACAAGCAGTGAGACTTCATATTCATTGGTTAAATTTAATTCGAAAGAAACTATGACCAAAAATGTCCTTAGTTCAGGTGGTGGTAGCATATGTATGTAAAACCAAAGGTTATGGGTTTGAAACCCTTTAACAACACTTTTCTTTATATATATATAAATATATATTTAAACCTTAAGAACTTGGGGTGTTACAAGTAATTTCAATATTTATTGAAAAATTAATTCAATGATTATATATATAATTATATTAAAAATAAAAAACTAGAACTATATCAAATTTATTTAGTGAGTCCAAACTCATGAATAAAATATAATTTTGAATTATGTTCGTGAGCTTGGATTCGCTAAATAAATTTAATATAATTTTAATTTTTTTATATTTTAAATCGTGCACTAAATATAATTTAAAAAATATATAAAAATATTGTAAAGTTTAATTCATTTATTAGATTTATTTAATTAGGTTAGATGATTTTATGTATCATAAGTGTGTCATGTTCGAGTCCCCTAAAACCACACTTCATTTTTCCTTGAATTAACAAGTAACTAAACATACATAAAATTTGGGGTTTTAATTCATTAAATCGTGCTTAGCCTAGTGGTAAGCACATACAACATGCATTAGAGGAGTCCTTGGTTTGAATCCCCCTAGCATTTGTTTTTTGGTTTTGATTTTTCCTTGCATTGTGTAAATAACGGGACCAAATGTGTAATTATATCAATTTTATTTAAAAACCAAGTTAGTTTTTCCGTTTTTAATGGTTGATGGCCTGATTGGAACCAATTAAATAGTTTAGTGGTATATTTGCCAAAATTGAAAGTATAGTGACCATATCGACACCAACCCCATAGTTAGGTGGTCATTTGTGTAGTTTACCCTTCTTTTAATTAGGTATGTAATTTATACTAATAGGTTTTAATTAAGATCAATTAGATCATAAGTTTAATAAGTTAATCCAGTTCAGACATATAAACTTTGATTTAATATAATTATACACATATCATTTTAATTTTGATGTAAACATATAAATATGTAATTGTACACATGAAAGTTGAAACTTTAATTTTAGCTAAAATTGTACACATAAAGCTTTGATTTAAATATTTAATCAAACTCAAATGCATAACATTAACAAGTTGAATCAGAATTAATCTAATATACCAATAACCCTAAACTAAATCATAGATCATTAGTACTAAATGCAAACCATAAATCTTAAAAAATCATAATTAATCTCATAAACTAGTAACCCTATATAACACCCCTCACCCCGATTAGGAGTAAGGAGTGTTTAACAGATTCGTATTAGCATTTTACAAGTAAGCAGCGGAAAACATATAATATTTTTGTTATTCAAATGCTAACACAAGGTGGACCTAAGTTTTATTTTCGAATCGTTTAATTCACATATGATTTAATATCGAATTTCTTAATCTCACACATATAATTTAACCCTTAGATTGTCAAATTCGTGCAATGTTTAATTTAATAAGAAAGATCAATTACAACCACATCTCAACTAGTAATTTCATTTTAAAGATTAACATCATATCCTTATATTTATATATGCATAAACCATTCATACTATCTATTTTCCTTATACAAACGACTTCACGAGATAGCTAACATAACGGCTATAACCTAATGGTTGCCTATACAAAAAGTGACAAAAAGAAACCAGCCCAAAACATATACCGGGGGCTAATCTATACCCCATATATACTTCATACTTACATAACAAAATGAGGGAAACTTAATTTAAAAGTTCAAACATTCTTTAAATAATAGTTCACAAACATAACCATAAGTACAAGCTGGACTAGCATGCTGACAATTAGGCCACCCATCATAAGCACAGCAAATATAATAAAAGGCATACTTCTAATCTTCAACAACTAACAAGATTAGTGGGTGGACCGATAATTCGAATTCCTGTGGTTTTGGGAAGAAAGAAAACACGAGTGATAAGTACTTACAATAATTAGTGAGGAAACCTAAGTCTAACCATTTTAGAATTTTCTTGCTTTAATTAAACATCCAAATAATTCGACTCTAATTTAAGTATGATTAATCCATACAATTCGAACTGTTCTTTAAATCAACATTTAAATTTACAAGCCAACATCATAACAACTACAACATATGACATGCCTACAATCAATTTCACAATCACCAATACTACAAATTTAAATACTACCAGTAGCAAACTGTAGCAGAATAAATAAATAGAATTTAATTCATCAATTACGTGATTCACTCCAATTCCAACTATCAATTGATCAAAATCAAAGAGATCAAACATCACAGTTTACAATTTTACTTAATTATTAACTTACTATTATGCCTTGATTTATATAGTTAGCTAGGTATTCGAGTCACATGTTACAGAAATGTGAATCATTTCACTATATCATAGGTACCCAAGTACCACTTTCATATTATCGTATTACGTGTCATCTTAGTGCCAATCACACTAAGCGAATAGGTACACTTACGTACCATAGCAATTAGGTACACTCACGTACCAATATTTTTTAAAAGAGCTCTAGACTCTAGGCATGCCGTACTACCTAAACTGACCATATAACCAAGTACTTTGTTTCCTCATGTAATTTAAATTTTTACCTTCGACAAATGTTGACATATAAATACATCATCCATGAATTCATATAACACATGGTATCTTATGATAATACACATGTTCAAATCCTAACATACAATTTAACACATTCAATTCAGTACTCCAATCATTGATCATACTGTAACAATTTATAATATCAATTGAAATATAGAAAACTTGTAAAATTTTTCGTTCTTGCATAAAATTTCCAGCAACCAAAAGTTCATAATTCCCTACTTCAATTTAATCATTGATCACAACCTTATGCAAATCGAACTAGCAACAATAATAATCAGTCAATATCAGCCATGAATTCGAGCATACATAACTTCAATCGTACCAATTTCCTTAATTGTTCATCAAGTTAGACGCATCAATCATACAACGACTACATACTCGATTAGTAAGAAGATTTCCAGTAACCAATACATGCACTAATCAGGAGAATTCCAGTCCACAAAATTTAATACTATAGCAATTAGACATATAAGACACCAAGCATTTTAAACAAGAACACATATATATTCAATCATACGATAAAATCTCACCAAAACATGTTCCCTTTTAAAATCTTTCTTCCCATTAATTATCAATCCATATTAATGTCCAATTTCATGCATTTGAATAATAAATTAAATAAACTTAGTTGAGACACTATTCTCAAGTCTAAGGGTTGTCACACTCACAGTCGCCGTGCTAGTTTTGAATTCAGATGCTCTTTCCACGCTCCTTTGAGGATCCAGCTATCGGATCCTCTTCGATACCTTCTCCTCTAGGTTCTATTAAATCATTTACAATCATATGAGACATAATTCAGAATCAATCAAACCAATTTATTATTAAATTTTACGATCTCATTTTAGTCCCTGAACTAATTCTAATTCTGGATAGATTTGAACTAGTTTAGTAATTTTTTTGTATTTCTTAATCCGCAACTCAACTTTTCAATTACTTATGCCAAATTAGAACTAATGAATTCTTCATTCATGTTAATTAATCTCCTTATCACAATTCTTATCGATTCAATTCAGATTTTTATTAAAGAAACAATAAAACATACAAAGGCTCAGCCTGAAACTTTAGCGGCACTCCTTTTCCAGGAAGGGGGATGGGAGAAAAGGGGATTGATCGCCGACAGCTTTGGACTGTCTTCGTGGGTAGGATATCGGAAACGCTGCATTGGAAAGGTCTATGGCAAGTCTTCGATAGGCATGGCGTGGTGCTTGATGCTTTCATCCCTCGGAAGAGGGCAAGAGATGGAGGGCGGTTTGGTTTCGTGAGGATGGAAAGTAAGACAGACGCTGAACGGGCAATTGAACGTCTTAATGGTAAGTGGATATACGGATCTCGATTAGTGGTGAGTTTGGCGAGGTTTGCGAATCAGGGTTTGGTCAGCAATCGAAGAACTAGGGATTTGGGAGAGTCGAATCGAAAGAGCAAGGATTTGGGTGAGTCGGATCGAAAGAGTAATGGTGATGAAAAAGGGCTCTCGGAAAGACAAAGTGTTAATTCGAAACGGCTTCATGTAACGACGAAGGTAATTCAAGGAGAAGTGGATGCAGAGAAAGAGAAAATTCTCCAATGTTGTATGGTGGGTTGGAGCCGTCAGCACTGGAGTTTAAAGGAATTGGCGATGCGAATGGATATCGCGGATCACCAAGGATTGTCCATGTTGAGAATTGCTGGATCGACAATTCTGCTCATGTTCAGGGATTCCCAAATATTGAATGAAGTGCTGGCCAAGACAAGCTTTAATGAATGCTTTTCCAAGCTTGAACGGTGGGATCCGGGGATGAAATTCCAGACTAGACGGGCATGGCTTTCCGTCTGAGGCGTCCCAATTCATGCCTGGTCCAGTGTGACCTTCGATAACATCGCAAAAACGTGGGGTTCACTTGTTCGGATGGCGGATAACACATCATCGCCTACATCATTTGAATGCGGCTGGATATTGATTAAGACGGAATCGTTGGAGCACATTGACACTCGGTTGGTGGTGGATGTCGGGGGAATAGCGTATCCAATTTTCGTTAAGGAGGTGCCCATATTTGGGCCTCCAGTTGATTGTGAATGCACGAGGACAAGTGATTCTAGTACCGACGAATCATCGGAATGTAGCACGTCGGAATATGTACCGGAATCGAACATGGGAGTGGACGACCACCATGACACATCCGGGGACATGGATGCAGGGCGGCAGGACTGGAGGTGCAACCAGTTGTGGAACGACGGTGTACGTGGGGAACTGTTCGTAGGTGACACGCCGGCTGCCGCGCCTGGGAGTATTATACCGGTGCAACCGCACGATGGGTTTGGGATGGACGACGATGCTGTTAGGCAGGGAGGAGTTTTATCGGTATTAGGACACCTAGAGAATCCTAAAGTTTTAGAGTTCCAAAAATCTGGAACTGTGGAGGCTGACATGCTCAAGCAACCGCAAGTGATTGACCACAACAAGGATAGTG
Source organism: Hibiscus tridactylites (assembly GCA_958450335.1). Classification (NCBI taxonomy): domain Eukaryota; kingdom Viridiplantae; phylum Streptophyta; class Magnoliopsida; order Malvales; family Malvaceae; genus Hibiscus; species Hibiscus tridactylites. The sequence goes on along the minus strand of OY288274.1, from coordinate 29,683,982 downwards.
TGTTATCTAATTCTCAATTACAGCAGGGGGGACCGGCGACCGGAAATTGTGAAGCGTCAGGCTTGGTTCCTGTCCCAATCGCTACGGCCACCGTTGGTCACTTTGGATTGCATCCTGTTCCAGTAGAACAACTAGGCGGTGATATCGCAACAAGCCAACGAGGTGAGAACGCTCCTACTATTCCTATTTTGATTAATGGGGTTTTGAAGAAAACAAAATCTGTGAACGCCTTATCTGGGGTGGTTAAGAATCATAAGCTAGGTAGGGGTCGGCCGAAGAAGAACGGTGGCGGTGAGTCACAAGTTGTTGTCGCGGATGCTTCGCTAACGGATTCAGATTTTCAACGTCGGCAGCAAGCTTTGTATCGCGAAGCTACAACAACAGCAGCATTGGGTAATCTCGTGGGGGTGACGTCCTTGGGTCGTGAGGAAGACATTCTACAGGATTTGTCACGAGTGCTGCAAGGCGGCATTCAAAATTTGTAAACATGAGACTAATGAGCTGGAATGTCAGGGGGTTAGGGTCGTGCTTGAAGCGAAGACGGGTGGGGGATGTTGTTCGGAAGCATCGTTTCGATATGATATTGCTACAGGAATCGAAGTTAGAGGAGATGTTGCCGTCGGTTGTTGCGGGGCTGTGGTATAGCGATGGTTTTGAGTTCTCTTTTTCGCCATCCGTGGGGACTTCGGGTGGTCTATTAGTGATATGGGAAGGCAATCGTTTTGAGCTGGAAGCGGTTGAAGTGGAGAGGTATTTCATTATGTTACATGGGCGATGGCAGCCGGAGGATTTTGTGTGCTGTATCATGGCAATTTACGCACCGTGTGATGTGTCGGAACAGGAGGTTTTATGGCAGCGTTTGTTAGCTGTGATGGGAGGAAATGGGGGACCGTGGTGTGTCGCGGGCGATTTCAATTCAGTGTTGCGACCGTCAGAGAGAGCAGGATGTAGTATGATGTCGAGAGGTATGGCTTCTTTTGCATCGTTTGTAAATGCCGCAAGCTTGATAGATATGCCATTGCGAGGTAAACAATTCACTTGGTTTGGTAGAGAGAATCGTAAAAGTCGAATAGATAGATTTCTTGTCTCTACAAGGTGGCTGGACTGTTTTGCTAGGATAGATCAGCTATCCTTGCCGAGAGGTATCTCGGACCATGCTCCACTGTTGTTGTTGTGCGATGATGTTGATTGGGGCTCTAGGCCGTTTCGCTTTATTAATGTATGGTTGGATGAGAGACGGAACATTAATCGTATGGCAGAGGAATGGTGCCGATTGACAAGTATGGGAATCGGCAACTCTAACATTTCGGTTAAGCTTCGATATATGAAAAATTTTCTTCGCCAATGGAACAAAACGGATTTTGGGGATATTGAGAAAGAAATTACAGACATACAAAGCCGAATTGAATGTTTGGATAATGGCGAGGAGGAGATGGCCGTGGGGGAGAGTGACGAACTGTGTGCTCGAAAGCGAGAGTGGTTGCAAGCTTTATGGCGTGCGATTCGTAGGAAAGAATCGTTGTGGAGACAAAAGTCACGTGCGACCTGGCTAAAGTTGGGTGATCGGAATACTGCTTTCTTTCATAGGGCAGCGAAGTTGCGTGCGATACGCAATTCGATTGTGGGGTTGTCTATCAATGGTGTTTGGGTCACTGATCCGAAACGATTGCGCAGCCATGTTGTACGCTTTTTCTCTAAGCATTTCGCTGCGGAAGACAGAGCATGTGATTGGGTATTCGAGGGTGATTTCAGCAGGATAAGCGCGGCTGCGAATCTGTCTTTGATAGCACCGTTTTCTTCTAATGAGGCATGGCTGGTCGTGCGAGGGTGTGAGGGCTCGAAATCTCCGGGTCCGGATGGGTATAGTATGGAGTTCTTCAAGCGGTGCTGGGAGGTTCTAAGTGATGATGTGGATCGGTTTTTGGCTTCTTTCTTTATGACCGGTAAGCTGCCGCTAGGCGTGAATAACACCTTTATTGTGCTATTACCTAAAGTGGATTCGCCGTTGTCCTTGCATGAGTACCGACCAATCAGCTTGTTAAACTCTATATATAAAATTTTAGCAAAAATTTTAGCGAAGAGGCTACAAGGGGTGTTAGGCGGTTTGATCAGCGACCATCAGTCAGCCTTTGTCCGCGGTCGACAGATAGTGGATGGGATATTGTTGGCTAATGAAACAATTCATTCCATGAGGCAAAATCGTGTGGGGGGATGTGTGCTGAAGCTGGATTTTGCGAAGGCTTATGATTGTGTCCGATGGGAATTCTTGGATCAAATTATGAGCTCGATGGGTTTTAGCGAGACGTGGCGGGGTTGGGTGAGGGAATGGGGTAGATGGGGAGATGGTAGCTTCTATGGCAGAGGTGTTATGTTGTCGTCAGGGGGAATTGCCTTTTGTGTACTTGGGATTAGCGCTGGGGGTGAATCCGCGAAACATAGCGGTGTGGGAACCCGTCATAGCATCTGTTCGTCAAAAGCTTGCAGGATGGAAGAGGACTTCGCTATCATTTGCGGCACGCGTCACCTTGGTAAACTCTGTCCTCTCTTCACTTCCAGTATATTATATGGGTCTATTTCGTGTGCCGAAGGGGGTAATTGCAGCCATTGATAAGTTAAGGCGAGCTTTTCTATGGGGTGGGGTCAATCTACAGCGAAAAATGAGTAGGGTAAGCTGGAGCATGGTGTGTCGCCCGCGCCATTTAGGCGGATTGGGGTGGCCGATTTAGAAGTCCGTAATAAGGCTCTTTTGGCGAAGTGGTCGTGGAGATACGCGAGTGATGTAACATCATTGTGGCGCGCTATTATTGTTTCAAAGTATGGGGAGGCGGCGGAATGGTGGCGATTTAATAACTCGGCTAGAGGACCAATGTCTATAGTATGGAAACAGATTGTGCAGACTGTTAGCTCGGAGGATGTGCAAAAGCATATGAGTGAAAATCAGTTTATTTGGAAGGTGGGATCGGGGGAGCGGGTGTTATTTTGGTTTGATGCTTGGTGCATCGAGCAGCCGCTTAAAGATGTGTTTCCACGTCTTTTCTCGCTTGCAATTGATCGACTAGCATTAGTAGCGGACATGGTTGTAGAGGGACAGTTCCAGCGTGTTAGGTGGGGGGATGTTTTTCGTCGTAGTCTACATTCTTTTGAGGAGCGGCAACTACAGGATCTTCGGTCTTTGGTGTGCTGTGTACAGTTGAGACGAGGGGAGCTGGATACGTTAGTTTGGACACCGGACAAACATGGCATTTTCTCAGTAAAGGGGCTGTCCCACTTGCTTATGCTGGACAAGGCGGGAGAGAGTGACTTTGGGGATTGCTTTGCGTGGAAGGTTTTGGTTCCCCCAAAGGTCCAGGCATTTTTATGGTTCGCTTGGTTGCGTCGGCTGCCCACATTTGCGTTCTTGCGAGAGCGTGGGATCGATTTGGGTGAGCGGCAAGGCTTGTGTAGATGGTGCCGCGAGTTGGAGGAAGACATTGAGCATCTATTTTATTCATGTCCGTTTGCTCAAGATTTGTGGAATTGGTTTCGAGGGTGGTGGGCGATTGCTTTGCCTTTGCCTAAATCTCTAGAAGATTTTTTGCTTCCAGATATGCACTGCTCTTTCACAGGTACTTTGAGGAAGCTGTGGGTGTCGAGTGTCGCGGCATTGATGTGGTCATTGTGGCTTGCGCGCAATGACCTTGTGTTTAATGGGAAGTTTGTCCCGGCAGCGGAGATAGGTTTTTTGGTGAAGTTACGTTCATTCTATTGGGTGAAAACCCTTAAGGAGGGGCTCTCGGTTAGTGAAGCCCTTTGGTGGGACTGCCCGAGTTTGTATCGGGAAGGGCTTGCTAAGCCGCTGATTCGATTGGGAGTATTTTGGGAGCCACCGATTGGGGATACATTAAAATTTTCAGTGGATGGTTCTGCTCGGGGAAAGCCGGGTCCAGCGGGTTTTGGGGGAGTGTTGCGGGATGCTCAGAGTCGTATCCTCGCCTTGTTTTCAGGGCCGCTTGGTTTGCTTGATTCAAACGTCGCCGAGGTTCGGGCGATAGCTTTTGCTTTGGAGTTCTATGTTGCGTCGAAATGGGCTGGTTGTCCTCTTATTGTTGAGTCGGATTCCAAGGTGGCAATTGGTTGGGTGTTCCAGGTGGAGCGCCGGCCATGGCGGTTATGGGAGTCCTTCCGAGCGATTGACCGCGCTACTTTGTCGATAGGATCTGTGTGCTTTTCTCATATTTTTCGGGAGGCGAATGGTTTGGCTGATGCGTTAGCAAAGGAAGGGGTATCTCGGGTCTCTCTTTTTCATGCCTCGGTCTGATTTGTACGGGGAGGGTCCTTGTATTTAGTCGACATGTCGTACTCTTTTCCTCCGTTAGGTTTAGGGAGGTTTTTAACGAGGCGCATGTTTCGACTTGCGTTGTATATTCTTTCTTTAATAATATGCATCGCTTGCTGATCAAAAAAAAATTCAGATTTTTATTCAAGTTCAATATTTCTTTAATCGGACAGTTTTGACCATCTCTACGAATTTAGCTCCAGATTTCACTATACCATTCGGAATTAAATTCCGTTTGTTTCCAGGTTCAATTAACATACTCAGTTATCACCTATCAAAACTTTGGACCTAAATTCCAAGTGTACAATTATGTGTGAATTTTCAAAGTTCGCTATCAATACTAAAACAATACTGGGCAGTTTTGAGTACCTTATCCAATCTCATCCCAGATTTTTCTACAAGGTTCAAAATTTATATTCGTTTGTTCCCTATTAAAATAGACATACCAAGGTAGGTTGTGTTAAATTTTCAGATCCTAACTTTAAATATTTTCTTTTCTATGAATTTTCAAAGTTGGTCATTTAAACTAAAACATTGCTGGACAGATTTGAGTCCTTTAATCCAAGAATGAATATTCTGATTTTATTGAACATGCTGGGCTTGTTGATTTGCCGTTTATAGGGAAGCAATTCACATGGTTTGGGAGGGGTTTTAGGCGTAGTCGAATCGATAGATTTTTGATATCTTCTGCTTGGGTGTATGCTTTTAATAATATTGGTCAGAATGCTTTGCCGAGGGGGGTGTCGGACCACACACCTTTATTATTGGCGTGTGATGAACAGGACTGGGGGCCTCGCCCTTTTCGATTCATAAATTGTTGGTTGGAGGACAACAAAAATGTTCTTGAACTATCTAATGAATGGAGTAGATTGTCGGATCAGGGTGTTGGTAATGTTAATATTATGGTTGAGCTCCGAACTATGAAGAGCTTCTTGCGCAATTGGAACCGGGTGGTGTTTGGTGATGTGGAAAAGGAAATACAATCGATCCAAACGAAATTTGATGGTGCAGATGCGGGGGGTTCGAATGTTGAACAGTGTGAATCGGAAGCTGCTTTGATTGAGTGGAAAAGGGAGTGGCTACAACGTTTGTGGCAGGCTATTAGGCGTAAGGAATCGCTTTGGCGACAGAAATCAAGGGCGAGTTGGTTGCGGTTAGCTGATCGCAACACAGCATTCTTCCACCGTGCGGCAAAGCTTAGAGCTGTGCGGAATATGATTTCAGGGCTATTGATAAATGGTCGGTGGGAAACGAATGTTCATCGCCTTCGGAAACATATTGTGACAGATTTTACCATGCATTTTAAGGCAGCAAAACGTCGGTGCTCTTGGACTATTATGGGTGAGTTCAGCAGGGTTGATAGGAACACCAATGAAGCATTAGTGGCACATTTTTGTCGTGAGGAAGTGTGGGAGGTTATACGTGGCTGTGACGGTTCGAAAGCGCCAGGACCGGATGGGTTTAGCATGGCTTTCTTTAAAGTATGTTGGAACACAGTGAGCGAGGATGTGTTAAGGTTCCTAGGCGAGTTTCACGCAACCGGCAGGTTACCACCGGGTGTAAACTGTACATTCCTAGTCTTGATTCCTAAGATCGACTAACCTAAGGTACTCAGCGACTACCGTCCGATAAGCCTTGTTAATTCAGTCTAAAAAATCCTCGCGAAATTGTTAGCTACAAGGTTGCAAAGAGTGCTAGGGTCGCTGATCAGTGAGCATCAGTCGGCTTTTATTCGTGGCTGACAGATAGTGGATGGCATTCTTCTTGCAAACGAGATAATTCACTCATTACGGAAGAGTTCGAGGGGTGGCTTGGTGCTTAAGCTAGACTTCGCTAAAGCTTATGATTGCGTGAGATGGGATTTTCTGGATCATATGCTGGTTTGTATGGGCTTTTGTGAGGTTTGGCGTCACTGGATTTTGGAATGTGTTTCAACGGTTCGAATGTCTGTGCTGTTAAATGGGTGTGCTACGAATGAGTTTACAATGGGGCGTGGATTGCGACAGGGCTGTCCACTGTCGCCATTGTTATTTGTTATCGTAGTGGAGGCGCTCCACAGCTTATTGGTTCAGGTAGAGACGGCGGGCTTAATTAAGGGCGTTTGTGTTGCACTGGGGGTATCCATATCGCATTTGCAATTCGCAGATGATACCGTTTTGTTCTTTGAGGCTTCTCCTGGCTGTGCTGACTCTATCAGACGTATTCTCAATTGCTTCCAAGTATGTTCAGGCTTGCAAATAAATTTCAGCAAGTCGTCATTATATGCTATTGGGGTTGAAGAGGAGTTCACTGATTTGTGCGCTAAGGCGTTGGGATGTAGACGCGGTTCTTTCCCTTTCACCTATTTGGGGATGTCGTTAGGCTCTAACCCGCGAAGTTTGGCGGTTTGGGAACCGGTTATTGCAAATGTTCGTCAGAAATTAGCAGGTTGGAAGCGTAATTCGATGTCATTTGCGGCACGAGTTACTTTGGTTAACACTGTCCTCTCTTCTTTGCTGATTTATTACATGGGCGTGTTCCGCATTCCCAAAGGAGTTATCGCAGCAATTGATAAGATTCGCCGTGCTTTCCTTTGGGGTGGCGTAAATTTACATAGAAAAATGAGTAGAGTTAGCTGGAAGTTGGTGTGTAGACCGCGACATTTGGGTGGTCTGGGAATAGCGGATTTACAGGTGCGCAACATGGCTATGTTATCTAAATGGTCGTGGCGTTATGCCACGGATGCATCGTCGCAATGGAGGGCCATTATTGTGGCTAAATATGGGGAGGATGTTCAATGGTGGAGATTTAATTCCTCCCGTCAGCGTGTGATGTCGGTGGTATGGAAACAGATTGTGCAAACTGCTTGTTCGGCTGAAGTGCATCGAAATTTCCATGAGAAGCTGTTATAGCAAGTGGGGGAGGGTAGTCGAGTTCTTTTTTGGTTTGATTCATGGTGTGCGAGCAAGCCTTTAAAAGATATCTTTCCACGGCTATTCTCTTGTGTTATCAATAAATTAGCACTGGTCGTGGATTATTCAGTACAGGGGGTTTTCATCACTCACGATGGGCAGAGTTTTTCCGTCGTCCGCTTCGCGTTTTTGAGGCGGGGCTGTTGCGAGATCTGCGGGCAGTGATAGGCGACATTCATATACATAGAGGTGTCCGCGACAAGCTGATTTGGACTCCGGATAGTAGAGGTATGTTCACGGTCAAAACTGTTTCTCAGATTTTGATGTTAGATGAAGCTGGGGAGAGCGAGTTTGGGGCATGTTTCACGTGGAAAGTTTTGGTTCCACCGAAAGTACAGGCTTTCCTGTGGTTTGTTTGGTTGCGTCGCCTACTGACGTTTGGTTTTTTGAGCCGTAGGGGTGTTGTTTTTGAGGGGCAATGCACGTTGTGCTTCTGGTGTAGGGAATGGGAGGAAGACGCCGATCACCTATTGTACTCGTGCCCCGTGGTTCAGCGTATATGGGACTGGTTTCGCTACTGGTGGAGAGTGTGCTTACCGCTGCCGCAAACGTTGTCTGACTTCTTTTTACCCGACTTTCATTGCTCGCTTTCGGGTACGCGTCGCTGCATGTGGGTGTCATGCGTAGCAGCGATGTTATGGTTGATTTGGTTAGCACGGAATGAGATGGTTTTCAACAAGAAGTTCTTACCGGTCGAGGAGGTGTGCTTCTTGATTAAGTTGCGCTCGTTTTATTGGATGCGTACTTTAAGGAATGATCTATGCATTGGCGAGGCGATGTGGTGGGAATGTCCTAGTCTTTACTCTGAGCCGTCACATTTGCGACCAGCACGGCTTGGTATTTGTTGGGAACCACCATCGCGGGGGATATTGAAGTTTTCAGTGGATGGTTCTGCACGTGGTAAGCCGGGTCCTGCAGGCTTTGGGGGCGTGTTACGCGATGAGCATGGTAGTATATTGGCGTTATTTTCTGGCCCTCTTGGTTGTATCGACTCAAACGAGGCTGAACTGCGAGCGATTGCTTTTGCGTTATCGTATTTTCAAAAGTCAGCTTGGGCAGCTCTTCCTTTGGTAGTAGAGTCGGATTCCATGGTTGCTATTAGTTGGGTGTTACATATGGACAAAAGGCCATGGTGTTTTTGGGAGGTTTTTCGCGAGATTGACAGTTGCTGCTCTACTCTACATTCGGTATGTTTTTCCCATATTTTCCGTGAGGCGAATGGCTTAGCAGACGCGTTGGCAAAGGAGGGGGTAACGCGGATTTCATTATTTTGTGCTTGTTAGTGTTAGCGTTTTGGTTTTGCTTCCGATTGTGGTTCGTTGGACTCTTGTTTTACCACATACGGTTCGTACTCTTTTCCTCCGTTAGGCTTTAGGGAGGTTTTTAACGAGGCGACCGTTGTGGCATTTTGGTTGTATATTGCTTCTTAATATATGACATCATTGAGCAAAAAAAAAAGAATGACTTTTAGCTTTAAATTTTCTTGTTACAAATCTCACATTTTCAATTTTCTTTCTATCTCAGCTGTGAAATTCTTAATCATAACTTTTCAGCAACATTACTATTTGCTTACCTAATTTCCTTGAAATACCGAAACTACAAAATACACTAACTCTTTAAAATTTTTATATACTCGAATAAAGAAGGAGGGAGTTAACTTACTTATAATTTTTGATTGTTGATTCTAGACCAAAACAATGGGCATGCAAGCTCTTTTTCTTCCTTCTTCCTTAACAATGGCCGAGTAAGCTCCCTTAACTCTCCAAGTTTTCTATTTTTTTGGTTTACAATTGTTTCTTTCTTTCCCACTAAGGGAGCCGACCATGGAGACAATTTTAATGGTGACAAGATGGCCACCTAATTGCCATCTCATGTCTCTAATTTGCCCTTTAATTTCACATTAATTATTTCACTAATGAGGGTAGATTTAGAAATCTTACTATTATTCCATGCAACCCTTCATGATTCCCTTTTATTTCGATTTTGTCACCTTCATTAGTTATTAGGTTTCTTTGAATTTTCAATTTAGTCTCTAATGTATTTACGCTAATTCAATTAATTAAAATTTATAATTTAATTGAGTCACTAATTGTTCAATTAACTCATAAAAATTTTAGGCTAGGTTTTGGGATGTTACATTTCTCTCCCCCTTAAAGAAAGAATTCGTCCTTGAATTCTTAACTGAATTGAACGAATAGGGATATTATTTTCGCATTGTTTCTTATGGTTCCCCTGTTGTCTCTTCCATCTTATGATTTCTCCACAACACTTTGACCAGTGAAACATTCTTATTCCTGAGTCTTTTGATTTCTTTGTCAAGAATCTGAACTGGTTCTTCTTCATAAGATAAGTCAGGATTTAACTCTACTTCTTCCGGTTCTAGAATATGAGATGGATCAGATCTATGTTTTCTGAGCATTGAGACATGAAAGACATTATGGATTTTATCGAACTCGCTGGGAAGTGCAAGTCGATAAGCTACAGGCCCAATTCTTTCAGTAATATCGAAAGGTCTAATAAAACGAGGACTTAGTTTTCCCCTTTTTCCGAACGGAAATACTTTCTTCCATGGAGAGACTTTAAGAAAGACTTTGTCTCCCACATTATATTGAATATCTCTTCGCTTTAAATCGGCATAAGCTTTCTGTCTATCAAAAGCATGCTTCAATCGAGATGGATAATTTGGACTTTCTCTTATGTTTCTCTGAGTAATTGAGGTCCCAATACTTTGTTCTCACCAAGTTCAGACCAACAAAAAGGGGTTCGGCATTTTCTGCCATACAATGCTTCAAAAGGAGCCATCTGAATAGAGGACTGATAGTTGTTGTTGTAGGCAAATTCTACTAAAGGTAGAGAATTTTCCCAATTCTTTCCGAAATCTATAATACAGGCTCTAAGCATATCCTCGAGGATCTGAATTACTCGTTCAGACTGACCATCACTTTGTGGATGGAAAACAATGCTTAGATTCAGTTTGGTCCCCATAGCTCATTGCAGAGTTCTCCAAAATCGGGAAGTAAATCTTGGATCACGATAAGAGACAACGGAGATAGGAATTCCATGTAGTCGGATTATTTCTTGAATATATAGATTGGCTAAAGTTTCTAAGCTGTAATTGATACGAATAGGGATGAAAATGTGCTGATTTGGTGAACCAGTCAACAATAACCAAAATAGCATCATATTTTCGGGGAGAACAAGGAAGACCAGCCACGAAATCCATTGTAATTCGTTCCCATTTCCAATGTGGTAGTTCGAGTGGTTGGGGTAGCCCGGTGGGAACTCGGTGCTCAGCTTTGACTCTTTGACAATTGAGACATTTAGATACAAACTCATTGATAGCTGCTTTCATACCAGGCCACCAATACAATGATTTAAGATCTTTATACATCTTAACCGATCCTGGGTGGATTGAAAAGGAACTCTGGTGAGCTTCTTCCAGAAGATCTCTTTTTAAATTCTCATCATTTGGAACACATATTCTCTCTTTAAAGTAGAGGATACCATTTGTGTGAATACATAACCCTTCATTAGCCTTTGTATCAAGTTTGGAAATAATATCCTGAAATTCAGGGTCAGCTTGCTGATGACTTCCAATCCTCGATATTAGGCTGGATTGAATTTGAAGTTCAGATAAAAATCCTTGTTTTTGTTACACTCATAGATGATCGTTGATAGCAGTTGGAGCTACAAGTATAAACTAAATAATTTAGACATGGATATTATTAAAGATATATTTAGTTATTCTTAAGGATTAAGGATTCGAAAATTACCCAATGTCAGTTTACGACTCAAGGCGTCTGCAACCACATTGGCTTTTCCTGGTGATAGTCAATAACTCTATCATAGTCTTTCAACAACTCCACCCATCTGCGTTGTCTCAAATTCAGATCTTTCTAAGTCAAGAGATACTTTAAACTCTTGTGATCGGTAAATAGATAACATTTCTCACCATACAAGTAGTGTTTTCATATTTTGAGAGCAAACACGATAGCGACAAGTTCTAGATCATGCGTTGGATAATTCAATTCATGAGGTTTCAATTGGCGAGAAGCATAAGCAATCACATTATCACCTTGCATCAAGACACATCCAAGACCCGCATGTGAAGCATCGCTGTATACGGTATAATCTTTACCCGGTTCTGGTTGGATCAAGACTGGGGCCTGAGTTAAAGCCGCTTTGAGTTGGTCAAAGCTTTTTTGTTACTTTTCAGACCATTCAAACGGTTGATATTTACGAAGAAGTCTAGTCAAAGGTGAGGCTATAGTAGAAAACCCTTTGACAAATCTTCTGTAGTAACCAACCAAACCAATAAAACTCCTTATTTCACTGACATTTCTGGGAGGTCGCCAATCAACAATTGACTGTATTTTCTTTGGATCTACTTTAATTCCTTATGCTAAAATTACATGACCGAGAAAAGAAACTCCTGTTAACCAGAACTCGCACTTGGAAAATTTTGCGAATAAGTGACGTTCCTGGAGTGTTTGCAAGACAATGCGGAGTTGTTCAACATGTTCTTCTCGATTGCGGGAATAAAGTAGAATGTCATCAATAAAGACGACTACAAATTTATCAAGATAAGGCTTGAATACTATATTCATGAGATCCATGAATGCCGCCAAAGCATTTGTTAATCCGAATGGCATTACCAGAAATTCATAGTGACCATATCGAGTTTTGAAGGCTGTTTTTGATACATCATCCTATTTGACTCTCATTTGATAGTATCCTGGTCGAAGATCGATCTTTAAGAACACCGTAGCATCCCTAAGTTGATCGAACAGATCTTCTATTCCTGGGAGTGGATATCGGTTCTTAATTGTGATCTTGTTCAATTGACGGTAGTCATTGCAAAGGCGCATCGCTCCATCCTTCTTCTTTACAAATAGAACATGTGCACTGTTGCGTGTAAAAGAGTCTATCGCAATTGTAGTGCAAGTGTACACGACGCAAGTAGTAAAGTGATACGAAGTATCGGATATCATCTCCACAGGGATTGGGCTAATAGCTTCACCTTGTTTACTGCACGAAATAAAGGGAATAGTTTAAAAGATTGTCACAAGAATAATAGGAAAAACGTAAATAAAAAAATTGAGATATCAAGATAGAGAGAATGGGCTGGTATTGAATTGCTCGGTAGTGCAGGTATTGAATTGCTTAGGAACTCCAGTTCTGTCGTCGCTCCCGTCGCCGACAGCACCTGTCGCGGAGGCTGTCCGTTAGCTGTCGCGGCAGCAGACACACCAACTCCGTACTTCAAGCTTGGCAAGAATCCCAGATCTGCCTTGGCCTATCCCTAGGTCCAAGTCTCTCGATGATCACGTCTTTGATGATACCTTCCGGCGTGAATCGAAGGATGAACACCGATGTGTATGAATTCTTCCTTAGCCACTTAACCTCGCCCTATCCCTAGGCACGAGATGGTTCAACTATAAACTAGAGAACGCGCTCTTATTTCTTTCGTATACTTAACTCTCCCGATGCTAAGTAAATGGATAACCTCACAATGCTCTCCCGATGCTCTTGCAAGATGTTAAAACCAAAATAAAAGAACTTGAAGTTTGTTTTATTGAACTGAAAAAATCCTAAAACAAAGCAACCCTTGCAACTACTTTACAAAACAACCCGTGGCCCTAGGGGAAATTTAGAAAATGTCGGTGACAGGTGGACGACAGGGGTTTTTGGTTTCGGTTATGGGGTAATCGGTTGTGTCTCCTAGGTTAAATCTATGCCCTTATATAAGCTTTGGGCTCAAGTTATCTAAGGTAACAAGGATTACAACTTTAATTAAAAGTAAGATTCTAATAAAGACTAAATCTCTAAAAACTCATACTTTCCAGCCGCATCCTTGCTTTTAGGAATTTCCTCTCCTTGAGCTTTGGCTTGACATATCTTTTGATCCGGGGCTTGGAAAAATATGTGGCTTTCACACGACAGACGAGCAGATTTTTCTCTATCTATCGAGGTCCACTTTGCTTTTCATCTTCATAAGTCTGCTGTCACCATGCTGTCACGACAGGTCTATGACAGCTTCGTCTTCTTCGTCTACTTGTCCAGTTCAGCTCTCCTGCTTTTCTGCCCTGTGCCTGCCTTCATCGTCTACTATGGCAGATACCTGCAAAAATAGCCATCTTTTAATAGAATCCGTGCTTTTAATCCATTTGTGGTGTTTTACTGAAAACTAACCTAAATGCAATGCAAAGATGCTTGAATGCAGCATAAATATGGGTTAAAAAGGGTGTAAATAATAGAACTTTTACACTCTCAACACACCCCCAAACTCAAGTTTTTGCTTGCCCTCAAGCAATTTAAACCTAATAGCAAAATGAAAATTTTTGTGTTGGTCTTCAAACAGTGAACTGTCCCTTACCCGTCGCTCATTCTCTATGGCGGCAGCAACCTGTCGGAAAGGTTAGGATCTGTCCGGAATCTCCCTATAGCTCTCGTGCAGTGTGTGCATGCTTGTGAACAGTTATATGCTAAGATTCTCTTAGTTTCACTAGAATATTCAACTTCTTAACTCGAATTTTTATGCCAAAGTTTATTTTTTTAAGAAGGCACATTTTCATGCTTCTTTTTCTTCTATTTTCAAGCTAAGTTTTTCTTGAGCCAGTTTGGGGCACCTCTAGTTAGCTTCCTAGAGCCGGTTTCGGGCACCTCTAGGTTTTTGATTTTCTTTTGCTAAACTTCTTTCCTAGAGCCAGTGTTAGGCACCTCTAGGGGCTATTCAAGTTCTAAGCTTCCTATTCTAGTTTGGCTAAAAGAAATCTAAGCAATATAACAGTCACAAAAGTGTTTAAGTTTTCAAAACTATAGAAAGGCTCTAAACTTCTCCTTAAACTGTCCTAAAGATGCTGCCACGACAGAGCCGTCATGACAGGTAAGCTAACTTCACAGTTTTAAGCCAACAGTTTTATATTTTCTGATTTTTTTAGAGAACTTAAATAAATAATAAGACACAACAAATAATAAAAAGATGTGCATAAGACTCCATTAATGATGGAGGGATGCCACCCCCAAACTCAAGGGTTGCATTGCCCTCAATGCAAAATGACAGAAATATAAAAGAAAGGAAAAGTACATCACAAAATATAAAGGCAGGCAGCAATAAGAGGAAAATAAAAACTTAAATTTTAGTCGCTGCCCTCGCTGCTGCTGCTCACACGGATCTGCCGGCGGCGTTTGGGCTGTGGAGGCGGCTGGGCAGGTGCAGGGGCAGGTGCTATGGCAGGCTGCTCAACAAGTTGGACATCAGAACTGCTGCCGCTGTCCCAGCTGCTGCTGGTGGTGGTGCTGGCCTTGGGCAGCCGTTTCTTGTCTGCCACGTGCTTAATTCTCTTGACCCGCGTGAAGTCCCTCTCTAAATTCCTCCGGATAAGAGGGCTGTCATCAGTGGCAGGCCTCTTGGTCCCTCGAGGGGAGGTGTCTGCCGGAGGGCTGCCTGCTGCCGTCGGGGCAGGGGATGGTGTGGAAGTGGCAGAATGTGTATGGGGAGAGACAGGTGGTGTAGGTGTGGGGGAGGGGATATGGAAATAATGGGCGGGGAAGGTGGGGAAGATGACATCCGAATAATGTAAAGTATTAGTAATGAAATTTACCGTTGCATTGGTGAAATCGCGGATGAAAGTCATCAAACCCATTTGCCGCTCCTCTACCCGTAGGATTGCAGCAAGGATGTGTGCCGACTGGTCTGTCGGAACGGTGGCGGTGGCAGCTTCAGGGGCAGGCTCGGTGGCAGGTTCATCATCTGAGTCTGCTGGTGGTGCATTTGGATCGAAGGCGTTGATTGGTGTTGCAGCTACAACCTCCATGAGGCTGGAGATGTTATTATCAGTCCAGCCATGACCTTGGAGTATTTTGTCGGAGGGCGCCTCGGGTACAGCAGCACATCGGCAGAGGGAAGTGATGGTGAACGGCAGGCAAAGGCGAGAGTTGGAGCGGAAGGCACAATCGAGGATGCTGTCCCTCATATATCTGCCCATATTGATGGGCCGGTCGTGCATAATGGAGTGAATAAGGGCCAGCCGCTGTCGGTTGACTGTCGTGTGGTGGGAAGAGGGCAGGATACGCTTTTTGATGAAAGCGTTCCAAAGTTTAGCCTCGGGGGGGAGCTGCCCCCTCTTGACGGAGTGGGGGTTCTTCTTGCTGGTAGTCCATGATGTACCAGCCTCTGTCAGCTCCACCATGACAGCATCATAGGCAGCAGCGTCGAGGGTGTCGAGAAATAGTTGGTGAGCATCATCATCAGGGCCAAAGAAGAGGCCAAACATATGATTGATGCTGTTGGCAGTGAAGGGAACTTCCACTCCTCGGACGGTGACAAATGTCGCCGTTTTGCTGTCTATGGCCTCGTAAAACTCCTGGACCAAGGTATCATTTAGCTCTGCCGGCTGCTCGGCAAAGTCCTCCCATAACTGTGCCGTGATGGCCTTTACAATGAACGGCCGGAGTCCCATATGGGGAGCGTTTCTGTTGTATATGAAGCCACACTCCTCCCATAACTCCTTTTTGGCGAAGGGTGACGCTGCTGCTGAAGAAGAAGCGGAGGCAGTGTTACGACGGGTTTGTCTCGACGACATTTTAGTTGCAAGGGCTGTGAAAGAGAGAAAACAAATAAAACTAGAGAGAAAGCAAGAGAGAAAAATATGAAGTGATGAAAAATGAAAGGGAAAAACAAGGTTATATAGCGGTCGAGTAGCTGCCCATTTAATGTTGCAACGGTAGGCGGGAATAACGGGGCGGCAGATTGGATTTAGCGTGTCTGACGCGTCTGACACGCATTGATACGTCTTCTGTGCGTCTGCCGCACGCTTCTGCGTCTGCAATGTCAGTCTGTTGACAGCCTGTCATATCCGTCCGCGGCGGCAGCCGAAACGACAGGTTTCCATAAATGGGCTTTATTGGGCTGATGGATGAGCGGTGGGCTTGGGTCACTTCTCCTTTTCTTCTTGACTCCTTTATTTCCTAAAAACTGAAATTAGAAAAATAAAACATTATTCGAATAAAATAAACCTAATTCCTAATAAATAAAAATAAAAATAAAAATAAAACTTAGGTTAAATTAGGGATGCCTTGTGGGGCATCTCCCAAAGTAACCACTTCCTGTATTCCTGGGGCTTCAGTCCCCTGATAGTGCTTGAGGCGTTGTCCATTGACTTTGAATTGGTGCCCGTCTTTTAATGATTGAATTGTGATGGCACCATGGGGAAAAACTTGAACCACTTGAAACGGGCCAGACCATCTAGACTTCAGCTTTCCTGGGAAGAGTTTAAGTCTAGAATTAAATAACAACACAAGCTGCCCTGGGCAGAACTGTCGTGGCAGCTGTTTCTTATCATGCCACTTCTTAGTCTTTTCCTTGTAGATCTTTGCGTTGTCGTAGGCCATTGTCCGTAATTCTTCAATCTCGTTCAGATCTAATAGCCTTTTCTGGCCGGCCTTGTCCAAGTCCATATTCACTGCCTTGATTGCCCAATATGCCTTGTGCTCAATCTCGACAGGTAAGTGACAGGTTTTCCCATAAATTAGTCGGTATGGAGACATGCCCAATGGAGTCTTGAAAGCTGTCCTGTATGCCCATAATGCATCATTCAGAAGTAAAGACCAATCTTTCCTAGTTGGTTTAACCATCTTCTCAAGAATGTTCTTCACTTCCCTATTGGAAATCTCAGCCTGTCCATTGGTCTGTGGGTGGTATGCTGTCGCGATCCTGTGCTTGACACCATATTTCTTCAAGGCGGCAGCAATTACCTTACTATCAAAATGTCTCCCTTCATCACTAATAATCGCCCTAGGGATGCCAAATCTAGAAAAAATGTTTTTGTGCAAAAACTTTTGGACCGTCTTGGCATCATTCTTTTGAGTGGCGATTGCTTCGACCCACTTGGAGACATAATCCACTGCTAGGAGGATGTACAAATTTCCACACGAAGATGGAAAAGGTCCTATAAAATCAATCCCCCAAACGTCGAAGATCTCGACTTCTAAAATGTTCTGCAGTGGCATCTCGTTTCTTCTCGAGATGTTACCTGTCCGCTGGCACCTGTCACAGTTTTTGTAAAATTCCTGTGCATCTTTATATAATGTCGGCCAGTAGAATCCCGACTGCAGCACCTTGGCAGCAGTCTTATTTCCTCCTAAGTGTCCTCCATATTGTGAAGCATGACAGTGATGGAGAATGTCTTCTTGCTCTTCTTGTGGTATACACCTCCTTATAACCTGATCTGCGCACATTTTGAAAAGAAGAGGTTCGTCCCAATAATAATGCTTAACATCATTTTGGAACCTCTTCCTGGCTTGGTAATTAAGATCAAAAGGTAATATTCTGCTAACTATAAAATTAACGAAATCAGCATACCAAGGAAGGTTAGAAGACTTACCTGCCGCCATGGCTGTCGCGACAGCGATTGCGGCAGCAAAGAGCTGCTCATCAGGGAAGGTCTCCAGTATGTTTGTCTCATCTAACGGTAGACTCTGTCCCGTCTCCAACCTCGACAAGTGGTCTGCCACCTGATTTTCTGTCCCCTTTTTGTCTTTGATCTCAAGGTCGAACTCTTGTAATAGCAAGATCCATCGTATCAACCTAGGCTTGGCATCCTTCTTTGCGAACAAATACTTGAGGGCAGAATGATCGGTGTGTATTATTACTTTCGTCCCAAGTATGTAGGAACGAAACTTGTCGATGGAGAACACCACAGCTAACAGCTCCTTTTCTGTGGTGGTGTAGTTCACTTGGGCGTCATTTAACGTCTTGCTGGCATAGTATATGACGTGAAACAGCTTATCTCTGCGCTACCCAAGTGCTGCCCCGACAGCATAGTCACTCGCATCACACATGATCTCAAACGGCTGTGTCCAGTCTGGTGGCTGTCACTAGCTTTTCCTTCAGAACCTTGAATGCTTCAGTACATTCCTCATTAAAGTCAAAGGGTCGGTTCTGCTTTAAGAGATGGCATAGGGGCTTCGTGATTTTTGAGAAATTTGCAATGAATCTCCGATAAAAACCCGCATGCCCTAAAAAACTTCTAATGCCCTTGACTGTGGTCGGCGGTGGCAGCTTCTCTATGACTTCTATCTTGGCCCTATCGACTTCTATCCCACGGCAGCTAATCTTATGGCCTAGGACTATCCCTTCGTCCACCATAAAATGGCATTTTTCCCAATTTAGCACAAGATTAGCTTTTTCACATCTTTCAAGTACCTTTTGAAGATTGCCGAGGCAGCTCTCAAAATCGTCTCCAGAGACGGAAAAATCATCCATGAAAATTTCGAGGAAGTCCTCTACCATGTCGGAGAATATAGCCATCATGCACCTTTGGAAGGTGGCAGGTGCGTTACATAGGCCGAACGACATCCTCCTAAATGCGTATGTTCCGTAGGGGCATGTGAAAGTCGTTTTCTCTTGATCCTCTGGTGCAATAGCAATTTGATTGTAACCTGAATAACCATCAAGAAAACAATAGTAAGGTTTACCCGCTAATCTATCAAGGATCAATAAAGGGTAAAGGAAAGTGGTCTTTTCGGGTAGCTTTATTAAGCTTCCGATAGTCCATACAAACCCTCCAACCGGTCACAGTCCTGGTTGGGATTAACTCATTGTTTTCGTTGGTTATCACGGTCATTCCTCCTTTCTTGGGAACACATTGCACCGGGCTTACCCATTTGCTGTCGGAGATGGCGTAAATAATACCAGCATCTAACCATTTAATTATCTCTTTACGCACTACCTCCTTCATCGCAAGGTTTAACCGCCTTTGGGCATCAATCGTCGGCTTATGATCTTCCTCTAGGAGGATTTTGTGCATGCATATCGCTGGACTAATGCCCTGTATATCTGCTATCATCCATCCAATCGCCTTTTTGTGCTGCCTTAACATGTCGATCAGCTGTCGTTCCTGTTCCTGCGGCAGCTTAGTAGAGATGATTACGGGCAGTGTATCATTGCATCCAAGGTAAGCATATTTAAGCTGCCCTGGCAGGGGCTTAAGTTCTAAGACAGGTGGTTCAACAGTAGATGGCTTTTGGATTAAATGGTTATCTGAAGTGTAATTCAAAGGTTCGAATAACTTACCTGGACGATGGCCTAACCAGTTTACCTCCTCCTGACCTTCAGTATCAGATGTATCGGATTCAGAGGAGTCGCTGTCGTTGGTGCTGTCGTCGTTGCTGTCGTGACAGGCTTGTAGGTGGCTGTCGCAGCAGTGACCAAATTTTGTATCACGGCAGCCCGACCTGATGCAGGGTTGATCAAAGGTCACCTCAATGATGGCCTTGCATTCCTCATCCACATCAGCATGTTTCATCGCTTGGAGAACATTCAACTTAATCTCTTGATCGTTCACGCGCATGGTGAGTTCTCCTTTCTCCACATCAATCAATGATCTTCCCGTGGCTAAGAAGGGTCGCCCAAGGATGACTGGTGCGTTTTCATCTGCCTCACAGTCTAAGATAAGAAAGTCAGCAGGAAAAATCAGCTTATCCACTCTTACCAGAATATCTTCAATTTTTCCCTCGGGGTGAACGTAAGAGCGGTCGGCTAGCTGTAGAGTAACTGTCGTGGGCCGCGCCTTGCCAATACCTAATTTCTGAAAAACAGATTTGGGCATTAGATTAACACTGGCACCAAGATCACAAAGTGCCTTACCCACAAATTTGTCGCCGATTACGCAAGGTATGATGAAGCTCCCCGGATCCTTCTTTTTCTGGGGTGGTTGCCGATGAAGAATACTCATGCAACCTTCTTGCATCCTTACCGTTTCAAATTCCCCAAGTTTAGATTTTTTAGACATGACATCCTTGAGAAATTTAGCATAACCGGGCATCTCCCTAACAGCACCTAACAACGGAATATTAATATGAACCTGTTTAAAAATATCTTAAATCTTTTTAAGTTGAGATTCATGCTTAGCTTGCTGTATCCGTTGAGGAAAAGGTGGTGGAGGACGATAATCAGCAATACGTCCTTCCCACTGCATGCGAATCTGAGGACGATAATCATCTTTTTTCTCCTCTGTCGCTTCTGCTGTCGTGACAGGCTCATCGACAGCAGTCTGTTTATCACCTGTCGGGGCAGTTTCCTCGGCAGGTTTATCCAAGGCAGGTTCCTTTTCTGTTTCAGCTTCTCTTTCTGGCCCTGGTAGCTTTTTCCCACTCCTAGTAGTAATCGCCTTACATTGCTCATGTGGGGGCGGTCTAGCATTTTCAGTATTGCTAGGGAAACCTCCATTCTGCCTCGGCTTAATATGTTGTGACACCTGACCCATTTGTGTCTCTAGAGATTTTAATGTAGCTTCATGGTTTGTCATCCTCATCTCGGTTTTATCTATAAAATTTTCCGTCTTCTTGACAAACTGATTTATATTCTCCATATACGTACCGGTCTGAGACATAAAGGTGGCCAGAGTCTGTTCCAATACACTACTCGCGGCAGGTGGTGGCTGCTGTTGCTGCTACGGCGGCAGGTGCTGCGGCAGGTTCTGCGGCGGTAGTTGCTGTCGTGTCAACAATCTAGGACCCCCTGATTCTGATTATATGCTTGCGGGTTCAGGGCATTGTTAGGGTTACTCCAGGAAAATTTGGGATCTTTCCTCCAATTGGGATTATAGTTGTTGGATTTATAATTCGGCTTGTAATTTCCAACATATTTTCCCTCTTCTATATTTATCGGGCACTCTTCCCTACTATGATTTCCCTCACAAATAGCACAAACTTCCTCGACAGCAAATCCTCGTAATTCTTCTTCATTCAATAAGTGTTTCATTGCTTTAGTAAGGAATGCTACCTGGGATTTCATAGTGTTGTCGGCTTCATAGTCCTTGACAGCAAGTACCCGTTTACCCCCTCTTCTAGCTGTCGGAAACTGCTCCTCATTCTTAGCTAGATTTTTCAAAACTTGCAATGCCTCGTCTGGATCTTTATCCAATAGTAACCCGTTTTGAAAAATAGATGGTTCAACTATAAACTAGAGAACGCGCTCTTATTTCTTTCGTATACTTAACTCTCCCGATGCTAAGTAAATGGATAACCTCACAATGCTCTCCCGATGCTCTTGCAAGATGTTAAAACCAAAATAAAAGAACTTGAAGTTTGTTTTATTGAACTGAAAAAATCCTAAAACAAAGCAACCCTTGCAACTACTTTACAAAACAACCCGTGGCCCTAGGGGAAATTTAGAACATGTCGGTGACGGGTGGACGGCAGGGGTTTTTGGTTTCGGTTATGGGGTAATCGGTTGTGTCTCCTAGGTTAAATCTATTCCCTTATATAAGCTTTGGGCTCAAGTCATCTAAGGTAACAAGGATTACAACTTTAATTAAAAGTAAGATTCTAATAAAGACTAAATCTCTAAAAACTCCTACTTTCCAGCCGTATCCTTGCCTTTAGGAATTTCCTCTCCTTGAGCTTTGGCTTGACATATCTTTTGATCCTGGGCTTGGAAAAATATGTGGCTTTCACACGACAGACGAGCAGATTTTTCTCTATCTATCGAGGTCCACTTTGCTTTTCATCTTCATAAGTCTGCTGTCACCATGCTGTCACGACAGGTCCATGACAGCTTCGTCTTCTTCGTCTACTTGTCCAGTTCAGCTCTCCTGCTTTTCTGCCCTGTGCCTGCCTTCATCGTCTACTATGGCAGATACCTGCAAAAATAGCCATCTTTTAATAGAATCCGTGCTTTTAATCCATTTGTGATGTTTTACTGAAAACTAACCTAAATGCAATGCAAAGATGCTTGAATGCAGCATAAATATGGGTTAAAAAGGGTGTAAATAATAGAACTTTTACACACTCAACATGCACCCCAAGGAGAAGTGCTAGGTCAAATAAAACCCTTGTCGTGAAGCTATTGAAGTTGCTTTTGCAATTCTTTTAAATCAAGAGGTGTCATCCCGTACGGAGTGATAGACACCGGACTTGAGCCAGGTTGTATTTTAATCCCAAATTCAACTTCTCTAGTCGGAGGGAGACCAAGTAGTTCCTCGGGAAACACATCAATAAATTCAGAAACAATAGGCACTTCAGGTAATCCAAATTCAATTTGATCTTGTAAGACCATAGATGCAAAAATGGAAGTGGGCTTTTTATCAATCATGAGTAAGGATTCTTTTCCTAAACCTTGAAGGTATAATCATTTATTTTGACAATCTACCCAAGCCTCATGTTTACTTAACCAATCTAACCCCAAAATTAAATCGAATTCACGGGATGGTAATATGTAGAGATCAATAGAGAATGGCAAATTGCTAATATACAAGGAACAATTTCTACATATTAGGTTAATGGTTGAATTTCCTCCTAAAGGGTTCGAGACTATGAGACTTGTTTTCACAATTTTAGGTACTGATTTCAACTTTTTAACTACATATAGACTTATAAATGAATGAGTGGATCCCGAATTTATTAAGGTATAAACATGATATGAATTTAGTTCAACAATACCTGCAATCACTTTAGGAGATTCTTCGTCATCCCTACCATGAATGTGGTAAACTCTTGCAGGTGCTCGAGACTCCTGATGAGTGGGGGCATTAGAGTGAGTACCCTTGCCTCTTCTTTGATAACTCGGTTGAGTTGACTTAGCATTCTTGTTCCGATTAGATGATGTCGAACTAGGAATTGCAGTGTTCCGAGCTGGCATTGATTCGGGCTTTTGAGGACAATCTTTGATGTAGTGATCATCACCACCACAAGCAGAATATAGATTCGACTGGAATCTACACTGACCACGATGTAGTTTCTGATAGAACTTACAAGGAATAATCTTTTCTGAATTTCCCGTGCTATTGATTGATATAGCCGATACTGAGGATTTGATCACCGTGGACGGTTTCGAAGTATAATTGCCCCTCAGAGCAGAGGTAAAATTAGAAGACCCTTCTTTCTGAAATTTAGTCTTCTTAGACCGCCACTGAGACTTGTCGTCTTGTTTCTGCTTTTTGTCAGATCGATTGCCCCCTTTTCTTCTTTCAGCAACTTTCATCTTAGCTTCTATTGCGATGGCTCGATTAACAAGATTCTAAAAATCATTGATTCCTAGAGCAGTAAAGATTGGACTCAGTTCATCATTTAGACCATCAGTAAACATCCTGCATTTATCAGCTTCAATTTTAATGTACCCCGAATCGTATTTGCAATATTTGCAAAAGTCTGCAACATACTGCTCAATAGGTCGATTGACATGTTTAAGGTACAAGAATCTCTTCCTTCTTTCAGCCAGATATTGCTCACTTATATACTTCTTCTTGAACTCCTCAATGAAGAATTTCCATGTCACAGATTCAACTGGGACAATTAAGGTAGTGGTTTCCCACCAGTTCATAGCTTCATCTGCCAACAAGGCCACAACACACTCCAATTTATGTTCATCAGAGCATTGTAATTGTTTGGTTACCACCTTAGTGGTGTTTTCAAGCCAATACTCCGCATCTTCTGGCTTTTCATCATTTGTACCAGCAAATGTATAGGCTCGGTGTTGAGCGAGTTTATCTATAGGTGCTCTGCTGGATACAACAGTAGCAGAAGCAACAGGTTGCTCTTGTTTAAGATTTGACAGAAGTTGATTGAACATCTCCTTCATACTGAGGAGACATTCCCTTTGGGTCGATTGGACCATGGGATTTTCGGGAGGAAGTTGTTCACACTCAGTGGTCTGAACGTACTCTTTACTTTTCTTCTGTTCTGGAAGTTCAGCTCGTGACGGTGGATTATCACCTAATCTCACGCTTTCACCATCACTCGAAGATTCGTGTGAACTTCCATTCTTTTGGCCCGACATTTTCAATCATAAATTTAAACAAGAAGATTAGATAAGCTCATTGCAATTATCTTTGTGTACAATTCATGGGTAGCATACTTAAAAACATAACAATTGCATGCAGACTCGATTAAACTTTAGGAATTAACCTAAAAAAATCTCTGATTACCACTTTATATAACACCCCTCACCCCCGATTAGGAGTAAGGAGTGTTTAACATATTCATATTAGCATTTTACAAGTGAGCAACAGAAAACGTATAATATATTTTTTTATTCGAATGCTAACACAAGGTGGACCTAAGTTTTATTTTCGAATCGTTTAATTCACTTATGATTTAATATCGAATTTCTTAATCTCTTTTATATTAACTTTTAAAACACACATATAATTTAACCCTTAGATTGTCAAATTCGTGCAATGTTTAATTTAATAAGAAAGATCAATTACAACCACATCTCAACTAGTAATTTCATTTTAAAGATAAACATCATATTCTTATATTTATATATGCATCAACCATTCATAGTATCTGTTTCCCTTATACAAAAGACTTCCCGGGGTAGCTAACATAACGGCTATAACCTAATGGTTGCCTATACAAAAAGTGACAAAAAGAAACCATCCCAAAACATATACTGAGGGCTAATCTATACCCCATATATACCCCATACTTACATAACAAAATGAGGGAAACTTAATTTAAAAGTTCACACATTCTTTGAATAATAGTTCATAAACATAACCATAAGTTCAAAATGTACTAGCATGCTGACAATTAGGCCACCCATCATAAGCACAACAAATATAATAAAAGGCATACTTCTAATCTTCAACAACTAACAAGATCAGTGGGTGGACCGATAATTCGAATTCCTGTGGTTTTGGGAAGAAAGAAAACACGAGTGATAAGTACTTACAATACTTAGTGAGGAAACCTTAGTCTAACCATTTTAGATTTTTCTTGCTATAATTAAACATCCAAATAATTCGACTCTAATTTAAGTATGATTAATCCATACAATTTGAATTGTTCTTTAAGTCAACATTTAAATTTACAAGCCAACATCATAGCAACTACAACATATCACATGCCTACAATCAATTTCACAATCACCAATACTACAAATTTAAATACAAACATCAACAAACTGTAGCAGAATAAATAAATAGAATTTAATTCATCAATTACGTGCTTCACTCCAATTCCAACTATCAATTGATCGAAATCAAAGAGATCAAACATCACAGTTTACAATTTTACTTAATTATTAACTTACTATTATCCCTTGGTTCATATAGTTAGCTAGGTATTCGAGTCACGTGTTACATAAATGTAAATCATTTCAACATATCAAAGGTACCCAAGTACCACTTTCTTATTATCGTATTACGTGTCATCTTAGTGCCAATCACACTAAGCAATTAGGTACACTTACGTACCATAGCAATCAGGTATACTCACGTACCAATTTTTTTAAAAGAGCTCTAGACTCTAGGCATGCCGTACTACCTAAACCGACCATATAACCAAGGGCTTTGTTTCCTCATGTAATTTAAATTTTTTTACATTCGGAAAATGTTGACATATAAATACATCATCCATGAATTTATATAATGCATGGTATCTTATGATAATACACATGTTCAAATCCTAACATATAATTTAAAACATTCAATTCAGTACTCCAATCATTGATTATACTGTATCAATTTATAATATCAATTGAAATATAGAAAACTTGTAAAATTTTTCCTTCTTGCATAAAATTTCCAGCAACCAAAAGTTCATAATTCCCTATTTCAATTTAATCATTTATCACAGCCTTATGCATATCGAACTAGCAACAATGATAATCAGTCAATATCAACCATAAATTCGAGCATACATAACTTCAATTGGACCAATTTCCTTAATTGTTCATCAAGTTAGATGCATCAATCATACAACGACTACATACTCGATTAGTTAGAAGATTTTTCAGCAACCAATACATGCACTAATCAGGAGAATTTCAGTCCACAGAATCTAATAATATAGCAATTAGACATATAAGACACCAAGCATTTCAAATAAGAACACATATACATTCAATCATACGATAACATCTCTCCAAAACATGTTCGCTTTTAAAATCCTTCTTCCCATTAATTACCAATCCATATTAATGTCCAATTTCATGCATTTGAATAACAAATTAAATAAACTTAGTTGAGACACTATTCTCAACTCTAAGGGTTGTCTCACTCACAGTCGCCGTGCTAGTTTTGAATTCAGATGCTCTTTCTACGCTCCTTTGACGATCCAGCTATCGGATCCTCTTCGATACCTTCTCCTCTAGGTTCTAATAAATCATTTACAATCATATGAGACATAATTCAGAATCAATCAAACCAATTTATTATTAAATTTTATGATCTCATTTTAGTCCCTGAACTAATTCTAATTCCGGATAGATTTGAACTAGTTTACTAATCTTCTTGTATTTCTTAATCCGCAACTCAAATTTTCAATTACTTATGCCAAATTAAAACTAATGAATTCTCCATTCATGTTAATTAATCTCCTTATCACAATTCTTATCATTTCAATTCAGATTTTTATTCAAGTTCAATATTTCTTTAATCGGACAGTTTTGACCATTTCTACGAATTTAGCTCCAAATTTCACTATACCAATCGGAATTAAATTCCGTTTGTTTCCAGGTTCAATTAACATACTCAATTATCACCTATAAAAATTTTGGACCTGAATTCCAAGTCTAAAATTATGTGTGAATTTTCAAAGTTCGCTATCAATACTAAAACAATACTGGGCATTTTTTAGTACCATATCCAATCTCATTCCATATTTTCTTACAAGGTTCAGAATTCAATTTAGTTTGTTCCCTATTAAAATAGATATACCAAGGTAGGTTGTGTTAAATTTTCATATTCTAACTCTAAGTATTTTTTTTCTATAAATTTTTGGATTCTGTACTCGCAAAGATGGGCTTTTGCGCAACATGGCGTCATTGGATACATGTTTGTATCAGTTCAGCACGTTTATCTGTTTTACTGAATGGAAGTGCGACGAATGAATTCAGGATGGGTCGTGGTTTGCGACAAGGTTGTCCCTTGTCACCGTTACTGTTTGTGATAGTAGCGGAAGCTTTGCATTTGATGTTGATCAACGCGGAAACGGGAGGGTTGATTAGAGGAGTGGAGGTGGTTTCAAACATACGGCTAACACACCTCCAGTTTGCTGATGATATGATATTATTTATTGATGCTAATATCGAGTATGCACGTAATGTAAAGCGGATACTGCACTGTTTTCATATATGCTCTGGGTTACAAATAAATTTTGCAAAGAGTTCATTGTATGCGATCGGCGTGGCGGAGGAGTTGAGTGCATCGGTAGCTACGGTTCTGGGTTGTAGGCTGGGGGAATTACCATTTGTCTATCTAGGATTTCCGTTGGAAGCTGATCCGAGGCGTATATCAGTGTGGGATCCGATTGTAGCAAGCTTCAGACGCAAGCTAGCAGGGTGGAAGCGCAATTCTCTATCGTTTGCCGCTAGGGTGACTCTTGTCAACTCGGTACTTTCGTCACTCCCTATTTTCTACTTAGGCTTATTTTTTGTGCCTAAAGGGGTAATTGAGAAGCTGGATAAATTACGTCGAGCGTTTCTTTGGGGCGGTGTTAATCTTGAGAGACGAATGAGTAGGGTAGGATGTGACATTGTTTGCCGGCCACGACATTTAGGGGGTTTGGGGGTGGCGGACTTGAGAGTGAAGAATATGGCGCTGCTGTCTAAATGGGTTTGGCGATATGCGCGTGACCGCGATTCACTTTGGCGTCGTCTAATAACGGTCAAATATGGGGAAAATGTTCAATGGTGGAGATTTAACACGGAAAATTTATCTTCTATGTTGGTTGTTTGGCGTCAAATAGTAGCTAATGCTTGCTGTCCGATTGTTGATTCTCACGTGGGGGGAGGTAATTTTCAGTGGAAAATCGGCAGTGGACAGATTGTTCTGTTTTGGTTTGATGTTTGGGCGATACAACAGCCTTTAAAAGAGGTGTTTCCACGCTTATTTGCCTTGGCGTTGAATAAATTAGCTTGGGTGCAGGATTATACAACGAATGGTCATTTCGACCATGCTAATTGGGATGGGTTTTTCCGGCGGCATCTATGGAGTTTCGAACAGGAACAATTACGTTCTTTGTGTGATGTGGTGCGTAGAGTTCGCTTAAGAGCTGATTGTATTGATACGTTGTTTTGGACTCTGGATGAACATGGGGAATTTTCAGTGCAAGCTATGACTAAGGCGCTGCTATTAGAGAGGGTGGGAGATGGTGATTTCGGAGGTTGTTTCGCATGGAAGGTTCTTGTTCCACCAAAGGTACAAGCTTTCCTATGGTTTATTTAGTTGAAAAGGTTACCGACTGCTGATTTTTTGCGTATACGAGGAGTACCTTTGGCGGAAGGACAAGGGCTGTGTCCGTGGTGCGTAAGGGTGGAGGAGTCGATTGCCCATTTATTTTATGATTGCCCATGTATTCAACAAATTTGGGACTGGCTGCGTGATTGGTGGGGTATTGCATTACCATTACCATCATGTTTTTCAGATTTTTTCGTTATTAATTTCCATAGCTCCTTTCATGGTTGTCAACTAAAGTGGTGGGTGGCTAGCGTAAGTGCTATGCTTTGGTCGCTATGGCTCGCCCGGAATGAGTACATTTTTAAAGGCAAACGATCGACGGTAGCGGAAGTGTGCTTTCTTGTGAAACTTAGATCTTTCTATTGGATAAAAGTGGATGCCGATGGCGACATTATGCCTGAATCGGTTTGGTGGTCATGCCCATCGACATGTGTGGTTAGTCGGTGACTAAAGAAGGTGCGAGCTGGGTTGGTATGGCAGCCACCTATAGTGGGAACATTGAAATTCAACGTCGATGGCTCGGCGCGGGGCAAGCCTGGACCAGCGGGCATCGGGGGAGTTATGCGTGATGCGGACAGCCGCATTTTGGCATTATTTTCTGGGCCTGTGGGCTGTTTGGACTCCAACGTGGCGGAAGTGAAGGCTATCGAACTTGCAGTTAGGGTGGTGGCGGAAGGGGTTTGGCGCGAGAGGTGTGTAGTGTTTGAATCCGATTCACAAGTTGCATTGAGATGGGTAACGGGTTTGGCAAAACGTCCGTGGAGATTATGGGATTCATTTGTATCAATTGATCAAGCGTGTCAAGTCATCTCGGAGGTTCATTTTCAATACACACCGCGGGAAGCAAATGGTTTTGCCGATGTTCTCGCGAAGGAGGGAGTGGATAGGAGTTCTTTATTCTTAGCTTGTATTTAGGCGTTTCTTTTTAAGACGAGCACTTACGTACTCTTTTCCTCCATTAGGTTTAGGGAGGTTTTTAACGAGGCGTAAGGGCTGCGTCGAGCTGTATGACTTTTATTCTTAATAAATTCATACAGTTGATGATAAAAAAAAACATTGTTGGACAGATTTGAGTCATTTAATCTAAGAGTGACTTTTAGCTTTAAATTTTCTTGTTATGAGCCTCACATTTTCAATTTTCTTTCTATCTCAGTTGTGAAATTCTTAATCATAACTTTTCAGCAACATTACTATTTGCTTAGCTAATTTCCTTGAAATACCGAAACTACAAAATACACTAACTCTTTAAAAATTTTACATACTCGAATAAAGAAGGACGGAGTTAACTTACTTATAATTTTTGATTGTTGATTCTATACCAAAACAATGGGCATGCAAGCTCTTTTTCTTCCTTCTTCCTTAACAATGGCCGAGTAAGCTCCCTTAACTCTCCAAATTTTCTATTTTTTTGGTTTACAATTGTTTCTTTCTTTCCCACTAAGGGAGCCGATCATGGAGACAATTTTAATGGTGACAAGATGACCACCTAATTGCCATCTCATGTCTCTAATTTGCCCTTTAATTTCACATTAATTATTTCACTAATGAGGCTTGATTTGGAAATCTTACTATTATTGCATGCAACCCTTCATGATTCCCTCTTATTTCGATTTGGTCACCTTCATTAGTTATTAGGTTTTTTTTTGAATTTTCAATTTAGTCTCTAATGTATTTAAGCTAATTCAATTACTTAAAATTTCTAATCTAATTGAGTCACTAATTGTTCAATTAACTCCTAAAAATTTTAGGCTAGGTTTTGGGATGTTACACCCTTAGCTAAACCATAAAACCATTAATACTAAACTATAAACCCTAAGGGAACATAATTAATCTCATAAACCAATAACCCTAAACTAAACCATAAACAATTAATACTAAACCCTAGACCATAAACCTCAAGAAATCGGAACTAATCTCATAAACGAATAACTCTAAACTAAACCATAAACCATACAACTGTTAATACTAAATCATAAACCATAAACCTTAAGGAATCAAAATTAATCTCGTAAACCAATAACCCTAAATTAAACCATAATCCATTAATATTAAACCATAAACCCTAAATCAAAATTGATCTCATAAACTAATAACCCTAAACTAAACCATAACCATAAAGACCGTTAATACTAAACCATAAATCTTAAAGAATCAGAATTAATCTCATAAACCAATAACTTTGATCTAAGCCATAAACCATTAATAATAAACCCTAAACCTTAAAGAATCAAAATTAATCTAAAAACCCTAAACTATAAACATTATAACATTATAGAAAACAAAAATTAAATAAAAAATCCTAAATTATAAACATTAGACATTAAATCCTAAACTTTAAATCCATAAAATAAACTCTAAAAATGAAATGAGTACCAATTTGGCAATTTTGAAAGTACAAAAAATTGCGAGTCTAGTGACCAATTCATGAATTTTACCATAAAATAAAGCCAAAATCAAATTAGGGACCAATTTGACAATTTTCCAATAACTCTAATTATACATGGATAACAGTGAAAATAATTTATCCATTTAATTTACCTTAATTTTCAAGTTAAAATCGGGTCGATGTTCAGTTCAGCTTTCGGTTTGGGTAGCCTTCAGTTCGAGTCTGTTTTGGTTTAATAAAAATTTCGGGACAATTTCGGTTTATTTTAGGTTTTGGTTCAAATTTGAGTCATCATGTTTGGGTCAATATCGAGTCTCAGTTCAGGTCTCGAGTTAAGTTTGCCAGATGTAACCATTACAAACTAGAAAAAAAAATTAAATTCAATCTAAAATAAACGATCCAAATAAAAAAAAGTTCAAAAAAGAAAATGTTTCTTCAGATGTTTTGTTAGGTCTAATTACATTCTTTTCGTCGCAAATATTATTATTGTTTCGAGTAAATTACCAAATTATACGTTTTTATTTTAGCTTAAGGGTTCAAAAAAGTCTTTAAATTTATGGTAAAATACCTATTTAGTACCCCATTTATGTATGCATTTCTATTTTGGTACCCCAATTAATTTTTTTGACAAAATGGAATCTAACCTTACGTGTTTGTTCTGTTTTGGTACCCAACCATTAAAATTTAACGGAAATGATGATGTAGCTTGGTATAATCATAGTTTTATTCCTAAACGCTTATATATTTTACAAAAATAATCCATTTATAATTTCAAAATACCTTTTTAAATTAAATATATTTATAATTTTTAAGATTTTTAAATATTTTTTTAAAAATTAAAAATGTTGGAAATGTCGCTTGACATCATAAGATTGTGCCACGTGACAAAAAACATAAAAATGTTAATATTTTACAGTCAAAATTAACCAAAAGGCTTAATCGATGTAATTTTTCAATTCGAAAACTTAATTAATTTTATTTCTCGGTTCAATGATTTAATTAGATGTAAAAATAATTCAAAGACTAGATTATTTTTTTAAATTAAGGTCTTTTTAACCCTTAAACTTTTTTTTTTTCAGTTATGGTTACAAATAAATGATGATTTCTATCCTATTGGAATTATGTGTTATAAAATTTATTATAATATTACATGCAAGAAAATTTTAAAAGACAAAGGTTTAATACACTTCCCCCTAAATTTTACATGTTTTCCCAACTTGTACCTAAAGTTTATTTTGATAACTTTTGTCCCATAATGTTTTCGTCGTTACTCATATTGCCGTCTACCGTTAAAAAATCTGTCTTGATAAAACAGAACGTGCCACGTCATTTTATTTATTTATTTTTAAATATTAAAATAAAATAAATATATTAAAATAAATATATACATGTCCGTCTTATGGTCCATGTTCGAGGTGCGAGGTTTCCCCTCCCAACAATATCGCCTCCAAGGTTCGAACTTACGTCATCTCTTTGAGAGTGCAATGTGACTTACCAATACACCCAACACTTGTTGATATAAACATAACATACTTGGTGACATAAGAAAACAATTAAAATGATATGAAAATGCTCAAAAAATTATATGAAAACATAAATAAGGAAAAAATATAAAAAATGGTTATGTTTTCACCTGTCTAACCATAGACTCGGCGCATATGTCTCCTTCAAAGCGCTATAAATTGTTTATGATTTCAATCTTAAAACACCCGTCCTATTTCACTTAAAAACTCCATAGCTATATATATTTTTTTTATCTTTTTTAACAAAGAAACAGAGAAGAAAAAAATAATGAAAAAGAATGATTTGACCATTGCTTTGATCTCAATCATCATCATTCTTTCTCTTCGTTCTGTTGTGGGTAAGCATGAAGACGATGAAGGAGCTGAGGAGTCGGAAGCTAAACCCAAAAACTCAAAGAAGGTTAGTAAGGAAACTCAATCAATATGAATCCAGGAAACTCCTAAAAACATCTTTCTCTCATAAATTATTGTTATTGCTTATTCGAGTCCAGGAAACTCCTGAAGACATCTTGAAAGCTCATAACGAATTTCGTGCGGAGGTTGGAGTCCCTCCGCTAGTTTGGAATAAAACACTTGTTAACTATGCTGACACATATGCCAAGAAAAGGGTCAATGACTGTGAGATGGAGCATTCCATGGGACCCTACGGTGAAAACCTTGCCGGAGGCTACGAAGACTCGACTATCGCTGATTCTGTGAGGTTTTGGGCTACGGAGAAACCTGACTATGACCCTGCTAGCGGTAAATGCAAAAGTGGTGGTGACGACTGCGGACATTATATACAAATTGTTGCGAGGAAGACGAAAAGCGTTGGGTGCGCCAGAGAAAAGTGTAAAAACGGGTGGTATTATGTTATCTGCAGCTACTATCCTATTGGAAACATTGAGGGTGAAAAAGCTTACTAATTATTCTTCTTTTTCCTTTTAAGTCCTTGGACTTAAAAGGAACTATTATATGGATGTTATAAGTGTTATTTTTATCTTTATTTGATTATTTATTAATCAAACTTCTTTCATTTTTTCGTATGTTGGTGTGATTGCAGAATAGTACATGTTCATACTTTTTTTTAATCATTTGACAACACATATACACCTTGCACATACAGTTGCTCGAACCTGGATCTCCTAAGATGTGTATAATCGTCTTTTTCACTAACGACACTCTTTGGGTTCCAAACTTATTTATAGGCATAAGATAGAAATCTTAATTCTAATGGGTATTAAGCCCTAATAATAAAGTACATTAAAGTCTTCTTTAATACATGAATATTCACCATAAATAAATATTCATAACACCCCCTTTGGATATCCATGGAAATAATGTGCCTCGTTAAAACCTTACTAAGATAAAAACCTTGCGGGAAAAAAATTTAGTGAAGGAAAAAGAGTACATACATCTTTGATACGCATAACGAGTTAACTCAATAAAAACCTTACCAGGAAAACTCATTGGGACAATGCCTTGGTTAAGGGGAAAAAGGAGTGCAACGCGAATTTAATCCCCCTCATGAAAACATCACATAAGATCTTTGAATCTTCATAATTAAATTTTAAATACAATCTTCAAATGTTTAAGTTAACTATGCATTGGTGAATAGATCTTCCAAATTGTTGCTTGAAAGGATTCGTCGAATATTCTTCTTCTAAAGATCATTAGAGACGAAACTTTGGAGAAATATGTTTCATTTTGTCACATTTGAAGTATCCACCTTGTAACACCCGAGTTTGGGGGTCGGGTGATTTAAAATATTAAAATATTATTTTGGGCCTCGTGTTTTCAAAACAAAAGATTTTATGTTGGACTTGTTTTGATTTAAAGCTCAATTCCATGGATTTTAGGATTTTTGAGATAGCCATCTCATTAATGGCAAATTGGTAAATATGTGGACTTACAAAAAAATAAAACCTTTTCTTTTATTTTTCAAGCACCCAAAGGCTATCATTTTCTTCCCCCGTCTCCCCATTTTCACAACAAAAACACCATCTCCATTGTGTTCACTATTCCATCACCATTCTCCCTCATCTTTAGTGATTTTTCAAAGGTAAGCCCATAATCGACTTGTCCTCTCTTTCCCCTACAAGCTTGTACCATTATTTTTCATAAAGCTCATGGTTTTTGTATTTTGGAGTTTTGAGATTTTTGATTAAAATGTCATATTTATTATCTTTAACTTAAGATTTTGATTTGTTAATGTTATACGAGTATCGAAACATTTTGCTACTGTGAGTGCCTGTTCCGGAACGTGTTCCGGAACGCCTAGGCAAAAAATGGACTCCTATTCCGAAACGAGGTGGATGCCTATCGGAACGGATGGTCTGGCTTTTTGAACTGGGGCCCGTGTATCGAAACGGGCAAGCTTGTTTCGAAACACAAGCCTGAAATATGGGATTTTGACATCTCTAAAGGTTCTGAAGTGTTGGTCTTAGGCCCTATTTGATGTTAGCTTTCTTGTGAACCTTGTTAGTGATCGTTTATGTGTGTTTTGGTCGCGTGTGCAAGGAATCAACCTAACTTGAATACATGGTAAGTATAAATCATATTATGTGTCGTTTGTATGGTTTAGTCTTGTTTTCCGCTGTCGCTTCTCACATAGGTCTAATTGAATTCATCTAGACAAGATAATTAAAGAAAACGTTTTCTCGGGTTGTTAACCGAAGTGGAGCCTTAATGGGTTTCGCCTCGGTTTTTCTTGTGTAGCCCACTCGGACCGGTCGGTCGCCCAGGCCGGGATGAGAGGGTTACACATGTTGGTATCAAAGCCTGAGGTTTTTGAGACCTCGGGCATGTAAGTGAGGTAAGTTAAATTATTGTATTTCGATTGCACAATTTTTGCTTGCCATGTAAGCATGTTTGCTTGCTTATCACATATTCTTTGATGCTTGTTTAAAATTGATTGTATGTGTGTGTTGTTTGAAGCATGTTGATGTGTGATTTGTCCGTTAAGTGTTGAGTAGAGTCCCA
This sequence comes from Hibiscus tridactylites, assembly GCA_958450335.1. NCBI lineage: Eukaryota > Viridiplantae > Streptophyta > Magnoliopsida > Malvales > Malvaceae > Hibiscus > Hibiscus tridactylites. The sequence goes on along the minus strand of OY288274.1, from coordinate 29,648,658 downwards.
TTGCTTCTATTACATCGGAAAAAGAGATTTTTAAGTGAGGGAAACATACTTGAGCCACTTGGACCCTTGCCCATGCTAATCCGATTTTTGTATATTGTTGTTATCTGTGAGCGGTTATGTCGAGGCCTAGAGGTAGACCCAGGTTGGTTCGCCAGGAACCCCGTGTTGCGGCTCCTGTTAATGAGCCGGTGGTTGGAGTAGAAGCTTCTGTGGAAGAGCCTGCTGTTGGAGTCGGGGCTCCTCCACCACCACCACCTCTTCAGCCTGATGTGGAAGGCGAGGCTAGAGCTGAGGGAGCGGGACCTCAGGTTGGCCAGGGTGGCCAAGGTCTTGCAGGGATAGACATGGCTCCGCTAGTTCAAGCTATAGCGGGAATGTTTTAGGCTGCAGTTGCCGGAGCTCAGGCTACAGCTCATCTGAGAGGAGATGATGCTAGCTTACTCTTAGAGAGGCTCTGTAGCCTCGGAGCGGATGAGTTCAGGAGATCTACACATGAGAGATCAGAGTTGTGGCTAGAGAAGACAATCCGTATTTTGGCTCAGATGGGATGTGTTGGGGCTCGTAAGTTGGGCTGTGTAGTTTCGTTACTTCAGGGTGATGCCTACGCCTGGTGGGTCACCATTACTACCGGCATGCCTGAGGCCGAGTTCAGTTGGGATTTCTTTGAGACTGCTTTCAGAAAGAGGTACTTAAGCCTGAGATATTTAGATGAGAAGAAGAGGGAGTTCATGGCTCTTGTTCACGGAGACACATCAGTGATAGATTATGAGATCCACTTTGCCCGATTGAGTCAGCATGCTCCGGAGTTGGTTCCTACTGAGAGGGACCATTGTGATCGGTTTAGGTATGGACTTCATGAGGAGCTCAAGAGGTACACCTTAGCTACAGATTATTCTGATTTTAATGTCTTGGTCGCTAGGGCCAAGGACATCGAGCATAGCTTGGGGCTGACCAAGCGTTCGGGAGGATCCAGTTCAGGAAAGAGGCACAACAACTTTGATCATGGTGATGCCAAGAGGCATCGAGGCAGCGAACAACAATTTGATCATAGACGTGGCGATGGCCACCATGGTAGGGGCCCTCAGGGCCAGAGAGCTGGAGGGCGTTTGCCCGAGTGTGCCCGATGTGGGAGACATCATTCAGAAGAGTGTTGGGGAAACTATCATGCTTGCTGGAACTGTGGATCGAAAGACCACTTCAGAAGAGAGTGTCCGCATCAGGTGGGACAAGCACCGATTTAGGCACAGGCTCCTGCGAGAGCGATCGATTATCAGAGAGGCCGTGGGAGCGATTGTGGTTACTTCCAGCCGAGGGCTGATGCACCTAAGATAGAGGCACCAAGGAATCTTGCTCATGTAGTGGCGGTTCAGCCAGAGGCCGATGGACCAGCTAGAGTCTACGCACAGAGAGAGGCAGGGAATGACACAGATGTGATAGCAGGTAATTTTGAGTTACAGTCCATGTCTTTGCTTTCCTTAGTCGATTCAGGTTCCACGCATTCTTATATTTTGAGTGAACATAAAAAGAAGTTAGACATACCTGTTGAGATTTTAGACATAGGGATGCATGTGACTAGTTCCTTCGGTGAGACAGTTGTAGTTAGACGGATGTATAAGAGGTGTCCGCTGAAGATCAGGGTCATGTGTTTCCTGTTGATATGATGGAGCTTCCGTTCTACGATTTTGATATCATTTTGTGTATGAATTGGTTGGTTGAGCACAGAGCTAATGTAGATTTTGAGATAAAGAGAATTTCGTCGAAGCTTTTTGATGACTACGAGGTAGTGATAGTAGGCGAGAACGTTAAGTTCTTGTCGAACGTTGTGTCGGCTTTAGAGGCTCATAGGTTGATGGACTCCGGTTTTGGGGCTTATTTAGTGTATGTGATGAATATGAATATGAGTGAGGTTAGACCGAAAGATATCAGGACAGTTTATGAATATCCGGATGTGTTTCCAGAAGAGTTACCGAGTTTGCCTCCTGACAGAGATGTAGAGTTTGTGATGGAGACTGTTTCAGGGTCTACTCCAGTTTCTATTGCGCAAGGTAAGAGATCCTTGGTTTGGTATTGATAATTGTGGTTATGATGCATAGTGATGCATGTTGTAAATGGCTTTGATTAAGATGCTTTAAAACAGTGGATTATTGATGATAATTGATGTATATTGGCAAGTGATGTGTTGGTTTTAAAGTACTTGAATCAGATATAGTTAGCCGACTATAGGATTAGGTGCACCGTGAATAAAGTCGCCTTGGATGTTGAGGGGTTGTAATGGTACCGTAAACTCCATCCAAGTATACTAACGAGATGTTTAAGATCACAATGGTGGTTAAAAGTCCATATGTGGATCTTGTGTTGTGTGACTCGTGTTCTCGTTAGTGATGTTATACAACTACCAATGAGTGATGTGGAGGGGTTGTGATTGTACCGTTAAACTCCATCACGGGTGTTGAGGGGTTGTGATTGTACCGGTAAACTCCACCTTGTGTGTTTGGTAGTGTGTATGAAGCGTGTGGGACAACGCTTGTAATCCGCGTATCCGATTGTGTTTTATGTTGTAAATGGTAATGAATTATCACTTGGAAGCCAATTAGACATGTTAATGATATTGAAACATGAGATGCTTGATGTGAATGATATGTTGCATGGTTAATGTTGTTTAAGTGTTAAAGGCATTATGGAAAGTGTTTTTATAAAGTGCATTATTTGTGTTGTTTCATTAGAGCATGCCTCACTAAGAATTTGTGCTTACGCTCTCTCTCTTGAACCAATAATGCAGATAATTGAGGTGTTTGTGGTCAGCAAGGAGGCTAGGAATCCAAGGGAAGGCTAAGCTCATGTATGGTGACTATTTTACAACATTATTAGATTTTGATATTTGGCAATGGGAACCTAGGTTGTGTTTTTGGGAGATGTTTTGGACTCCCTAGTTGTGGTTTGATGCCTTAAATGTTTTGGATATGTAAATGGCCATTTTTGGTGCTTGCTTTGATGTTTGCTTTGGACTTTAGGATGCATGCCTATAGTCTTGGGAATTTTCCTAATTGATGCCATGATAGTGTTTTGAAGATGCAAACATGTACCTATTATGTATGATGACTTGTTGGCATGATTAGGAAGTCATTAAGATGTGTTTGAGTGTTTAATTGTATGATAAACCATCAAAATCTGCATTTTCTGGGCAGTCCGTATTGAAACGGGCACTACTGTTTCGAAACGGGGGCCTGTAATGGCCTTCGTGTGTCGAAACGGGTAGAGGCCGTTCCGAAACACTTTTGCCACTTCCAAGCCCTGTTTTGATACTGGTCTCGAAACGAACTCTCATTTCGGAACGATCAACCCCTGTTCCGAAACACTAGACCGTTGGGCACTGATTTGAATGGTTTAAGGTTTGCAAGCTTTATGTTCTAGTCCCGAATTTCGTAATTGCTATTGGTTGAGTTTGAAATGTTCGTTTGAGGTGAAATTTGACAGGGAAGCATGTAATATGACTAATTTGATTTTGGTAACTTAATAATAAAAAAAGTCCCTCATCTTTCCAGAATTTTCATTTTGGTCCTCAACTTTGTATGTTGTGCAATCGAGTCCCTTACTACTTTCTGATTGCTGTGATTTTCAAGTATGCTTTTCTCATGAGTACACTTAAGGTTAATGAGCATCTAGATAAGATTAAAAAGAAAAAATGGTCGTTAATCAAGGTTGACTTTCGGGTTGACTTTGGTTTTCCCTGTGTAATCTTCATAGTTCGGGTAAACCGTCTAGGTCGGGCTAAGGGGGTTACAATTTTTGGTTGAGTTTTCATTATAGTTTTGATTGGAGATCAAAATCTTGTAAAAACATGATTTAAATCTTGATTTTAGGACTTGTTGAGTTAGGCTCTGTTTTGTGTTGATTTTAATTGAGTTTAAAGTTTATTAATATGTTAAAATGATGTATTGATAACATAAATCCCTAAATCCTTGAGATCCTTGAGTTTCTTGGTTGTTTTAAGTGGGTTTTTGAGGTGAAATGGTGGAATCTTTCTTGCTGGAGGTATAAGGTTGGGTTAGGATGTTTGTTAGATGTGTTTTGATGTTTATAATGCTTTGGAAGTGATGTATGTTGGCTGGGCTTGGTTTTGGAATCAATCGATTGAGTTTTCAGCTGTTTTGGATGGGTATTTTGGTGTAGTTTGGGTGAGCAACGAGTTTGTGAATTGTTGCTGGTGTTAGAATGCATTTTAATGCATTTAGATCTCTGTTTTAATGATGTGAAAATAGGGGATCTTGATCCGGAAGCAAACGAGGTGTTGTTGGAGGCTCCGGAAAGGTAATTTCGTGTCGGCGAGCAAAGCTTCGCGTATCGATGAGTGAAAATGCAATTTCCTGATTTGTAACGCTTTGAGCGTGGACTTGGGGGCTTAGTGTAAGTTTGATACACTTAGCTAAGCTCAAGAGTAAGTGATTCGGAAATCCCTCTCTTGAAAATGTGCTATGTTTGATGACATTGTACTTGAAGTAAGTGTGGATTTGTTTACTATTTTTAGGAATGTTTAAGCATGGTTTAATGCTGGATTTTAATGCCATTATGTTAAGGATGCACTAGGTAAGTGATCCTTGGTTTGCATGTGTTGAATGCATATGATATTAAGCATGTAATGCTTGTGGAAATGGCATTGTGGTTATGCTTGTAAAACAGTGGATTAATGTGGTTAAATGATTATATTGGCAAGTGATGAAAATGGTTTTTGGTTACTTGAATCGGATATAGTTAGCCGGCTATAGGATTGGGTGCACCGTGAATAAAGTTGCCTTGGATGTCGAGGGGTTGTGATTGTGCCATAATCTTTATCCAAGTACCCTAACGATTGAGATTAAGATCACAACGGTGAATGGTTAGTCTCGTGTGTGAGTCTTGTGTATGTGTCCCATACTCTTGTTAGTGGAATTATACAACTACCGATGAGTGATGTTGATGGGTTGTGATTGTGCCATTAATCTCCATCACGGGTGTTAAGGGGTTATAATTGTGCCATTGATCTCCACCTTGTGTAGTCCGGTAGTGTGTATGAAGCGTGTGTGACAACGCTTGTAATCCGTGTATCCGATTGTGTCTTGTGTTGAAATGGTTTATGGATTATCACTTGTGAGCCAATATAATGTAAATGAATAATGTGAAGCATGAAATGCTTGTAAATGATGCAAGAATGCATGAGATGCTTGGTAAAGCATGAGCAATAGTTTAATTGATGTTTTAAAATGATGCATATGTGCATATGTTTATTAAATGCATTGTTGTCTTGAGAAGACATGGTTTATGAGAAAGCATGTGATAAAAGTGGTGCTTTTGCAAGTTATGTTAAATACATTGATGATTGTGGTTAGTGATCCTCACTAAGCTATATGCTTACGCTCATTTGTTTTATCAATGCAGAGAATTGAACATTTCAAGGCAACCCAAAAGCAAGAGGAATCCAAGGCTTTGTTTAAGAGAAGTATGTGGTTCAACCTTAGTGTAATAAGTGGCAATGGGTGGGACTTCTACTTCCTGATTTTGGTTGGAGATGTTTGCTGTTTCAAGCATGTTTAGTTTTTGTTTATGGACTTGTATTTGGACTCTATATGGTTCTATGGTCTGTTTGTGGTGTTTTACCATTTCCATAGTTTGGTATCTTAAGCATGCTTGGATAGTTCAATAGTCATCATGGTGTGTTGTGATTGATGAATGTGTGTTGTTGTTTGATAGTGTCTATAAGTCTATTAGATGGAGTATATCATGTATGCATGATTTGAGCTTGTTTGAATGTGATTTAGTATGTTTAAATGATGTTAAAATGAGCAAATCTGGTACGCGTATCGATACAAGGGAAAACGTATCGATACGCTAAGGCAAAACGAGGCATTTTTGTACAGGGGTATCGAAACAGATTGCCCGCGTATCGATACGCCTAGGCCAAGTTTGAAGGCCGTACCGATACGCGAGGAAGCGTTTCAATACGCTCAACCCTTCTTTAGCTATTGTCCTCCCGCGTATCAATACATGCCCAAGTGTATCGATACGTGTATTTTTTTTCCAGTTAAAAGTATCTTTTAAAGTTTGGAAATGTTGCATTTTGGTCCCTGGACATTGTGAGTGCAATTGAATGAGTTTGGATGATCCGTTTGAGCTGAATTTTGACATGTTGGCATGTTATATGATTAATTGAAGATTGGTAACTTTAAAATCATGGAATTTTGTATTTTATGGAATTTACATTTTAGTAGCTAAAAGTCAAATGTATGCAATTGAACCCCTAATTGAACTCTGATCGCTGTGCCATTTTCACCTAATCGCTTTGCTGAACTTATAAGTTAATAATATGCATCTAGAGAAGATAAATAGGAAAAAAAGGGTCATAAATCAAGGTTGACTTTCAGGTTGACTTTGGTTTTCCCTGTGTAATCTTCATAGTTCGGGTTAAACGTCTAGACCGGGCTAAGGGGGTTACTGTTCCGATACGAGTATCCCTGGAGCTACACCCGTTCCAAAACCACCTCGAGCGTTTTGTTACGCTTACTCACAGAGTGGTTCGAAACACATACTTTAGCATCCCTAACGGTCCCCAACTTGGCCCAAACATCAAGGATCACAAGCAACCACCATGAACACAATTTGAGGAATCATATCCTACCATGAACATGATCAAACATACAAGCATGCATATGAGACATTTAACTATTAAGAAACATACATCCACATAAGCATTTCATAAACAAGGTTTACATGCCTTCCACACAAAAACATAAGCATCTATCATCAACATTAAAGTCAACACATAGGAGTCTAACAAACGCTCCTACATCACATAGCATCCCCATTGCTATCTATTACATTATTTAAGAAACCATACTTGAGCAGCAACACACTCTCTTGGGTACCCCTTCCTTGCTTCTTGCTAACTTCCACACTAATGATCTGCATTGTCGGAAATAAGAGCGTAAGCTTGGAAGCTTAGTGAGGGAGCTCAAAAACAAATATCGACAATGTAGTGTCCAAAGCATGGTATCCATAAGACATTCACAAGGCATACATTTACACCAACATAAAAACATAACCAACCGCTACAAGAATGCATGAACATGGCATCTTACCTCATGTTATGCTAAACAAGGATGTAACAAATCTTCTTACACATCAACCACACACGAACAAGTATATTTGCAACTATATAGCTCACTCGGATATGCGGATAACTTCCGTTGGCATTTTTGCCCCAACGTACTCAAACAAAAATATTACCTTTCGGTGGGATTTTACACATCACCGTTTTCTTTTACGGATGGGATTCCACTCATCATCACACACAAATACACTTTCTGGTGGATTGCTACTTCACCGTACTCCTCCTTGGTGACTACACATCACCAAGGCCATGCGCAAATTTGACTCTTACCGTGTGCACACTCATCCTAATGATCGATCATTTATATCCGGTAACATAACTAGTGCCAACATACTAAACAAGTCTCACCATGATTTCACAATCATGCAACATAAATATCTCATAACATCCATAGTCGAACACATATCACACAAGTCCACCTTTATGCACATTTAGCAAGAAATACATAAGCTAAACAAGAGATTAAGCTACCAACTTAACCCCACATTAGATTGGCCCACCAAGCACAATCTAACAAATCCACAACATACTTTGAACCAATTTAAAACCATTTTAAACAATCCACTCACCAAACACCCTCAAAACAAGCCAAAAATGTCGATCAAGCCTCTAAGTTTCCCGGAATCGAGCCCAAAGCTTCTCCAACGGTTTCCCTTGTTTCTAATCAACCAAAAACAGCGTATTACACATCAAAACATCCACAAAATCACTGCCACTAATCAGATTACAATCTCAAGACCATTTCACTACATTTCCAAGCCATGAACTAATCCAAACTCTTCATTTTCGGACTTGAATACAACCCAGCAAAAACCCATCAATTTCAACATCCAAATCATCATTAAACACGTTCAAAACAACCCCCAAGCATAATCATACCATCATCCCAACATTCCCTCACAGAATTTCCTCAAAAACTCAAGATTTCTACCCCTAAACACACCCACAAATACCCATTTCGGGATTTCAACAAAACCCCCCATTTTAAGATATGATACATTTAAAGGCAAGACTATAACATATATTAACTTTACAAATCAAAAACCCAATAAAAACCCATTAAAGTCTCCACATTTTACTTAAAATTTAAACACTTGAAGAAATTCAAAAATGGAGTTTATGAAAATCTAAAGCTATAGAAACGTTAAGAATGAAGAGGAGAAGTCAAAAACATATTTACCTTGATGAAAACACTTGAAATCGATGAGGAATTTGATGGAACAGTAACTTGGGGTTGGGGAGGTTTTTGTGTCGTGGGTTTTTGGTTTGGAGGAAGAAGAAGAAGACTTTCAAAAAGGCTCTTTTTACTTGTTTTATTTTTCCTCATTGTAAAATTCTCATTTTACCCTTAATGAATCTCAATCCCTTTTAAAATCAAAACAAGCCCATTTTTTGTTATTTAAACCAAGCCCAACGACCCGAACCCGATTTAACTCTCCTAACACCCGACCCCTAAACCCGAGTGTAATAGTTTAGGAGAGAGGTAAGAGATAATTAATGAAAAGTGAAAAGTGGGAGAGAGAGAAGGTGACAGGGTAATGATGGTTATGGTTTCTTTAAAAAAAAGGGTTAAAATGTAACTTAGATACTATCTCTGAGTCCACTCAAACTCACACCAAACAAGACTTTCCGAAATTGATACTCAACGCAGAAGATGCTTCAAAACATCTCAAAACCTGCTTCACATTACGCAACGTACTTTCCAACGATTTTAAGAATATGATTGTATTGTCCGCAAAATGTAGAAGAGTGAAGGTGAAATCAGGGAGAACATTACATATTTTAGAAATTGCCCCAATCCTTGCAGCTTACGAAAATAAAAAATGAAGAGCTTCCTTTACCATGATAAATAAAAAAGCGGAAAATGAATCCCCTTGCCGTAACCATCTCTTCATCTCGAATTCTTTTTAGGCCGAACTATTCACTAAAACTGAGAGCCTTGTAGAAGATATCCATTCCCATATCCAACTCCCCCATTTGCGACCGAAACCTATTTTTCTAGACACCATATCAAGAAAATACCATCTAACGCAATCATACGCTTTTGAAAAATCCAATTCTAATATAACTCCATTTTGCATTTACCTCGTTTGACCTCATCAAGTGTATTAATTCATTAGCCACAAGAATGCCATCAAATATTTGTCTCCTCTGGACAAAAGCACACTGATTTTCTCTAATAAGAATATCTAAGACCAATCTTAGTCTTCTCGAGAACAATTTAGTCAACACCTTATAGATTGAGGCGACCAAACTAATAGGCCTAAAGTCTGAGATATCAACTGCATTCACCTTTTTTTGGACCCAAGGCAATAAAGGAAGCGTTAATCATAGGATCATATTTACCAGTAGCATGAAAAGCATTCAACAACTTCAATAAGTCCCCTTTTATATCTTCCTAGAAATGCTTACACGCTTCTTCATTTGTCAATCTCTTAAAGTTGAAATTAAAACTGGGCTCCAATTTTTGTTTCTACAGCTGAAATGGTGTTTGACAAACTCAAAAATCTCGTGCTTCAAAGTCTTTGGATCCCCACACCATTTATTTCCCATATAAAATCCCTGAATTGACCTCCATTTTCCCCTTAATTTAACTACCCTGTAGAAGAAACCAGTGTTATCATCTCCCTCACACAACCATTGAATCCTTGATTTTTGCCACCAAATCTCTTGATGCATCCTTAAAGTTTCCCACAACTCCAGATTGAGTCTCTGAGACGAATCCATGTTTCTAGTGTTACCCAGATCTTCCAGATGGTTGATTTTCTTCTCTTGTTACCTTTGCTTTGTTGTCAAAACCACCGCAATATTCCAAGTTCCATTTTCGAAGAGCTAATTTGACACGTCTTAGCAGATTGGTTCAATTTCTTGGGGCTGAAAGCTTCCTTAATAATATCTCTACACTCATCTTTGTGACTGTTAACTCCCTAAACTGTAGCAGCCAAAATTGAACCTCTTTCTCATAGGCATGTCAATTAAATTGCACCCTTCAATGAAGTTGTTGAACTCCTTACTTCCTTTAGACATAAATACGCAACCACTTCTTTCCTCCTTGATCCTAACTGCATTAAAATCTCCCCGTAATATCCAGTTTTTTGATACCAGAGATTTGCACATTTGCAAATCATTCCATAAAACCACCTGATCCGGAACAGGAAATGGAGCGTAAATATTACAGAAACCTGATTTCATGCCTCCCTGTATCCAAAATATTGTAGTGTTCGCATTGTGTTCATCTCTCAATGGCAAACTTTGACTTATCCCATATGCTTACCAAACCACCTTCCTACCGCGTCAGACACTGTTATGAACCGCGAAATGTCATGCATTGGGGACCACTTATAGTTAGTTTTTTAGATTAATTAGATGGTACTATTATCGGTATAAATAAGTCAAGAGACTCTAGGGAAAAGGTTATCGAATATTGTTAAACCTTGGCTGCGGCTAACTCTCTCTCCCTATTTTCTTCTTCTTCTTCTCCCGATCCCCTTTCTCAGTTACTGTAATTTTTATTTCTCCCGATCCCCTTTCAGTGGACGAGGGCGAGCTTTGATTCATTGGATATTCGGGAAGCTGCTTGGTGGGTTTGTCCCTTTTTATGTAGTCATGACGCACGGGGTAATCAGCCGCACAGGGTTGTAGTGGAGTGGACTCCGCCGTGGAAGGGTGTGTGGAAATTTAATGTCGATGGTGCAGCTCGGGGAAAGCCGGGTTTGGCAGGTTGTGGGGGAGTGTTGAGAGATTGGGAGAGTCGAATTAGAGGGCTGTTTTCCGGGCCAATTGGAGTGGTGGACTCGAATGAAGCCGAGGTTCAGGCGATAGCTTATGCTCTGAAGATGTTGAGGGAGCTGTCTTGGGCGGGGGTGGAATCGGTCGTCATCGAATCCGATTCGAAGGTGGCCCTTGCTTGGATCCAAGGAGGTGAGAGCAGACCTTGGCGTTTATGGCGATGGTTCTTTCAGATTGATGATGCTTGCGCGGATTTGCCGGATGTATGCTTCTCACATGTCTTGAGAGAGGGAAATAGAGTAGCAGACTCACTGGCGAAGGGTGGGGTAGATAGGGCGACTTGGCTATGGGTTCGACCTTGATTTGTGTCGTGTTGGTCCTTGTAATACACAACTAATGGTACTCTTTTCCCCCAATTAGGCTTAGGGGTTTTTTTAATGAGGCTATTAGTTGTGCTTGTATGATTTTTTATCCAATAAAATCATATTGCTGATCAAAAAAAAAAATAAAATCTATCTTGTTACTTTGATTTCAGGTATTGTTATTTGAAATCTTAATAGACACACTAAAATCAAAATCGGTATCATACCACATTTTCCTGATATCCTCAATACCCAGAGATTGTTTCTTAGTTTCCTAAAAGAACGCCATCTCCATTTTGTGTAAACTCAAGTGCCTAGTGTGGTAAGAGTGCGGGTAGTGTATAAGAGTGTTGGCAGTTTTGAGTTTTATTATGATTTGCCCAGGTTACCTCTATTTTTTTGTTTAAAAGATTGCATCTCAGGCTCCAGTTCTAGTAGTTCTGAATTATGTGTTGTTGTATACCTTCGAATATTCTTCTAATAACATTTTAGGGTACTCTTCCCACCCTACTTAGGTTTAGAGGGGTTTTAATGAGACTCGTTCTTTTTCAAAAAAAAAAAGAGTCTCATGACAGTTGATGATATGAACCCGGTAATGTGACCCGAGTCATATAGATGTGCCCGATCGTGATTCTAGTAAGAAATATTCTTTGCTACGCTTTGAACTCTGAGATATCATAAAACATACATGTGAGATGAATAACAATATAATAAAAAAATTAATGAAGAAAGGAATTGGATAGGTAATTTGGATAGTATGGTGGCTAAGGATGGTGGATGATAATCATGGAAAGATGTAAATCAAAGGAGTGATGGGAGATGCTAAAGGCGGCGTGGATTTGTATGGTGGCAAGGATAGCGAATTGTGACCCGCTAGCTATAACGAGCTAGGAACCAACATTATACTTTGATGGAGTTGAGGTGGAGGAGTGTGGAACGTGACCCACAAGCTATAAGAGAGCTTGAAACCAACGCTATAGCAAAATGAAATGGATAGAAGACTACAAGCACAACTTGAAGCCGATAGAGTTCTCGCAAGAACAAGATAAAAGCAATCTTTCAAAGGTTTATATTGTCCAAAAAAAAGTGTTTACAAATGAACCTAAGGTGCCTATTTATAGTGTGGCTAGGCACCATATGAAAAGTCACACAAAAGAGAGATGAATGCTCATCTAAATGCTATTGAATACAAATAAATGAAATGTTTCTTTCTTATCCTTTTGATGGATGAATTTTACTTTAAATTGAGATGAATTTAGCCTTTAAATTCGTCCAAAAGGAGTGATGATTCTTGGGCTGCTTCATTTTGCTTGCAAATGGATAAAAGAGAATGAATGTGGACATAAGATGAATGTAGACATCCCACACATCCAAATCAGCTTGTCTCTTTGAATTCCTTGATGATTTTATCACTTAATTTGATGATTAAATGATATTAAACCAGCCTTCATTGCTTGCCCATTTGTGGAATATGATCAGCCTTCAAAAATGATAAATAAAGGCCTTGAATGCATAATTTGAATGCTGATTATTGCATGTCCCTTCTCTTGAACGTGAATGGCCTTCATTGGTTCATAATTTCAACCTTGAATAGGTGAATTATGAAGCTTAAATGCTTTGTTACTCTAAGAAGATGAACATCCTTGAAAAGATGAAAAGAATTCAGCCTTAAATTGCCTTGTTTGCATGAGTAAAGCTGGTCATCAATGACTTGTTTCCAAGTTGAAGTTGAAAAGTATCTTCTTTAATCCACACGTCACATGAACCTAGACACACACAAAGGATTTATTCAAACTTAAAATAATAGATGCATGAAACAATTAAAGAGTTAGTTAATTGAGTTAACTAGTTAAATGAATGAACTAGTTTAACTAAAGAACTAACTTTATTGAATTTAACTAAATGCATGAATGAAGTAGTTTAAAGAATGATTTAAGATCCATAATTATACTACTTCCCTAAATCAACTAAAACTATAAATGAAGTGCATGCTTTAATGGCAAACACACTTTATCAATGCAATGGAAGTTTGAAATACTTAAATTCTCATGCAAATGCATGCATGAGCAAGGTAAGGCATTCCTCCCTTATTATGTCTTCTTTCTCACGTTCATGGCTTGTTGTAAACAAGCTTTCCATGGCTGATTGAAACTCCTTGGCCCATGCACGTGTAATGGGGCCACTTGAGTACTTCTCTGGGTCCTTGTTCTTGATGGTCATATCAGTTGACAATTTGACCTCCGATCCCAGACCCCTCACATTCCATGTTAACATAATCATTCTTAGTTAATTTCAATTTCTCCAATAACACAATATCTCTAAGTGCTTCATGTTCATCACCGATATTCTAGACACCCAATTTTTTACACAATTTCAAAGCCCTTATTGTCTCTTTAGTCATAACATCCCATCTTGTCTTTAAATCTGTGTCCGAGAGTGATCTACCTTCAAGCGACGGTTCTTGAATCACGTTCTTCTTGGACCCGACTCTGCTTGTAGCTCTGTCCCTCTTCTTCTTTTCCAAATCTGACAAGGCTTGGTCTTGAAAAACCCTTAAGGAGCTGTATTTTCTCTCTTTTTGATTACCAAACACAAGCTATGTGAGAGGAACCCTAACCTCAGACTTGTATTTCTCAAACGATTGGAAAATCTTTCCTTTCCTCAAATTTGATTGGGCTAACCGGCTCAATGTTGTTGACAGGGAGCCCAGCCTTTGTATTAGATATGGTAGGACCAAAGCCCATATGGATCACATCCTCCATAACCCGCTCATAAGCACGCTACCATTCTTTCTTAGTGGGCTCGCGGTGCCCAGTCTGCTCTAAAACCATTGTAGTATCTAAACATATTTCTCCAACTTCCAGCAGGTTATTATCATTTTGAATATTGTCCGCCTGTATTTTTTCTGTCCCCAATTGTTGTTCCTCTTGTGTTTCCTTGAAACTGCTGTCCATAATAACGATATCCCCTTCTTGATTATCCCACTCTTTACTGGACTCTTCGGACCAGTACCATCTTTCTGAGCATTTAATGCTTCTTCAACCTCTTGACTAATACCATTGTCACCATCTCTCGGCTGAGTCTTCGGCCTAGTATCCGAGGAAGAAACCGATTGACTATCACTACTGTAATATAGACATTCAACCCCTTTTTTATTATTTTCTTCCGCCACCCCACGAGACTCCTCACTGGCATCCACGAATCCAAGCTCTCTAATCCTTACATTATAGTAGTGGCTCCCAGCTTCGTTACACATAACTTCTTCAATCTTTGTCGAAAACTTTGTACATATCAAACTGGTTATTTTCTCGTCGTTCTTTTGAGTGGGATGCATTTTCTCCCAAGGCTTCTAGTGAACCTGTTGCGCTGTATGATGTACTATAATTGACACGAAACAAAAAAAAATGAATATTGATTAAGGAGCTAGTTTTAAACGAGTAACTAAAATGTTGCAGCAAAAATAGTATATAAAAACGGGAGTAAACTAAATGAACTTTCAACGTCCTCTCACGTGTGTGAAGCTCTCTATGGAATGACTGGCTAGGCTCGCTAAGGAATCCATTACTTAGGTCTCATGCATGTCTAACTACTTTCGACACAAACTATGCTCGACAGAGTTTACTACGATGCTTCTAGACTATCTCTAGCAAGAAACTTGACACCCAAAATGCTACGACAATACCTCTGAGCGTGAACTCTAGCAAGCTACTTATCATTTAAGCACTACTCTTTTTAGTTGTTGAAACCCTATCCTTATCTCTAAGATGAGTTAAGGTTTGCCTCTCAGCACAACCCCAATGTCCACGTAGATCTAGGTTGAACTCTCTCAACCATTAAGCACATCAACACTTAGGTTAAGGCTACTCTCGAAATAAATGCTAAGGCAATAAAACAATGAACAAAGCATTTAAGGAACTAAAAATAATTAAACATCCATTAAAACCAAAATAAAATCATCCAACGAAAACCCAAGCCACTTAAAATCAGTTCATGGCTGGGCAATAAACATCCATCATCATTCGTTTGAAACAACCCATTCTAGAAATAAATGCTAAAGCAGAACATCTATAAAGGAAGAAAAAAGTCCCAACGTCGTCTTGGACTGCAATGAACTGCCCTAAGCTTGCCGCTTCTCTGAAACGCGAACAAGATCACCCCTTGGAGCTTCAATTATGGAGGATAACAAGGTAAAGAAGATGAAGAAAGTGGTTGAATCTTCTTCTTTCTTTCCTCACCCGAAAAGCTCCCTTTTCAATTTTCTCCCTTCTTAATGTGGGCTTCTTGTCCTTTATATAGTGGGGGCTCCTAGGGTTTAGTGCCATAATATTCCTAGATGGTCTTAGGGAATATTCCCTCTTCATGTGTGGCTCAAAAGACAAATAGAGGGTTCGAACATGTGGGCCAAAGAGAATGTCTTTGACGCTTTGTCCTTTTCTGCGCCCAGAAATGTTGTGGCATTTTCCTCCTTCTCCCAGCTTCACTCATGCTTCACCTGCACATCACCATACCAGAACATACCCTTCCAACAACATCAAATCTTGTAAAATAAACCAAACCACCAAACAATCAAAACCCTATGCAATTATATGTCCTAAATACATCTATATGCTATGAAATGATATTGAAACCAATCAAATACTTAAGTAGAAAGGCATGGAATATAGGTATTTTTGCAAGTTATCACACCCCAAACTTAAGCTATTTCTTGCCCTCAAGCAATGACTAGAAAAAAACAGAAAACAAATGCTTTGGCAAAAAATTAATTCAAGTCAGCTGCTATGGCAAAATTTCAGTCCTCAGAGAATATAGGCTTTCATTTCAGACATAAATGAGATTTTATGAATAGTTCCTTAGGGTAAGACCCCTTGTTGGTGTGTGCGTAATTGCATGCATCTTATGCTTAACAGAGTTAGAAAAATTTTAAACAAGAACTCAAGTACATCCTAATGTGTAACTTTTTAAGCACAAATTTACTCCCATAATTCAACTGTTTTTTTTTGAAAGGGTGTCAGCTCATCACACCTACCATTCCTCACTCTAGGTGAGCAGGGATCATACCTCTCACCCCGAGCTAGTAGATAGAGTCATCTCATGGCAACTTTCATTCACTCATTTAATGTTGATTCCATTTATTTAAGCATGGTTTCCAGGGAATGCAACACAAAGCGGAGTGTCCTTCTACAAATATGCCGTAGAATTTATTCACAGTTTACTATATTCAATCGGCACAAGGGAGTTTAGTCAAGCCTTTACTTCTTTCATTTATCAATCAAGTTCATTAACTTCTTTTACACAAGGATATGTATGAGTTCTAAAAACTTCTCTAACAATCTTAAGCCTAAGGAGCATACAATTGTGTAACAATTTAAAGATAAAGAATTAAGCCCTAAAGTCAGTTCTACCAATCTTAATAGTTATCCATGTTTGATCAATCCATAGCCAAAAAAATTATCATCAGACATCCTCATTTTGTTCATACAACTGTCATAGAATCAAACGAAATGCCATAGAAAGATTTTTGTTTCTAGCTACAAATGCAAGATTTCTGTCATAGAATCTCCTTAGATGTAGTGTCCTCAATGTAATAAAAATAAAACTAAATGCAAATATTCTACATGCAATGAAAAGTGAAGGGTGTACCTTACTTTTTGGTTTTTGTTGTCTTGGTGGCGAGATGCTTGATGCTCGTTGATTTGAACGAGGCGATGGGGGGATCATCTCCTTCTTGTTCTGGTAGTGAGGTAGAGACTCGTTTAGCTGGTGTCTCTTGATTGGTTGAGCTAGTATCCCACTCGTTCTCCTCAACAGGTGTGGTCCAAATTCGACCGACAATGCGCTTTGTGCGAGTTCTTGTTGAGATAGGATTTGGTGTCTAGGCAGGTGAAGGTATGGGAGATGAGTGCATAGTGTCATCACCATCAAACTTGATGCTCAAAGGGTCAACGGTGGGTTCTTTGGTTGGTGGCGCCATGAGAGCCTTGCCCTTTCTATTGCACTTTTTCAGTTGTGGACATGTTGTTGCATCAGTGGCCTGGTTCTAGGAGGATGGCTGAGGCTGTGGAGGGCTTTTTCTAGAGGCCGGTATTTTCTGTACAAAAGTGGGGGGGTTCTTTTTATGTACTAGAAGGGCGTCAGGGAATGTTGGAAAGTCAACACTGATGTGCGGTAGAATTTCTTTGAAATAGGTGTTCATGGCAGTATCCCTTTCCTTGAAATATGCGGAAAATGGCAGTCAAGTATACACGCATCTGATCCATGTCTTCTCGGAGGCGAGTGGTGGAGGCTACTAACGCAACAACTTTTGCTGCAACAAAAGTTTTGGCCCCTCCAACTAGGGTTTCCACTGGGGCATCTTCATCAAATCCCTTGATGCTGAGGATCAGGTCTGGGGTAATGGGGCCTTTGCCATTTTACACAAGCGTATACTTCATCCATTTTAATCTTGTCAACATTGATCGGTCGGCCATTGAGGATTGAGTGTAGGAGGAGAAGTCTAAGGATATTGACTGTGGATGTGTGGGATGTAGGCATGAGCCGACTTTTGATATAATGAATCCATATCTTGGCCTCGGGCTTGAGCCGTGAACGCTTGACGGATTTGTTGGACGCGTCCAACTTTGTGCCATAAAAACACAGACCTTTAAGACTTCTTTGATGGACTGGGGGTCAGCATTCTAAGAAAAATGAGTGTGTTGATCTGCCAAGTCTTTCAGCCCATACAATTTGTTGACCTTGGTGGCTGTGAACTTGATATGGTCTCCTCGCACATACATACTCAATTTGTAACCCCCTCGACCCGGCCTAGCCGCCAGACCGCATCGAATGCGTTACACGGGGAAAACTGAAGCGAAACCCGTTAAGGCTCCACTCCGAGTAGCAACCCTAGAAAATTTCTTTTAAATTTATCTTGTCTAGATGCATTAAATATATCCTATGTGAGAGGACACGCAGCGAAAAACACATATGGATACAAAACACATGAAACATACAATTAAGACTCCCTTTTTAGCTTTTACAACTGGCCATATCGGTACGCTAGAGAACCGTATTGATACGCATGGACTTGGTCAACACCCCAAAGTCAACCTAGGGAGACCGTATCGATACGCTAGAAGATTGTATTAATACACTCTCAACGGTCAACTTTCCCAAGGTCAAACTACGAAGACCGTACCGATACCCCCTCAGGACCCGTATCGATACGCCAAAATCTCATCAATTTCTCAGATTTTCAGAGAGCATTTGGCGTATCAATACACCCCAGTGTACCGGTACGCTTTACCCAAAACAAGCCCCAAAGCAAGAGACCGTATCGATACAGCCCTTGGGCGTATCGATACGCCCTGCACTGTAAGACTTGTTTTAGTTGATAAAAGCATAAGGACTCGACACTAGAGGCATTTAACGACCATTCAAGCAACACACAAACATGCATATAACACAAGGCATCCATAGATAAACATATAAAGCATTTTAAACACCGAACGATACAACATCCAACAAGATAAGATTTTAAAGGGAGACATGCATACATAGCATTCACCAACATAACCAAAAGCCAAACAAAAGCATAAATCAACAAGACATAAGGCAATAAAAGCCCAAAACATCTAAGCAAACTTGTCTAAACAAAAAGGACATGCCAACAACATCTCAAACATAAAGGTCCTATCCCATTGCTTAATACTAATTATTGAAATCTAAACTCATACTTGAGCAAACCAAACTCCCTTGGATTCTCCCTTGTTCCTCGGGCTACTCCGAAGGTCTAAGGGCCTGCATTGTTGGAAAAGAGAGCATAAGCGTTTAAGCTTAGTGAGCGGTGCTCAAAGGGGTAGCCACAACAATGTAGTTTCAAAACATAGTTTGCTTGAAAACTAAAACCTTTCCAAATCATTTCCACATGCTTGAGCACATAACCACATACATTTTACCTTCATGTGCTTTTACCGAATGCAATCACAAGCCATAGGCTTACCACATGCTCATTCTCATAACGCAAGCAAAGTAAACAACAATGCATAAACATAAACATAATAGAGAAAATCAACAACATGCTTAACATGAGAATTAAAGCATCATAAGTATATTGACATTCAATGTTTTTACTCGGATATGTAGATAGTTTCTCAAACCCACTAGACACTTTTGGTGGAATCTCACATCATCGTACTCACCCGTCTAGTAACAACATAATTTTCAGTGGAATCTCACATCACCGTACTCCTCCTTAGTGGAATCTAACATCACTAAGGCCACACGCGAATTTTACCTCGAGTGCATTCTAATCCTAGTGATCGATCAATTATATCCGGTAACAACCAACACATGTCAATATACTCAATTACAACCACAAGCATTATCGATGCTTGAACCACTAACCAAGTCCAAACTTCCATGCAAGGCATGTACTCACAATGCAAATATAAGTACAAGACATAAGTCTCAACATGCATAATAATGCAATTCAACACATAACCACAGAGCATGCTCAACTTGCATTCAAGAATCGTAAAACATAATTTAATTGCATAAAACCTTTAAAACTTACTCTTGACCTTGGATTGGCCTTTCAAGCTCAATCCAAACTCCCAAAAACTCCCTTAACCACGTTAAGGCTTTTAAAATCGATCCACTCACCAGCCAACACACAACCGATGTCCGAGATGCCGAATCAAGCCTCTGAACTACCCATATTTCGTCTACAAAGCCCGGATCCAATTTCTCTGTTTTGTGCAACCCAAAATCGAACATTAGAACACAAATACACTAAAAAACACAGCAAAGACTCGGAACTCAACAACCTTGCATCTAGGCACATCGATTAAAGCCCAAACTTCACCCGAAACATAATCAATTCAAACCCAAACTACTAGCAGCCATACCCAACGAGTTCACCATAAAAAAATCTACCTTTTTAACATCCCTAAACATCAATCCAAGGCTACCAAACCTCCAACTGCCATTTAGACTCAAAACCCAACCAAAAACTAAAGATTTCCAACTATTAAAATCACCCACAACACCCATTTCGGGTATCCATTCAAAACCCCCCATTTTTATGTTACTTTAGTGTTAAAACAAAGTTAAAAAAACTCTTAACTCAGCTCTAATCAACCCAAACGAAAACCCAAAGATTTTCCTTTCATTTCAACCCAAACTTTAAAAATCAAAACAAGATAAATCCATGAGTTTTACAAAAATATCAACATTTAAGACTCAAGAAAGATGAAACTAAGGTGAGGAACTATTTACCTTGAAGAAATCACTTGATTTGAGCTGTTGAATCCAATGGAATAGTGAATAGGGTTTGGGGAGGTTTTAGAACGTGAAATAAAAAATTGAAAAAGACAAAGGCTTTTAAAATTCCCTTTTTATTCATTTTATTAAAAGTTCTTCTTTTTGCCCTTTAGTCTTTTAAAACACTTTTTGGTGTATTAAAAATAGTTTTTCTCCAATTTAATTTAACCCGACCCGGTTCAACTAATCTGATATCTCACGTCCCTAAACTCGGGGCGTTACAACTCTCTCCCACTTAAGGAATTTTGTCCCCGAAATTTACCTGGCGGAAAAAGTGTTGGAGTATGCCCAAAGACCAATCATATGATGATTGAATAAACACACTATTTTATTAGATTTATCAAGTAATGACATTGCCGTTATTATCATTTGGTATGCTTCTGTGCATCAAACTAACCATTGGATAATAATGTCCATACAAATACGATTATTGTTAAATAGAATCCTTAGTCGAATATTATTACGGGTATGGACAGTGATAATATATAAAGACTAATATGTGATTGATTGATAACAAATGTTGTTATTGACATAGAGATGTCAAAATCAACACATAAGTATTTGTTAGAGAACAACATACTAGATTGACCCGCTATGAGCATGTTTCTTGGGTAATTATGTGACAGTCACAACATTGCTCATGATAAACATATGTATGATCCTCAGACTTGAGATCAACATGATTTCAACATAAAGATTTACGTATTTTGATATAGTGAAACGTGTGTCGTAACTGACTACATTATAAAGACCGATGATTGGATACGTGATGACTTATGTAGTGAAATATGGTTGATCAAGAAAGGATTTGTCCCTCCTACATAATGGGAGAAATATCTTCGGCCACTTGATTGAGTGAGGTTAGAAAATGCATGGCCATGCTCGAATATTATGATATGGGATATCATAGAGATTCGTTTATAATAATCTACTCAAGACATCAAGAAACACTAGATGGACAACGCAAGTGTGACTAATCCATGACCTGTGTTCATCTAAGATATAAAGGAAAAAATGATGAAGTACATAAAGGAAGTTTATTCAGGAATTAGGAAAGTCAAACCATGACTTCATGTAACTTAGGTAGCAATGATGTACTGCTGGATGTTACTCATTGTTTGTAAAATTAGAACAGTTCTAATTTTGCTGCTACGTTGCATGAACCTGCAAGGGTCACACCCTTCAAATGAAACGAACAAAAAATTGGAAACCATACTCCCTATTTTAGGGAGGTTGCCGAAAATCCCCTATGGGATAGGGGAAATCGGCAACTCCCTTAAATGAGAATAATATTGGATACATATTGTATTTATCAAATATTATTTAGAGTATGGAAAATATTTAGAGACTTAAATATTATAGAATAAGATTCTAGAAATTTAAATATATATTTGGAATTTATAAAATGTATATTTAATTCCAAGTTTATGTAGAATTAGATTCTACATAATTAAAATATATATTTAAATATATTTAAATCCAAGTAAAGATAGAATGAGATTCTATATAATAAAATATATATATTTAGATTAAATATAATGTATATTTAAATCCATGTTTTATGTAGAATAAGATTTTATATAATTAAATATATATTTCATTTAATATTATTAAATATAATGTATATTTAATATAAACCATTTCAAGTAGAATTAGATTCTATGAATTTTGGTTGAACTTGGATTTAAGGAATTCAACTAGAATTAAGTCTCTGAATACTATTTAAAGGGACAAAGGCTAGCAACCAAATCATCCTTCTTCCTCCTCTTGAAGATTTTGACAACACCCCTAGGGATTCCCCACTGGAATTCGACATATCCCAAAAAGCTCTTTGAGAAGCTGTTCGATATTTTTCTTGTGTTCTACTTGCCCCAGGGCAAATCCTTGAAGGTTCCCTTGCTCGATTGAAAATCCCGGTTGAACTCCTGGTCGATTTCAGACTCCCTCAGGAATCCCTGGAGGGATTTCGACTTCTCCTTGGAAGGTGTTAAAATCTGTCGAAATTTATCCCTAATTGTTAGGGAGGCGGAAACTTTGTTCATTTTTGTTCGGGTGGACTCCGTAGAGGTCGTTGCGAACCTGTGACGATTCTGGTTTTACTTGACATGGTTATTCTGACATACCGTCGATTTTCCAGTTTCCAGAGTTTTAAAAGGTAACTCTTCATCTTTTCACCCCGGATTCGTTCCTGTACATGGATCCTGGCTGGATTACGTCGAATTATTTTTCCGCTGCGCCACGAGGCGTGCCGACGTGACTCAACAAAGAGATGCGAAAACTGCTTTCTCATGTCATCCTTCCTCTCCCAAGTGGCTTCTTCCACCCCCGATTTTGCCACTTAACCTGAACCAACTCAATGGTCCTTCCTCGCAACACTTTTCTTTCTGAAGCCAAAATCTCAACTGGTTCTTCATCGTAGGTCAAATCCGGATTCAATTCTATCTCCTCAATTGGCATAACATATGCCAGATCTGATCTATACCTCCGAAGGATCGAGACATTAAACACATCGTGAATTTTCTCTAGTTCGACCGACAATCTCAATCTATAGGCAACAAGACTAACTCTCTCAACTATCTCATACGGACCAATGAATCTCGGGCTCAACTTACCTTTCCTACCGAACCTCATCACCTTCTTCCCAGGTGAGACTTTAAAGAACACTTTGTCGCCCACGACATACTTTATTTCTCTTATTTTCAAATCTTCATAGAATTTCTGTCTATCTGAAGCTACCTTCAAACTGTCACAAATCAACTGTACTTTCTCGGAAGTACCCTTAAGCATATTAGGCAAAGGTATCAATTTCTGTCCAGCTTCGGCCCAACAAACATGTGTTCTACATTTTCTATCATACAGAGCTTCGCAAGGTGCCATCTGAATGCTCACTTGATAAGTGTTATTATATGCAAACTCTACTAATGGTAGATGCTTCACCCACGAACCCTAAAATTCAATAATGCAACATCTCAACATGTCTTCCAACACTTGTATAACATCACTAACGAGATCCGGGACATACTACACAAGATCCACACATGGACTTTACACCACCATTGTGATCTTAACAAGCACAAGGTCCTCAAATGGAATTTTAACCACCATTATGACCTTTGCTTACACAAGGTCCTCAAATGGAATTTTAACCACCATTATGACCTTAACACAAAACCCACCCATGGAATTTTAACCACCATGGTGTTCTTAACCATCTCGTTAGTGTACTTGGATGGAGTTACCGGTTCAATCACAACCACTCCACATCCAAGGCGACTTTATTCACGGTGCACCCAATCCTATAGCCGGCTAACTATATTCGATTAAAGTAACCAAAAACCACTTACATCACTTGCCAATATAACCATCTTACCACATTAATCCATTGTTTTACAAGCATAACCAAAATGCCAAAACCACCAATTACCATCATCAATCCACTGTTTTTGAAGCATTACACAAAGCCATTAAACAACATGCAACACTATGCATCAATTCCACAATTCCAATGTACAAAACCAAGGATCTCTTACCTTGAGCATCCTTCACACATGGCTTTAAAAACCAGCATTAAACCATGCTAAAATATGCTTTCAAAACAGAATTTAAAACATGCAAATCACATGCATTGCATCCAACAATCACAAGTGCTTTAAAAACCAATTCATTACACAAACCAAGAGAGAAATTCCATTTACTTACTCTTGAGCTTAGCTAAGTTGTTTAGAATTAAACTAAGCTCCCAAAACCTTCAAACCTTGGTTTTAAAGCCGAAAACCCAACTTCACTCACCGGTACACAAAACAAGGCTAGCCAACAAGCCTTCCAAGCATCCGAAACCTTTAACGCCACCTCTATTGCTCACGGATCATTCTCCCCTATTTCAAGCACATAACAATAGAGGATTAATGTATCATTATGCATTAAAAACACCAGCCACACAACTCAACTCGCTGCTCTACACAAATCCAACATTTCGACTACCAAACACAACCGAAATCACCTCCAAACTCTTCCAAAACTTAACCCAGCCAAGATCCATCACTTATAACCATTTTTAAACATCAATTAACATCCAAAATGATCCCAAACACGTCCATATACCTCAAGCATTAACAAAACACCAAGATCACCCTAAAAACCACCATTTTCACAAGTAAAAACTTAGGAAAATCAACCTATTCGGGATTGCATTGATCAAACCTCAATTATACATCATTTAGACATCCAAATTACATCAAAAAGACATCTCAAAACAGAGCCCAATCAATTATTACGAATTTCTTCAAAATTTAATCCAAATCTTGCATTTTAAGCCAAAATCAAGATCTCAACATCAAAACCTTTAATAAAACTCAAATCAAGGATTGAGAACTTGGGAATTTCAGTAAAGAACTGAGAATTTAGAGGAGAAGGACGTTCATACCTCTAAACTTGAGTTTCTCCCTTTTTGGAACCAAGATTCTTGAAAATTCAATAAGCTAATGCCAAGGTTTTGTTGTAGAATTGATTAGAGATCAAATGAGGATTGAAATCTCATCTTTAGTTGTCAAAATCAGAGGGAATTTTGCTGGAGAAATGTGTTTGGGTTGAGAGAAAAGTTGAGAGAAAAGGAAAATGGAAATTTGGGAAAAGTTAGTTAAAAATGACAAAATATCTTTCCCTCCCTTTTACCTTTAATTTAAAACCATTAATTAATTGATTATTATTAAGAAAAATCTGGAGAAACTCTTTTGGGTAAATAGCTCCTTAGAGATTCAAAGTTTCAATCCTTTTTAAAACAGTCACCCAGTTTCCAAAAATTACATTTTGGTCACTAACCCAAAATGTCACACTTCCAAACCTCATTTTGTAAAATTGATTTCACCATTCTCTTATATATAATAAAAGAGGATTTTAAGACATTTTTCCATATTTTTATTGCAACCCGAACTAGGTTTTCCTAAAAACCACCTTTTATATTCGAACCGTACTCTGACCAGCCCGGTCCAAACCCAAAACTTCTAAGCCCAAAATTGGGGTGTTACAACTCTCCCCCCCTTAAGAAATTTCGTCCTCGAAATTTCAACCGGCGAAAAGAGAACAACCAAACTTCTCAAAGCAACACAGGAGACTTAACCACCACCGAACACTCTCTTCACAAAACTCCATCCAAACTCAACACCACCACAAACTGTTCTCGAATTCCGAAACACTCAAATGTTAACCACATCTTAACCTTTCACACTTCTGGACTGCACATAGCCCCAACAATAACCTGAAAAACCTCCAACTTTTACAGAATACACCACCTTAGCTCATAACTCCCAAAACTTGTTCACACAGTGACACCAACCAATCCAGTTCAGCCACCATGTGACCCACAACCTTCACTGCTTCTAAAACTCCTTGCAAAACTACTCAACCTCTTTCAAAGACTACCACAACAAGCAAAAATTCTTAAGCATCAACTGCTTACTCAAACTTCTCAACGTATTGCTAATACTCCTTCACATCCGCCGCTATCATTACCTTAACGATTCACCAGCACTACTCACCTAACATCCGAAAAATCACATTACAAAGCCCCAACTTTGATTTCGCCAGCCGTTCCACACATCACAAGCTGTCTTCAGACGGAATTTACTTACTCACAACCAGCCAACCACTTCTCACAAAAACCCGTCCAACCAACAATGGCCTTTGATCTTACATTGCCTTTCCACTTCAAGTATTGACTACAACACTTGCCTTACTAGAACATCGCCCAACCTATACATACATATTTAGGTTACGAAACTTCTATTCTCCCAGGCTAACCCTTTTCTACAACCCACAACTCAACATCTTCCCAACTCTTCGAAGGTTGCTACGAACCAACACCTACATAAACAATCCTTCTACTACTACATCAATGCCAAGTTACCTCAGCACTTTGGAACACATCCACTAACTTACCACAGCATTTAACACCAAGAAACTACCACTTCTACCAGCTATTCACAACCACTTTGACTGATTCTAACTCAAACGGTAATCTCCTCACCACCATACCGCTAAACTCATTAAGCATCAAACACCTTCCTTCTACCAACATGCTATACCACACTCACTATTACTAACAACTTGCTTAATACCCTCCATAACTTCTAACATTCACCCATCATCAGAACACCTTTTAAAACCCACCATCCAACCTATACTATCACAACACTAACGGACCCGACTAGCTATTAGCGAGTGTGAACGTTCGTATGCATGGTCACCAATATGCCCTATCAATGCCTGATGTACATGTATGCAAAACCTCTAATGTCATGTCACATGTATGCATGGACCAGCACATATATAATATAGCATATAACGAATGATTTTAACTGTGCATGTATGTCGGTTCACACCCACCAATAACATCCTCAGAATCCGTCTAAGAACAACCTCCTATCTCACTTCTAACTTGACCAACTCTATCATTCTAGCAACCCATTATCCACATGATACTCACTAATGCCCTCTTCACACTAAAGTTGTTTTCAAAACAACAACAACTACTACCCCAACATGCTAGCAACGAGACCATACCCACTACTTAAGGAAAGCCCAAACCGAAACCAAACTAAGATAACTAGGGCAAAGGTTACTTAACAAGGTTACCTGTACACACCTCACTACCCCAGAGCTTCAATAGACGAACTCTCTTCCTCGCAGAACCATCATTCTCCAGCCGCACCACTGTAGCATCATCTAACACACTAAGGTTATCACCATCTCCCTGCGGTAAAGAACCCTGGCTACCCCGAGCCAACTTCAAACAATTACGTCTCATATGTCCAACAGACCCACAATTCCAACAGATTTCATTCTCCAAGCTTCTCACACCTTTCTGCCCTTCCTGCCACCTTCAAACCTTGTCTCGGCCATGCCCACGACCCTTCAGAGACCCTTCTGCTACCACTGAGGCTGATCTCACTACTTGAGGACAATTTCGCTTCACATGCTCTTTAGAACCACAGTTCCAACAAACTCCTGTGCCCCAACAACCTCCAACATGGTGCCTTCCACAACGGTCACACACCGGTAACTGAGCTTCCACTCCTTGATCATTTAGCACTTGCCCTAGATTTGCACTACCACCCTGACTTTGATTCAAGCAAAACCTTCTATCACGTAGCCTCTTACGCTGACCGCTCCGGAGGTCAGTACTCGCAACTCTCTTGCTTAAACTTTTCTCACCTTCATAAACTGAAACCACACCCTCACGTTGCTTAACCCTTGGGAATTCCTCTCCAAGGTACCTTTCATAAAAAGCAGACACAAAGAAGTCTCAATCTATATCGTGGATGTGCGATGCCACCGCCACAGACGTCCACTAGGCACAAGCGTCCTCCAACATCAATGAGACAACACTTCCCAGCTTACAGGCATAGTCACAACCTTCCTGATCCAAAATCAGAATTACACTGGCCAACCAGGCCTCGAATGTCTCAGGTGTCGAACCATGATACTTCACAGCTCCCAAATCATGTAAACGCTGTTTCGAAAAACCCGCACATCCCACAACCGGCACGTCTACAGGCCTTACTTTTGCCACAGCCTGAGATGTTCCCAACACCTCTTGAACAATAGGTGATGAACTCTTCATCACAGAACCAGCTTCTTCCTCCTGCCTCACTACCTCAACTACAGGCACAGAAGACTGAGACGAAACACCTCCATTAAAAGGTGAATTCCATGCCTTAACAACCTGCTCTAAAGCAGCAACCATCTCACCTAACTGCCATTCTTTCATCGATTTTTCCATGCTATTAACAACAAACAATCATAACAAAACAAACAAATCGATCAGACCAGCTTTAAGCAAGGATTCAAAACTCCAACTCCAAAATAACACAATAGCTATAATAATAAGGCAATGGGTATCCCAAATTCTCCCCTTTTACATAACATAACAGTCAATAAAAACATGGATATCACAACATTAAGCATATCAATCCACATACTTCGACCATGCTCTCATCAACAACATTCACTCATAACAGCATAATATCAACATATCATACCCATTACACTTTCATTATTCATAAAATCAGCTCACAACACCAGCATAACATCAGCACAAATCCACATTAGCTCAATGAAAATCCACAATCAAAAAGCATGCTAAAAACATCAACAATTCGCTCAAAAACACGCATTTCAACCGGCTTTCAACCACACATCAGAATAAACATCAAACACATATTACAACAATTTACCATTTCCCCAAAGCATTCACAACTCAGCTCTTATACCACCAAATGTAACCCCCGTAGCCCGGCCTAGACGGTTGACCCGAACTACGAAGATTACACGGGGAAAACCAAAGTCAACCTGAAAGTCAACCTTGATTAACGACCTTTTTTTTCTTTTTAAACTTGTCTAGATGCACATTTAACCTAGGCATACTCTTGAGATAAGCATACTCAAAATCATAGCAATCGGAAAACAATAAGGGACCCAACTGCACAAAATACGAATTTAGAGACCAATTTGTAAATTCTGAAAATTAAGAGGACTTTACCAATTTTTAAGTTACCATTATGAAATAAGTCATGTTTCATGCCTCTCTGCCAAATTTCATCTCAAACGGACATCTCAAACTCAAGCAATTGCACATACAAGAATCAGGACGAAAACGTAAAGCTTGCAAACCTCAAAACCATTCAAATTTTATGACCAACACACAAGTGTTCCGAAACGGGTCTAGGCCGTTCAGGAACACCCCTTGGCAGTAGCCAAAGTGTTCAGAAACGGGTCTAGGCCGTTCAGGAACACCCTGGCCAATTCAAGGGCCTGTTTCGAAACAGGCAAGGGTGTTTCGAAACACCCTGCCCAGAAACAGCAGATAGGCCTTTTTAAACACCTTTAAACCCCATCAAACATGCTCCAAACCACCCCACATTTAATCAACAACATGCCAAGCATCATACCTACCAATTTGCATCAAAATCTAGATACAAAACCACTCCTAGGTGCACCAACTCATTCAACACATCCAACACTCAAACATGCTTTTTAAACAATAAGCATAGCATAACTACTTAAGAATAAGAAGACTCAAACGTTGCAAGTGTTAAACCACATAGTTCAAAATCATAAACCAAACTTGTCCAACATACACAATCTCATTAAACATCAACATAAGAGATTCTCCCCCCATTGCCTTTATTATCTATAGCTATTAACCAAGACATACATCTCAAGTGGAGCTCTTCTTGAATCCCTTGCTTCTCGCTGTCCCAACTTCAAATATCTGCATTGATGGACAAAAAGGAGCGTAAGCACATAATGCTTAGTGAGGAATGCTCAAAACCAAAACACCATCAATGCAGCGAGTCATAAAACCTCTTTTAAAAGCAACATAATTCGATAAACCAAAGCAATGTTTGAAAACCCTTTTCAACTACAGGCTTTAAATCATGTATTGCTCAAACATGAAAACCAACCCTTAGCTTAGAAAAGCTAAGTAATTCACTTCAAAGCACAACCTTGTAAAACCATCAATTTAATCATTCCATGCATGCATATCATATGCAAAGTTAAATACAAGATCCTTGGAAAACACTTCCATTTCACATCATACTTTTCTCATACATTGAAAATCATTTCAAAGCAAGAAACCTTTAATAACCACTTACTCATTCAATCTATCTCATGCATTAAACAAATGCAACATATGAACCACAAAATCAATATTTGCATTACATGCCTTTAAAAACAAGTCTTCGCAAGACTTCAATGCACTTAAGAGATTTCATGCACACATGCACCATTCTCAATAGAAAATAAACACTTGTTCAAGCTAACAAGTAATACATGCATTATTGGTACATTACACACTTCTCATGCAACCATGCATCATTTCAAGCATCTCATGTTTCATTACACTCAAGAACATTATATTGGCTTCCAAGTGATAAACCATATCCACTTTTCAACTCAACATCCAATCGGATACGCGGATCACAAGCGTTGTCCCTACGCTTCATACACACTACCAATCTCAAGGTCCCCAAATGGAATTATAACCACCATTTTGACCTTACCATACACAAGGTCCTCATATGGAATTTTAACCACCATATGACCTTAACATTCACAAGGTCCTCATATGGAATTTTAACCACCATATGACCTTAACATTCACAAGGTCCTCATATGGAATTTTAACCACCATATGACCTTAACATCACCCATTGGTAGTTGTATAACATCACTAACGAGATCCGGGACATACTACACAAGATCCACACATGGACTTTACACCACCATTGTGATCTTAACAAGCACAAGGTCCTCAAATGGAATTTTAACCACCATTATAACCTTAACACAAGACCCACCCATGGAATTTTAACCACCATGGTGTTCTTAACCATCTCGTTAGTGTACTTGGATGGAGTTACCGGTTCAATCACAACCACTCCACATCCAAGGCGACTTTATTCACGGTGCACCCAATCCTATAGCCGGCTAACTATATCCGATTAAAGTAACCAAGAACCACTTACATCACTTGCCAATATAACCATCTTATCACATTAATCCATTGTTTTACAAGCATAACCAAAATGCCAAAACCACCAATTACCATCATCAATCCACTGTTTTTGAAGCATTACACAAAGCCATTAAACAACATGCAACACTATGCATCAATTCCACAATTCCAATGTACAAAACCAAGGATCTCTTACCTTGAGCATCCTTCACACATGGCTTTCAAAACCAGCATTAAACCATGCTAAAATATGCTTTCAAAACAGAATTTAAAACATGCAAATCACATGCATTGCATCCAACAATCACAAGTGCTTTAAAAACCAATTCATTACACAAACCAAGAGAGAAATTCCATTTACTTACTCTTGAGCATAGCTAAGTTGTTTAGACTTAAACTAAGCTCCCAAAACCTTCAAACCTTGGTTTTAAAGCCGAAAACCCAACTTCACTCACCGATACACAAAACAAGGCTAGCCAACAAGCCTTCCAAGCATCCGAAACCTTCAACGCCACCTCTATTGCTCACGGATCATTCTCCCCTGTTTCAAGCACATAACAACAGAGGATTAATGCATCGTTATGCATTAAAAACACCAGCCACACAACTCAACTAGCTGCTCTACACAAATCCAACATTTCGACTACCAAACACAACCGAAATCACCTCCAAACTCTTCCAAAACTTAACCCAGCCAAGATCCATCACTTTTAACCATTTTTAAACATCAATTAACATCTAAAATGATCTCAAACACGTCCATATACCTCCAGCATTAACAAAACACCAAGATCACCCTAAAAACCACCATTTTACACTAGTAAAAACTTAGGAAAATCAACCTATTCGGGATTGCATTGATCAAACCTCAATTATACATCATTTAGACATACAAATTACATCAAAAAGACATCTCAAAACAGAGCCCAATCAATTATTACGAATTTCTTCAAAATTAAATCCAAATCTTGCATTTTAAGCCAAAATCAAGATCTCAACATCAAAACCTTTAATAAAACTCAAATCAAGGATTGAGAACTTGGGAATTTCAGTATAGAACTGAGAATTTAGAGGAGAAGGACGTTCATACCTCTAAACTTGAGTTTCTCCCTTTTTGGAACCAAGATTCTTGAAAATTCAATAAGCTAATGCCAAGGTTTTGTTGTAGAATTGATTAGAGATCAAATGAGGATTGAAATCTCATCTTTAGTTGTCAAAATCAGAGGGAATTTTGCTGGAGAAATGTGTTTGGGTTGAGAGAAAAGTTGAGAGAAAAGGAAAATAGAAATTTGGGAAAAGTTAGTTAAAAATGACAAAATATCTTTCCCTCCCTTTTACCTTTAATTTAAAACCATTAATTAATTGATTATTTTTAAGAAAAATCTGGAGAAACTCTTTTGGGTAAATAGCTCCTTAAAGATTCAAAGTTTCAATCCTTTTTAAAACAATCACCCAGTTTCCAAAAATTACATTTTGGTCACTAACCCAAAATGTCACACTTCCAAACCTCATTTTGTAAAATTGATTTCACCATTCTCTTATATATAATAAAAGAGGATTTTAAGACATTTTTCCATATTTTTATTGCAACCCGAACTAGGTTTTCCTAAAAACCACCTTTTATATTCGAACCACACTCTGACCAGCCCGGTCCAAACCAAAAACTTCTAAGCCCAAAATTGGGTTGTTACATTTCCTACCGAACCTCATCACCTTCTTCCCAGGTGAGACTTTAAAGAACACTTTGTCGCCCACGACATACTCTATTTCTCTTCTTTTCAAATCTTCATATGATTTCTGTCTATCTGAAGCTACCTTCAAACTGTCACAAATCAAATGTACTTTCTCGGAAGTACCCTTAAGCATATCAGGCAAAGGTATCAATTTCTGTCCCGCTTCGGCCCAACAAACATGTGTTCTACATTTTCTATCATACAGAGCTTCGCAAGGTGCCATCTGAATGCTCACTTGATAAGTGTTATTATATGCAAACTCTACTAATGGTAGATGCTTCACCCACGAACCCTAAAATTCAATAATGCAACATCTCAACATGTCTTCCAACACTTGTATGACTCTCTCTGACTGACCATTAGTCTAAGGATGATATGAAGTGCTGAAATTTATTCGAGTACCCAAAGCACTATGCAAACTCTCCCAAAATCTAGCCGTGAACCTCAGTTCTCTGTCTGACAGTATAGATTTCGGTACACCATGCAATCTCACAGATATACAAGTCTGCCAACTTATCCAAAGTATAAGTTGTATGAATGGCCAAAAAGTGCGCACACTTCGTAAGATGATCAACAATTACCCAAACTGAATTCTTCTTAAAAGGTGTCAACAGAAAACCCGATACAAAATCCATGGAGATCCTCTCCCACTTCCACTCCGGAATTCTCAATGGTGCTCGGCTTTAACTTGTTGACAGACCATGCACCTACTAACAAACTCGGAAACATCTTTCTTTAAAGCAACCCAGAAATACTCATTTTTCAAATCGTGATACATTTTCGTGCTTCCCGGATGCATAGCAAACAGACCACTATGAGCTTCAGTTAGGATGGTGCATCTCAAGTCTACATCTTTCGAAACAACTACTCTACTCTAGAAACACAAGACTCCATCATTACTAAAACAAAAATATGTCGGTTTAGCCTCTGCTACGTCTTGTACATGAGATGCTAAAGATCTATCTTGCAACTGTTTCTCTCTAATCAACTGAAACAACGAAGGCTTAACTTGCAACTCGGCCACTAAACCACCATCATTAGACAAACTCAATCTAGCAAACATAGCTCGTAAATCCACTGCTACCTTTCTACTTATAGCATCGACCACTACATTGGCTTTACCCTGATGGTACTCAATCGTGAGATCGTAGTCCTTAAGTAACTCTAGCCACCTACTCTGTCTAAGATTCAACTCTCTTTGCGTCATTATATACTTCAGACTCTTGTGATCTGTATACACTATGCATTTCTCACCATACAAGTAATGTCTCCAAACTTTCAAAGCGAAAACCACTGCGGCCATTTCTATGTCTTGTGTAGGGTAGTTACATTCATGAGTCTTCAATTGTCTAGACGCATAGGCCACTACTCTTCCCTCTTGCATAAGCACACAACCTAAGCCAACATACGACACATCACTAAAGACTACAAACTCTTTCCCTGACACGAGCTAAACTAAAACGGGATCTTCGGTTAAGGCTTCTTTCAATTTCTCAAATGCTTGTTGTCTTGCATCATTTCACTCAAACCGAACATCCTTATGTAGCAATTTAGTCAAATGTGCCGCAACCTTTGAGAAACCCTCAACAAAACGTCTATAGTAACCGGCCAAACCTAAGAAACTACGAACTTCGGTCACTATTATCGGTGGTTTCCAATTCTCAACTGCCTCAACCTTCTTATGATACACACGGATTCCCTCATCCGATACAATATAGCCTAAAAAGACTACTTCCCTAATCCAAAATTCACATTTGCTCAACTTGGCATACAACTGATTGTCTAACAAATTCGGCAACACCAAACGCAAATGCAGATCATGATCTTCCTCGATATGAGAGTACACTAAAATATCATCAATGAACACTACTACAAACTGATCCAAGTACTCATGAAACACTCTATTCATCATGTCCATAAATGTTGTCGGTGCATTAGTCAAACCAAAGGGCATCACTAAGAATTCGTAGTGCCCATAACGAGTGCGGAAAGCTGTTTTTGGTACATCTTGTGATGGAGTATGCCCAAAGACCAATCATATGATGATTGAATAGACATACTATTTTACTAGATTTATCAAGTAATGGCATTGCCGTTATTATCATTTGGTATGTTTCTGTGCATCAAACTAACCATTGGATAATAATGTCCATACAATAATACGATTATTGTTAAATAGAATCCTTAGTCGAATATTATTACGGGTATGGACAATGATAATATATAAAGACTAATATGTGATTGATTGATAACAAGTGTTGTTATTGACATAGAGATGTCAAAATCAACACATAAGTATTTGTTAGAGAACAACATACTTGATTGACCCGCTATGAGCATGTTTATTGGGTAATTATGTGACAGTCACAACATTGCTCATGATAAACATATGTATAATCCTCAGACTTGAGATCAACATGATTTCAACATAAAGATTTACGTATTTTGACATAGTGAAACGTGTGTTGTAACTGACTACATTATGAAGACTGATGATTGGATACATAATGACATATGTAGTGAAATATGGTTGATCAAGAAAGGATTTGTCCCTCCTACATAATAGGAGAAATATCTTCGGCCACTTGATTGAGTGAGATTAGAAAATGCATGGCCATGCTCGAATATTATGATATGAGATATCATAGAGATTCGTTTATCATAATCTACTCAAGACATCAAGAAACACTAGATGGACAACGCAAGTGTGACTAACCCATGACTTGTGTTCATCTGAGATATAAAGGACAAAAGGATGAAATACATAAAGGAAGTTTATTCAGGAATTAGGAAAGTCAAACCATGACTTCATGCAACTTAGGTAGCAATGATGTATTG
The DNA here is from genome assembly GCA_958450335.1 of Hibiscus tridactylites. NCBI lineage: Eukaryota > Viridiplantae > Streptophyta > Magnoliopsida > Malvales > Malvaceae > Hibiscus > Hibiscus tridactylites. The sequence goes on along the minus strand of OY288274.1, from coordinate 29,613,039 downwards.
CTAGATGCCACTCATTGTTTGTAAAATTAGAACAGTTCTAATTTTGCTGCTAACGTTGCATGAACCTACAAGGGTCATACCCTTCGAATGAAACAAACAAAAAAATTGGAAATCATACTCCCTATTTTAGGGAGGTTGCCGAAAATCCCCTATGGGATAGGGGAAATCGACAACTCCGTTAAATGGGAATAATATTGGATAAATATTTTATTTATTAGATATTATTTAGAGTATGGAAAATATTTAGAGACTTAAATATTATAGAATGAGATTCTAGAAATTTAAATATATATTTGGAATTTATATAATGTATATTTAATTCCAAGTTTATGTAGAATTAGATTCTACATAATTAAATATATATATATTTAAATATATTTAAATCCAAGTAAAGATAGAATGAGATTCTATATAATATATATATATATTTGGATTAAATATAATGTATATTTAAATCCATGTTTTATGTAGAATAAGATTCTACATAATTAAATATATATATTTCATTTAATATTATTAAATATAATGTATATTTAATATAAACTAATTTCATGTAGAATTAGATTCTATGAATTTTGGTTGAACTTGGATTTAAGGAATTCTACTAGAATTAAGTCTATGAATACTATTTAAAGGGACAAGGGCTAGCAACCAAATCATCCCTCTTCCTCCTCTTGAAGATTTCGACAACACCCCTAGGGATTCCCCATTGGAATTCGACATATCCTAGAAAGCTCTCTGAGAAGTTTTTCGATATTTTTATGGTGTTCTACTTGCCCCCTGGCAAATCCCTGAAGGTTTCCTTGCTCGATTGCAAGTCTCGGTTGAACTCCTGGTCGATTTCAGACTCTCTCAGGAAACCCTGGATGGATTTCGACTTCTCCCTAAAAGGTGTTCAAACCTGTCGAAATTTATTCCTAAGTGTTAGGGAGGCAGAAACTTTGTTCGTTTTGTTCGGGTGGACTCCGTAGAGGTCGTTGCGAACCTGTGACGATTCTAGTTTTACCTGACGTGGTTTTTTCGATGTACCGTCGGTTTTCCAGTTTCCAGAGTTTTAAAAGGTAACTCTTCATCTTTTCACCCCGGATTCATTCCTGTATATAGATCCTGGCTGGATTACATCAGATTAATTTTTCCGCTGCGCCACGGGGCGTGCCGCCGTGACCCAACATCTTGATCTCTTACTTTCAACTGATAATAACTGGACCTCAAATCTATCTTCAAGAACACTAAAGCACCTCTCAACTGATCAAACAAGTCAACAATCCTCAGAAACATATACTTTTTCTTCACTATCAACTTTTTCAACTGTCGTTAATCGATACACATTCTCAAACTACCATCTTTCTTCTTCACAAACAACACTGGTGCACCCCAAGGTGAAGTACTCGGACGAATGGACCCTCGGTCTATCAACTCTGAAGCCGTGTCTTCAACTCTTTCATTTCTTTAGGAGTCGTTCGGTACAGTGCAATCAACATTGGAGCTGAATCTGAATAAGTCTCAATAACAAACTCTACATCTCTATCTGGAGGAAAACCAGCCAATTCTTCCGGGAATACACTCGGAAAGTCACAAACTCTTCTAATGTCTCACGATCGTGCCTCATCCATATTCGGATTCATAACATAGGCTAGGAATGTCTGACAACCCACATCTAATAACTTCTGAGCCTCTAAGGCTGAAACTACATTGGACAAGAACTTAACGTTCTCACCCACTATTACTACCTCGTGATCCTTTAAAAGTTTCAAGGACACCCGCTTTGTCTTAAAATCTACTCTAGCCCTATGCTCTACAAGCCATTCCATGCCTAATATTACATCGAAATCATAAAACGACAATTACATCATATCCACGGGAAAAACATGACCCTAAACCATCAAAGAACATCTTCTGTACATCTTTCTGACCACAACTGTCTCACCAAAAGAACTAGTAAAGTTCATAACCACATCTAATATCTCAACCGGAATATCTAACAATCTTCCATCCTCACTCAATGTGTACGAATGTGTATAACCGAAATCAATCAAGGAAAGCAAAGTCAAAGATTGTAACGAGAAATTACCTGCAATCACATATGTGTCATTCTTGTCCTCACGGTGTGCATACACCCTAGCTGGCCCACCTCCCTCGGGCTGAACCGCTACAACATGAGCTACATTTCTCAGACCATCATTCATAGGCTAAAAGTTACCTCGATCGTGCCCACAACCTCTCTGATGGTCGACAGCTCGTGCAGGAGCTTGTCCATCCCTAGACGGATATGGAAAATAGATTCAATCTTGTTTTGAGCAATCCAAAATCAAACATTAGAACACAAATACACTCACAAACACAACAAAGACCCGGAACTCAACAACCTTGCATCTAGGCACATCGATTCAAGCCCAAACTTCACCCGAAACATAATCAATTCAAACCCAAACTAATAGCCGCCATACCCAACGAGTTCACCATAAAAAATCTACCTTTTTAACATCCCTAAACATCAATCCAAGACTACCAAACCTCCAGCTGCCATTTAGACTCAAAACCCAACCCAAAACTCAAGATTTCTAACTCTTAAAATCACCCACAACACCCATTTCGGGTTTCCATAAAAACCCACCATTTTTATGTTACTTTAGTGTTAAAACAAAGTTAAAAACACTCTCAACTCAGCCCTAATCAACCCAAACGAAAACCCAAATATTTTCCTTTCATTTATACCCAAATTTAAAAATCAAAACAAGATAAATCCATGAGTTTTACAAAAATATCAACATTTAAGACTAAAAAAAGATGAAACTAAGTTGAGGAACTATTTACCATGAAGAAACAACTTGATTTGAGCTGCTGAATCCAATGGAATGGTGAATATGGTTTGAGGAGGTTTTAGAACGTGAAATGAAAAATTGAAGACAAAGGCTTTCAAAATCCCTTTTTTTATTCATTTTATTAAAAGCTCCCCCTTTTCCCTTAAGTCTTTTAAAACCCTTTTTGGTGTATTAAAAATAGTTTTTCTCCAATTTAATTTAACCTGATCCGGTTCAACTAATCCGATATCTCTCAGCCCTAAACTCGGGGAGTTACACGATTGCGTAGAGTGGTGAGGTGAGCGTAGATGTAACAGCCCAATTTTGGGCTTAGAAGTTTAGGGTATGAACTGGACCGATCTGATTTTCAATTTGAATATAAAAGGTGGTTTTAGGGAAAGCCTAGTTCGGGGTGCTTTAAAAATATGGAAAAATATCTAAAAATCCTCTTTTAATATACATAAGAGAGTGGTGAAATCAATTTTACAAAATAATGTTTGGAAGTGCAACATTTCGAAATAGTGACTAAAATGTAATTTTTGAAAAGTTTAGTGGTGACTGTTTTGTAAGGATTGAAACTTTGAATCTTTAAGGAGCTAATTTACCCAAGAAAGAATTTCTCATCTCATTTTCTCTCAAAATTACCTCAGCCAAACACATTTCTACAACAACGTTTCTTTTAATTTTCACACCAAATGATGAGGTTTCAATCATCAATTGATTCCTAATCCTTTCTACATCAAATCCTATTGTTTTGCTTATTGGATTTTCAAGGAAATTGTCTCTAATCAAGGAGAAATCTACATTTAGAGGTAAGGATGTTCTTCTCCTCTAAATACTCAGTTCTTTACTGAATTTCCCTAGTTCTTAATCCTTAATTAAAGTTTTATAAAAGGTTTTAATGATATGAACTAGATTTTGGCTTAAAACTCAAGATTTGGAAGAAATCTTGAAGAAATTCGTGGTGATTGTTTGGGCTCTATTTTGAGATGGATTTTAAATGTATTTTGAATGTTTAATGATGTGTAATTGAGGTTTAATCAATGCAATCCCGAATAGTTTGAATTTCCTAAGTTTTTTCTAATGAAAATGGTGGTTTTTGGGGTGATCTTGGTGTTCTGTTATAGCTGGAGGTATAAGGACGAGTTTAGGTTCATTTTGGATGTTAATTGATGTTTAGGAATGGTTAGAAGTGATGGATCTTGGCTGGGTTATGTTGTGGAAGAGTTTGGAGGTGATTTCGGTTGTGTTTGGTAGCCGAAATGTTAGATTTGGTTAGAGCAGCGAGTTTAGGTGTAAGGGCTGAGGATTTCAATGCATGGTGATGCATTAATCCTCTGCTTTGATGTGTTTAAAACAGGGGAGGCATCTTTAGATACTTGTGGTGTTGATCCGGAGGCTTGATCGGCGTTTCAGCAAGCTTGCGAAACAGAATTGGTGAGTGAAGTTGGGATTTCCAGCTTTGTAATGAATGTTTGAAGGTTTGGGAGCTTAGTTTAAGTCTAAGCAACTTAACTAAGCTCAAGAGTAAGTTTTTGGGAAAACTCTTTCTCTTGGATGAACCATGAGATGGTTGGATGCATTGTAGTTAATTTGCATGTTTAAATTCTGTTTTGAAAGCATGTTTTAGCATGATTAATACAGGTGTTTAAAGCCTTGTGTTGAAGGATGCTAAAGGTAAGAGATCCTTAGTTTGATATTAGTAAATGTGGTTTTGATTCATAGTGATGCATGATGGTTTAATGGCTTTGATTAATGCTTAAAAACAGTGGATTATCGATGACAAATGATGTATATTGGCAAGTTTTAAAGTACTTGAATTGGATATAGTTAGCCAGAAATAAGATTGGGTGCACCGTGAATAAAGTCGCCTTGGATGTTGAGGGGTTGTAATTGTACTGTAAACTCCATCCAAGTACACTAACGAGATGGTTAAGATCACAATGGTTGTTAAAAGTCCATGTGTGGATCTTGTGTTGTGTGTCCCATGTTCTCGTTAGTGATGTTATACAACTACCGATGAGTGATGTGGTTGGGTTGTGATTGTACCGTTAAACTCCATCACGGGTGTTGAGGGGTTGTGATTGTACCGGTAAACTCCACCTTGTGTGTTCGGTAGTGTGTATGAAGCGTATGGGACAACGCTTGTAATCCGCGTATATGATTGTGTTTTATGTTGTAAATGGTTATGGATTTTCACTTGAAAGCCAGTATGACATGTTGTAATAATGAAGCATGATATGCTTGTTAAGAATGCAAGGTTGCATGAATAATGATGTTTATGTGTTAAAAGGCTTTGAGAAAAGTGTTTTATAAAATGCATTATTGTGTTGTTTCTTTAGAGCATGCCTCACTAAGCATTTGTGCTTACGCTCTCTCTTGAACCAATAATGCAGATAATTGAGGTGTTTGAGGCCAGCAAAGAGGTTAAGAATCCAAGGGAAAGCTAAGCTCATGTATGGTGACTTTTTCACAACATTATTAGTTTTTGATATTTGGCAATGAGAACCTAGGATGTGATTTGGGAGATGTTTTGGACTCCCTAGTTGTGGCATAATGCCTTAAATGATTTGGACTCGTAAATAGCCATTTTGGTGCTTGTTTTGATGCTTTGATGATTGTTTGGTTTGGTTATTAGGATGTATGCCTATAGACTTGTGGATTTCCCTAATTGATGCCATGAATGTGTTTTAATGTTGCAAACATGTACCTTATATGCATGATGACTTGTTGGCATGATTAGGAAGTCATTAGGATGTGTTTGAGTGGTTAAATGTATGTTAAACCAGCAAATTCTGCACTTTCTGGGCAATTCGTGTATCGAAACGGGTAGAGGCCGTTCCGAAACGTTTTGGCCACTGCCAGGCCCTGTTTTGATACAGGTCTCGAAACGAACCCGCGTTTCGGAACGGTCAACCCCATTTCGAAACAGATGACCGTTGGGCACTGATTTGAATGGTTTTGTGGTTTGCAAGCTTTACGTTTTAGTCCTGAAAATCATTTTTGCAATTGCATGAGTTTGAGATGTCCGATTGAGATGAAATCTGACAGGGAAGCATGTAATATGATTAATTTGATATTGGTAACTTAAAAATGAGCTAAGTCCTTCATCTTTCTAGAAATTACAATTTGGTCCCTAACTTTTGTATGTTTTGCAATTGAGTCCCTTGTTGCATTTCGATCGTTGTGCTTTTCAAGTATGTGTTTCTCAAGGGTACGCTTAAGGATAATGGGCATTTAGATAAGACTAAAAAGAAAAAAAGGTCGTTAATCAAGGTTGACTTTCGGGTTGACTTTGGTTTTCCCCGTGTAATCTTCGTAGTTCTGGTCAACCGTCTAGGCCGGGCTAAGGGGGTTACATTTGGTGGTATCAGAGCTAAGTTCTCATGTAATTGAGAATGGTCACGTGGGTGATGTATGTGTGATTGCATGATATGCCTTTTAAATGAAAGTTTGAGGTGTGAATTGTAAGTATGTTGTAATTGTGATGTTATGTTGTGTTGAAGCATGTTAGAGGAACCCATTGCCATATCAAAACTAATGAAATGAATTGTTTTATTTGGAAATGAGCTTGAGTACTTGGATTTCTTACCTTGCTAAGCCTGATTATGTTTATTGCATTGTGTCATTGCATTGTTTTAGTGAATGGGACCTCGTAGAGAGACGAGGATTAATACGCGAGCTATGGCTCAGAACGAGTATGAGAACAATGCTGATAATGTTGTGGATATACCTCCTCCTCCTGGTGGTGGACCGCCCGGTGGTGGTGGTGCTGGAGATGATGGAGCTGGTGTTGGTGCTGGGGTCGCTGGACTTGAGGCTGTACAGGGGCAAGCTGCTCCTGACATGACAGTTTTGATTCAAGCTATTGCTAGAGCCTTTCAGGCGGCAGTAGCTGGAGCTCACGGAGCTGGGCATCAGGGTGATGCAAATGTGAGATTACCTTTGGAACGTTTGTGCAGTCTGAGAGAGACTGAGTTCAGAGTTTTGTCTACTGAGGGTTCTGAATCTTGGTTGGAAAGTACCAAGAGGATATTGGGGCAAATGAACTGCAATGATGTGCAGAAGTTAGGATGTGTGGTATCACTGTTACATGATGATGTGTATACCTGGTGGACGGCCACTGTCTCTGGGATGGAGGAAGCTGATGTGATATGGACGTTCTTTCTGAACGCATTCAAGAGAAAGTATCTAGGTGTGCAATACATGGATGAAAAGAAAAGAGAATTCATGTCTCTTACAGAAGGGAGCATGACGATGGCTGAGTACGAGATCCAGTTTTTCCGTCTCAGTCAGTACGCACCTGAGCTTATCCCTGATGAGCGGGAGAGGTGTGAACGTTTCCGATATGGTTTAGTGACGGACGTAAAGACCTTTATGCTTGCAGCTGAGTATACGGATTTTGATGTGCTGGTTAGTAGGGCGAAGGACATTGAGCAGAACCTGGGTTTGTCTTCCAGGAGTGCTGGTTCAGGCTTAGGTAAGAGAGCTGCTGAGTATAGTTTCGGTGGTGGACGGAACAAGAGAGGACGAGATAGGAGGTATCAGTCTTCTGCTAGGCGTGGTAATGGAGGGCATGGTTCGCTTGTTCAGGGAGACATGGTGAGAGCTGATTGGAACACGTGCTGGGCGTGTGGATTGTGTGGTCATTTGAGGCGTGATTGTCCTCGAGCAGCGACATAGGTGCAGGCTCCTATGGCAGTGACTGGTAATTCGTGCTGGAATTGTGGTTTGGCAGACCACATGAGGAGGGAGTGTCCTTTGTTGGCTGGTGGTGGTCAGGGACGTGCTCTTGGAGTTGTTGCACCATAGAGAGGTCGTGGGCGCGACCGTGGTAACTTTCAGCGCAGAGATGATGGTGGGAGGAATGTGGCACATGTGGTGGATGTCCAACCTGAGGGTGGTGGCCAGGCTCGAGTGTATGTGCATCAAGAGGGGAGAAATGACACAGATGTGGTTGCAGGTACCTTCACTTTGCAATCCTTGTCATTACTTTCCTTGATTGATTCTGGATCTACACACTCATACATATTGTGTGAACATGCTCAATTGCTTGGTTTACCTGTTGAGTCTTTGGATGTTGGTATACGTGTAACTAGCTACTTTGTTGAGACCGTTGTGACATGGAAGTTGTATAGAAGATGTCCCTTGGTTGTGCAAAATCATGTTTTCCATGTTGATCTCATGGAATTGCCATTCTATGGTTTTGATGTAATCCTTGGTATGGATTGGCTTGTTGAACATCGAGCTGTGGTGAATTTTGAGAACATGCGAGTTTCATTGAAGCTTGCGGATGATTATGAGGTAGTGGTGGTTGGTGAGAATGTGAAGTTTCTTGCCAATGTGGTGTCTTCCTTGGAAGCGAGCCGAATGCTGAGGCAAGGTTGTGAGGCCTACCTAGCCTTTGTGATGAATCCTAGCTCTAAGGAGTTACGAGTGCAAGATATCAGGACCGTGCGAGAGTTTCCTGGTGTGTTTCCGGAGGAGTTACCTGGATTGCCTCCTAATCGAGAGGTGGAGTTTGGAATTGAGCTGTATGAAAACACAACTCCAGTGTCCATTGCTCCTTATCGAATGGCACTTAAAGAGTTGAAGGAGCTGAAGACGCAACTTCAGGAGTTGCTGGATCATGGTTTCATTCGGCCGAGTGTGTCACCTTGGGGTGCACCGGTCTTGTTTGTGAAGAAAAAGGATGGCACTATAAGAATGTGCATCGATTACCGTAAGCGAAATAAGTTGACTATCAAGAATCGATATCCTTTACCAAGGATTGATGATCTTTTTGATCAATTTTAGGGAGCAGCTGTGTTCTCCAAGATTGACTTAAGGTCAGGTTATTACCAGTTGAAGGTGAAGGATGTGGATGTGCCAAAGACGACCTTCAGAACGAGGTATGGGCATTATGAGTTCCTTGTGATGCCGTTTGGTTTGACGAATGCTCCTGCAGCTTTTATGGACATGATGAATAGAGTGTTCCATGAGTTTTTGGACAAGTTTGTTGTGGTGTTCATTGATGATATCCTCGTGTACTCTCGTACTGAGAAGGAGCATGAGGGACATTTGAGGATTGTGTTGCGGGCTTTGTTGGAGAATCAACTTTATGCTAAGCTAAGCAAGTGTGAATTCTGGCTTAGAGAAGTTTTGTTCCTTGGTCATGTGGTTTTTGCTGAGGGGATTCGTGTTGATCCTCAGAAGATTGAGGCAGTGATGAATTGGAAGCCTCCTAAGTCTGTTCATGAAGTCCGTAGTTTCCTTGGTTTGGTAGGATACTACCGAAGGTTCGTGGATGGATATTCGAAAATTGCTGCACCTTTGACGAAGTTGTTGCAGAAGGATGTCAAGTATGAGTGGACGGAAGCGAGACAACAGGCTTTTGAGAAGCTTAAGGCAGCTTCGACGCAAGCTCCTATCTTGGTGCAACCTGAATCAGGGAAAAAGTTTGTGGTGTACAATGACGCATCCTACGTTGGTTTGGGGTGTGTGTTGATGCAAGAGGGTAAGGTGGTGGCTTATGCATCGCGCCAGTTGAAGGTGCATGAGCGCAATTATCCTACGCATGACATTGAGTTAGCTGGAGTGGTTTTTACTTTGAAAATTTGGAGACATTACCTGTATGGTGAGAGGTGTACGGTGTACACAGATCACAAGAGTTTGAAGTATCTGATGTCTCAGAAAGAGTTGAATCTTAGGCAACGACGTTGGGTAGAGTTGCTTAAAGATTACGATCTGACGATCGAGTACCATCCGTGAAAAGCTAATGTTGTAGCTGATGCCATGAGTAGGAAGGTAGAAGTGGAGTTGAGGGTTATGTTTGCCAGTTTGAGTATTTTGCGAGATGGCGGTCTTGTGGCTGAATTGCAAGTGAAACCATCCTTGGTTCAGTTGATAAAGGATAAGCAGCTGTTCGATGATTCCTTGGTGCCACATGTTCTGGATATTGTTGAGGATAGGCCATCGGATTTCTGCTTTAATGATGATGGAGTTTTATATTTTGGAGTCGGATAGTAGTGCCCAATGATGCTGAGTTGAGGCGTGCTATTCTGACTGAAGCTCATAGTAGTCCTTTTGCTATGCACCCTGGTAGTACAAAGATGTATCGTGATCTTAAGGACGGGTACTATTGGGTGGGTTTAAAGAAAGATGTTGCTGAATATGTGAGCAAGTGCATGGTTTGTCAGCGAGTTAAGGCTGATCATCAGTTTCCTTCTGGGTTGTTGCAACCGTTGAGGATTCCTGAGTGGAAGTGGGAAAGGATTACCATGGACTTTGTGTCTGGTTTGCCTTTGTCACCATCGAAGAAGAATTCGGTGTGGGTGATTGTGGATCGCCTTACGAAGTGTGCGCATTTCTTACCTGTGCATACTACGTATACATTGGATAAGCTTGCAGAGCTGTACATTACTGAGATTGTGCGGCTGCATGGTGTTCCTAAGTCGATCGTGTCGGATAGAGATCCGAGGTTTACATCGCGTTTCTGGGAGTGTTTACATCAGGCTTTGGGTACACGACTGAATTTCCGTACTTATTATCATCCACAATCGGATGGACAGTCTAAGCGTGTTATCCAAGTGCTGGAGGATAAGTTGAGGTGCTGTGTGATTGAGTTTCAAGGCTCTTGGGAGAAGCATTTGCCTTTGGTGGAGTTTGCTTATAGCAATAGCTACCAGGCAAGTATTCAAATGGCACCTTATGAAGCCTTATACGGGAGGAAATGCAGAACTCCTCTTTGTTGGGCTGAAACAGGTCAGAAGTTGGTTTCAATGCCAGCTTTGTTGAAAGGAACCACCGAGAAGGTGAAGCTCATTTGTGAGCGATTGAAGGCATCTTATGATCGACAGAAGTCTTACGCAGATTTGAAGCGTAAGGAGATTGAGTATGCGGTAGGTGACCGTGTGTTTTTGAAGGTTTCGCCTTGGAAGAAGGTGATGAGGTTTGGTCGAAAGGGTAAGTTGAGCCCTAGGTACATTGGACCATACGAGGTGATCGAGCGTGTGGGTCCTGTTGCGTACAAGTTGAGGTTGTCACAAGAGTTGGAAAAGATTCATGATGTGTTTCATGTCTCTATGCTTCGGAGGTATAGATCGGATCCTTCGCATGTTATGCCTGTGGAGGAAGTGGAGTTGAATCCAGACTTGACCTATGATAAGGAGCCGATGGAAATTTTGGATTCAGACAGTAAAGTTCTTCGAGGTAAAACCATTGAGTTGGTAAAGGTGTTGTGGAAGCATCGTGGTGCTGAGGAAGCCACATGGGAACGAAAGGATGACATGAAGAAGTAGTTTCCGTACCTCTTTTTTCCAGGTAAATTTCGAGGACGAAATTTGGGTCCTGTTGCGTACAAGTTGAGGTTGCCGCAAGAGTTGGAAAGGATTCATGATGTGTTTTATGTCTCTATGCTTCGGAGGTATAGATCAGATCCTTCGCATGTTATGCCTGTGGAGGAAGTGGAGTTGAATCCAGACTTGACCTATGATGAGGAGCTGGTGGAAATTTTGGATTCAGACAGTAAAGTTCTTCGAGGTAAAACCATTGAGTTGGTAAAGGTGTTGTGGAAGCATCGTGGTGCTGAGGAAGCCATGTGGGAACTAAATGATGACATGTAGAAGCCGTTTTCGTACCTCTTTCCTCCAGGTAAATTTTAAGGACGAAATTTCTTAAGGGGGAGAGTTGTAACACCCCAATTTTGGGCTTAGAAGTTTAGGGTCTGAACCGGACCGGTCTGATTTTCGGTTCGAATATAAAAGTTGGTTTTAGGGAAAGCCTAGTTCGGGATGTTTTAAAAATATGGAAAAATATCTAAAAATCCTCTTTTAATATAGATAAGAGAGTGGTGAAATCAATTTTACAAAATAAGGTTTGGAAGTGCAATATTTCGAAATAGTGACTAAAATGTAATTTTTGAAAAGTTCAGTTGTGACTGTTTTGTAAGGATTGAAACTTTGAACCTTTAAGGAGATAATTTACCCAAGAAAGTATTTCTCCAGATTTTTCTTAGATTTTAATGATTTAATTCATGTTTAATTAATTAAAGGAAAAGTGGAAAACCCAATTTTGAGATTTCATAACTAACTTTTGTTAAAACTTTCTTATCTCATTTTCTCTCAAAGTTCCCTCAGCCAAACACATTTCTACAACAACATTTCTTTTGATTTTCACACCAAATGATGAGGTTTCAATCATCAATTGATTCCTAATCCTTTCTACATCAAATCCTATAATTTTGCTTATTGGATTTTCAAGGAAATTGTCTCTAATCAAGGAGAAATCTACATTTAGAGTGAAGGATGTTCTTCTCCTCTAAATACTCAGTTCATTACTGAAATTCCCAAGTTCTCAATCCTTAATTAAAGTTTTAGAAAAGGTTTTAATGATATGAACTTGATTTTGGCTTAAAACTCAAGATTTGGAAGAAATCTTGAAGAAATTCGTGGTGATTGTTTGGGCTCTATTTTGAGATGGATTTTAAATGTATTTTGGATGTTTAATGATGTGTAATTGAGGTTTAATCAATGCAATCCCGAATAGGTTGAATTTCCTAAGTTTTTGCTTATGAAAATGGTAGTTTTTGGGGTGATCTTGGTGTTCTGTTATAGTTGGAGGTATAAGGACGAGTTTAGGTTCATTTTGGATGTTAATTGATGTTTAGGAATAGTTAGAAGAGATGGATCTTGGCTGGGTTATGTTGTGGAAGAGATTGGAGGTGATTTTGGTTGTGTTTGGTAGCCGAAATGTTAGATTTGGTTAGAGCAGCGAGTTTAGGTGTAATGGCTGAAGATTTCAATGCATGATGATGCATTAATCCTCTGCTTTGATGTGTTTAAAACAGGGAGGCATCTTTGGATACTTGTGTTGATCCAGAGGCTTGATCGGCGTTTCGGCAAGCTTGCAAAACATAATTTGTGAGTGAAGTTGGGATTTCCAGCTTTGTAATGAATGTTTGAAGGTTTGAGAGCTTAGTTTAAGTATAAGCAACTTAACTAAGCTCAAGAGTAAGTTTTCGGGAAAACTCTTTCTCTTGGATGAACCATGAGATGGTTGGATGCATTGTAGTTATTTTGCATGTTTAAATTCTGTTTTGAAAGCATGCTTTAGCATGATTAATGCTGGTGTTGAAAGCCTTGTGTTGAAGGATGCTCAAGGTAAAAGATCCTTGGTTTGATATTAGTAAATGTGGTTTTGATGCATAGTGATTTATACAGGGGTGTTGTTGAAGAAAACAACATTCCTCGTTCATTCACGGATCTAGGATAATAGCAAGCAATTCTCTGCAATAGAAACAAACATGATGTTGAAGTGAGATATTTTAAATAGTAAAAAAAAATCAGAATTGAGAGCGAAGAAAGTTGCAGAAATTTTAATGATAGTTTGAACGACGAAGATGAAATTCTTCAAGCATTCAACAACGGTAGCAACGTTCTTGGAATTTGACACGATGAACTCGAAAGAACCTGCATAATCTGTTATGCAAACCCGAATCGAAACTGTTCTTCGTAATCGAAAAATGTGAACAAACTCCAAGGAAGAACTCGAACAATCTGTTGAACGAACCCGAACCTTATCTTGAATTTGCTCGAATACGGACTTGGACCCTTCAATTATCGAACAATTGAGAACCCGAAGTATCAAAGAAAAAGTTCTAAAAAGAACCAAATTTGAGAGAAAATCTCACAAAATAATTTTTTCATTCAAGTGTGTAACCCTTTTACAAATGAAATTCGGCCTATATATAATACAAAGGAAAGTTGGTCGGTTATACATTGAGTGGCTATCATTCAGCCGTTTGAAATTAAAAATTAAAACCATAACTATCCAAATGGCGACATTGTTTCTTAGCCATGCAAATCAATATTTGTGTGCACCATCTCAAACAGCACATGTTAAATGTGCGGGTGATTGAGGTTAAAACTCAAACATAAGTTGCTGGCCGTGCAATTGAGATTTGAATGGGCGGCAACTACAAATTAGCACATGCAGAATGTGCTTAATTTGAATATTAAAATTCAAATAACAAACTCCAAGTGGGCGGCAAGTGGATTCAGTTCCCTGCTCTTATCCGGCCACACATGCAATTTGAAGGTGAACTTCCCACGTGCAATGCCACCAAGCATTTGGCTGCACTCATACAAATTGAATTCCACGTAAATGTGCATGGTGAGGATAAAGCCAAAAGCTCTCGGTGTACTTGCGTCATCTTTAAAATTTTCAGCATATCTAAATTCCATTTGCATGCACATGTGATGAGCTGAAACAATGGATCGACTTGTTGTTTTTAATCCGATTTGCACGTCCACCTACGTACCTACGTCAAAAGGTAAGAATCTTAATCAAAGTATCGTAAACATATATAGAAACAAACATTATTCCAAACATATATATATATATATCATATTATATACATAGTTAAATATACCTAATACGTAATATAACCTAAACATGTCACATATCAATATGCAACACATTAAAAGGCTTACTATCTAAGGCACAAACATTATCAAATGATTCTGAAATGTTAGTACAAGTAAGGAAAAAAGCTTCCCTGAAACGTTGCGCCCGAGATCACGTAATTGGTCCTAACGGTAAGACCTCCGGATCAGCATCAAGCGTTGGTGAATATGTGCTCACATCATCCCCCCCTTCTTGAAAAGGATTTGTCCTCAAATCTGTAGAATCACCATAAGGGGTTAAGTCAGAAACATTAAATGTGGTACTTACATTGTATTCACCGGGTAGATCTAACTTGTAGGCGTTGTCATTCACTTTCTCCAACACCTGAAAAGGACCATCTCCTCGCGGTAACAGCTTGGACCGCCTTTGGGCCGGAAATCTTTCCTTTCGGAAATGAACCCAAACCCAATCACCAACATCGAAGGTGACTCGCTTTCTTCCCTTGTTTGCTTGCTTTTCATACTGCTGAGTCCTTCGTTCTAGGTTCTCCTTAACCTGTTGATGCAACTTCTTCACATAATCGGCTTTGCTTTGACCATCTCTGTTCGTCACCTGTTCCTGTGGCAAAGGCAACAAATCTAGAGGCGTAATAGGATTAAAACCATAAACAACCTCAAATGGTGACATTTTAGTAGCAGAATGTACAACATGGTTATAAGCAAACTCAACATGTGGCAAACAATCTTCCCAAGTCTTAATATTCTTTTTAATGATGGAACGAAGTAAAGTAGATAAAACCCTGTTAACAACCTCAGTTTGTCCATCAGTCTGGGGATGACAAGTAGTAGAAAACATGAGTTTCGTACCTAATTTGCTCCAAAGAGTCCTCCAGAAGTGACTCAAAAACTTCACATCCCTGTCAGAAACAATCGACCTAGGAATACCATGTAAACGTACAACATCCCTAAAGAATAAGTTAGCCACATTAACAGCATCATCAGTCTTATGGCAAGCAATAAAATGTGCCATTTTTGAGAACCTATCAACCACAACAAATACACTATCTCTACCATTTCTAGTTCGAGGCAATCCCAAAACAAAATCCATCGAAATATCAGTCCAAGGGGAATCAGGAATAGGTAGAGGTAAGTACATACCATGTGGTGAAACCTTCGATTTTGCCTTCCTACATGTCACACAACGTTCACAATACCTTTCAACGTCTCTACGCATCTTTGGCCAAAACAAATGCTCCTTCAGTGTGTGTAACATCTTAGTGACACCAAAATGACCCATTAATCCACCTTCATGTGCCTCACGAATCAGAATATCACGCATCGAACCCTGTGGAATGCAAATCCTGTTTTCCTTGAAAAGATAGCCATCATGCCTGTAAAACTTTCCATCTGCACCTTTCGAACAAGCATTAAACTTATCTCTAAAATCAGGATCATCAGGGTATAACTCACGAATATATGCAAAACCAATCAGATGTGAATCAAGATAACTCAAAAGTGCATACCTACGTGACAATGCATCAGAACGACATTTTCTTTCCCTTTTTTTTGTAACGAATGACATAAGGAAAAGATTCTAAGAATTCAACCCACTTAGCATGTCGTTTATTCAATTTATGCTGACCTGTGATGTAACGTAAAGCCTCGTGGTCGGTATGGATCACAAACTCCTTAGGCAACAAATAATGCTGCCATGTCTCCAATGCCCGAATCAGTGCATACATCTCTTTATCATAAACCGGATAGTTCATTGTAGCACCACTCAATTTCTCGCTAAAGTAAGCAATGGGCCTCTTTTCCTGCATCAAAACAGCACCTATACCAATTCCAGAAGCATCACATTCAATTTCAAACGTTTTATCAAAATCAGGTAATGCTAACACAGGTGCTCTAGTCAAACAATCTATAATTTTCAAAAAGGCATCTTCTTGTTCTTTACCTCATGAGAAGACTGAATTCTTCTTTATAATCCCGGTTAAGGGGGCGGTAATAGAACTGAAGTTAGGAACAAACTGTCGATAAAAACTCGCTAAACCATGAAACGATCTAACCTGAGTAATCGATGTCGGTCGTGGCCATTCCTGAATTGCCTTTATCTTCTCAGGATCAACTTCAACTCCCTGAGAACTAACAATGTAACCAAGAAATCTGAGTTTGTCAGTACAAAATACACACTTCTCCATGTTACCAAACAATCTTTCTTCTCGCAAAACCTGCAGAACAGCTCGCAAATGTCCTACGTGATCCTGTAAAGACTTGCTATAGATCAAGATATCATCAAAGTATACAACACAAAATTTACCAATGAAAGATCGCAGAACATGATTCATCAAACGCATAAAAGTACTAGGTGCATTAGTTAAACCAAAAGGCATTACTAACCATTCGTACAAACCTAGCTTTGTCTTGAAGGCTGTTTTCCACTCATCGCCTTCTCGCATGCGAATCTGATGATAGCCGCTCCTTAAGTCAATTTTGGAGAAGAAGACGGCTCCGCAAAGCTCGTCCAACATGTCATCAAGTCTTGGAATGGGATGACGATACTTAATCGTGATCTGGTTCACAGCTCGACAATCTACGCACATCCTCCAAGAACCATCTTTCTTCGGCACTAAGAGCACCGGAATAGCACACGGACTCAAGCTCTCTCGAATGTAACCCTTGTCCATCAACTCAGTAATTTGCCTTTGAAGCTCTTTCGTGTCTTCAGGGTTGGTTCGATAAGCTGGCCGGTTCGGAATAGTAGCACCTGGAATGAAATAAATCTGGTGCTCAATGCCACGAAGAGGTGGCAATCCCTTCGGTGTTTCAGCTGGAAACACGTCCTCAAACTCCTACAAAAGTGTCAAAATCGGTGAAGGTAGATCAGTAGGAAAATCTGTCAATAAACAATAATCTTTAAACATCAAAATAAGAACAGATTGTTGAGAGGAAAGACATTTCCTGATTTCGCTACTGCTCGCATACACGGACATCTTCTTCTTCTCTTTTGCAGTCTCTTTACTCTTTTTCAAGCTTGCCTGATCTTCAAACACTTGACTCGGTGTCAAAGGAGCCAAAGTGATCTTCTTACCTGCATGCATAAAAGAGTAACGGTTTGTATAACCATCATGCATTACCTTCTTGTCATATTGCCAAGGGCGTCCCAAAATAAGGTGAGTAGCATCCATCGTCACAACATCACAAAGGACCTCGTCCTTGTAGTTTCCAATTGAAAATGGTACAATAGCCTGTCTGGTCACTTTAAGCTCGCCACCATCATTCAACCACTGTAACTTATATGGATGAGGATGCTTTGTCGTTTTCAGACCTAACCTGTCAACCATCACTGAACTGGCAACATTAGTACAACTACCGCTATCAATAATCACAACACATACCTTGTCTTGCACCTTGCATCGTGTGTGAAAGATATTCTCACGTTGTAGATCATCTGGTACCTGTTGCACATTCAGACTTCTTTTAATAACCAAAAGTTCCATTACCTTACCAGATTCAGGAACCTCTAGGTCGGTCTCATCTTCCTCTTCAGTAGGGAGATCATGCACTTCCTCCTCGGAATTTGACTCTATCTCACCATCATCTCGCATCAACATAACCCTCCGGTTAGGACATTGACTAGCAACATGTCCTCTTCCAAGGCACTTGAAACACTGGATATCTCGCGATCGTTCTTTTACCACCACTTGATGTTTACCACGCCCATTATCAGCAACGGGAGGCTTTGGTGTGCTGGATTCGCCTTGCTCTCGAATCCGAAGTGGCGTTTGCGGTGCTTGTTTCCTGGAATTGTTAGGAGTATATAAAGGATTTGAAAAAAGATTTAAAGGAAGGGTTACCTCGATTTGAAGACTTCCTGCGCTGTTGTCGTTCAATCTTTATTGCCATCTGCACCATGTCATCAACCTCGACATAATGTTGTAACTCAACAGCGTTGGCAATCTCGGTGTTCAACCCTGCTAGAAAACGTGCCATGGTAGCTTCTCGATCTTCCTCGATATTTGCACGCATCATAGCCATTTCCATATCCTTGAAATAATCCTCAACGCTCCTATTTCCCTGTTTCAAATTTTGCAACTTTTGAAACAAATCACGATGATAGTGAATAGGAACAAACCTTTTACGCATTAGTCGCTTAATCTCGATCCATGTTGCAACTGGATCATCACCAGTACGTCTACGACTAAGCAGTAACTGGTCCCACCATATCAAGGCATAATCAACAAACTCTGTTGCTGCTAATCGAACCTTCTTCTGTTCCAAGTAATTATAACACTCGAAAATGTGCTCCACTTTGCTTTCCCAAGCCAAGTATGCATCAGGATCCGAGCGTCCCTGAAAAGAAGGAATAGCAACCTTAATGTTAGTCACATTATCATCTACCTGTTGCACACGTCCTTGTCTAGGAATATGCTGCCTCGGTGACCGTTCGTCTTCATTTTCGTTCAATACATCATTAACAGAGTTGGATCCTCCATCAAACCTATCCATCCTCGACTGTAATGGCTCTAAGGCGGTAGCCACTACTCGTTGCATCATTCTCTCTAAGGCTTGCATTTGAGGAATCAGTGGATCCTGTTCAACCGTGTGATCATCGGAACCTGTCATAATTAACAACAAAAACAAACAAACAAACAAACGGGTTAAAGGTTAGAGAAAAAAAAGTAGTCCTCACCAATCACACAACAAAAATCCTCACTAGTCACTCCAAAGAATTTGCACTCAAGAAAATAAGGAATTAACACTCAGCACTCGTGTTTCACTCGGGAGAATACTCGAATGGCTCTTTTTGTCTCCCCTTCTATTCTCACACGCTCTGTTTGCCTTTTCCCTCAATCTCTCGTACTTAGTTCTTTAAAGGAACTGATTCCGATGTTCAGATTCTGCAAGTGTTGTCAATTTGAAAGAAAACAACGGGTGACGGGTGAATATTGTTAGAACAAAGATAAGGATTAGGAAAAAAAGAAAAAAAATGAAAGTTGAGAATTGGGCTGAAAAAAAAAAGATAAGAATATGAAATGAAAGAAAAGATGCTAAAAGAACAAGAATTTAGCAACTTACGCAGTAGAAATGCTTACCACCATCCTATCTCCGGAACAAACAAGAAAAGTTGATTTCGGGTGATTACAAAGCATTTCAAGGTAAGATAGACACATCTTTCATCATTTCACGTCCAAACAGCACATATTAACACAAAATACCCCAAACATTCGAAACTTTATATATATATATATATATATATTTTTTGATTTTTTTTGATTTTTTTTACTTTGACTTTTTTGGTCAAACTTTGAATTTTGACTTTTTTTTTTCAGAATTTTTTTTTGATTTTTTTGGGCTTTTGTATATATATATATATTTTGATGTCTGGTAGTGCAGAAATTGCTAAAATCCAACCAAGGCTCTGATTACCATATGATACAGGGGTGTTGTTAAAGAGAACAACATTCCTCGTTCATTCACGGATCTAGGATAATAGCAAGCAATTCTCTGCAATAGAAACAAACATGATGTTGAAGTTAGATATTTTAAATAGTAAAAAAAATCAGAATTGAGAGCGAAGAAAGTTGCAGAAATTTTAATGATAGTTTGAACGACGAAGATGAAATTCTTCAAGCATTCAACAACGGTAGCAACGTTCTTAGAATTTGACACGATGAACTCGAAAGAACCTGCATAATCTGTTATGCAAACCCGAATCGAAACTGTTCTTCGTAATCGAAAAATGTAAATAAACTCCAAGGAAGAACTCGAACAATCTGTTGAACGAATCCGAACCTTATCTTGAATTTGCTCGAATACGAACTTGGACCCTTCAATTATCGAACAATTGAGAACCCGAAGTATCAAAGAAAAAGTTCTAAAAAGAACCAAATTTGAGAGAAAATCTCACAAAATAATTTGTTCATTCAAGTGTGTAACCCTTTTACAAATGAAATTCGGCCTATATATAATACAAAGGAAAGTTGGCCGGTTATACATTGAGTGGCTATCATTCAGCCGTTTGAAATTAAAAATTAAAACCATAACTATCCAAATGGCGGCATTGTTTCTTAGCCATGCAAATCAATATTTGTGTGCACCATCTCAAACAGCACATGTTAAATGTGCGGGTGATTGAGTTTAAAACTCAAACATAAGTTGCTGGCCGTGCAATTGAGATTTGAATGGGCGGCAACTACAAATTAGCACATGCAGAATGTGCTTAATTTGAATATTAAAATTCAAATAACAAACTCCAAGTGGGCGGCAAGTGGATTCAGTTCCCTGTTCTTATCCGGCCACACATGCAATTTGAAGGTGAACTTCCCACGTGCAATGCCACCAAGCATTTGGCTGCACTCATACAAATTGAGTTCCACGTAAATGTGCATGGTGAGGATAAAGCCAAAAGCTCTCGGTGTACTTGCGTCATCTTTAAAATTTTCAGCATATCTAAATTCCATTTGCATGCACATGTGATGAGCTGAAACAATGGATCGACTTGTTGTTTTTAATCCGATTTGCACGTCCACCTACGTACCTACGTCAAAAGGTAAGAATCTTAATCAAAGTATCGTAAACATATATAGAAACAAACATTATTCCAAACATATATATATATATATCATATTATATACATATTTAAATATACCTAATACGTAATATAACCTAAACATGTCACATATCAATATGCAACACATTAAAAGGCTTACTATCTAAGGCACAAACATTATCAAATGATTCTGAAATGTTAGCACAAGTAAGGAAAAAAGCTTCCCTGAAACGTTGCGCCTGAGATCGCGTAATTGGTCCTAACGGTAAGACCTCCGGATCAGCATCAAGCGCTGGTGAATATGTGCTCACATCAGTGATGCATGATGGTTTAATGGCTTTGATTAATGCTTAAAATAGTGGATTATCGATGATAAATGATGTATATTGGCAAGTTATGTGTGGTTTTAAAGTACTTGAATCAGATATAGTTAGCCGGCTATAGGACTGGGTGCACCGTGAATAAAGTCGCCTTGGATATTGAGGGGTTGTAATTCTACCGTAAACTCCATCCAAGTACACTAACGAGATGGTTAAGATCACAATGGTGGTTAAAAGTCCATACGTGGATCTTGAGTTGTGTGTCCCGTGTTCTCGTTAGTGATGTTATACAACTACCGATAAGTGTTGTGGAGGGGCTGTGATTGTACCGTTAAACTCCATCACGGGTGTTGAGGGGTTGTGATTGTATCGGTAAACTCCACCGTGTTTGTTCGGTAGTGTGTATGAAGCGTATGAGACAACGCTTGTAATCCGCGTATCCGATTGTGTTTTATGTTGTAAATGGTTATGGATTATCACTTGAAAGCCAATATGACATGTTGTAATAATGAAGCATGAGATGCTTGTTAAGAATGCAAGGATGCATGAATAATGATGTTTATGTGTTAAAAGGCATTGAGAATAATATTTTATAAAATGCATTATTGTGTTGTTTCTTTAAAGCATGCCTCACTAAGCATTTGTGCTTACGCTCTCTCTCTTGAACCAATAATGCAGATAATTGAGGTGTTTGAGGGCAGCAAAGAGGCTAAGAATCCAAGGGAAAGCTAAGCTCATGTATGGTGACTTTTTCCCAACATTATTAGTTTTTGATATTTGGCAATGGGAACCTAGGATGTGATTTGGGAGATGTTTTGGACTCCCTAGTTGTGGCATAATGCCTTAAATGATTTGGACTCGTAAATAGCCATTTTGGTGCTTGTTTTGATGCTTTGATGGTTGTTTGGTTTGGTTATTAGGATGTATGCCTATAGACTTGTGGATTTCCCTAATTGATTCCATGAATGTGTTTTAATGTTGCAAACATGTACCTTATATGCATGATGACTTGTTGGCATGATTAGGAAGTCATTAGGATGTGTTTGAGTGGTTAAATGTATGTTAAACCAGCAAATTCTGCACTTTCTGGGCAATTCGTGTATCGAAACGGGTAGAGGCCGTTCCGAAACGTTTTGGCCACTGCCAGGCCCTGTTTCGATACAGGTCTCGAAACGAACCCACGTTTTGGAACGGTCAACCCCATTTCAAAACAGATGACCGTTGGGCACTGATTTGAATAGTTTTGTGGTTTGCAAGCTTTACGTTTTAGTCCTAAAAATCGTTTTTTGAATTGCACGAGTTTGAGATGTCCGATTGAGATGAAATCTGATAGGGAAGCATGTAATATGATTAATTTGATATTGGTAACTTTAAAATGAGCTAAGTCCTTCATCTTTCTAGAAATTACAATTTGGTCCCTAACTTTTGTATGTTGTGCAATTGAGTCCCTTGTTGCATTTCGATCGTTGTGCTTTTCAAGTATGTGTTTCTCAAGGATACGCTTAAGAATAATGTGCATTTGGATAAGACTAAAAAGAAAAAAGGTCGTTAATCATGGTTGACTTTCTGGTTGACTTTGGTTTTCCCCGTGTAATCTTCATAGTTCGGGTCAACCGTCTAGGCCGGGCTAAGAAGGTTACAGTAGAATTCCTTCACAACAGGAACACAAGCGTTTCTAGGATGCGAGACAAAGGTTTCCCACTCGTTCTTGGCTATAATCCCCATGACGTCCTTGTCGAAACCTTGTTCCTCTTCAATAGGGAACTTGAAGCCTTGCTCAGGATATTTTTTTCGGTCCTTGAGAAATTAGAAGCATTCTTTGTCTTTATCATCGAGGAACTTCCTGAGAAGCACTAATTTTTGTTAGGTACTGCTGGATTCTCCTTCGACTCTCTTGAAGCAAACCATTGTTTTGCAAAAAGAGGGAGAATGGGGGGGAGAGTTTGGTAGGATTTTTGGTTTGGTTTGATGCAGTGTGGGGGGTTTATGATGTTGAAGGTCTTTTGTCAATGGTGGTTTGTTGAGAAGAGAAGACGAAGGGGGAGGGGTTTTGGTTTTAGGGAAGAGATTAACTGTGGGTGTTATGATGGTGATGGGAGTTGAAAAGAAAGCAACTGCCAAGATTTGAGAGAGAGAGATTTTTGGATGTTTGTACGGAGTGGGTTTAGGAGAGAGGTAAGGGATAATTAATTAAAAGTGAAAAGTTGGAGAGAGAAGGCGGTAGGGTAATGATGGTTAGGGCTTCTTTAAAAAAAGGTTAAAGGGTAATTAATTTCCATCTCTTTTTTCCTTTTAAGAGCAGGCTCCCTCCAATGTTGGAAAAAGTTAGTTTTTCCAATTCTTTTTGTTCTCATAAAGACAAATGCCATGATCCTTCTAGGACAAGTCGTCTTTATCCACTAAACCCTGGCACGCCACCTGCAGCTCTGAGGTCATTCAGTCATGAGCAGATGAAAACAAAATAAAAGCATAAATTAAAACAAAGCAACATAAAGAACAATAAATTAGAGGATGAAGTTCGACTCAGAGATAAAAACATGCTAAGTTATTTATGAACAAGAAATCATGAAAATGCAACATCAAAATTGAAATAAAGGTGAAGAATTAAAACTCTCAAGGGTCATGAAAGGATAAGGAAGATTTGTCTCCCAGGATGAAGGCTACATTGTATATCTTCAAGCGTTGTCCATTGACCTTGAAGATTGTGTCATCATCGAGATTTTTCATATCCATCGCACCATGGGAGTAGACCTTGTGCACTAGGAAAGGGCCTGACCATCGGGAGTTCGGGACTTCAGTTTGCCTTGAAAGAGTTTGAGTCTTGAGTTGTAGAGAAGCACTTGTTGTCTTTCTGAAAAATGTCGTGGAAAAGATGTTTGTCATGTAACTTCTTTGTCTTCTCCTTGTATAGGTGTGCATTCTCATAAGCATGAGCTCTGAACTCCTCCATCTCATTTAACTCTAGAAGCCTTCTTTCTCCAGCTAGTTAGACATCCATATTGAGCTTTTTAATGGCCCAATAAGCCTTGTGCTCAAGCTTAACGGGAAGATGACAAGCCTTGCCGTAGACTAGCTTGAATGGCGACATTCCATAGGGTGTCTTGTAGGCAGTGCGATAAGCCCAAAGAGCTTCATCAAGCTTTGGAGATCAGTCATTCCTTTTAGGGTTGACCATTTTTTCAAGTATCTACTTGATCTCTCAATTGGAAACCTCAGCTTGGCCATTGGTTTGGGGATGATATGTTGTAGCAATCTTGTGTCGCACTTCGTACCTCTATAATACCTTAGCAATAAGCTTGTTGTCTAAGTGGGTTCCTTCATCATTGATAATGGCTCTTGCTGCTCCAAACCTTGTGAAGATGTTCTTGTGAAGGAACTTCATGACGGTTTTGGAGTCATTCCTTGGATTAGCTACTGCTTAGACCCATTTGTATACATAATCCATGGCCAAAAGGAAGTATTTGTCTCCATAAGAGGAAGGGAAGGATCCCATGAAGTCAATTCCCCATACGTCAAAAAGCTCTACTTCCAAGATGCCTTGTAATGGCATTTCATGCCTTCTTAAAATGTTTCCCGTTCTTTGGCATCGATCACAAGCCTTGCAAAATCCATGTGCATCCTTGAAGAGTGTGGGCCAATAGAATTCGGATTGGAGGACCTTTGCGGCTGTCCTAGCACCTCCAAAATGGCCTCCACAAGGAGATGAATGGAAATGAAATAGTATCTCCTTGTGCTCCTCTTCGGGGACACACATTCTAATTATCTGGTCGGCACATTCCTTGAACAAAAATGGTTCATCCCAGAAGTAGAATCTCACATCATGTCTAAATTTCCTTTGTCCCTGGCTATTCAAATCAAGAGGAAAAATACCACTAACGAGAAAGTTAACAATATAAGCATACCAAGGAATTGATGTAGCATATAATATTTTCTCATAAGGGAATTCCTCCTTAATTTCTAGTTTATCATGCTTTCCATTATTGACCTCTAGCCTTGAGAGATGGTCAGCTACTTGGTTTTCACATCCCTTTCTATCCCTAACTTCCAAGTCAAATTCTTGCAAGAGAAGTATCCACCTAATAACTCTAGGTTTAGCGTCCTTTTTAGTCACTAAGTATTTAATAGCCGAATGATCGGTGTCAACAATTCTTTTTCAGTGGTGATGTAGTTAATTTTTGCATCATTCTAGGTGCGACTAGCATAATAAATAACATGAAAGAGTTTACCTCGGCGTTGTCGTAGAGCTGCTCCTATTGCATAGTCACTTGCATCACACATCAGCTCGAAAGGTGAGCTCCAATCAGGTGGAACAACAATGGGTGCTGAGATAAGTTTCTCCTTCAGTTCCGTGAAAGCGCTGCAGCATTTGTCATCAAATATGAAGGGATAATTTTTGCTTTCGCAAATTGCATAATGGCTTAGAGAACTTGGAGAAATCCTTGATGAACCGTCTATAAAAGCCAACATGGCCCAAGAAACTCCGTATACCCTTGCGGTAGCTTCTCGATCACCTCAATCTTTGCCTTATCCACCTCGATTCCCTTCTTCGATATCTTGTAGCCCAAAATTGTACCTTCAGCCACCATAAAATGGCATTTCTCCCAATTTACAACCAAACCAGCTTCTTTACATCGTTTAAGCACCTTTCCCAAATTGCCTAAGTATGAATCAAAATCATCCCCAGAGACTGAAAAGTCGTCCATGAAAATTTCCAAAAATTCTTAAACCATGTCTGAAAAAATAGCCAGTATACACCTCTGAAAAGTTGTTGGGGCATTGTATAGTCCAAAGGGCATTATTCTAAAAGCGTAGGTTCCCTACGAACATGTGAAGGTTGTCTTCTCTTGGTCTTCAGGTGCTATAGCAATATGGTAGTACCCTGAGTATCAATCGAGGAAACAATGAATGATTTCCCCGTCAATCTATCTAGCATTTGATCGATGAATGGGAGATGGAAATTGTCTTTCTTGGTTTCCTTGTTGAGCTTCCGATAGTCCATACAAATCTTCCACCTTGTGACGGTTCTTGTTGGTAACAACTCATTGTCATCGTTACTCACCACATTCATGCCTTTTTTCTTGGGCACACATTGTACTAGGCTGACCCGCGAACTGTTGGATATAGGGTATATAACATCAGCGTCAAGCCACTTGATTATCTCCTTCATCACCACCTTCTTCATGACTGGATTGAGCCTTCTTTGGGGTTCGACAGAATTGCCGTGACAATCATCAAGCGGAATTTTGTGCATACAAAAAGTAGGCTTATACCCTTCAAGTCATCCATAGTCCAACCTAAAGCTCTTTTATGTTGTGATAACATATTTATTAAGCTAGATTCTTTCTTAGGCGTAAGAATAGATGAAATTATCACGGTTAATGTCTCATTACTTCCTAAATAAGCATACTTATGGTGCGATGGAAAAGGTTTCAATTCCAATGCAGGTGCATGCTTGAGAGAGGGCTTAGGAGGAATAAATTCTGAAAAATCAAGAGGTTCAAAATGCGTAACCGATTTAGCTTCAAGAAGGCTAGACTGCTCCATATCCTCTAGTGAATTCTCGAACTCCTCATAATCAACCTCATAGTCTTCCTCGTGGTCCTCCTCGTGGAGTTGCTCATATTCATCCATTTCCAAGAAATTACTGCAGCAAAGATCTGCAGTTTCTCTTTCTGCTACATCATCCATGTACTAACACTCCTCATGTCCGTCCACATATCTAAGAGTGTTGAAGACATTGATGGTCACCTTTTGGTCAACCACTCTCATGGTGAACTCACCCTTCTCACAGTTAATATAGATTCAACTGGTGGCTAGGAATGGTCGCCCCAAAATAATGGGTGCATTATAATCCGCTTCATAATCGAGAATGAGGAAGTCAATTGGGAAAACAAATTTGTTCACCTTCACCAATACATCTTCTATTCTTCCTTCCAGACGTAGATGAGATTGGTTGGCCAATTGCAAAATGACAGAGGTTGGCTTTACATCTCATAAACCGAGCTTCATGAAAACTGACTTGGGGATGATATTCACACTAGACCCAAGGTCACATAAGGCCTTCCCGACATAATTATCACCTATAGAGCAAAGGATGATGAAGCTGCCAGGATCCTTTTTCTTAGGAGGTAGCTTGCTCCACACAGAATAGCATTCGCTTGTTGTAGCAACAATCTCATATCTCTCAATCTTCCTCTTCTTGGTGACAATGTCCTTGAGAAATTTAGCATACGCGGGCATTTGGTCAATGGCTTCTAGAAAAGGGACCTTGATGTGCAGCTGATCAAGAACATTCATAAATTTCTTAAATTGAAGGTTATTATTCTGCTTCTTCAGTCGTTGAGGGAAGGGTGGCGGGGGTCTGACTTCTTCTTCTACCACTGGGGGCATGTCCCTTGTTGTAGCATTTTATCCTCCTTTGATAGGTTCATTCATCGATTCACCATCCTTATTCTTCTCATACGATGACTCCTCCTGTAAATCATGTTCCTCTTGTGCATCCTTAGGTGCGGAGGTTTCTTTCTTTTCCCCCAAACTTATCTTCCTTGTTATGTTGGGTGCCATTCCTCAAAGTAAGTGCACTACATTGCTCCTTGTTGTTGCTTTTAGTGATTTTAGTATCACTAGGCAGATTTCCTTGGGGTCGCACATGCAATGCTTGTGCAATCTGGCCCACTTGGGTTTCCAACGACCGTAAGGATGAGCTATGGCTTTGTAGAAAAGCTCCTTGATTCTTAATAGACATAGAGTGGTCTTGAAGTAGTGTCTTTGTAGTTGACATGAAGCCCTTAGTGGATGTTATAAAGTCCTTGAGTGTAGCTTCCAAAGAGTAGCTAGTCGATGAATATGTGGAACCTATGCTGTTTTTCCATGGCATATTTTGCTGAGAACCTTGTTTTTTAGGTAGATTCTGTTGCTGATTCGAGCCGCCATAGTTGTTGTTTTCTTGATACCCCAAAAAGGTTAGGATGCTTACGCCATCCTTGGTTATAGGTATTCGAGTAGGGATTGTTATTCCAGTTGGAGTTCCCCGCATAGTTGGTGGACTCTTGATTATTCGGGAACTCGTTCAAATGGTGGTTTCCATCACAACGAAGGCAAGTGGATGCCATCTTTACTTCCTTCAATTCATTAGAACGTTGGAGATTTTTCAACATACTTGTAATGGCGGACAACTGAGCTAAAACTTAGGCATTCGCATATATGTCACGTGTTCCTTGAGTTCTCCCCGTTCCCAATCTTGAAAATGGAAATTGGTAATCTTTGTTAGCAATTCTATCAAGGATGTTGAATGCTTCCTCTGGCGACTTGTCCAGCAAAGTTCCATTTACTGGGGCATCTAGCATCATTCTGGTGGGAGCATTAACACCATTATAAAACATCACTACTTGTGTCCAATCATGAAACCCGTGATTAGTGCACTTACGCAGTACTCCCTTGAATCTGTCCCAACACTCATAGAGGTAACACATAAAAATCAGCATGTATCTCTATGCCTTGAATCATGACACCCAAATTTTTCACACAACCTTCATTTGGCAAGATGCCCCATTTCCCACCAACACACGAAAATTCTCAGCAGCTGTGATTGGAAAACCCAAGTACTTAGCGGTGCGCGTTTTAACAAAATTGTGGGTACTGCCCCCATTAAGTAAGATGCACATTTCACGGCCCTGGACCCGACCCTTGATGTGGAGGATGTTGGGCGTTACACAGCCTGCCAAGGCGTTGAAGGAGACGAGAATTGGTCGTCCGCTCCCTGACCCAGATCTGCTGGTGCCTCGTCCCCAAGGTTGTCCTCTGGAGTTTCCTCCTCGAGAAGGAAGAGTTGTGGTTCTTTGCACCGATGGCCTTTAGCATATTTTTCATCACAGTAATAACATAATCCCTTCTCACGGCGTGCTTGGGCCTCGACTCTCGTTAAACGACGAGCAGAAGTAGGATTCAATTTGGGGGACGGAAGATCAAAAGGCAGAGGACGACCCGACAAGATTTTGGGTCCTGTAAGGAATTGGGTTGGGGTGGTTGGGGATGGAGATATTTTGGAGTTGATTCCCTTCGATGGCATTTTATTCATTTCGCCAGATTTTGCCTCATAAAAGCGGGCCAAAACCAAGATGTCAATCATAGTAGTAGGTCGTTGACCCAACACGTCATGTTTAATGTCAGAACGGAAATATGAAACAAAGCACTGTGTAAGGAATTCCTCCGACAACGCCGCAGTTGTGCGCAAGGCAATATCTTCAAATCTTGTCTGGTATTCCTCCACGGTGGATGTTTGGACGAGTTTTGTCAATTGTCCCTCGGGGGACTCAATCTCGATGATGGAAAATCATCGTCGAATCGCTTCAACAAGATGAGCCCAACCGGATAACTGACGTTGCCGTTGCATCCAACGGTACCAGCGTTTTGCCGTTCCTTCCATGCGAAAAGAGGCTATCGTTACACAATGGTGGTCCTCTGTGTGATAGAAATTAAAGAAATCTTTAGCGGAAGCCAACCACTCCTTCGGCTCGTCACCTATGAAGATCAACAATTCTACCTAGCGCGGACGAGGGGCAAAGGAAAACTCATCCTCTGAATCCGATCGCATCTTCGCCTTCCCACGGTTGACCGTAGCATCGACATCCTATGAAGATTGAGCAAAACTTCCCAAGGACGCCGCGATAGCCGCCAATTGCTTGGCCATATCTTGGAGGATTTTTTAGTGGATTCATTCCAACGGTTTTGGGTCTCAGCGCGGCACTGCAACAAAGCTGTTGATTCTTGAAGGGTCTTGATTGCTTATGTGTTATTAACCATGGTAAGTAATGAAAGCACCAAATTGTTATGAACATATCCGCAACAATAATTAGATGGAAGAAGGGTCTTTACTGTCATCATCTCTACCATGACAGATGTCACGACTGGCGGTGTTCTACGTCCTTCTGCTCCATTTCCGCAACTCACCTCTGCTTCTTTCCTACTCTGGATGCTGCCGCGGCAGATACCTGCAAAAAGTGATTGAAATCAACAACATCTGTGAAGTTTTATCTAATTGTGATGTGTATGCAAAAATCTATCCTAAATGCAACTAATCATGCTTGAGTACAACAAAAATATGGGTAAATGAGGGATAAAATATAGAACTTTTATGCACTCAACACACCCCCAAACTCAAGTTATTGTTTGTCCTCAAGAAAATGCAACCTAACTAAGAATGAAACTTGTTTTTGGCTTGGCTTAACTCAATGAACTATCATTACCTACAACACCTTCACTATCAAGAGCAGTACCTTTTCGAGTGTTTTATGGGCTTATCCGGAGCAATGCTATAATTCTCGTGCAAGTGTGTTTTATGGGCGTTTCCGTGTCTGTCGAGATAGCTTCGTGACAAGCTGGATTTTGCGCGTCTACCATGATAGCTGTTGACTGGTTGTCACGACAGCCTTGTTCTATTGGGCTTCTTGGGCTGTTGTGAGTGTGGTGGGCTAGTTCATTCATTCTCTTTGTTTTGCTTCCTTTATTTACTTGAAAACTAAAATAAACAAAATATTAAATTCTTATTTCCTAAAACAATAAAAATAAATAAAATAAAATAAGATAAATAAAATAAAGCTAAGTTAAATTAGGGGTGCCTTAAGGGGCATCTCCTAAAGTAACTACTTCTTGCACCCTAGGGGCTTTAGTCCACTGATAGTGCTTTAGCCTTTGTCCATTGACTTTGAATTGGTGCCTGTCCTTGATTGATCTGATTGTAATGGCACCATGGGGAAAAAGTTGGACTACTTGGAAGGGGCCAGACCACTTAGATTTAAGCTTTCCTGGGAAGAGCTTCAACCTAGAGTTGAAGAGCAACACCTTCTGCCCTGGGCTAAACTGTCGCGGCAGTAGTTTTCTGTCGTGCCACTTTTTTCCCTTGTAGATTTTGGCGTTGTCGTAGGCCATGGCTCGAATTTCTTCAATTTCATTTAAATTCCGTAGCCTTTTCTGCACTGCCTTGTCCCAGTCCATGTTAGCTGTCTTGATAGCCCAATATGCCTTATGCTCTATCTCGACAAGAAGGTGGCAAGTTTTTCTGTAGATGAGTTGGTAGGGTGACATTCCCCATGGCGTTTT